>NJPS01000032.1:0-613758 GCA_002946415.1 Rutstroemia sp. NJR-2017a BVV2 | reverse complement strand
GGACGGAGAAACCAGCATCTTACACATCGATTTAGTAACTCTTGAGTTACGTCCAAGCACTTTAGACCTTGGCCGTGTATGCCGCTTTGCCTCCTCGCCCATATCCAAGTATTGCTTGCGCCATTTCCGTCCTGTTGACTCTGCGATGCCACATTCTTTCGCTATCGTACGAACAGCTTTAGAGTTGCCCTCCCGCGCTAGCGCGTTAAAGAACATAGTCTTTCTTGGAGTATCAGCTTCCCCACCTCCTAGAGGACCAGGAGAAGGAGTCCTAAAGGGTCTCAAGCGTGTTGGTGGCGCCATGGTTGTAGTTGTTGATGATTAAATGCATATGGCTAAAATGATGATATTTACGCTTATGGCCCGTGCGCACGGAATTCTGTCACCCACTGTTGGTAGCTGATATCAGAAGTAGGTAAGCCAAAGTAACGTTATTCAGATTTCAATTCTATTCATCAATCTCTATCTCAATCTCAATCTCAATCAATCTGGCCTCTAAATTGTATCTCCAAAATCTCTATTCAATCTACACACTAGATAACCCTCAACAAACTCACATCATAAGCCCACGCACACAAAAATTTATCCAAATGATGTCTCCCTCTCCTCCTGTCTTGTCTTGCCATAGCCCCTAACCCAATAAATGACCCCTCCAACCAATCTATAAACCAAACAAGATATCCATATCCCATATACAACACAATATCCTCATCCTATGTTAGGAAAGGCCATGTATATCCGCATCATGCCAAACCGCCCGCCGCCCGCCGCCCACCACCAGAAAGTAATAAGCCAACAAATACGCCATCCCCATACCCAAACAGAACATTCAAAGTGAACCAAAAGAAGCATTGCCGCTCACGCCAAAATTTTGCCAACCAGATCAATCTAGCCTCGCCCTATGATCATCATATATAACCAAACCATACCAAAGTAACAGATTTTAGACCAAATGCACCAAGTCGTAGCCGTAGCCCAACAATGATATATAGATTCCCACCCTTTTAGCATTAATTCGTAACCAAATCATTTCCGTAAATAGAGAACATGCAATGTATGCATCATATACAAGCATCAAAAAAATTTGTTTCGTATTTATGTCGCCATTGTCGTCGTTGCTCGTGGATCGCTTTCTGTCTGTCGATCGTATCGAAGTCCAGCCGTGGTAAACATGAAATCTCGACTGATGTCCATGCTTCGGTTGATGCGTCCACCAGGTGTATGAGGATGGGCGACGTTGACACGGCCTCGGCGAACAGCTCGCTCAACGTCCTCATCATCCGTGTGATCCTCGTCGTCATATTCCTCGCTCAATCTAGGACGAAGGTCAGTCAGTTGCTCTATGGAAAAAAGTAAAGATTAGTGCTCACCTTGAAAAGTAATCGGCAAGTCCATCATGACTAGGCGTTCCGACTACTTGATCATACATAGGTGGTGGAGTTGGCATTGGAGGAGGCGGGTCTTCAGCGTCGAATGCAGGAGGGTTGTAGCTCGGATTGCGAAGCATGTGTATCGGACGTTGAACTGCGTTGTGCATAGCTAAATGAGCTTGTGGTGGTGGCCTGAGAGGTTGGCCCGTTTCTGGCCGTGCCGGAGAAGCAAGACTCAGATTGTCAAATGAACCGGTGTTTAAGCTTGCCAAAGTTGGTTGACCATCCATCTCAGCATTCGGACAGCCACAAACACGATTCCGTGTTTGACTATTTTCCTTGCCAATATCAGCGTACGCAGGTAGTGCTAATTGTGGCTGTGATGCGTGGCAACTCAGAATAGTGAAGGGTGAATCGATAGAGATTTCAAAGTGACGACGCTTTTTCCCTGTGGGATCTTCAGGGTCTTTTCGAGATATCCGCATCACAATCTATATTTGTGATTAGCAAAGTTTTTGGCAATGACTGAGTAATACATACCTTAATCCAATGATGTGTGCTAACATTCTTCCACGTGCAATCATGAACCAGTCGCTTCGATTTATCTTTCTCCATCATCTCACAAGTGGGTAATTGAACAGACATCTCAAGCTCAGTCGAGCCGATGAAATGATCCAATCCTAGTTCGAGGTCACCGAGCATGTTTTCTGCCGGTTCAGGAAGTGGCAGAGGTTCTATGCCTAATCTCCTAGCTTCTCTTTCTCTTTCTCTCATAGCTGAAGCACGTGCTTGTGCTCTTTCCTCAGGTGAAGATTCGCCCCCTCGCAATACCCGTACTTCTTGATGGCTATACTCTTTGGCTAAAGGCCTCCCGGCCGACTTCTCTAACAATAGGAGTTTCTTCTGGGCGTCCTTTCTCGTTACTTTGCGGTTGCTGGTGGTGTATTCAAGATTTTCGGTGACGAGAACCTTGATCTTATGAACGTGGACCTTGGCGAGTGGTGTGAGCTTGAAAGCGATAGGGATTCTGGATCCAAGAGGAAAAGATTTTCCAGATATCATGATTTCATAATGTAACTGATCCTCCCAGTTCCTACTAATAGAAATTGGTTCAACCAACTCCAGAGACTCAATGGAAGGCGTTCTGATAACCGGGACCTCCTTGAATCCTTGAAGATTTGGTCTGAAAGTTCCGGCTCTCTCCACAAAGGCCTCCAACTGCCATATTACTGAGGCAAGCGGGAGCTTGGTAGTCTCGGGACTGTTGTTGTCGATCGGGATTTCAAAATTGTATTCATAGACACCGGGATGGAAGATTTTGTAACCTTTTTGTTGCGGTGTCGAAACGTATGGAGAGTCCCCCTTTCCAAAACTACGGGATTGATTGCTTTGCAAAGATAGCCTCTTGGTCTCCCTTGATGACAGTAATGTGCTTGATCTGTTTCTACCACCGATGATCGGGAGGGAGAACCCAGGAGAATCGAGACCGCTCGACAATGGAGTCACGGATGTGTTGCCGACTTTATCCCGGAGGACATAATTACACAGAGTGCCATATCCAACTTCAGACCCTACATAGGCGGCGTTGAAGAATGGCAGCACTTGCGTTCTAAGTGAATCTTCCTCGAAAGTTTCTGTCTTGGCAGGAGGAATACCTAGAAAATGTAAGCTCGGATTTGGGAATAACTTGTAACTCCCACATACCTTCAGGCCATTCAGTTCTTGCTCTACCGGTAAACTTCAGGGTAACGGCCTTTATTTTGGCGCTCTTTGTGATGTTTAACTGTAGTTTTCCACGGAGGATTGCTGTTGAGTTGGACGATGAATCGCGTGTTGTGCCATCATGATCGAGCCCAGTCAAATAGATGATGGGCTCAGCCAGCTTAACATATACATACACACCGTTGCTTGACGCTACGGGTTTCTCGCTATCAACGCCCGCTAGCGACGGTGATGATGTATTATCAATTGACAAATCTGAGGCGCTATTGCCTAACGAAGCACGACCTAGCCTTCCATTCAAAGCCTCGATATCATAGCCCGGCCCCGGTCCCGACATTATGCCCGCTTCCAGCCCTCCTGCACTAGATCCCGGTCTTCTCGAGAATATATTTCGGCGATCTGTTGATCGTGTCGACTGCGTTCGACTCACCTGCGGGCTAGGGGACCGTGTGGACGAGGATGCAGATGCTGTGGTGGGTTTGTTGGAGGAGAAGGAGGAAAAAACCGAGCCAAGCACACGCTTTGCGCTATCTCGGGAAGCCAGTTTTGTGAGTTGGGTTTTGGTGCGGGACGGCTTTTTAGGTTGTGGTTGGGGTGGAGGAGGCCGCAGATCAAAAGGTACGAAGCCTGCTGGTAGTCGTGTGATGTGTATGGAGTGAGGTCTGCGCTGCCTTGGTCGACACGGCGGTGCTGGCAGAGTGGTTCGTGGTTTGTCCGCGAGGAGGTTCGGAGGATGGTAGTAGACAGTGCCTCTGTCGGAGAAGTATGGGATTGGGACTGAGCCTGTCATGTTGAGTATTAACAATTAGTTGCTTCCGAAAGGATATCGTGTAGCTGTAAGTGTGGTGGTGACGAGTATGAATGAATGTGAGTTTGCTCCGGAACTAAAGGAAGCAAGTAGAGTCAAGTAGTCGCACGGTGTAGATGTTCAAGAAGTATAATCTTGTTCAAGCTCCAACGGCATTGTCGCAATATAATAATATTGCTGCAGTACGTGAATCCACTGGCACCAGATGACCAAGTACTTCAAGTAGTCATGCAGAAATATATCGGGGCAGGGGATAGCTGGTAGGGCTTAGGATAGGAGGGGGATGGCATGAATCACGTCCAAGACGATACACAAGACAAGCCACCCAAAAGTGATGTGAAGGAGGGATGAGCACTCACCAATTATGAGATGAGTATAATGTAGGTTTTGCTTGTTGTCAAATGCCTGAACGACAGAGACAAGGAGTAAGGATAAAGGAAGTGTTTGGGTTTGCCAACACACGCACAGTGCGGGTAGCAGAGCAAGTCGACGGAAGCGTGTGTAGGTGAGAAGATCAGATCGAACCTCACTTTTCTGAGTTGAGGTAATGCGCGATAGCGAAAATCGGTAGCCGTGTTGGGGGGTGGTAGTTGGTTCGTAGAGTAATAGTGGGTGGGTGGACAAGTGGGAAGAAAGGGAAAAGCAAAAGGGACAAAGGGACAAGCCAAAAGTGCAAAAAGTGGAAGAAGCGGTATGCTTGTTGGGGGATATAGTTTGCGCTCTACTCCCAGGAAGAGGGATGGATTGGGATGGATTGGGATGGAGTTGGGGAATTTTTCTGCATGCGGCTTCCAAGTTTATTCGAGATTCGAGATTCAAGCAAAAGATCTGCTCGCACTGGCAGGGTTGTTGTTTCTGATGCCGGACCGCCGGTATAGGGTTGTTGGTCTTGGCACCCCACACGCTGCGATTGGCTTGTGACGAATGGACGACAGACGACGCCGTGAGGTACGCGACGGGGCCAGAGAGATGAGGTCAGCAGGATAAATCGTCAACGGCGACTGGGGAGGTGGGGCGCGAGTCGCGAGTCGCGAGAGGACGAGAAGTGAGGTGCGCTGCCGTCTGCTGCTGCAAAGAGCAGTGATGTGATGTGATGTGATTGAAGTAAGACTTTGCGACGAGGGCGAGAGGGGTGGAGGGTGGAGGGGGGAGGGTGGAGGGGATTATTCCATATACGGCGCAGGAAGTACAATCGCGCGGGCACTACACGACCAGTATGAGAATATCGTATCCTTATCCCAATCGCCAGCCGGGAGAGCCAAACAAACAGTATAAACAATATCAACAATATAAGAGTATAACAAATACTGATTTTTATATAGAGCTCTACACGAGAGCTCGCACAAGAATGATTCCAACCCACAACAAAAGAAATGGAATCATCGATCTCGAGCAGACCTCTTGCACATGAGAAGCACCGCGAAGGAAGGCTATCGGCGTATATACATACATATACATCCCTCTTCTCTGCGTGCATCTACTACTTGTATCTCTCAAGTCCGCATGGAAATCGGCATTTTGCTGGAGATTTCATGGCGATGCCCGGAACTCGCGGAGTACATTCTTGGTCTAGCGGCCACCAAAAGTAGGCTAGATTTTGGGGGAAGGGGACCATAATGAGGTAACGGCAGACCACTTCTGGCTCTCTATCACTGCTGCACGTTGATCTTTATCTCCTTCCAGTAAATCACAGAGGTGAAGTTTTCTTTAATGAATAATTTGATACGCTCATCGATACTCCAGCTGTGTATAACATCATATAAATCTACGTCCCTGTCTCTATCTAGCAGCTGCCTACGTAATCATAGCTGTAATGCCCTTTCTCCTCAAGAGTTGGCACCGACTTCGCAGCTCCCTCCGCACTTCAGCCGACCCTTTCCAAGATCGCACACCCACAGCACGAATAGCAAAGTACAAGTAATAACACCCAACATCAAGATCCAGAATAACCTAACCTAACTTTTTTCTGGACCAAGAAAAATGGCCCATTCGCACAAAGGGACCTCCCTGCGACTCGTGAGGAGTAGGTGCTTGGTTCGTACCTACTACCCAATCCTCGGCGCGCATGATGTTTCAGCGTCGCATTCCCCTTTGAACCCTTCAGATGCGATAGATGCGATAGATGAGCCCAACAGACCTACCTTGGATCTTGGCTGGGAGGGATCCCCGTAGAGAATAGTCGGGCTCCGTTAAGGTTCTAATGCTAGGGATAGTGAGGTGGCAGCTTCACCGCGTTGGACTCTTCTTTCGACTTGGGCCGGTGAGTGAGGCTGCAACATAGGTGCGGGGAGGGACGAGGCGGTGTTGAGATCGTCCTCTTGTTTTTCCTAGCGGTAACTGAGGAGAACCGCTCACGACCGCTCACGAGATACTATTAAACTCCTCGAGGCTTCCTAGCTTACTTGATGTGTCGCCGTTCTTCACAAATCAAAGTTATATTTCTTCTAAGCCTCAATGATGATCGTTATGTTATGTGTGCAGAAAAACATTGCAAGCAGTCCGTGGTTCGGACGCTGCGGAAGAGAGGGTCGCACAGATTGATGACGATGGCCGGCAGGCTGACCCCAGCTAGATTATATGGACCACAATAGACCGCCCAGATCAATTTTCCTTTTTTTTTTCAAAGAAGGCCGCTCCCCAACTCTCGCTCAAAGCATGAACCTACAATTCCAGATTTCCGGGCCTCATCCTGTCACTCCAAACAGGCACAGGTCAAAAGGCAGTCCGTACCTGCCAAGCAGATACCATCCCTTATAATCATTTCATTTGACGAGTTACAGACGCAAGGCAGAGATCGGAGGAATCGACGGCTTATCACTCTTATCACTCTTATCACCCCTCTCTGCGGGTGGCACCTGTCGCAGATCCCCAAGCTCCCCAGCCACACAGTCATCATTTTGCGATTCGAAAATTCGAGTGTTTGTTCCAGAACAAAACCTTAAGTTAAGAGCAGAGATTCATCCATGACCATCTGAACCTCGCCAGGGGACGTTCTCATGGGAAACGGAAACATGCTCGCGCCATGATTGACGACCGGTTGCAAAACGTTCGGGAACGTCACAGACATTTTCGCAACGACGCTGCAATCATGCATCGATGTTATAATGCACACGTCATAGTAGGTCCGAGTCCTCAAATGATCAATTTGAATGGCCTTCTATTCGTTCTAGAATGAAGGAATTGCCTTCCCCAACAGATTTAGACCAGTCTAGTTGAAGGATAAGGAGATGGGACGCGTAGAGCACTAATTAGAACCGCTTTGATATCTTCATGCACACTTGACGACGGGAATGCGTCGACGCCACCCGCACTCGTGTACTAGTTTCTGATCCCAGAATAGAAGACTTGCCTCTACTTGATTGATGAGTTTGGTGTGAGTTCGAAAGAATACAAACTTACTGACATTATTGACCAAATATCAAGCACGCAGTAGATGTATAGTGGAAGTGAAAACGTCAAGATTGGCTCAATGTAAAGAAGGAATATATTCTAGAAATGAAAAATATACATGTAGGGACGTACAAGGTAGTCCAAAGCTAGATGCTGTTGTACATAACTGTTAGATGTAACTCTTTGCCTAGCTCAGTCTGCATGTAAATTATTAATTTAATCCTACCAGACTCCAAGATACAAGTCGCCTGTCACCCAAAGCTAGAAAGAAGCCATCGTTCTCTACATTGCCCCTTTATGACTTCATTTCCCAGCTAATATGGTGACCAGTTGTTTTGCCTCCCTGGATCGCTCTTCTCCTTCTTCCCCGCACCGGTCGCTTTCCTCACGTAGCTACCCCTCTCCTCGGCGACTTTAGGTATCACAGCTGGGCGTGGAACAGGATGTTTGCTTTAAGACCTGTAAACCTGCATTCAGAAATTCGGAACCCGGTTTCGTTCCATCCAAGCGAGCCTTTTTAATAAGAGAGGGCAAAATAGCAATGGACTGCTACGTCTAACTTGACCTCGTGGCACAGCGTCTACCCGCACCAAATGCACCGCAGCTTTTCGACGAAGCCCTGATCCGGTGCCCCGAAGACTCGGCAAGGTAACGCTTTCTTCGGCGCCAACTTCGTGCATTGAGTATCGCCGCCTTTTGCTATAACCTTCTAGACACTTGTCCGAGGTTATGCGGCAACAGTTGGAGGACTAGTGGTGGTTCTGGATATTAACGAGCCACAAGACTTGCGACCACCGCTTGATAGGTTAAAGCTGGTCTGCAGTATACAGAACGTCTGAGGATCGGTTCAGTCGCTATACTGACTTGAGGTCTTTGATAGCTAACAGGGGAACAGGAAGGTTTGGCACTAGTATATATGCATGCAGCTTACTTTCCGGCCCCACGGCAACGATCTCATACGATGAGCTTCCTTCCCCCACGGATCGTTGCCTGTACGCTCCTGCAACGTGCTTATCCATATTTGCTCTGTCAGGGTAATGCACCGTGCGAGGGGATTGTTGCGGGCACGTCGCCCAAGCAGCTAAATGTGATGTATCTCTTTCCCGCTCAGGCGCTAGGCCTGGTGGGAAGTCTCAAAGGCGGGGTGCTAGGAGAGTAAAAAGAGAATATCGAGTCTCCGTTGCTTGCGCGTAGGGTCATCTGATACTTATGGTGGCTGTGTTCATGACTTGGTTTAGGCCGGTAGGTTAAGGTTATATCCTCAAGCATCGAAGCCGGTATGCCGGGACAAACAGCAGTTTTCGGCTCTTGAGCATGAGCATCGTAATGGCGCGGAGGATAGAATATGTTCGTGCAGGCTAGGCGGGCGGGTATAGTATCAAATACTACAATATAGTAATAATCAAGAATCCTGCTGTCACCTGAAAGAGTGGCCGATGTCATATAAGTTCGGTGGTACAAGTATTTACTCCCGCAAAAAGAAAGACAAGAAGATAAATTAAAAGATATGGCTGGGCGCAGACAGATAAGATAAGATTAGATCAGATTAACCTTACGCTAGGCTCTAAATAGTAACAATCAGATTCCCAGTCGCGGAAATACGCGATGTTTTGACGCGATAAAAGGCATTAACATCCCATGCATTTTATTCTACATCAAGAAACTCGCCAGTGCAATGGATTCACCAACTCGGGATCAGGATGACGCACCGGCAGGTGAAAATGCCGCTCAGGATCATTCTGTGCCATTGAAAGGTGTGGTAATTTGTTGTACATCCATCCCAGACGAAAAGCGTGTAAGTCCGGTCCATTGGGGGGCAATTGACTGTCTGTATAATTTACTAATTCATCTTCATCTGCAGACAGCCTTGGCCTCCATGGCAGAACAAATGGGTGCTGCTATCCGTGCAGATCTCACTGTGGAAGTAACACACCTTATAGTTGGAGACTTCGATACTCCGAAATATCAATATGTTGCGCAATTCCGCCCAGACGTCCGTCCGATGACTATGAGGTGGATAGAAGCAGTGCGTGAACTTTGGATAGCCGACCAAGAAATCGATGTGGAAGTTTTGGAACGACAGCATGCGTTGCCCACGTTTACGGGCCTGAAAGTTAGTATGACTGGATGCGAAGATGGTATGTACATCCATCAGATATTGCTCAAGCGTCACTTGCCGACTTATGGTACATAGCAACTGAACGTTCCGAGATTGCTGAGAAGATTAAAGAGAATGGTGGAGTATACGATGGAAATTTGACTAAATCGGTCACACATCTGATATCGTTTCGAACGGAGGGCAATAAATACAAAGCGGCGAAAAACTGGGGATTGCGAATTGTCTCTATTGAGTGGTTGAATGACAGTCTAGAGAGGGGCATGATCTTGCACGAACAATACTATGATCCTGCATTACCTCAGGAAGAAAGGGGCAAAGGGGCGTGGGACAAAGACAAGCCAAGGTTAAACCCGTCGAAGAAGAGAGCGAGAGGCAAATCGCTAGCTGGAGATGAGGGAAAGAAGAAGCTACGCCGAACAGCAAGTTCGAAGCTGAGCACTCAGAGTCAGAGCTTATGGGGCGATATAGTAGGCGGTGGTAACGTCATCCAGGTTTCGCACAGCGGAGTATGGGGCAGCACCGCGAGTCCGGTTCCCCTCCAAGACAATCAACCAGTTGAAAGCCGCGAGGCGACACCAAAACCTGCACCTCCAAGCGCTCCGTCAGAGTCTCATCCTCCAAAGAATGGAATTTTTGGGAATTGCTGCTTTCTGAACTATAATTTCTCAGCTAAGCATACCCGAATTTTAACGAACCATTTACTCGCTCATGACGGTGAAGTGCTGCAGAGTGATAAAGACTTGATTGAATCGTCTGTGGAAAGTCCGCAAAAACGGCATTTTATGATTGTACCATACGATCTCCCAGCTAATAATTATCCGGAGATCCCTGAATCGGGATCACAGATTGAAATTATTACGGACTGGTGGGTGGAAAGATGTCTACATCACAAACAGTTTATGGAGCCGTCGACGCATGTCATCGGCAGACCGTTTCCCAGCTTTCCCATTGAAGGGTTCAGCGATCTCAATATATCCTCTGCAGCGTTCAGCGGCATCGAACTGTTACATGTGAAGAAAGCTACAAATTTATTAGGTGGGAAATACAGCGAGGATATGACTCCATTATCCTCCGTGCTCGTTACGAAATCCATAGTTAGTCTTCGTAAAGACAAACTAGAACACGCGCAGGAGTGGAAAATACCGATAGTCACGGCAGACTGGCTGTGGGATTCTATAACAGGGGGCACACGATTGCCCTTTGGAAGATATAGATGCAGAGCGGCGCGACAACCTGCCTCGGCGCCAGCTGTTAACAAAGAATCACATGGAGGAGGCTTTAACGACTCAGACAAAACGAATACAAGTTTTAAGACACCACACTCACAATCAAGCACTCTCCCATCAAGATCCGGTACCAAACCACCCCGAATACCTGATCTCGATAACACTGCATTCGACCGGGAGACTCCAGATCAACCCATGAAAGACGAACAGGGTTCTGTACCACAGCCGATACCCACTCCTGCGGATACATCAACTCCTCCCCCGTCCAGGCCCGAGCCTCTCGCCGAGCTCCATCCGAACTCCCCAACCAAAACCCATCACTCCACCGACTCATCAACAAATCATCATTCGACTACTCATAGTCTTCCAAAAGAAGAGCCCGATCCTAACCACGCCGCAATAACCGACCTTCTGGCCAAAACTCGACGTCCTTCAGCCGCGGAATCTCTCGCGCACAAGCGTCAACGGCAACCTCGAACAAAGATCATGGGGCGAGCTATGTCCAATGTCTCAACCGCCTCATCGGTCGACTCCACAGCTACGACCGGCAATCCTGTGCAGTATCCTGAAGAACATCCTGAGGTTGACGCGGTGATGAATCTAGACGGTGATCGACATGGGGAGAAACGAGATGCTCTGCCACCGTCTACGCAGTTGGGATATGAGGATCCGGAAAGTGACGAGTATAGACTGAGGGTAAGAGCGATTATGGAGGGGAAGGAGGGAGAGCCGGTGCATGTGCCGAAGGTCATGAAGGAGAGGAGTGTGACGATTGGGGATTTGGTGGCATTGAAGGGGCCGGCGACTAGAACGAGGGGGAGAGAGAGAGCGGATGGCTCATCGACGTCAAGGGGGTTGAGGTAGATTCGAAGATTTCAACGCATTTTTGTACAAAAGGGAAGCGGGTCTGGATATATATATTTGATGGGAATGACGAAGTCATGAATAAATACAATGAAGTGGTTCACAACCTAGGGTCGCGCTGCTGCAAGGTGCTCTTTGTGAAGATCAAGGTATTTTCGTTGCCCGCTTTTTTGAATGGAGTGAATCAAACGCTATGCCACAGTGATAGCTGGGGATGGTGGATTACAAAACAGTTCTGCGATTGGTTCTGGAGATGATCTCAAAGTATTAATCTCCCAGACACATCCAGAGCGCATGCGTAGCGGCATGTAGGACGCAGATTCACTGTTGTACGGAGCCCTACTATCCCTTATTGGGCTTAGCATCTGATCTCCCTACTCAGACCAACTGTCACCAATAGTTGCATATTTGTAGATGGGACCAGTATTTAGTATTTATAGACCATTTATCGGTCCGTTGAATTAAATGCCCTTCTGTAATCTTACATATGGAACGATTCGGACAAGTGGAAATGAGGGCATTCACATAAAGTGAATCTCTCCTGTAGTTCATATTCTCACAACATTCAACTGTTTATATCTCCACATCGTCCCAGTTCTGACTTCTTTCAAACTTTCCTGTTCTGCAGGTAACCATTCTTTCCACTGTTTGACATATTCCGCGCCAATTCTGCGACTCTCAATTGGCGGGATTGGCTTCTCGACGAAGCTCAAACATGATGAGCGTCCCAGCATTTTCGCTGGTAGTGTTGATGTTTGTAACCTTCACCTGGTTTCTGAATCATATGGTTGGAGTCAAACGGGATCAATATGAGCCACCATACATCTCACCAAAAGTCCCAATCATTGGACACGCAATAGGACTCCTCCAGAAAAAATACGACTATTACATTTCTCTCAGGTTTGCTTCCCATGTCCTTTACGGGTTCAATACAACTGATAGTATCATGATGGCAGCAACAAATACAAGCTGCGTATCTTTGGCCTTGCCATGCCAGGTATGCCTGGTGGTCGAGTTTATGTTATAAACTCGGCTGAACTCGTGCTTGCCGTTCAGCGAGTACCTAAAAAGCTCTCATTTTGGCATGTTGAGGCTACGTTTGCTGTGCAGATGGCAGGGCTAGATGCCAATGCAGCACGAATGATGATGCATAATGCTAGTGGTGTGGAAGAGGGGGAGAGCCTTTTTGCGGAAGGGATGATAGAACTTCACAAGCAGTTGAAGCCGAGTGAGCAGCTGACCGATATCACGAGAGAAGCTGCAAAGATACTGGCATGTTCGATTGGAAGATTTGAAGAGCAGGGGACGACGCGTGTTGATCTTGGTACTTGGATCGTTCAAGAAATCATGGCCTCGGTGACGACTAGTTACTATGGCCCGAAGAACCCTTTCAAAGATCCGGAAGCGGCGCAAGCATTCTTGTAGGTGCCTCCTTGCCCTGTAACTTACGTATAACAGCACACGTTGATGAGTCTTAGGGATTTCGAACATAATGCTGTTGAACTCATGTCATTTCCATTCCCACACATCACTTGCCCCAAAGGTTATAAAGCACGCGAAAAACTGGTCGCTGCATTCATCAAGTACTACGAAGATGACGGTCGAGCCGGAGCCTCTCACATCCACCAATCCGCATCAAAAGTACGTGATGCTTATGGAGTTTCCAACAGTGACAGATCCCGCTTTGATGCTGTTAACGGACATGCTATTTTGGCGAACACAACACCCACGGCGTTTTGGACAATCTATCACGTCCTCTCTGACCCGGCTATTCTGAAGGAAGTACGGGCTGCGGTGGAGCCGTTAGTTACGACATCAAATGATGGTCGTCTTACCCACGAGATCGACATTAGCCACATACGCGACATTCCAATTTTAAAGTCCGTCCTCCACGAAGCCCTTCGACACTACGCAGGTGGAACCGGAACTCGAATCGTTCTCGAAGATACCATGCTCGACGGCAAATATCTATTAAAGAAAGGTTCCTTCGTCTTCATGCCGAATCAAGCTTATCACTTTGATGAAGAATCGTGGGGATCCGATGTTGATGAATTCGATGCTCATCGCTTCATGAAACCTAAACCGCATCTGCCAGGTGCATTTCGAGGTTTCGGCGGTGGTGTTAATTTGTGCCCGGGGAGGTTCTTTGCGATGAGTGAGAACTTGGCTATGTGTGTGATGCTGGCTCTGCGTTATGATATCAACCCCGTCGGTGGTACATGGCGCCATCCAGGTGTGGATAGAAGTAACTTGTCGCTTCTTGTTAATCCACCGAAGGATCGAGTGTTAGTGGAAATTGTACCGAGAGAGGGGTGGGAAGGCGGCTCGTGGTCTTTCAAACTGTAGAGGGTGGTGTAGATGGTATGTCAGAGACAGGGGAGACTTGGGTTCTCTCTGGTGCAAAATAAACAAGACGACAAAAATACCAAAAGACATGTAGACAATGAAAACATCACAATGTTTTAGAGCCTTTAGGATATTCGCTTGACAACAGAATCAGCTACAACATATTGCCAAACCAGCCTGTTCTTTCTACCCTAGAGAGGTTTGCACAATGTAGGAATAGTAAACCGTTGGTAAGGACCAATTATGGCCCAGTTGCTAGAGTTAGGAGACCTGAACTTCAACTATTTCTCTCCAAATTCCGGTCCTCGAAGATTGTTGACAATTATAATTGCTCCAATTTACCATGTACAGTTCTCATCCCATTAACAATGAGCTCACTCCCCTTCTGAATTTTGACGTGGCCCCAAACTGTAAGATCACCCTTAACAAGCAGCCGACCATTAATACTAACATTTCCTTTCGCTGAAAAGTTCTTACTATGCACAGAATTAGTTCAGTTCCAATACCAAGCAGCAAGGAGCTGATTAATTTACCACACTTGAACGTCCCTATCGATCACCGCACCGCCCTTAGAACTCATATCTCCATCCACAACCATCCACTCCTTCCCTCCCCCCTCCACCACAATCTTCCCACTACACACCACATCCCCCAGCTGCACGTTCCCCCTGACCGTCACCCCACTACTAGAATTCACCTTCCCGCCCACCCTCACCACACCCCCCACCCCCTCCAACAAAACCTTCCCACTCGCGCTCACATCCCCCTTCACCCAGACATCCCCCCTGAACTCCACCCCCCCACTCGCCCTCACACTCTCCCCCACCCGCACCGCGCCCTTGCCCTCCCCGCCATCCAGCAGTATCGAGGAACTACCCTTGATTCCCCCTTGCACGAGCACATCATCCCCCAACACGATTTTCGAGCTGGATTTAAGCGGGCCCTCGACCGTGACGTGCTGTGCAAGCGTAATGGATGAGGATCCAGATACGGATTCTAGGATGCGGAGGGGCCCGAGGAGGGAGATGGCGCCCGAGGAGGATACGGCTTTGGAGGTGGGGATGTTGGGGGTTGAAGACGATGGTGAGGAGGAGGAGGAGGAGGATGCGAGAGCGCTGGGGGGGAATTGTGGGGTGGGGAGAGGGGAGTCAAAGGGGGTGTATGGCGGGGGATCGTGGTCGGCGATTGTGGAGTCGGGGGTGGTTGCTCGGTCATGGTTGGGGAGGGGGGTTTTGATGTCGGTGGGGATGAGTACCATTTTGACAAGTTTAATACTGCTTGACTATGAGTTTTGCGAAATTTGTGCAGTGGTCGGTCATGTGTATTATATAAAGAAATTATCTTAACGCTGATTTATATCCAGACGATAACGATCGAGCTGACGCACGCTGCTTTCAGCTCCTTCGGTGCTGCCTAATGTGAAATCAGGTTTGTGGCTATGTAATGGCTGACGCGCTTTCTGAGTGGCTGACAATATGTCCCCCATGATATCTTTATTTCACTACACCTATCATTTGAACTCCCCTATTTCAGCCATTTATCCCATCTACCTCTATTTACGGTCCTGGTTTGACCTTCCCTCTATTTCTACCTCTTTGATACTCTCCTTCCATTCATCAACCAAGCCCTTGTAATCCTTCAAAGTATATGGCTCGAATAATTCCCAAAAACTGTTCGACTTCCTATGGATTCTCAAGCGCATATCCTTGAGCAACATGTCGATATACGGCAGTGTGTCGAAGAGGAAATCCGGATATCTAGCCCCAAAACGGTAAGGATACCGCCACTTTCCAAATCGGCTGTGCAGTACGGTTTGATACGTGATGTCTGAAGGGATGGGAATACTGTGGTTGAAAAAGGCAGTTACCCACTAGATTCGGAAGGTCAGTAGTTGTTTCACGGAATGAGGGAGGTAGTGAATGGAGGTTTGATGCTAGAAACAAACTTCAGGACTGGGTGTACTCACAAGTGCTTGAGTCTGCGCTGTATCAGGCAAGGAAACGGATGTAAGCGCACCCACATATGCTATATCTCGCGAACTGGCAAAGACAGGTGGGATCATAAAACGATAAAGCTTGTACGGGTCACGTTGTTCGTCTAATGTCCCTTCTGTCGGCTTCACTATACCCATTGCCCGCGGCTCAGGTCGTTGCGACAGCATTGGGAACTTTGAAAAGATCTCGTTGTCGGCTTTGGTGGTGTAGGAACTTGGCTCTGATGATCCAATCGGTTCAGGAAGTTCCGTATCGGAGTCTCCTGGGAGTAGTTTGATACTTGAGGTATGTTTCCACCCCGTGGCAGCGATGAAGGCATCTGTCGTTATCACCTCGCCGTTCGAAAGAGACAGTTTATTTCCGGCCATGTCTTTGATATCGCCGATATGGACACTGATTGTACCGTTCCGGACAAGCTCCAGGATGTCCGTCTCGTAATTCAGTATCGAAAGCATGGTACCAGTGTACTTCACATCGGACCAAGGTCTGAGTTTCGCAGTCTCGGGGTGTGCATCCCATTTGACATCCGTCACGATATCAGCTTGCAATACACGCCAAAACCTACTGGAGATGAACCTTCCAATGGTGCTCTTACAAAGCCAGTTACGAATGGTTCCAAAGCCATCGTTGTCACCCCATATGCAGGGACTCATGAACGTCAAGAATCGCACTTTGGTGAGCCTTTCTACCCAAAGCTTGAATGGAGACACATATGAGTTAGACATCCAACCGGGACCATGGCCGGATTCTCTGATAACCCAATCAACGTGGATACCTCTCGACGCATACGTATAAGCCGCATCGTAGGCAGATTTTGCACCGCCAAAAACACACACGCTCTTCGCCGTCTTGAAAGTATCTTGCATTTTTGGAAGATGTTTCATATGGAAGAACGGGACGTTAAATTTCTCTCTTCCAGGAAGATTTGGAACGAATTCTTCCGCCGTATGTCCCGTAGCAACAATGAGTTTCGATGCAAAGATCGTAGAAGTCTCAGAACCCTTGCCTTTGACTTCCTTACTCACTGTGAGAACCCATCCACCAGCATCGACATGCTTCGCGGAAAGCACTCGTGTCTCATAGCGTACTTTGTCATAGATATTGAAGTGCATTGCGTAGTCTGTCAAATATTTATAAACGGTAGTCCCAGGCATATACTCTCTAGGCTTGACGCCATAGGTTTCTGTCGTCATGGGGAAATCACTGAACTCGAGAGCGCCGTATAGGTTGTTTGTCTTCAATCCTGGATACAGGCGATCTTTCGCCCATGTGCCCCCAATCGTCGCATTATCTGTGAGAATGACCATCTTCACGTCGGGATGGACTTCGAGCTGCGTTTTCGCTGCTGCGAGCCCATACCACCCTAGTGAATGTCAGTAGGTGACATGTTGGACAACTATTAATACATGGGACGAAGTGAGAGTTACTCTGAGAAAGATTGGGAAACACTTACCTGCTCCCACCACCACCACATCGAAGTGCTCCATATTTGCCATTTTCATGAGCGGATTAATTTTCGATTAATTACGCATCGATGCCGTAGAGCAAATCGTTTATCAGCCCTATCCATTTAAATTTAAAAAATCTTTACGTGCAGTACAACATTTTATACTTGTGCTGACAGCGGGGTTTTGTGCACATGATATTTTTCGGACGGACAACAATATATATCTTCCGGTGTTACACAGTATCCTAACTAAAATGACCAGGGGCGCATCGTGAGGACAGATAAACGATGCTTTATCCTCAACACAGGTCCCAACATGAATCAATCCGACTAAAATGGACCAACCTGCGTGATCTCTAGTTCGCGAGTAGGACCCGTGATTTTATCCTTCCACTGGATCAACTCCTCCGCGTCCCAATTGACCCATACAAACTTCCCCTTTAGGAACTTGGCCTCCTCACTTACTAGCCACACCGTGAAATCGCCCGGAAGGTTCGCTAAGCAATGTCAGTATTTGCAACCAAATTGGGATCGAGGAAAGGAGTCCAAGGAAAAGGAAAGCCATCCTCAAAATGAGAAAACTCACCTTCATCGAAGGCACCAAATCCACTCTTAGTGTTCATGTCCGACGCAACCACACCCGGATGCACATTAACAGCCCATATATCCTCTCTTTCCACACTGAAGTATTCCACAATCTTCAACATCGCCAGTTTACTAGCCGCATAGGCCGAAAATCCCGGCCATGACGGAATCGTTGCTCCGCCCGTGCTAATATTGATGAACTTCGCACCTGGTGCCGCCACGGCAAGGAACGCCTTGATTGCGTTGAACCCCCCTTTTACATTAACCTCGAATGCCTTCCACCAATCTTCAGCGTCAGTATCAGCGATCGAACCCAGGGTTGGGAAGTATCCCGCGTTGCTGACGAAGATGTCGATTTTGCTGGAGAAAGTCTGGGATAGAGATGAGACGGCGGTGGAGAGTGCTGAGGCATCGGCCACGTCGGCTAGAGCGTGGGAAATCTGGACGGAGGGGGCGATGGAGGATATTTTGGCGGCGGTTTCGAGGAGCACGTTTTCACGTCGTCCGAGGAGACCGATTGCTTTTGCGCCCGCAAGTGCGAATGACTGCGCGATGCTGGCGCCAATACCGGTGCCGCCGCCGGTTACTATGATGGTTTTCCCAGCTACAGAGAGCTCGGGTCTGGTGGGTGAAATGTACGGATAGGATTTATCGTGCCATGTCGGGGTGTAGCCGGGGAGTATTTCAGGTTTGGATGCCATTTTGGAGGCTACTTTTGAGTTTTCAACTGAGGAGATCAGATTTATGAAACAGGTGCAAAGAGATGAATTATTGCCGGGAGAACTTATACGATCTCAGCTTGAGATGGGGGTTTCTTGATATCTGAAAAGGGGACAGGAAGTAGAATGAGGATCGAATTGCTCCATTTGAAGCCCCATCTTTATACCTCTTTGTACGTACACAGTCCTCTTTGAAATCAGAAGATCTCTAATGATACTTTTTCCATACTCACGGAATTAATTATAATATCTCTCCTTTCCGCGAATGGCGACATTTTGGCCAACTTCAATCATATCCTTTGTTGCTCCTATCTCACGTCAATGCCATGGCGATAGCGAGGTTGATTTGTAATTTCACACGAGTGCAGTTCCGCACTTCAGACGGGTTTGATTGTAATGCGTCCGATTATGAGGACGGACAACCAATCAGATGTTCCTTTCAACATTTCCAATGATGAGCTTGGTAAGGAGAAAATCTTTGATTTCCAAGCTTTGATGCAGTCAGCAAGTGGTATTCCACCTGACTTCCCGCTGGTTCAAAAAAATCTGTTTTATCCAAAGGTACGCAGCAGAAAGTCAGATATCGTGATCAAAACCAGTAGATGCCAAGGACTAAAGGAGCAGAAGGCATGGGACCCATTTATGGTGCTGACTTGCGATGTTTCAAACGAACTTGACGCGACGAGCTCCACAGACCTCTCGATTGAGCTCGTTCATGACTTGGCCACCTCGGAGATTTCCTCAAGCGGCGACATGTATCTTTCGATGTAACTTTGTGCATCGAGATTGACGGAGCGGAACAATATTTATCCACATCCATTTTGATGGAGCTGCAAGGAGCTTCGCTTCATCGCTCCGCCTCCGATGCTGCTCGTACGTGCACTGTACATCTAGAGCGACCTTTCCATCGCCAGGGTCTTGTGGTTTGATGATGTGTTTCTCCCGCCTGATAAGCTCTCTGCGAAAAGAACGTGTATGGAAGAATACTTGGATATTTCAATCGCAACGTCTGCGGTCCTTGCCGCAATCATTGTGTGAGCCATCCAGCAATCGAGCATCCCGGATCAGAATGAACCTCGCCACCTCGCCACCTCACCACCTCACCAGCACACGATAAAGACAGCGTACCGCCGCGTATGTATTGCGTATTGCAAGCCGTGATGAAATGAAGCAGCTACCCGTGCTACTTATGCATCGTGATGTCTTCCGTGAAGCTCAACCGATCCATCGCAAGAACGAAAGAATGCAGTCTTCCGCTCGCACCAACGTACGCCCCGTCGCACGACTCGCTTCTCCGCTAATTTAGCACGTTTGTTGCATGTCGACAAAAGCCTCCCTCCACTGAACACACTGTAAGAGGAGTAAGTGGGTGTTCACAACGTCTAACGGCTGCCAGTGTGGGGCGCCAGAGCTAAGAACCAAGAACCAACAACCAACATCCAAGGATAAAAGTCGGCGGATCTCTCCTGCCCTCGCGTATGTCTCCTCAATCGATGCGGAAAATCCATGCCCTGCCTCGTCAAATCGATCGGGTCCTCCGAAATTGTCAAATCGAGATGAACTTTTTGAAGACGTGCAACAAAACATGGAGAGTGAGAATGGGATCAGACATTTGGGAGATTGTCACGTCGAATGGCCGATCGGGGGAGGCGCTTGTGGCTTTAAAGATTCGTGAGAGGATGCAGTACGCCCGATGGAGGGATCGGTGGGTGCACATATCTGGATGGCGACCTCCTTTTCCATGATTGTACCGTACGCGAGATCTCACGCATTCTACACATCTCCGATGCCGCATTTCTCTTTAATTGTACTGTTCTCTCCACACTTCCAATAAATAATGTATGATATGTAAGGTATGTATTCTCGCTTTCTTTATGTAAAAAAAAACTATGATTTATAATTTATAACTGTTGCTGGTTCTATTTCCGGGTATCATTGGTATCATTCCACTCTGTCTTTGCAGCGCTCGCTCTACTTCGACCGCTCCAACATCTCTGAGTTCTTCTACTTCATCTGCAGACCATATATCCTCCTGGCTTGTCTTGTTCTCATTGCAAGGGCCTTTGCCTTAGCTACAACTCTCTCCACCAACTCTCTTGCGTCCTTCTTCCTTCCCCAATCATCACCATCCCAGTCTCCCTCTCTATCCTCAACTTTTCTCTTCCAGTCCTTAGCCGAGATCTTGTCTCTGGCTAGCTCCAACGCGCTTCTAGGAGGAACGTATAATCCCAATCCTTCGAAGACTCTTTCATTTCGTTCGTTGAAGTATCGCCTGCCTGCAGGATTACCAGGGATGATCTCAAGGCCGATGAGGCGGGGGCTTTGGTATCTAAAGTGTGGGTCAGGGTCAGAGAAGGTTAGAGGTGGGGGAAAACATAGACTATTGAGGTTCTTTGGGAATGAATATTCTAGTTCCAAAGGGGATCTAGCTTCTAGGTTTGAGAAACATAGACCATTGAGGGTCTTTGGGAATGAGTATTCTAGTTCGGAAGGGGTTGTAGCTTCTAGGTTTGAGAAACAGGAGTAATACTCTTGATCAGAAGAACTTTGAGAGCGAAAATCTGAGTCGGCGACAGATCCATTATCTTTCACGCTGCCCAGCTTTCTGAATAGGAAGGCTTCGAAATAGGCCTTATCATAGGCTGAAGGATTAGTAGAGGTACAGTGGTATACCATGTTTACCCGAGGAGATATCTAGACAGCTATCTACAAGTGTATGCATATTGATAGATCTGGAACCAGTGCATGAAGATATGAACTACACGGACAAGTTGTTCCGGAATCATGGAGTTGTGTTCTCGTGGAGTACGCACAAAGAGTTCCTTTGTCTTTTTTAATACGCTGAGATAAGATGAATACCTTTGTCAAGCTGTACATAGCCACTGCCACGATGCAAGAACACAGATCTATGAGTATATATTATTACGGAGCTGCCAATAAATGGTTGTTTTTGAAGTATAGCATCCTCTGGTGAAGAAGTACAATTTCATCACCGTCGACCCGGACTACATAGTAATCAAAATAATCACCCAAGAAGGATCCAGAAATTCCCAAGGATATTTTAACTACCTCCTAGCAATGCAGCAGTCCTCACCCGATACCTTCACTTGCCATTAAACCAAGTATCCTCACTTCCCAAACCCTCAGCAAAGAACAAAGGACTCTCTCCTCAAATATACAAGAAACATCCAATTCAAACCTCACACCAACAAAGAAACCCCACCACGCCCATATCAAAATGCGTCGTCTTCGGCACCCCTCCCGCACAAAGAACACTTTGCCCCCCCAAACTATAACAAAGCCACAGCAACAACCATCGGAAAATTCGAATCTCTGACTCTCGACCTTGAAAATTTTCCCCAGATAACCACTAATCCAGCAACCCAGCAAATAAAACATATCTCTTAACTGCACCCACAAACCACACAACCCTACCCCAAACCACCATGTCCAGCAAACAACCCACCACCCGCGGCCGCGGCGCCCCCAAAGGCATCACCAAACCCGCCCCCCGCAAAACCAAAACCCCCGCCTCCAAACCCCCCTCCAAAACAGCGCGCCCGTCCGCAAAAACCACAACTGCCGCCCCAGTCGCCCCAGCCCCCACACCCCCCGAGCCCATCGACCCCCTCGCCCCTTTCTTCTGCTGCACCGCCTCCGTGCCCCTCCCCTCCAGCTACCCGCCCGCGCTGATCCCCTTCTACACATACATCCTCGCGCGACAGAAACTAATTTCTTCTCTCCCCACCACCACAAACACAACCACCAAAATCACTACCTCCCCCTCCCTCCCCTCCTCCACCAAAACCACAGCCGTTAACATCACCACACTCCCCCCTCCCCCCGAAATCTCAACCCTCCCGCCCACCGGCACCTACTACCGCTTCTCGCACCTCTCTCTCACCACGGGGCAGGAGATCCATAGATGTTTTCTCCCAGTCCCCGCATCTGTGTCTACAGCGCCGGTATCCGAGTTTGGAGATTTTGTGGAGGGGACGGAGGAAGAGGTGTTGGAGAAGGCGGGGGCGGCGGGTGGGGGGGAGAGGGTGCAGGATGTGATGATTTTTAGTCGGAATGCGAGGTGTGGGGTGCATGCGGGGGGGAAGGAGGGAGAGGGAGGGGAAAATGGGGGAGAGGGAGGGGAAAATGGGGGAGAGGGAGGGAAAGAGGAGGAAAAGGAATGGGGGTGGTCGGGTAGGGGGGCGTTTTGGTTTATGCTTATGAGGGTTGAGGGGCCTGTGGATACTGCGGCTGCGGCTCCGACTGCGGCTGTGTAGATATTTGCTCTGGTTTTCTTCTCGGAGCTTTGGATTGCGGGAAGAGATGGATGTGTTGGGTTGGTTTGAGATCATTTCGCCATTTTTTGAAGGGGAGGGAGAGGAAGGGAGTGATGTTTCGTTGTATACACTCCAAGATTGCTTGATGATTGTCCCAGAAGAATTCGTTTGACACATCCCGCCCACCATTACTTAATGATGCCGTTTCGAACCATGCCCGAAGATTGATCCATCCATACATGCATCCATCCCATGAGAAATGATTTCCAGAAAGGAGTATATATCAAAACACAAAATCTGTGTAAAACGCCAGAAACAAAAACAGACTTGCGTGATAGTTTTCCCCCAGCCCACTAGATAGATCCAATACTCCAGCCATTTATGGCGTTTCCCAAGTATAATGATAATAATATCCTTTATATCCTAAACCCCCCAGATCCGGATAACGCCTTCAAATTGTGATGTGACCAAACTAGTCGATGCCAAAAAATGCATTGTCAAATTGACCATGTTCCATAGATCCCAAATCGCCTCCCAGATTCCCGTTATCGTCATCGCCGAAGAACATGTCATCAAAGACACTATCTTCAGCTCCCACCATATTGCCCAGATCTAGGTCTAGATCCATATTATTATTGCTGTTATTATTGTTGTTGTCGGTGGTGTTATTATCATTATTGTTGTTTGTATTAGTATTTGCATCTGCGCCGCCGGAGCCTGCCGTCATGTTTAAGAAATCATCTGTAGATAGATCTCCTTGCTTGTTAGTCAAAGCATCATTCGACGGATTGTTCGTGTTTGTTGTAGAAGTAATCTCATTTGAAGGTTGTAGGTCGCTCATATTGAAATCTTGTGAATTGTTTCCAAATGTCGAGAGGTCGAACTCGATGTTTTGGGTTTGCTGGTTCTGAGTATTGGTCCCAGAATCCGGCATAGAGAAATCCATATTGTCAAAGTTTAGAGCGGCAGCATCATCGTTGTTTGCGCTGTCCGGCATATCGAATAGCGAATCAATAGATGAATCTTGACCGCCAGTAGTGGTAGGTGCAGTATCATCCGTAGATGTTAGCATTGTGGTATCTATGCCAAGGCCGATAGCCTGTGACTTGTTCTCATCCAAACTCGGAGGGGATAGTAGATCCGAACCTTTCCCTTCTTCTCCCTGAGGTGCGGGTTCCTTTGGCGAGTCTTGCTTAACTTGTATCTGCTTTGCCGTTTCTACTTCGGGGGTTGTCGCGGCAGGATTTTCTTGAACAGTTTCTTCTTTTATTGGTGCTGACAATTCCTCTTCTGGTAAGGTTGATGGCGGGGATGCTGGCTGTGGTGCTGGCGCTTCTTCGATGACGTCTAATTGTGGTGGGTTCTCTGCCGCGATTCGTTTCGACCGCAGCGTTTCAAGATCTCGTCCTAATACCGACTTTGCGCGAACCTGCATATATGTGTCAGCCATGTGAAAGCTGAATCCCATGTCCAAGCATCACTCACAATCTCGGCCTCGAGTTCGTCCAACGCTTGGTGGAAATGGTCGATTGCATTCGGAATAGTTAAGCGGAGTCTGTGACTGGAATTGGCCATTGTTCTTCCCCCCTCCTTGTCCGATGGTCGAAGAGCTTTGCCAGTCTCTATGAGCTTTGAGGTAGGTTAGCAGCTGTGGTAGACATGTGGTATGAAGCACTAACAATCGCATTGATCATTCCTTGCAAAGCATCCACAGGACCTTTGGGCGGGTGAGGTTGTGCCATTGTGCGGTAAGTGAGGGGCAAAGTGAGGGGCACGGCTTGAGCAGAGACGGTCGCACTCTCTTTGAGAAAACAATTTGTAACTGATAACCTGGGATGGTGTAGTCGTACTGTATGCACAAAATCCAGTGGATTTCAGGGTCAATTTTCAGATTAGATTTCCGTGCATCATCGAGGTCCGATTTACAGATTTACATTGTCCGTGCACGCTAAAGTGCCCTACAGTATCGGACTAACCACGCAACCTTAAACGACCCGGATAGAGCTCAGGCTGAAGTACAAAGTAAGTACTCCGTACAGCTAGCGAGGTAAGCTTTTGCTATGGCGCATTACCCCAGGTACGAGCTACATGCTCACTCCTATCCAAGGAGAAGGGAGTATCATGGTACGTAAGGCAATCGAAATGCTTCGAAATGACTTCATGGATCTTCGCATGCGGGACATAGCTTTCTCCTGATGTCTTATGTCTTAGCCACGGTCCAAGCCAATCCAACGGCCGATGCTAGCCAAGGGAAGAAGGCGAGCCAGCATCCGGCCGAGTATTTGTACAATGCAAGCAGGTTGTTTCACGTTGGAGACTTGGAGGGCCGTAGAGCATTGGCGAGAAGGAAAGAGCCATATCTACTGGGTACCGCTGCAGTACCAATGAGGCGTAGTAGGCCTAGATCCCAAAGGGGACAGCGATGTCACCCCACCAGCTACCACAATGCAACCACAACCCACCAGTTGAGAGCCTGAGAGCATACCTGTAAATTGCCAGATGTGACACAGCCGGCCCCGGATGCTCTTAAACTTGATTTCAAGCCCCTCGATAGCTCTTATCGTGGTAGTACAGAGAGCAGGACCTCCGTAGGATCAGTGTGTGTCAATGTCCTGTATACAATTTGCGGAGATAAGCTTTTCTGGAGCTCTGAGCTTTGGGTTGCGGAAAGCTTACTGTACACGTACCTTTTCCGTAGTCCGCGCCGGTGAAACCTTGAGATACATTGGATGATCTGTCCCTAAGTGCGTTGACTAAGACATCACATCCACACAAGAGTCGAGGCCAATCGGTATCATCGTATTCCTTCCCGTCGGTATAACATATCTTGTCATTTCTCGGTCCGATCCAGCGGTTATCGCTTGAAGTCAGTTATGTACCCCATGCCCGCAGTATTACGAGAGTACTGCCATGGGGATTGGATAATGCCATGGCTCGGACGGTTCAATGGGAACGTTGTCTTAAGGCCAGTTCATGCAAGCTGTCTCGAGATTCTTCCTGGTCGCAACGCATAAGCCGCGTGTTGGGCGTGAAGATACATGGGTGGATGAACCGAATTGACTTGAGGGGAGGGGAAAGGACAACAAGCTCTGCGGAGATTCAATGAGCGATGACCACTTAGAAGACAGATGTGCTCAAGAACTGCGCTCAAGAACCAGAGTGCCCTCTCCAATCTTCACTCGTTCCTTGATATACCGAGTATCTTGTCTTTTGAGAGATTCAGTACTCGGGTAACCTTGAGCCTTGAGGCATTTCCATTGTCCAACAAACACTTGATTGTCTATCCTTGGTTCATTATTTGGGTCATCGCCAAATCGCAATTTCATCAAGCTGCAAGTGGATGTATCTGGATAAAACGGGTATTACTCACTCGCATTACCCAGTTATTATTTTACTACTTATTTGCCCTCCGGTTCCTTTGCCTCATGCTCCATGTTCGTGCTCCATGCTCCATGCTCATGCTCATGTCCTCTGCCCTCATGCTTCACACCTTTGGCCTCTCTATGCCCACATCCAGCTCGTGCAGTGGATTAGACGTGTCCGGACTGTCCTGTAAGCTGGGAGGAACCTTTTCTTCCTTGTCTAGCGTCGACCCGTTGGACGCTAGAAGAGGGCCCTTTAAACGAAAAAGCTCTCCCTCAGCCTACGAGGGACCCGGTAGGATTGAATTCACTGCATTCCCTAGCCATAAATCACTGCAGCCTTTCCACACTGCAATTGCACCTTGCACCTTGCACCTTGCACTGCACCTCGCACCTCGCACCTCGCACTTCTCACTTCTCACTTCTCACCACGCACCACGCACCACCGCACCACACAGAGCACCACACCTTTCTTCTCCCCTCTCCCCTTCCTCTTAATTTGCGGCCGCCGTCCCATCCCAACTTCACAAAAGTGACTAGTCCTAAAACTTCCGTGCTTTCTAACTACTTCCCCCCAGTTCTACCTAACCTACACTTAACCTATCCTTCCGCTGAACCTCTTTTATTATTTCCCCAGTGCGCAAGACTGGAAAAAAAATAATCAGCATCAGCATCAGCGTCGTCTTTGTCTCGTCCCGTATTTTTTCCTCTCCTCTTTTCTCTCCCATCTATCCTATCTATCGATACTTGCAACAAAAAAGGCGTTTGGATTTTTTGAGTGGTGTTTGTCTCCTCTCCATTATTCCTCTCGTCTCTCTTCCTTGTCGGGTTGATCCATTTCTCTCAATTCTCTTATTCCTAAATCTCGTTGTCATCAATCAATCCAATCCCTCTTGGTCCTCTTTTATTTCCCACAACTGGTCTTCTCAGAGCTTTCGCAGAAGCCCCTCCTTCTGCCGTACTTCTCTACCTCTCTCTTCTGGTACCGCACTTGATTGTCAGTGCTTCACTCGACATCTTCCTCAGTTCCTTCTCCGAGCTGCAGATTCAATTTTATTTACTCTTACAAGTGATCTCATTTCACTTGTAGCTATTTTCAACTTTCACCGGTCTATTTCGCAAGTCATCGCAAGTCATATCTCGTCGAGTCCCCGAGTCTGTCTAGGCACCTCTTATCGTTCGAGTTACACAAGAGCACAAATCTAGCGCTACATACCCAAATTCAGCTTCGTCGTTCCTTGTGTCATCGCGATCTTTTTTCGGTCTTCATCAGCACAATTTTCACTTTCGATTCGACTTCTTTTCCCAGTCGCATCTACTTCGCGCAAGGTTTTGAACACATCTACAACAGGCATATCTTTTCGAGTCAACTGTACAATGGCGGACAACGGCCCCCCTCAATCTGCCACTCAACTTCCGCCACCACCGCAAACCTCTTCTGGTGCGCCAGGCTATGAAAACGGCCACAACAACCAGGGAAACCCTTCCCACATGCCACCCCCGCCACTGCCTCCGGTGATAATCCCCCAGAACACAAATCCCATTCCGACAGCCATTACCTCTCCAATGGGAGAAAATGGTGGGGTAATGTCGCCAGACAGTGCTGGTGGGTTCGTCCGCCGTGCTGCACCGGAACCCAACAAGCGCGCATTATATGTGGGAGGACTGGACCCGAGAGTCACTGAAGATGTACTTCGACAGATTTTCGAGACCACTGGGCATGTCCAAAACGTCAAAATCATTCCTGACAAGAATGTAGGTGCTGTCAGTATCAAATTTATCTTTGTCAATCCCCAGGACCTAAGCCTTTCTAGCTTTTTGGTCGATTCATTGAATAGGGCTTGGCAGTTTCAACTCTTCCTTCTTTAGAATATTACCCCTTCAAAAGTTTAACATGCTAATCAGTATTACTTACAGTCAAAAGGATTCAATTACGGTTTCGTTGAATATGATGATCCGGGAGCGGCGGAAAGAGCCATGCAGACTCTGAACGGACGACGTGTCCACCAAGCCGTGAGTGCAGATTCTCTCCTACTTTGTATTTTGGAAAACTAAATCTTTCGGCAGGAAATCCGAGTCAACTGGGCCTACCAATCGAACACATCGAACAAGGAAGACACATCGAACCATTTCCATATTTTTGTGGGAGACTTGTCGAATGAAGTTAACGATGAAGTTTTGCTACAAGCATTTTCCGCATTTGGTTCTGTTTCTGAAGCACGTGTTATGTGGGACATGAAGACTGGGCGATCCAGAGGTTACGGCTTTGTTGCTTTCCGTGAACGTCAAGATGCCGAGAAAGCTCTGAGTTCTATGGATGGTGAATGGCTTGGCTCTCGGGCCATTCGTTGCAACTGGGCAAACCAGAAGGGCCAGCCATCTATTTCACAACAGCAAGCTATGTCTGCCATGGGCATGACTCCTACCACACCCTTCGGTCACCATCACTTCCCTACTCATGGTGTGCAGAGTTACGACATGATTGTTCAGCAAACCCCACAATGGCAGACAACCTGCTACGTCGGCAACCTTACGCCATACACAACACAAAATGATCTCATCCCTCTCTTTCAAAATTTCGGTTTCGTTGTAGAGACGCGTTTCCAAGCAGACCGTGGATTTGCTTTTGTCAAGATGGATTCTCATGAGAACGCCGCACTTGCCATCTGTCAATTGAGTGGATACAACGTCAATGGCCGTCCACTTAAATGTAGTGTAAGTCTAAACCTAATTCTTACCTCCCCCTTCCGTGCTAATCAATTCATCAGTGGGGTAAAGACAAGGCACCTACCTCTGCAGGCTTTGATGGTTCCCAACAAAGCTACAGTCCCCAGGCCGGACCTACCCCCGGCGGATTCCCAGGAACGCCCAACGCCTATTTCCCTCAATACGGTGGTATGCCTCCACAAGCGGGACCTCAGTCAGCCGGACCGATGGCTAACCAACAGTCTCCAGGCCAGTTCGCTGGTCAGCAAGGTGGATATGGTGGACCTCCAGCACAATCCCCAGCTCAATATGGCAACCAACCTATGGGTTACGGAGGTCCTGCGAGTGCTGGAGGATATGGTCGTGGTGCTCAGCCAGCAGCCGCACAATGGAACGCGCCCGCTGCCCAATCATATGGAAATGGCTTTGGCGGATACCAAGGCTAAGTGCATACACGCAGTCATGACATCTTTTGGAGCCGCTCTTTTCAGGTGTATTTTGCTTTGTCGAGTTCTTACGGTCTTATGGGGGAGCCGGGATATCAATTTTGGCGGCCTAATCTCATTTACGCATTTCTACTTATGCGCTGGTCTCTTTATTTGACGGCTAGGCCGAGCAGCATTGAAGTTGCATAGGGGCGCTTTATTTCATTCAAGATACTCTTTTTTGATTCGTAGTTTTCCTATGTTACTGATTGTTGGAAAGGTGATTTTATATCCATCAAAAGTTGTTTCCCGCTTCTAGGTTATCGTTGACTTTTTGGATCATGTTTTTCTCTGCATTGGATCTGCGGCCTTTTTCATATGCCTTTTGTCCTCACGAGTCCACGAATCTACTATAGCGACTACCCAGTTTATATTGTGTGTGCCATCTTTATGTCTTTGGTCATCATTGTCGTTGTCGAAGTGGCGAGCATTTACATAAAGATGTTATGAAAGACTGTAATGACATTTCTTAGGATCGACCTATGATACCGGATCTAGCTCGAGATCGAGAATTTTGGTTGGCAACAAAAGCCAGGATGGGGGGAGGGGTTGTTGGGGTTCTGTAGGTAGACTTAGAAACATTCATAGCTACCGGTCAAAAGTAATAAATTTATTGAGTGTCATACGATGACATGATCGAAGACAAGAGGAGCCTTTAATTGCAGCTTTAGATCTCACGAACTTGAGGTCTGCCACCAATTGCATGTAGCATCCAAGGTAGAGTGATTATATGCTGATTCTAAGTAAATCCCCTAAGCCGAATTTGTGTGTGGGGTAAAGATAAAGATTAGGCTTACATAAGTTAAAAAAATCGAGACGCGACCCTTAAAGTGCTACCTTAGTGTACTTCCGTACCGCGTCGCGAATGGGAAAGAACTTTAGCGCGGCAATCATCTAATGGCATGTCTCTGCCTGCATTCTTTATATTACAGTAGCCGTTGAAGCTGGGGTTTTCTAGCAACTCGGACCTTCCAGAAACGATTTTATGCCATTCGGCGGCGCCACATCTCCAGCCAAATATACATTCGTCCAAAGGTTTCTTGCGTATCGCTGGAGAGCGCATGCTCCTTATCCATTGCGCGCCACTAATGTACAGAATCAAGCAGGACAGTACTCTTCTATTGCCGTCGCGATGTTGAAAAGAGCTGCCAACAACTTCGAGCCGCCGAAACCGAAGAACAATGCTCCGAAGCAGGTGTCAAAATCAAGCAATCCTCCTCAAAATGTAGACATCCAAGAATCTTTCAAGAAGATCAGGTCGTCGCAGACTATCGGCGGATTTACTGGATACACAAACTCGACAAATCCCCTAAATGCCCTCTCTACCAATTCCAAGGCAACTCCCAGAGAAAGGCTATCTAGTGTTCGATCAACGTCTGCAGCAAGTTCCAACTTAACCTCGGTGTTTAGTAGACAGGATGCATTCCAAGATACACCAAGCAGCAGTATTGATCTCACTCAGGATGAACGTCCAACAGACAGACCCTTTCCCTCCGCACACGATGTCTCGCTGTCGGAATTCGACGACTTCCCCGACGATGATCAGGTGGACCTTGATAACGATGTTTCTTTACCTCTCAATGTGTCTATGCCAGCACCTCCCAAGCCGTCTCGTTCCACTATATTGTCCTCTCCATTTGCCCCGCGTTCCGCCTTAAGAACGCAACTAGAACCCCCAAGTAGCGCCCCAACGTGGTCTTCATCGCCACCCTCACACAAAGATACGCCACCTGGAGCTCTGAAGAGGAGACAGCTCGCACAACCAGCGACGATCCAATCTGCCATAGTCATCGATGACGACGAGGAACCAAATCCTAGGCCGTCAAAGCGAAGAACATTGCCCTGGGCGCAGAGGAAGGCAGAACAGGACGCATTATTGGCTGAACAAGAAGCGCAGGCGGACCAATTGACTTCTCAGACTTCCTCCACTTCCTCAGAAGCTATGTGTTTCAAGTGCCATCAGAAAGGCCATTATGCCAGGGAATGTCCAAACAATAGCAAAGAAGCCGCGTCTAAGTGGGCATTTACCCCTTTACAAAAAGACAAAAACCTGCCCTGGAATACCACTGCCAGCGCAATCAAAGAGGAAAAGAAGTTAATCAGAGACAAGCAAAAGAAAAAGTTGGATGATACCGAGACAGCTGGGACAGTCGCAGAGGCTCACAGTAGCAAAAAGACTGCGAAGCTTTCTCCGATACAGTTGACTGACGAGCAAAACCGAGTCAAGGAATTGGTGGTTAATCAGGGGAAAAGTGTTTTCTTCACAGGATCTGCTGGTACAGGAAAATCGGTTTTGATGAGGGCTATAATTGCTGCTTTGAAGAAGAAGTATGTCCGCGAAGCTGACCGTGTTGCTGTTACCGCATCGACAGGTCTAGCTGCCTGCAACATCGGCGGTGTAACACTGCACAGTTTTGGTGGCATAGGACTTGGAAAAGAGGATACTCCAACGCTCCTGAAAAAAATCAAGCGAAATTCAAAAGCAAAAAATCGTTGGTTGAGAACAAAGGTTTTGATTGTTGATGAGATTTCAATGGTGGACGGTGATCTTTTCGATAAGTTGGAGGAGATCGCTAGAGGAATGCGTAATAACGGACGTCCCTTTGGTGGTATACAACTCGTTATTACTGGCGATTTCTTCCAATTACCACCTGTCCCAGATCACAGCCAGAAGGGCCGAGGTGTCAAATTCGCATTCGATGCGGCGACTTGGAACACGGCTATTCATCACACAATCGGTCTGACTGAAGTGTTCCGTCAGAAAGATCCAGGTACGTTTCTTTCCTATACTCTAGAGATAGGTATACTAATTCGTACCACACAGTGTTTGCAAATATGTTGAACGAAATGCGGTTAGGAAAAGTCTCACAGGAAACTATAAACGCTTTTGCAGCAATGAAGCGGTCCATAGAGTACGAGGATAATTTGGCTGCTACGGAATTGTATGTTAATCATAGTATCAACTGTTTCTTTTCACTAACCAATCTTCCAGATTCCCGACAAGACAAGAAGTAGAAAGCTCCAACGCTTTCAGAATGCGGAATTTACACGGCAAGTTGTATAAGTACGAGGCTGTGGATACCGGAACAATCACAGATTTAGCAATCCGAGACAAACTCCTTTCAAATATGATGGCCCCCAAGACCATAGAATTAAAGAAGGGCGCTCAGGTCATGTTGATCAAGAATATGGATGACGGTCTGGTCAACGGCTCGTTAGGAAAGGTTGTAGCATTTATGAGCGAGAAGTCATTCAAGATCTACGATGAGAATCCAGACATTCTCAATGACGACGGATTTTCCGATATGTCGCAGGAAAATCAACGGCAAAAAGATATACAAAAGTTCAAAATGATTGATCGAGAGTTGCCGAATACAAGCAATAGCGGGCTCTATCCCTTGGTACGGTTTTCCCTTCCGGATGGTACCGTCAGAGACCTTTTGGTACAGCCAGAAGAGTGGAAAATTGAGTTACCAAGTGGTGAGGTGCAGGCACAACGAAGCCAGCTACCTCTTATCCTTGCATGGGCTCTTTCCATACACAAAGCTCAAGGGCAGACACTGGAAAGAGTTAAGATCGATCTGAAGAAAGTGTTCGAGAACGGACAGGCATATGTTGCTCTGAGTCGAGCAACTAGTCAGGCAGGCCTTGAGGTCCAAAACTTTGATCCAAGGAAGGTGATGGCACATCCAAGGGTTGCTGAATTCTACAACAGTCTGTACAGCGTCAACAAAGCTCTGCAGTATCCGAAGGTCGCGAAGGCAGATCCGCCAGTGAAACCCACGAAAGTCACCAAAGCCACGAAGGAAGTAGATATCAGTGATGATGACTATGGTGAGATGGGGTGGGAGAAGCAGGGGGAGAAGGCAAGAGCTTATGTCTAGCGAATCTCCAATCAGGATTTGCGGGAGCTTATGGCATGACATATATATGGTGTTGCTGGAGTTGCTCGCGGGGGGTTTGCTAGAGAAATCACGATAAAGAGGATTATAGAGACGGCGTTATAGAACCATGATGGGTAGTGGGGGAACAAGGCACAGTTGCACGAGGCATCTGCCTATGGCTGTGGATTGGGATGATTGTGTGCTTTCTGTAAGAAGCACTTTAGATATGTACTAATTACCTATGGCCAAGCCCTACAATAACAAAAAGAAACTGAACAGCATAAATCATTTGCTAATTTATCATGAGTACCGAGCCATATACACCAGTATATTATGTCGATCTAACTGCCTGCTGACTTCCAGGAGCTTCATAAAAATTCACAGAAAGAACGATAGACACACCCCACGTTACCGATAGCGCGGTGGGGTTCTAGGCACAGTCTACAAAGTAAAGCGGCATTTATCTTTCTCATCCTCGCTAGCACCTACCCTTGCAAACTTTCAGGTTCCTCAGATTTCGAGCACCTGGAACAGATTATTATCAGAAGCAATAACAAGTTGTCGCATTTGCCTCGAAGGATTTCAGTCCTCTTGTTCAGCTTCTGGTTTCCATCGATTCGGTATCGAGCAATCCATTGACTCCAGTCTTTCATACTTCCTGACCGCTCTAAATCACGTATTACCGCCTCTCGCAAAGCTTTGTCTTCAAGCAGAAGCGTACGATTAAGTACTGAATCCAACATGTCGAACCAATTTATCGGACTTACCATGTTGGTGACCTTGAGCTCGCCACCGGGCGCTCAACTAAGAGGTGTTGTCAGCGGAATCGAACCTGGCAAAACTCTGACTTTACGCAATGGTAAGTTTGCATGTCACATTTCCAACCATCTCTGTTTGCATGGGTTAACGCCAGCTGTGCCTCGCAGTTACTTGTCCGGCGAACGGGAAATATGTCCCGGAATTTACGATCAACGCGGCCGAAATTACAGAGCTGGTGGAAGCACAGGATGAAAATTTAAAAGCACCTCCCGTCGTCCAGCAAAAGACACCTGTTGCGCCTGTCGCAAGACAATTTGAAGATCCAGCAATCTTGAGTGTTGGAAGGAGGCCCGGTTCAGGCACACCTTCAATTCCTACACCAGCGCAATGGAAGAGCACCGGGATGGAGCGTGGTGATTCGGCGCGGACTGCGGTTAGTCGTGAGGACCGGCGCAAAGAACCAGTGCCTCCATCGTTAATCGAGCCGATGAGCACCCTAAAAATCGATGATACACTGGAAACCGAAGAAGCGCAAATTTTGGAGGAGCTTGAGGCGGAGGGAGAAATGTCAGTGGAGCCGACAGCACCCAAATCAGGAAGGAGAACTCGAAGAAGAAAGAATCAGGGTCGGAAGCCCGTCGAAAGAGCTTTTCAGGAACCTGAAGTAACGCCATCAAATCAGACGGCACGGTCCAAGGGTTGGAGACAAACACCTTTGCTCGAACCAAATCCATCATTTCAGCCATTCGCGACTCTCAAAAAGTCACAAAGAAGGGGTGATAAGAGGATGGAAGAGAATGGCTGGGCCACGGAAGATGCTACAGACGTACAAGATATGGGTGATTTCGATTTCGCGGGTAGTCTGGCAAAATTCGATAAGAAGACTATCTTCACACAGATACAAGCAGAAGACAGTATTGCGGAGGCAGACCGTCTGGTCACTCATAATCGATTACCCAAGTCGAAACCAGGAACAGCAGGCGGAAAGAATCTCCACTACACGGAAAACGTCCTGGAGTCGGCAAATGGAAGTGTCAAAGCAATGGAGGACTGGAACAGTGAAGCCGACGACAGTGATTTGCAAGAGCGAGGTTCAGGGAGTGGTAGGCATTCTCGTACTAGGCCGGAAAGCAAGTTAAGTGTGCATCGACGACCTACATCACGGAAAGGGAGCGCCGTTCCGAGCTCTCAGCCATCACGAAATATCTCGGTAAGGATACAACTCCCTTTCGTCAAGCTCTAAGTTATTCATCTGCTAATCCTCCTTAGAGTGCACCATCAAAACCTGCGTTCTATTTGGTTCCTTCCGATCGTCGCTGTGAGCCAATCTCAGCGCTCCAAATGCTCAACCTAGAAAACATAGCAGACCACGAGCTCGGTCTCACAGAAGACATGATGTCCGAGAACGCCGGCCGTGGCATCGCCGAAGTCGCCTTATCAGCACTTAACACCGGTGGACGCGGCCTAACGCAAGGCAAGAAAAGCTCAATCGCAACAGTCGTCGTCTTCGCTGGCAACAACAAGAGCGGTCTCCGTGCCGCAGCAGCCGGCCGTCATCTCCGTAACCACGGTCTCAACGTCGTCATCTGTGTTCTCGGTCTCGAACGTGAAACCGAACTTCTGGTCGGGCTACGACGCCAGCTCAAAGTCTTCCGTGGCTTCGGTGGCCGTGTTCTATCGAAAGTGGAACTACTCGAATACGTGAAAACTTTGGATGTCCCAATCAATCTTATCGTCGATGGGCTTCTAGGTCTTACTATGTCATTTGAGGAGCTAAGAATGGGTGACCAGGCTACAGCTTATGAGTTGATCGAGTGGGCGAATAGAAGCAAAGCAGCTGTATTGGCCATTGACGTCCCAACTGGCATCGACCCGACGAGCGGAAAAGTCAGCATTATCGATGGACGCAAATTGTACATCCATACGCGCTACGTAGTCGCCATGGGAGCGCCGAAAAAAGGATTACTTGAAGCGATGGTTATGGGCGAAGGCAGAGATGAAGACGGACTAGGGATTTCCTCATCACTCAATTCGGGGAAATCGGGCGAGTGGCAGCTTTTCGTCGCGGATATTGGGCTGGGACAGGCGGTTTGGAAGAAGGCGGGGACGAGGGTTAGGAGGGGTGTCGAGTTTGATGGGAGGTGGGTTGTGGGGATGAGGTTTCAGGGGGGTGCGAGCGCGAGTGTAGGGGGGGAATAGATTGCGAAAGAAAGGTTCTATGTTTATGTCTTCCCAAAACGCATGGTTTACTTTTCTCTTTTTTACCTCTTCGGCTTGGTTTTGGTTGCGCGAAGCATAGCACTGTCATTGGCGTTCTTTTTGCTTCTTAACAGAAAATGCGAATTCTTGGTATGGGGATGGGATGGGAAATATGGGCTCGGGTTCAGGTGGCTTTTGATCTAGGTTGGGTTGGGTTGCGTGGTGCTTGGTGCTATATGGATGGGCTTGGGAAAATGGAAAGGGGAAAGGGGAAGGGGAAAGGTGCATGGAGAGGAGATGAGAGAAGGACTGTGTGCATGCAAGGCTTTTCTCACATATCATATGGTATTATAGTTTTGTTCCTGCTGGGAGCCTGGGTTGTAAGAGCGAAGAGAGTACGTCTAAAAGGGGAAGGAGAGGATGGGGAGGGATGGTGGATAGCCAGATAGGAGGCGAGGAGGATGAGAAATGATACTCTGATATGCAGTAACCCCACCTCTATTGCTTCTTATTCGTGAGCTCGAAGGATGTGTCCAGAGGGCGCACAGGAAGAGGGAGGCTTGCCGTGGTTGTATACTTCAATCAAGGAATTTATCGAGTATCTCGAATACAAATCATTTCGACGCGCCTCTCTAGGACCATCTCCCTATAGATGCACCGCCGGCTGGGGTTATCTTACTGTAGCAGTTATGGTATAGTGTGTATCTTAACCACTTTCCCTTACTTCCATGTAATTCCTGAGTTGAAGAGTTGGTTTGGTTATAAAAGTTTGAAGGCTGGGGAAGTCATCATTTTGTGATTGTGTCGTTGAAGCCAGCCATACGTATGGTTCAGATTATGGAAAGCTTTGACGTTGAGAGTCTCTATTTTGTAGGAGATGAATTCAATTGTTCATTGATCGATATTCCTGATCAAAAGCTGAGTGAGGTGTTGCTTAAGTCCTGATCACATGTACAGTTGCTTTCTTGGGTAACTATAGGAGGATTGGTCAATATTATGGTGGTGGAAGTGGTGGGTAAAAGTAAGGTATGAGAAGCCAGTAGGAAGACATCTGTCGAGCATGATCTGGTATGGTTTAGATGTATGCAACACTAACTAACTTTCATATTCCTTACCCATACAAACTCATTCATCAGTCACGTATGGCTTTGAAAAGCTTCTGCTGGGCTGGCTCAACATGTACTACCAAACCAAGCCCAAAGATTATAGACAATAGCCAAAAGGCTTCTCCTCGAAAAGGAACTTAGTATACACCTTGTATGTTCTCTGCAATGGTGGACTTATTGGCTGTGTAACGCTTTCTGCTGTTTGATTTGAGGAGTGGGGGCTTACTGACCTGTCTTCTCTCCTTCTTCTCCTTGCTCTTCTACCACCAGTCAGTCATTCGTCTTGCACCACACAATCATTTTGGTCCCCCAAGATATAAAACACGGCTCAAAAATGGAGGGTGGCAGATTTGCTGGAGAAGGCATGGAAGCTCATGTAGAGTAAGCTTGTTGAGTGATACCAGCAAGTGCCTGTGCAGAGAGGCTCGATGATTTGATGCAGCGAGACAGTCTATCTCCGACGATTCGGCGAGGAGCAAAGCAATACGCAATAGAGCCAAAAACTTAGACCGGAGATTATCTCCTTCCGGGAATCTGTAATTTAAAGATGACCAGTATGAGATCACTTCTATTCGTATGCAAAAGAGTGAATATAAAAAAGCACATCTCGTGGACACTTGACTTGTTCCCCCACCGGACAGTGCCGACACGTGGGATATACAAAAGATGAAGTGTCTATACGCAACCAAAGCTTCTACACATGATCACAGAACACATTCGGGGCTTTCTTCGGACGTGGGTGATGATAAGGCAGCCCAATCACACATAATTACGATGTTGACGTCAAATGAGAAAGAGACTGATGACTTTTGAGGGAGTTTGATCAGCTGGGAGGCAACTGGACCGTTTGGAAACTTGTGGATGTCATAATTAAACCTTTACGAAGCTCAAACATTCACACCTTCGACGACCTCAGTACTCGAGCTCCGCTCTGCGAAATGACTGAATATCCACAACCCCTATATCGGCGACCTTGACTTCATCCGATTGCCTTCCACTCAGGCAGCACTCCGGAATACGCTGATAGTCGCCGCTCGGGGAATCGGTGGATCCCAGTGAATCGTTGCCATACACATCTCGCTCATTAAGCTGCATCCACGTTCGTTCATCCCAAGTGAATAGAAGTGGCGGAGCTCGGGAATCGCATTATAGTCCCCGTAGAACAATGAATCACATTGTATTGTTGTATGCAGTTCTTCGCCTGGTCTTTTTTATAAAGTCTTCATCATACGGCTTGCCTTCTTTGACCTGACATCTTTTCCGCAACACACCCAAATCTTCGATCAAAGACTCATTTCAACCCAACCATCAGGTGGTTTTCTCTAAATAGCACATCTTCTTGAGCTTCCACCAGTCAAAAGCTATCAACAACTTCACTCCCTTGGCAAGTCACCGCATGAAGTCCTATTCTCATAAAACTTTTCGAATAATGTCGAGCATGACTCGCCGTCAACCTCCCCCCTTGCCAGACTCGGTGTTCTGCTGTGACTGCGCAGAGCTGGTTGAGACCCGAAACAACGCAAAACCATACCATGACCCGAACCGACCCCTCCACGATGCCATCTACAAGTCGTTCCTGTCATATACCCAACGCCTCTCATTGGCCAATGCCCAGGAGGTGGCTCGACTTCAGAAATTAGCCGAGTTTTACGAGCAAGCGATCTCAGAACCAGAAGAAGAAGAAGATCCTGAGATGACCCTTCTCGAACTTATTCGAGGTTACAATCCAGATCGACAATCCAGAATTCCAGTCAGAGGAACTCCTTCGCCAGATCTAGCTCCTCCCACACTGCTGTTTCCAGTTTCTCCACCAACGTCGCCCTTAAACATTACACAGCGTACGATCAAGTCTGACAGTCTTGGCTTTGATATCTGCTTGCCGCCTTTCACTCCTCCCTCCACAGGTTCAAATTCTTTGTCCACCAAGCCGGGTCAATCTTTCAGTGACTTTTTCAACAATGGCGCTGGCGTTGTGCCCTTGCTAAATTCTCCGCCTCGCCTGGATGAACCTCATTTATCCACACCTTCAATTACTTTCCCTGGTCCCTTGCCACGTAACTTCAATGCTGGCGCGCGATTGTCTGACCTAGCCAGACTGCTTAATTCACAGGAGTCGACTGCAACAACCGGCAGGGTTCCAAGCCCTCTGCAATCGTCAAGCTGGATATCGCCACCAGTTTCACAGTCAAAGTTGCACATGCGCAACGAATCTGGCAATTCTAAATACAGTCGCTCAAGTGCTGCTCATTCCAAAAACTGGCGATGTATTGAACCTGTGACACTACCAACTCAACCACCATTGGGATATGCACTTGCCGGCAGCTGTTTGCCCAGCCTCACTCAATCACCACCAAAACTACCACCATGGACAGCCAACTCGCTGACTTTGGATACCATGGACCCGCCACCTTTCGTCCCTCAAAGAGTTCTGTCTCCATCAAATCTCATCAACAATCCACTCACGACTAGTCCACCACCACCGTATGCGATTCACATTACTTCTAGAGTCGATTTCGGCCAGACTGAAGCTCATCGCTACTTCGTTTGCCCCACTGATTTCAACGATGACTGGCCCGAGGTCAGCTTGAACCAATGGTTTGCAGCCGGTGTTGGCTTTGACTTCAAGGCTGAGAAATGGGATCACAAGTGTCTGAAGCATGGCAGATTCTTCCGGATGACGTTGAGACCGAATCTAGCTATGCGAGGTTGGGGTCTGGGTAAGGGTATGGAACAGGTCCAGAAGATGGCCGAGGCTGAAAAGGAGAAGATGAATTGGGAATTTATGGAGCTTTGAGGCAGTGTCTGTTGCGGATCGTTTGTGTAGGATTTTGCCAGCAACTTTTCCTTGACGTTGAATTTTATTCTTATGTCGGATCTGGTTGATGAGTAATTATACGGGGTGATGAATGGGGCGTGGGTTATAGAATACATATATTATCGGGGGTGCATTGCAGGCGTTGCTTTTGTTGACTTTTAGACCCTTAGGAGTCTCTTTGTATGATAGGTATACATCATGCTTGGTGTAGTTGAATGGGTGAGCGCGCATAATTTTGGCATATGGCATGGGTTGAAACGTTGAATTTGAGTGTTTGGAAGACGCATATAGATATCTAGCTTCAATAAAAATACGTTGGCTTTCATTGTTGCACAATTGCAGCTGTCCTTGGGTGTGGGAACCAGCTTTGGCTCTGATGGTGACCTGCTTGGTAACGGATTGATTGTCTTGGTTGGTCCTCAAGCACATCCTCCAGCCAGGTAAAGCATCTTACTTCCCCTAGCATAACGGGCCACCCGACGTATAAATCGACCCAAGAGGTTTCTAAGGGAGATGGCCGCAGTAATTCAGCTGAGCCTGGATGTACTGATCACTAGATGCAGTAATCCAGATCAGACATTATGTGCAGAATCCACCAGAATGCTGGAAGACCAGAGGGCTCTCGAAAAGCTTGACTTCAGCAACCCTGCCTAACATTGTTCTATCGCGTTGGTTGCAGGTTTATCAAAACACTCCTTTAACAAGCCCAATGGCCCACGAGTGTCGAAAAAGCAACTGCTCAGAATGGTACGATGTCCACGTTTACGGGCACTGACTCCACTTGTCTGAGAACAATCTAGAATCAGAAGCTCGGCCTTAGCATACTAACCTGACAATGTCCAAATAGCTTCCTACACGCGATTACCGACTCCATCAGAAAGGGGGAATCTATTCATATAGTGAGACAGTGCCGTCGTTATCAAGGTGATGCTGATGAGAAGCGTGAAGTTCACAACACAACTCACAAAACCGAGCACTCAATTCAAAACAAACCACCCCACAAATACTTGCCGAAGCTACCCTAGCGACGACCTACGACCTCCAAAATCTCCAATCTCACAAGAGCCATTGCTTACAATGACACCGAAAACCACAAGGTAAACTTGTAAATATTTTGATTATTGATATCAAAGATTGGTTTAGATATGATACTACTTGACATTGAATACGGGAACTTTCTCTTTTTTTCTTAACTCTCAAAAAGAAGGTATTCCTAGTGTGACGTTTTTATACAGATCGCTACTGTAGCTACCCCAACCTCAAGCTCCGAGCCTCGGCATTATCGCGTAACGTCAACTTCATCATAAGCTTCCCTTACCCGGATAAATACTTACCAAGCTTGAGTAAACAGTTAAGTTTTATTTCCATCATTACCATCTCACCATACCATCTAATCAAACCATCACCATCCACGAACCGAATTGAACCCAGCCAAAATGTCCGAAATCAACGGTCTCCCACCCGCCGACACCTCCCCGGAGAACCCCCTCCCCGTCCCCAACCCAATCCCCAATCCCATCAGCACCCCCCCAGTGCTCCCCTCCCCCCAAACCCTCCGCAGCTGGCTCCCCCTGTACCTCTCCAAGACAGACAGCACACTCACGCACCTCTCGAAAATCCTCTCCACCCCCTCCGGCACCGACGTCCTCCTCTGCACCCTCTGCTACAGCACCCTCCTAACCTCCAACCTCATCTCCCGCTTCTCGCTGCACCAAATCCGCAGCACCGCCCGCCTGCTCATCGAAAAAGCCATCGCCCTCCCCCCCAACACCACGCTCTTCATCCCAACCTCGGCGATTCCCACCCCGTCTCCATCTCTGATCCTCGTCGCCGCGCGACTGAAAGCTTTGAGCGGGGCGATTTCCGATTTCCGGACGTTCGGCCGGCTGTGGGGTCTATTGGGTATCTACAAATGGGCCAAGGCCGCGTTCGCGAGCAAAGAAAATGGCGGGGAGAGAGACGGTCTGGTGCGGAAGATCACGCAGGTTCAAGTGCTAGCCTGCGCTGCTTACCAAATCCTCGAAAACGGCGCGTATTTGAGCGGGAAGGGGGTTTTGGGGTGGAGTAAGGAGAGGCAGGGGAAGGCGTGGTTGTGGAGTGTGAGGTGCTGGATGGTGCATGTGGGGTTGGATATTCTGCGGTTGGGGTATGAGTATAGGAAGAGGGAGAAGCTGCGGAAAATAGAGGGGGAGAAGGGCGCGGAGGAGAAGGAGAGGGAGCATGGGGAGTGGTTGGAGAGGTGGTGGAAGAGTTTGATTGTTAATTGTGCGTATGCGCCGTTGACGGTGCATTGGAGTACGGAGGGGGGTTTGGTTACGGAGTTTTGGGTGGGGTTGTTAGGGACGGTGGCGGGAGGGACGGGGTTGAGACATCTCTGGAAGCATGTTTAGAGTGTGTGACTTGCGGGGGGAAGGGCTTGGGGGGTAGAGGGGGTGAAGGCGGAGAGTCGGTCAGTACGTGGGGGAAAGTAAGAAATTGTCCAAAGACTGTTTGTGTAAGTGGAGGAGATAGCCACGTTATGTTACCATATCACACGTTACAAACAAAATGTACTACATATCATATCACATCAACCCAGCACCAACACCAATACCAATCACCTGGAATCCAATCAATCCACCTCAGTGCGCGCACAAGCAAGCAGGAATCCGAATTCCCTCCACTCCACCATCAACGAGAATCTAGACTCCGCCTATCTTTCCTTCTTGCTTCTCCCTCGCCTCGCCTCGCCTCGTCTCGTACCACGCACCCCCTTTTCCCCAACACAACATCACACACAACACAGCACAGTATAACACAACATCAAATCACATCTTACATCTCACACCCCCTCCCCTCCTCCTCCACAAAACCAAAAAACCCCAGCACCGTCCACCCACCCGACGCCAGATGAGATCCGATCCGATCCGATCCCATCCCATCCCATCCCATACAAAGCAAACATTTCCATTCCCTCCTCTGCGGCATTTCTTACTTACCGCATGCCGATAAAAAAAACCAAAGACTAAACCATGTCGTCCCACCTACCCTGATCAATCAATCAATCCCATCTCGTGTTTTCTTTCCTCCGAGCTGGTGCTGTGAAAGTGGTGAGTTGGCACCCCCCCGCTAACTAACTATTAATCGCTGTGTTGTGTTGTGTTGTGTATTACGTTGTGTAGAATATGCCATGCCATGCCATGCCATCTATCTGCATGTCTATCTATATGCAGGTAGGTATGTATATGGGGGGATAAAAATGTAGTGCAAGTGCAACGGAGTCGGAGCCGGAGCTGGAGCTGTCAAAGTTCGGAGATTGGGGAGGGAGGAAACTGATTAATTGGTTGAGAGGGCGGGTTGGGAAGGGGATTGGGTGGGTGGAGTTAGGGTTATGAGGGAGGCGAGTTGAGGTTATGCAAGATCGAAGATGTGGAGAGGCGAGGTGCATACGTTGGAGACTTGGAGAGAGATAGATGGGGAGGGGGGTATGAATGGGAGGTAGGTAGGTATGTAGGTAGAGCGAAGATGTCGTGCAAGTACAACAGAACCGGAGCTGGAGCTGGGGCTGGAGCTGTCCAAATGCGGAGTTGGAGCAGTCAAAAGTTCGGAGCTGAAGTTGTCAAAGTTCGGAGATTGAGAAATGGACAGCGGGGGAAGTGATTGGCTGAAGAAAGCGGGTTATGAAGGGAATTGGGTTAGCGGAGTTGAGGTTATACGAGATCGAAGATGCGGGGAGGCGAGGTGCATATGTTGGGTAGAGGGGGGGTGAGGAGGGGTAGGTGAGAGATAGTGGGTAGGTAGGTAGGGAGATAGAAGTGAGTAGAAGTAAAATTGATCTATCTCGTTTGGTTGATGCTAGATATGGAGGTGGATGTGGATGTGGATATAGAGACGGAAGTACGAAAACAAAGGAGGGGAAGGGAGGAAAGTCATGCGGTTGAGAGTTGGGATGGAGGAGAAAAGATCTAGAACGGGCACGACTGTTGCAAAAACGTGCTTTCCTCATTAGAGGCCATATGGTGTGGAATGATAGAGGAGAGGAAGAAAGAAGTCAACCAGAATGAGAATTAGAATCAGAATCAGAATCATCGTAGCGTACATACAAACATACATACATACGTACAGACCAGACAGACACACACACAGACAGACCCGCTTAAACACAAAGTCAACCTTGCTTCCACTTATCCATCCAGTATTATTCATCGTCGTTGTCGTCATCATCATACGCAAGAATTAGTGATCTTACCATTCATTTCCCATTAGACCCTCTCGTTTTCCCCATTGTTGCCAGCCTGTGCCCTATATCACACCCCCCTGCCATAACCCCCAAAGATCACAATATGCAAACCAGGCCTCCCCCTCTCTCCACACCTCCCTCACAAAATCCTATACCCCTCATCCCCCACCGGCTTCCTAAACCCCAACAACTCATACAACCCCGTATGAATCTCCGGATGCGCATCCACCGCCCTGCGATAATCCGGCCAACTCTCCAACTCCTCGAGCAGTCCCCACCCCTTCACATACATCTTCAACCACTCCTTAACCCCATCATCCACCTTACTACTCATCATAACCGTCACTACAATCTGCGTTAGCATCGCCCCCTGAATAATCGTATCCGCGACACTCTTCTTCAACTGCGCCAGACTCTTCTCAACCACCGATTTAATCCCCAGGCCCGAAGCCAGGATATTCAACGTCACGAGATCGTGCGGGTTGGTGGACGGACAGCGCTCTTCGTTGATGCAGGCGAAGAGGGAGTCGATCACGCTGCTGGGGATGAGGTCTTCTTTTTTCTGGGCCGTGGTTTTCACCAGCGTGTCTTCGAATTTCGGTTGGTCGGCCAGGAAGGATTTGCGGCAGGCGTAGGTTTTGCCGCGGATGACGATGTCTTTGGTGGGAAAGGAGTATTTGGAAGAGGAGGAAGAGGAGGAAGAGGAGGAGGAGTTGGATTTGTCTTTGCTGTTTGAGGAGGAGGAGTCGCCGGAGCCGGAAGACTTGGAACAGCAGTGGTGGTGGTCGTGTTGGCGGCTTTCGTGGTGGCAGCGGGAGGGGATGCTTGCTCGATGGATAGGCTCGCAGTCGGAACAGTGGCATTTGTAGTCGTCGTGATGGGGAGAAGGGACCGTGATTACATTGCCGCGATGTCGATGCAGTGAGTCGTGGTATAGAGGGTCGGGGTCATACTCAGGAGGCGGATAGTGAGCTCTTCGAAAGTGGGCGAGCAGCGTATTAGCGTCTTGAGTAGGAGGTCCTCGCTGACCCAATATTTCGTTGTAGGAATGGCGAGGACCTCTACCGCCACGCGCGTTCATATGGCGAGGATCGAAGGGCATTCCACCTCCGCCGAGAGGGCTGAAGCCATTGTCGAAAGCATTTCGAAGGAGGGGTCCGGCTCCTCTCCCAGGAAGGCCACTTGTATATCTATCATCCTGCGACAGCACACGAGCTCGCGGTGGGACGTAGGGGCCTATAGGTACTAATGACATTGCGTAAAAGAGACGAAGAAGAACTTGTACGAGAATGTAATATGTTCAAGAGGATAGCTTTGGCTAAGCCTGAGAATGATCCGAGAAGACAAAGTAACATATACACTGATAATCAGCATATATTGAAAAAGAGCTCGCCTTTATCTCTTGTGGTTTTGCCCCTGGACTCTTTCTGATAAGCGTTGTTGTAACATGTTGCACTGCCATTGCTGCAAAATGACAAGAATCTGACTTGCCTTATCCGTCTTCATGTAGCAAATACCACGAAATCATGGTTCTTACACGTCGATTTTCGGCTAACTGCTTCTCAGTCATCTCCAAGTATCACCTAGATCAATCACGTGGAACTTCGATCTTGACAAGTTTTGACGGGCAAACGCCAGTACATTTCTACTTGGAACCAATGAAATCGTAAAACTATACAACAGGTGAGGTGAGGCTTTTTAGGTGGTATTGTGCCCCCCCGAGAAGAAAGCAAGCAAGCCTCGCATGGGCCACAGGATATATGCAAGTAATCGCCACCCAATAACCAGTAATTTTGACCTCGTGCCAAACTGAGATCCGTGAACCGAAAATACATTATGATAAGGAAAATATGCGACAATGAGCGCAGCCGGATGCGTCCATGCTGTGCTATTTCGTCTTAGTGGACCCCCTTCATTAAATTAGTAGTCGCGTTTTGGTCCTGGTCCGCCTGGTCCACCTGGGTAATCGTCTGGTCGGCCCCCTCTTGTCTCATCGTAGTGTCGCTTGCGAAGGGCTGCGAGACGCTTCTTCTTGGTGGTCGCGTTCACATATGTTCCAATCGTGAAGGCGATAATGTTGAAGAACGGAACCCAGGTGTGTTCAGGAAGGAATTTTTGAGCGAAGGCCAATGCAAGGGGAGAGGTGACCCAGCTGACTCTCATAACTGGCATAAAACCGGCTCTCCAGGTCGCATGTACTTGATGAATGGTCTTTGCGCCAGCAATGAGTGCCATTGAGATCAAGTAAACGGTGTTTTGGATGGGTGCGACCTGTTTTTCCACATTAGCAATCTTTTACCTGGCAAATGATCGAGCTGAACTTACAATCAAGTTGCTCAACAGTATCTGCAGAACCTTTGCCTTGAGACTTGTGCGTCCAGCGAACACCTTTTGGAGAATACTGATCAATACGTGGCCCAGCGGAGCGCTGATGAAAGCGCCGTATGCTGCCATTTTTGGCACTCTAGATGTGAAGTAGTGACCATCCTTGTTGCGATCTTTCGCGATCCATGAGGCCAGAAACTCCTGCAAAGCGGACAATGTGCCCGACGTGAGCATCTTCGTACGGAGAGGGTTGGTCTGTAGTTCTCTCAAATACAACTATTGCCATGATAACATGATTGATTAGCGCGATCCGGCGAAGAGGTGTGCAAACTTGGAGATCGATGCAGGCAGGCTTACAGATAAATAACCTGGCTGACGAGAATTGGCCTTCCCTCCGGTCAAGGCAGTACCGATCTCATCTGCCAGATCATGTTTATGACCCAACAGAGCTGGAGGGCCGTGTGTGCCTGCAACACCGCCGATGTGTTTTATGGTTTCTTTCTCGAATTTGACCGACATTGTGACGGGTGAGCGGTCATCCAAAGCTCGGAACTAATTGACGGAGTGACAGGTCAGCAGAGATGTCGCGAATAGGAATGCGACTTGTCTTGAATGAAAGACAAAAGATGAAAGTGATGAGCGATGAGCGAAGAGTGACGAGTGACGAGTGACGAGCTTCTTTCACGCTCTTGTTTACCAGATTGCGGAGCCGAGGTGTGAGCTAAAAGAAAGGTCTCGATCCAAGGTGCGGCGCTCACCCCTCTTTCTACAACTCTTTTTCGAAGTTTGGGTCGCGCACAGGAAAGAGACGATTGAGGAGGGATTGGAAATGGAGAATGCGGGGTGACTTACATATCAAAGGGAATTGGGAAATTATGAATGCAATTGATGTAATGTAGGGTAAGGTAGAGTTGGCACGATAACTTCTCTCTTCTTTTTCGCCAACGAAAAAATGAGTTGAGTGTGAGTTGGGCGAGTGAGACTTTGTTGTTCGGGTAAGGGTGGTATTATTGGAGGCTGGAAAGTTGGAAGGGGTCTAGGAGCGAAAGAGAAGAGGGATAAGAAGTTGGGGGTGACGGGAGGGCGAAGGGGAGGAAGGGTGGAGGGTGGAGGGTGGCAGGGAAGAGGGAAAAGAGTACAAAGTAAGTAGCTCGGCGCTGCACTCGAGCTTTTCAGCGAAGGAAGGGAAGCAAGCTGCACCTGGGTATGTGCGCAAGGCGAGCGATAGGTGGGGAGACGGCTGCTTAGCAAGGTAATATTGCTCTTACTCTGTAGGAAGTATGGGCGAAGTGCTTGGGCAGAGGAGAGTTAGCTGATGGCTGATGGCTGATGAATGATGGCTGAAGCGTGCGAGATGGCCGATGCGTCGCTGGAAGTGCGGAGATTGATCCCAGATGGATACCACCAATCTCACCGAAGAAGCTAAGATCGATAAGTTAAGCTTCCAGGCTTGCTCTGCTTTTCGTCCTGCTTTCGTTCGGAGGGCTGACGGGTGTCAGTAAACAAATAGAAACAGGTAAACAGAGAAGAAACAAGGGAGATAACATATAACTTATAATTTAATAACAGTTACCTGCACATTGATTTACCTGTACGAAGCACACACTCCCTCACACAGGGCATCGGGACATAAACGCAGACACTGTTTTGTTTTAGACTTATAAGATAGCCAACCCAGCGACGCGGCGACGCAGCGACGCAGCTACGTAAGTAGCAAAGATCTCAGTACGGGTTGCCCGTGCAGGGGACTGTAAAACGCTCTCTCAGTCTCAAGCTTCAAAGCGCGGGCCTTCGTATTCTAGCTGTGGGATTAGGTGTAAAACAACCCGAGTTGGCTGAAATTACCGACACCATACCGATGAAGTGCTCACGTTGCATTGACCATCAAATCAAACATCGCGAACTGGAAATTAACGCGACTCACCCAGATCATCGTCATAATCATCAAACAAAACAAACAGACAGAATCATTTACTTCACAGTGGAGTCAGTCCAAGTCCGGCATTCCCACCCATCCTTAGCAGGCGTATTAAGCTCCATCTACCTACAGTACAAGTACAGTAACTTATGCACCTTAGACATCATCTGCCAAAGTCTGTTTTTTCTCTTCTTTTCCTTTTTCCTGCTTTCCCCACCCTCTGCTGCACTGATCTGATGGTGCTGCGCTGGCTAGAAGGCTCGATTGTATATGCACAATCCGCTGAGCGACCGAGGCCTCGCATCGTTGCAGCGGTCCCCGATTGTCCCCGTATCGTATCGCTTGAGCTTGAGCCTTTTGTGTATTTGTACCTGAGGCGTCAGATTTTAGTAGCATGTAATTAATGCATGCACATGAAGCTAGATTGGGATTGGCTGCGGAGGTTATGTTTTAGCCAATTCGATCGTTTTGTTTGTTCATGTGAATATCTTCATGATTTATGTACTTTGTATGTATATTTACTGCGACCTAGAATAGGAGCAGTGAAAGAGTTCTAGTACAGCTTCAGTTGAAACTGCTGCTTCTCTTTTGGGGTGATGTTGAGCTCCTAGTCTAAGTCTCAGTCGACAACGAACCCCGCTGCGAAGTCAAATGGTAGGAGATACGCGGGGCCATGATAATTTCCATAAAACTGGTGGAATTTTGCTATGTATTCCTCTATTTTCATTTGCTTCGATAAATTCTCAGTTGTGGCCTGCGACTTGTGTCCTCGGGCTATATGTTTCCCTTGTACCGCCTGCCCCATCAAAATTGCTCCTTTGGTTAGAAATGCTACAGGCGAGCAACCCCGCCGCGAGCACAAACAAGAGCAACCATCATGGCTTAAGCGAGTCCCTGCTGGTGTTATTTGCCACTTCGTCTAGGTGGCGTCTGAAATATACTCTAGAGCAGGCCATTTGGTGCGTATAAAAATGCAATCCAGACCAGTATGTGCCTGGTAATTATAAAAGCTCATTCGCACCGTTCTGTATGAACCAGGCAGCTTTGAAAAGTGGCGGGACCACCATTTCTAGCAAGGGGATCCACGAAGCCAGCCTGCCACAGCATTTCATCTCAGCTATACAATGTTTCAACCTCTTGTCGTGGTGTCCATCCATCGTATCATAGATACCTACATCGTCTGGGTGGTCCTGAGTAGCATCAAGTTAAACTTCCTTCCCTAGCATGCATAGCAGCTTAGCTTTACTTTCTGCTATGTTCGTCGCTCAAACTTGGCGAGTTGACTTATGCTAGGATTAGGGACTTCTGCTTCAGGCGATAGGGCCTGAGCATTGGATAAAAAACGATCATAACGCTTTATGAGAGCCCCAGCAACATCATATCTTTCTCAAGACCCGAAAGTGCCAAAGAATCTCAAAGCAAGCCAGTGGACCCCGGAGCTGCCAACGAGCAATCCGCCTGCAGAAGTGGACGGACTACCTCCCATGGTCCGGCCGCAACGGCTAGACATATAGGGTAGCGTGTTTAATGGTCTTCTGTATTGACATCATAGGTCGCTTTGTGGCTAGTTAAAGGCAAAATGATGCAGCGCGGTAGGCCACTGTCTTGCTAAACATCGGTTTTGCAGCCAGTTCATCCAGACCAGCACACTACAAGTAGGAGATATCTACCTCAGCTATCTCGCATGACCAATACTGATCGCATTGGCATCTACGCGGATGTGTAAAAAGAACTGGATCATCTAGGTATTTTCGTCCCCTAAACTTGAAATTGACTTGATACCCAGAGAAAAATAAGATTTCCTAAATGATCTTTAGCACAGACTTCTGGATGGCAAAAATGCATCTGTATTTCATGCATACACGTCGTCTTGCGTGAAGCATTGTATTATCCGGAGGGTCCTGGTCGAAGTGAGGTACGTATAGAGTTTGAAGGAGCGCATGGAGACTTTTCCTTAGATTGAATATCTGAAGCGGAGTGGAACCGAATAATCTGTCTCTAGTATTTGCAACAGCTTGAAAAGCGGGCGATTTCGCGGGATCAATGAGTCGGCTGGTTTCTATTATGAGCGGTGAGATCGAAAGCATTTTGGTCGTGTCCTAATCTTTGGACTGCAGGCCCAAATGTATGGTCCGAGTGAGGAGCCACGGGGTAGAATTCGCTTCACCGTTGTCTCGAGATTTTGGTCCGATATTTGGTATCTCGAACAGTGCGGGTATTGAGAATTTCTGGATGACTGGTCTGGCTCTTCAAAACACATATGTAGCCTGTTGAATTTGTATGTTTAAGGGTTGCTGTCCATCAAAGGAGAGCCTCATGTAAAAACATGTGAGAACTTGCTCCGTCGAGGAGAATGAAAAGAACGACTATCAAGATGGGACAACATATTGAACCCCTATATATCAACTTGATATCGGAGCCTGGTGTTTCCCTACGCTTTGAGACAATGACATGCGTGGCATAAACTCCCAGATGAAACTCAGTCAGCCATATGGCCAGAGAGCTCTTCTGCCGCTCAAGGTATATGTAGGATCATCAAGCAAGTCGTTAAGGTTGCCGATCTGTCTTATGTAGCGTAGCGGCCCGACGGGGCTTCTACCAGGCTGGCCGACGTCACAGGCTGAAATATTGTGCGATGATCAGCATGGATACTTTGAGCAATATCGAGCTGTTGGCGCAAATTGGCATGAAACTCGCCCATGATCTGTGGCGCATTGCGAAGGTCCTAACAAAGGCGATCCAATTTTGGATACAGATAGACTCCAGTTTCGATGAACTGGATTACCGCGGCAGCCATCCCGAGAGCTTCGGCCATCGCACCCAGCCCAGCAGGCCTGCAAGATATTCATGTTGTGTAAGTGTTACTTCCTTCTACGAATACTTCGTCGGGAAGGAGATAGGAAGCTCGACAAAATTCAAAGGGCCGTTGAAGAATGGCTTTGCGTTAGACTTTCTCGTCCGGCCATCTGATGCGCATTGCCATGATGAATTTCTGGAGTTCCTCAATAGCAGCATCCAAGAGTTGCATTCGCGCTTGAACCATCGGGATATTTGGTGACTGGTGATTGTTGCGATTGACTGTGCGGTGGTAGGACAGAGATGCGTGAGTCGGCATTTTGCAACCCAAGCAAGGTCTTTCGGTAGGGTCCGGTAGGGTTCTGAAATCCTGGTTCGGTGCAATAGCAAAACCTATCACGCTCCCCTCACCTCGGGCCCTTTAACATCAAGTATCAACGACAGTACAAGCATGATAATATCAACCTCGCCGTGTTTCCTATCGCGGAGAGCGCTCCATCACTCAACAAGGATAAGAAGAAAACAGGGGTCCAAATAGGTCCAAATAGGTCCAAATAGGTGGGCCTGCAAAACTTTGAACAAATGGAAGCCCAAGTTTTGAGACATGGTAGGCGAGGTTCTCTGCAGGTCTCATTGATATCGATCGCACACAGTGGAGTGAATGGAGAAGAAAAAACCTGATAATCCGTACGGTATGGACTGTGGTTGGGCGCACATGATACGTGTTGCTTTGGGCGGTCATCTGACTACAGGTATGGTACCGGTGCCATCTGTTTCTGATTCCTGATAGCTGACAGCTGTAGATCTCAAGGGCTTGATACTTCCCAAACAACAGCATTCGGGTCTTGCAATTCTCAAGTTGGCTGGGCGCGCCCTTATAACCCATTTGTCATGTCCAGCTGGAGGTTTGTGTATCCAGATGCCCAACCTTGACTCTGATACCGGTGTGTCTGCGATCCCCGACCACACGCAGCCAATGTAGCTTCAGACCCAGAAGTGGGCGGCGTCGCACGGCGACAGCGAACTACAGATCTATTATCAACACTTTGATCCAACAACACACCTCTATGAGTCTTACTTGGCTGGTATAGGTCTAACCTACGGAGTATAAATGTCGGGATCAGCATTGGAAAACGTTAGTCCGAGGATCTGAAATAAATTTGTATAGGGAAAAGCGGTCGAAGATGATAGACAAAATCGGGTACAGTACAAGTACCAGCTCTGGTGAATTTAATTGTTTTCTCTTCCAAAATCCGGAAGCTTTCAGTTGTTATGATTTGTATTTCTTCTCAGTACCAATCTTAACTGACCAATCCCCGAATTTTTCTTTTTCTTTTTCCATCGTGGATTTTGCGAGCGTAGTGAATTTGGATTGTTTATGACTGGCAGCCTGGTAGCCTCCGTCAAATTTCGCCATCATGGAACCGACGGCAGCAATGCTCAACTCAAGGTCAACCGCACTTTTATTTTCCAAATTTTCACCTTTTCACCTTTTTACCTTTTTCAAGCACGTTAGGGGAATCTTATCCTATCGAGGCCACCAATGTTGATTTTTCCAACAGCGATTTATTCCCTCAAATCTTTACAAATTTGAAGTGTCTGTATACAAATATCTCAGTAACAGTCATGGCGACGACGAATCCACCAAATGCGACAAATCCACCCAATCCACCCAATCCACCCAAATCATCCAGCAAGCTTCCAACTCCCATTTCGAGACGTAAATCTTCATCATCAGCCAGCATCGTCTCTTCAATAACTTCCGCAACTCCCTCTTCTCAGACAAAGCGCACCACGCTGCCGCCTCTTACGGCTGGTCAACGTGCTGCACAAGCTTCCAGACACGCGCAATGCACTCATGTAACCACCACTCGTTTATATACGAAAGAGTTTCGGTGCGCAATTTGCTACCGAGAAGGGTCATTTGGTTGGCTTTATCGATGTACCCAAGATCGCGAGCTCATGCTGGATGAGCATATGGAGAAAGGTTATCCCGTGAGTTTTGACACTGGGTACCTGGGACCTCGAAAGTCTAACTTATTTCAGGAACAGGAGAAACTCGATGAGCTTTGTGATATCTTTCCTACTCCTCCATCGCCTAGAAAGAGAAGTCCTTTGGCTCGTTCTTCAAAACTGAGTTTCCTGGATGAGATCAGTCCCGAACAACTGAAGACTTATACTCCAGCGCAAATCCAATTGGTATTGAATCAGCGTAGTCAGGTAAGAACTACCATCTTCTCATGGTTATATCTAAACTAATTCAAGACTAACACTCACAACAGCTTCTTGAAATTCTTAACCCAGCTGTCGAGCCCAATGACTTGAAGCTACCCACCACTCCCTCCAGCAACAGTGCTCGCTTCTCCTTCAACCCATTTATCCGCAACTCTATCACCCCTCTTTCTCCAGACACCGATCCAATGCCACCCCCGACGCCACCAGCAAAATACAAGTCTCGCAAATCATCTTCTACTCGTAGTCCCTGGCTACCAGCAAAGGGGTATGAGTGCCAGTTCAAATGTTGCCATTCATGTCGCCCTACTCTTCTTGACCGCAGCTACCTAAGTCTCAACGGCATTGTAAACGGGGATGTGCCAGCTACAGCAATCACCGGTTTTAGCTTCAATCTAGAGAAGTCCAGGCCAGTTGCCAAAGCTAGCATTGTGTCCAATCTAGGCTTCAGGCCAGTTCCTCTGCCGAGACCAGTCACGGTAGGGACACTTCTTTCCCTGTCGAGATAAAAGCATATATACTGATCTAAAACCATAGCAATCATCAACGCAATCACGAAGAGACGAGCAGCTATTCGCTAGAAGACGCCTCAGGTACACCTCAGCCGATACCCTTGGTCTTGGCATCCTCAGCAACGATTCCCCTCTTATATCCGCATCCGCCTCATCATCGTCTACCTCCCTTTCGAGCTCCTCCTCCAGTCCCCCCGAATCCCCTTCCAGTCCCCCCGAATCCCCTTCCAGTCCCCCTGAATCCCCATCCACTCCTCCAAAGGAACCCTTAGTCGAAACCATCACAGCCCCCGATTCCCAACCCGAACAGAAACTGCTCTCCGCCTCCCCATCTCCCATTCTCCCTCACGCGCCGCATCCCACCCCCTTACGCACACCATCCGACTCCCCCTTGCTGCTATCATCGCCCTTTAGAAACGAATCCCCTACATCGACTCCGCTCCCGGAGCAAACACCATCGGAGATATCACTCCCTGCCATCCCACTTACACCAACGGGTATGGAGCGACGAGAGTCGTTTGGACAGTATTTCGACCCGCAGCCATTAGAAGTGGAAGATGGTGTTGCGGTTATGGAGGAGGGTGTTGGGTTGCATGTGCCTGATGTGCTGATCACGCAGTACTGAGATGGGACTGGAGTGAGTGGGAGCTGGACGGAGGAATCGAAAATAATAAGGGGGTTGATGTAAGATTACAGCAGAGACGGAGAGAAAAAGCAGGGGAAGCGAAGGAGTGGAGAAGATGGAATCCCAAAAACAGAGAAGGAGAAAGTTGCGCTACACGAAGTAATGATGGATGAACGCTCTGCTTGCTCTTATCGCGGTTCTTGCTTGGCTTTTATACGCATACAACACCAAGTAGACCAACTGGCAACTGGACCGACTCGAGACGATATATTTCCTTTCCTTTCCACACTTTCCATCAACAGCGCGTTACGGTCCTGCGATACGATACCATACCTACCATAAACCACGATGTTACGAGCATATGTTCCGATACGATACCCATGTACGAAATGCGGCTTTGTCTTCTCTTTCCTTTTATTACCTTTTGTGTTGCTAGTTATTGCCCGGATTATGGATACTGTGAATTGTAATATATCTCTCTATTCTATTCTTGCATTTTTTTTTTTGGCTTTTCTTATTGGAGCTGGAGAGGGAAAGGGAAGGGACTGTAATTTTACTTAACTTGCTGTGGAGAGGAATGGAATTAGAAGAGAGCTTTAAGTCTAGAATAGAAGTAAATAAATCAGTTAAGGCAGGTGCTAGAAGAATGTTTGCTTTGGCGGAACGGATTATATGAAGCTAATCCTAATGTTATTGTGATTTGTGATTTATGATTTGGATATCTCTATAAACGTATCTAACTACTCTCGAGTTGACTCTCCTCTCCTCTCCTCTCCTCTCCTCGCAACTTGCATGCATCTTCTCCCCTCTCCCTCTCCCCCTTTCCCCCTTTCCCATCCCGCTACTCCCCACCCTCCCCTCCCGACAACAGACTCCATCCCCGAACCAAAGAACGAAAAAATCAGATAGGTATTGATTAGCATTTACATCATAAGCTTCGTAAGACGTCGTGAAAAAAAGAAGGAATTCCGTTTCCCTTTTCCCTTTCCTTTCCCTTGCACCCCTCACCCCTCATCTCATCTCATTCCTCTCTAACATCATACATTCAGATCAGACCCCTCGCTCACTTCCTTCCCCAAACCGGCTTATATATACTTGATCTCCAACCCGGATTATTGAAGATATCATCTCTCTGTCTCTCTCTTCTCCTCGACCAATAAATTCAACAGTGAGCCCAAAATCCCAAAAACCTGCCTACTCCCATTAACTCCAATCCCAAGAACCCACCCCCTCAACTACGCCCTGACCGGCCCCGCCGCCACCTTCCCCCCCTCCTTCCTCCTCGCCAACAAACTCTTAAACGCCCCCAAACACCTATCCAGCTCATCCTCGCCATGCGCACAAAACTTATAGCTCTTCTCCTCCCCAATCATCTGCAAACAATGCCTCTTCGTACGACTCAGGGGATCGATCTCCACGACATTAATTACGTTCTCAAACGGCAGGATCAGAACCGGGCTGTATTCCGAGTCGTTTTTGTAGATCGAGACGGTCTTTGGCCGGAGCACTACCCATACATCTTTCCATTGCCGGATTCCGTTTTTGGACCGCAGATATAAGAGGTAGCCTTGCCAGATCACGCGCTCGGGGTCGTGTTCTAATGGGATGCTCATTTGGGAGGCGTTGCGGGTGGACATGATGGCGCGGGAGGAAGCGGGCGGAGGCTTGACGTCGAGGGATTGCGAGGCGCCGGGGAAGCGCGAGAGATCGGTGTCGGAGAGATCGGCGTCGGAGACGAGTTCGTTGCCGGAGTAGTCCATGGTGTGTGAGGGGCGGCGGCCCATGGGGGAGATTAGTCGTTGGCGATTTTTCTGCGTGCTGCTGCGGGAGACGATGGGTTCGGTGGGTTCTGGGGAGCTGGAGCCTAGACGCTCGTCTTGCAGGAGTTGCGCTTGGTGGGCCGTCATGGATTGGTCGAAGCCCGCGTAGGAGCCGGTTATGTTGCCGCCGGGGGAGGCGAGGAGCATTTCTTCTTCTTCTTCTTCGATGCGCGCTTCTTTGCGGATGAGCTCGACCCATTGTTCGGCGTCGCCTTTGGTCGTCGCTTCGAGGTGGTAGTTGCGGGAGGGGGTGAAGAGTCCGAAGACGTTGCGACGCTTTTGTTTGGGGTCTTTGAGGAATGCCACGGCGGTGAGGTCGGCGAGGTGGATTTTATGGCGCAGTTTGTCTTCGTTTGCGTCTTTGTATATCGAGAGGTAGTTTGGTCGGAGGACTAGGAAGATGGGTTTCCAGGCCTGAGTGGATATGTTAGCGTATGGAATATAGGTAAACAAGACCAGACGTATTCTACCTTAGTTTTGCGCGTCCGCTTCTGTACCCAACCACTTCTGAGCACACGATCGAATTCGAAACTGCCATTTTGATTTACTGGAGAGAAAGTATCCAGCGCAAGATGAGAGTTGCGGATGCGACTGGCTGAGGAATTTGGTGACAAGACCAGGGAAGCTTGACCGGGAATATCTAGAGCTGGATTTCGTTCGGGGATCGGTCGAGGTTCGGTTTGGGGAAGTGTTGTGGATAGGTGCTGAGCTTCCGCCATGTTGATGTCTGGCATTTGTGACTAGCTGTTGTGCGTTGTTCTCCTTGGTGTTCTTGTTGTTGTGGTTGTGATTATTGTAATGGTAGAGGAATGTAGTGACTGTGGAGAGGAGGAATTATCGTAATAGGAGCTAGTTAAGTGGTGTGTGACTGTTGTGTGGATTCTGGCAAGGAGGGTCTGAGGAAGTCAACCTCCTAGTGCAATCGGGAAATATCCTGCTGGCGCTGGCGCAGGTGCTGGTTCTGGTACTGGCGCTGGTGTGCGTTTGCAGATTTTCGACGTTCGGCTCTTTTTCAGCCCCCTCGATTTTTCAGTCTGGCGGGAAGTGGAGGTCAACTGGTCAAGGCAGGGTGCAAGCAAGATGTAAGATGCAAGGTGATGAAGGATACAAAAGATGGTGGTCACCGCTCTCCAGACTTGCGAGGTCAGATTAAGTGGTCAGAACATTATGCAGCGAAAGGGGACGAGGTACGAAGTACGAGCGAGTCACGGCTTGACCAGAGGGAAGTTGTAAGGCAGCATCGTTTTATCCTCCTTTTGGAATGAGGGTTCGTTTGCAGTTCGACAGTTTTATACTCGGCAGTGTCGCTTGTCGGTTCATGAACATCTGGACCTTTCGCAAATGATGGTGAAACTGACCATTGACAATAGATTCAAGGGGCTGGCCGGGTCAGTCGTACTCAGGCCTGCGTTGGTACAGCTTGGTGCAACTTGGTAGGTCATAATAAATGGAGAGATCCGCGGCACAGCGAATTGATTGGATGAAGATCTTCATTTGTTGATGTTTACAGTTTAACATAACAGGGTCACAACGGGGTCACGACGGGGTCACGACGGGGTCGCAAACAGGGGAAAATGGATCTGGTCTGCAGACTCTCTGCAACTGCAGCTCTGCAATTCTGCAACGGGCCTTGACCTGGAGAATTCATGCACGTTTGAACTTGGAGCGTTCGGACAATGATTGGTTCATGGCTCATGGTTCGTAGTCCATGGTCCATGGTCCATGGTTCATTTGATATTGTCCCTTGTGCTGGCATCTCTGCAGTCTGTACTCGCATCTCTCTGTATACTTCGTACAAAGTAAGATCTTCAACTGTTGTTCTTCAATCTAACTTACAATCTAGAGAAGCCGGAGATGATTCCTTTCTATTTATTCTCTTCTCATCCATCTACTGCCCGTTCCGTCTGTCGTCGGTTGCACAGTTCCTGCAATATCCGACTCCACCCAATGGATCCGCTCCGTCATGGATTCGGTGAAGTTCCCGAGATGAAGGTCTGAAACGCGAGACATCCTCATCATGGTCCCGACTTGGTCGGTTGAGCGGGTGCACGCGCGCTGCCCGCCATCTCCTGTCGAAGCACGTGAAGAAAGCGACTATATATAACCCTAACCTTAATCTGATTAAGTAAGCATTTTGGTTTGGCATCGGCGGGGTTGTGACGCATTCTCCGCCCTTCAGTCTTGCCGCTTCAGGCCGATTTTTATTTTTGTTTGTTATCGAGATAACTTTGCTGATATACTTCATTGCTCAAACCTCACTCACTTACTGCTTGAGGATATACGTTGTACATTGCCGTCCCGAACGTTAGCCTGAGTTACGAGCCACTTGGGATCTGCTTTCCGCACACTCCAGTGCATGTACGAGTAGTTGAGTCACCATCACTCATCCACACTCATCCCGGTCGTTGGAGGGGCCAAAAGACGTCTATTGAAATAGAGGAAAAAGAGACTTCTCCTCCCACAAACAAGCACATATCTTTTCCCTGTTCACTTCTGTCACTACATCCCCCTTTTTCATATCCTGATTGACCGAGATGCCTGTGGTCAATCCTGAAAAGCTTGTTGCTCTGCAACAGAATGCGCAAGACATTAGAAATGTGAGTAGTGGGTTGGCGGGGTCATTTTCTTCTCAAGCCTACGGTTACTGACATATAGGAATTAAGATCTGTATTCTAGCACATGTTGTAAGTATAGCCTTCCGTCACCAACCCTGTCATTCTCGGTGCTGATGCTTCTTAGGATCATGGCAAAACCTCCCTCACAGATGCGCTCATCGCCACAAATGGCATTATATCACCGAAGATGGCGGGCAAGATACGGTATCTCGACTCACGGCCAGACGAACAAACACGAGGCATTACTATGGAGTCTTCTGCTATCTCGTTATTTTTCTCAATGCTTAGACGGAATGCGCCAGATGCTACCCCAGAACAAAAAGAATACTTGATCAATCTGATAGATTCGCCAGGGCACATCGATTTCAGCAGTGAAGTCTCAACTGCTTCACGACTATGCGATGGTGCCGTTGTGTTGGTGGATGCTGTCGAAGGAGTCTGTAGTCAGACTGTTACTGTTCTGCGACAAACTTGGGTTGAGCACATGAAACCTTTACTGGTCATCAATAAGATGGACAGGCTTATCACAGAACTGAAGATGACACCAGCGGAAGCATATTCTCATCTGAGTAAATTACTGGAGCAAGTGAACGCTGTTCTTGGAAGTTTCTTCCAGGGTGAAAGAATGGAGGAGGACCTGAATTGGAGAGAACGAGTTGACGAGAGAATTGCAGCCGCTGCTGCAAGAGAACAAGAACGCACAGAAAACGAAGCTAATGGAGGCACATCGATTGACACAGAGGCCCTGAACGAATTCCAAGAAAAAGATGACGAAGATATCTACTTTGCGCCGGAAAAGAACAATGTCATTTTTAGTAGTGCCATTGATGGGTGGGCATTCACCGTACGACAATTCGCCAGTCTATACGAGAAGAAACTCGGCATCAAGAGAAGCGCAATGGAGAAAGTTCTCTGGGGAGACTTCTACTTGGATCCCAAGACCAAGAAAGTTCTTGGACCAAAACATTTGAAGGGTAGAAATCTGAAGCCTTTATTCGTGCAATTGGTTTTAGAACAAGTGTGGGCTGTATATGCAGCAACAACGGGAGGCGATAAAGGAAAAGGGTGCGTGGAATTCCTTCTTTTCTCGGATATACCCATGTATCTAATCCAATTCCAACTGTGCCTGACTCTAATGAGAATCTTTATCTAGTGATCCTGCCATGACCGAGAAGATTACTAAATCCTTAAACATTACTCTACCACCACATATCACTCGATCCAAAGATCCACGAGCTATCCTTACAACATTATTCTCTGCCTGGCTTCCACTCTCTACAGCACTTCTCGTCTCCGTCATCGAATCCCTACCGTCCCCTCCTAGTGCTCAAGAAGGAAGATTACCGGCCCTTATCGAGTCATCTCCCGGAGCATCAGACGTTGATCCGGCAGTAAAAGAAGCCATGATCCACTTCAAGACCTCCAAAGAAGCTCCAGTCGTAGCATATGTCAGTAAAATGGTCTCGATACCAGAAAGCGAACTTCCGGAAAACAAGCGACGGAACGGTACCTTGAGCCCTGAAGAAGCACGAGAATTGGGTCGAAAGAAGAGAGCAGAAATAGCAAGACAGCAAGCTTTGGAAGCCAACGCAGGTTCTGTTGATGGAATCTCAGATGCGTTGGGTGCAGTTGAGCTTGAAGAATCTACGGAGGAGGAGAAGAAAGTCGACCCAGAACACCTCATAGGATTCGCCCGCATTTACTCTGGAACATTATCAGTGGGAGATTCAGTCTATGTCCTTCCGCCCAGATTCTCTCCTTCCAATCCTCATAATCAACCCGAGCCAAAACAGGTTACAGTCACCGCGTTGTACTTGCTCATGGGTCGTGGATTGGAGCCCCTTACTTCTGTTCCAGCCGGTGTCGTCTTTGGTATCGGTGGTCTCGAAGGTCACATCCTAAAGTCCGGAACTATTTGCAGCCAGCTAGAAGGAGCAGTCAACCTGGCTGGTGTTAACATGGCTTCTCAGCCCATCGTCCGCGTTGCACTCGAGCCTGCCTGGCCAGGAGATCTAGATAAGATGATTCGTGGTCTCAAACTACTTGTTCAGAGTGATCCATGCGCGGAGTACGAGCAGTTCTCAAGTGGAGAGCATGTCTTGCTAACGGCCGGTGAACTTCACTTGGAGAGATGTCTTACAGACCTTCGCGAAAGATTTGCTGGATGTGAAATTCAAGCAGGAGAACCCATTGTGCCATATCGAGAAACCATCGTCAGAGCAGAGGATATGAAACCCCCTGCGAACAAGGAGCTTGGTCGAGGTGGTGTGATATTGACTACTGCATCGAAACAAATCACTATCAAGTTACGTGTACGACCACTTCCGGCCGAGGTAACCGAATTCTTGAGCAAAAACTCCGGTGCAATCAAGCGATTGTATTCTGATCGTCAAGCAGAAGAGAAGAGCAAGAATACCGAAGATTCTCCCGATTCAACCGAGCAAGAAGACGTTGACGAATTGGTTGGCGGCGAAAAAGTTCTGTCCCTGGTAGAATTCAAGAAACAACTTCAAGAAACATTCGAAGGAGTAAAGGGCCAACGAGATATTTGGGCCTCGGCTGTAGATCAGATCACTGCATTCGGTCCTCGACGAACGGGGCCAAATATTCTAATAGATGCCACAAAAGATAACATCCTGGGAAAATTGTAAGCACCCTTCGTCTAACCTCCAACGCACACCCACTAACAGTTTCCTCCCAGCCTCCGCGAAGACCCCACCGACTCAACTCAACCCACCACTCTCGGCGAAACCCTCCAACCCCGCGACTTCGCCGACAAAATCAGCTACGCCTTCCAGCTCGCCACCGCCCAAGGCCCCCTGTGCGCCGAACCCGTCCAAGGCATCGCCGTCTTCCTCGAAGACGTCACAATCAGCACCGCCAGCGAAGACGAATCCTCCGCGCGCGACAAACTCGGCCGCTTGACCGGCGAGGTTATCAAAACCGTCCAGCAGGCTATCAAACAGGGTTTCTTGGACTGGAGCCCTCGCCTTCTTCTCGCTATGTACTCCTGCGAGATCCAAGCTAGCAGTAAGTGTCCCCTCCTTCCCCACAACGTCCTAACACCCCTCGCTAACCCCCTCTAGCCGAAGTCCTCGGCCGCGTCTACGACGTCCTCACCCGTCGCCGCGGACGCATCCTCTCCGAGTCCCTCAAAGAAGGAACCCCCTTCTTCACGATCCTATCTCTCCTCCCTGTCGCCTCATCCTTCGGTTTCAGCGACGAGATCCGCAAACGCACGTCCGGCGCCGCCAGCCCGCAGCTGATCTTCCAAGGCTTTGAGATCCTGGACGAAGACCCCTTCTGGGTGCCGTTTACGGAGGAGGAGAAGGAGGATCTGGGCGAGTTGGCGGATAAGGAGAATGTGGCGCGGAGGTATATGGATGGGGTGAGGGCCAGGAAGGGGTTGGTCGTGGAGGGGGAGAGGGGCAAGTTGGTGAGGGATGCGGAGAAGCAGAAGACGTTGAAGAGGTAGGTGGGTGGATTTGGGGAGGGGTGAGAAGGGGGGGTATAGGTGTGGATGGGAGAGGAGAGGATGAAGGATAGCTATTAGCACTGCATCGTATAGCGTGTATTCATTAGCTCGTTATGAAATCCAATTCATCAGCAGAGACTATCCTTTCTCACACACGAGGGACTGCGCCAACAATCCGATTAGTATGACTGACCCCCTGTGGGCTTTTTGAAGCTTACATGCGATTTGAATTTTGAACCTTCTAGGTTTAGTAAACTACAAGGAGTTATTTGGCATCGAGTTCATTCCCAGAGAAGTATAAGTATGATTCGAGCAAAGTTGCAAAAACATGTCTTTCGTTACGGCTTTCGGGACAGGCTCGGCACACCGTCCTGGTGACATACACCTACACCCGCGGCTAACAGTTCAACACATTCAATTACAGGTAGCACATCAGACAAGCACAAACGAACATAAAATAACTTTTCACATTGTCATAGATCTACATATCAGTCCCAACCTCACACACATACACACAACCAACCCACGTAAAAGATTCATCACCTCACAACTCATCTCCACTCATCTCAGCCCATCTGATATGTATGTCATGCCGCAAATGACACACAAAAAACGCCCCTAATACAAAGCCAAGATTCCCCAAATCCCATCCGCCATTTCCCCCTCCCCCTTTAACCCATTTTTTACTCCCTACAAAAAGAAGTAAAAAAGAAGTATGCCCCCCTTGCCAACCCCCCCTAAATTGCCCTGTCGAATTATTACACAAGATGGTTTGCACCAAGAGAAGAAAATTGGAAATGTAAAAAGAAAAGAAAAACAAAATGTTTTGAAAAGAGGAGAAGGAGAAAGGAGAAAAGCCAGAAAGAAAACAAAGTGATCTGGAATCAAAAGTAGAAACTCGCAGCCGTTTCAATCATACCTGATCAGAGAGACTAGCGTCGACTTAAAAAGAAGAAAGCAAAGAATATCCTAGCCTTCCCAAAAAAAAAAGGTCAAAATACAAGAAACCCGAAATCTGTCTAGACCCTTTTTGGTTGATCATCAGCTGTGAATCATTATCATCTGTCGTTTCGTTTCCATGAAGAAGTCCAGAAAACGCCAACCGTGATAAGAACGTCAATTCAAATCAGAAAGCGTCCTCATCGGTCCAGTTAGCTTCGCTTCCAGACACGATGCGCGTACACTCGCGATCATTTCTAAGCACACGACCAGCGTGGGTTAGGTGGGGAGGGTAGGCCTTCGGCTTTCTCATAGGATTGCCGCGGAGAGTTTGCGGTGGTTCGCTTTCTGGGGTGTAGCGTTGTTGTCGAGAGGCTCGAACCCTGGCATAGTAATCATCGCCTGCCTCTTCTTCTGGCTCGGTCTCGGATACATCACCGTAGGTTTCCCAGTTCTCGGAGCCTGAGCCAGTCGTTGTAGAGCTAGAGGTATTTGATATCTGGCGGCTACTTGCAGGCGGAGGTGCAGGAGGTGCAGCTGTATAAGACAGTGACTGGGAGAGCCTCTCGTTTGATCGCATTGAAGATCTGAGATCATGGTATGATTGCGGTCTTCCAGCGTTTTCTTTGGGCGGTGGGACTTCAAATACGTCTTCCGGAGAGACTGGACGTACACTACCACTACCACTGGAAGAAGCAAAGCTCTCGTTACGGTAGTATTGCGGAGTAGAGGCTGGACGTGGTGGGTCAAAGATATCACGCATCTTTGGCGGCGGAGCTCGAGCTGGTGGGCCCATCCTACCACGGATCGTGCTAGTGCCTTGTCTTGACTCGGGTCGCGCAGGTTCCGCACTCCGAGTCCGGTCTGGAGAATTAGGTCCAAGGTTGATATTAGACAAAGGCATGCGAACCAGACCTCTTGTAGGTGACTTGAATGAAGCCGCAGAATATGACACAGACGCACTTGACTGATTTCTCTTTAGTGTTCCTCCAGTAGGTGTCTTGGCGCCTGATCTGCTTGGTGGGGCTCTAGGGACACTATTGGCACGGCCCAGAGTTCCGTTTTTGACAACCGTTTTGGGAGGCAATGGCCTCGAGGTGGCTGGCGGTGGGCCTGAGGGTGTCTTAGAGCGGGGACCAGGAGCAGGTTTGGCTTCAGAAGCTTCTAGCTCATCAAGATAACGTTCACCGTGAACTAAGAAAGGACGGCCATATTCATCTTCCCAGTCTTCTAAGACCTTTTTCAACTTTGCTGCGATCTTTGGCAAGTCTTTCGCGATTCGCTTTCTCATCTTTTCTTCTCTTAACAACCGTGTTGGATCACGCTTCTCACCCTTCTGACCTCGCATCATAAGACGACTGGCATCTTGGGATGATGCTTGAAGATCATTTCTATCCTTGACAAGTGACCGATGCTCATCAATAAGCGCTAGAGTTGGCGCCCGTTGTTCTTTAAGAGTTTCAAGACGTTCGATTTCCTGCTCATGAGCTTCCAATAGCGCATCGCTGTACACATCCGAAAATGCAGGAGTGAACTCGAGCATCTCTTCTTCCGAAAAGTAGAGCCCATCCCAGAGCTCTTGCAGCTTGTATCGCGCATCTTCGACGAACAGATGGAGATTTTGTCTCTTAAGCTCATTCAGTCGCGACAATTCATCCTCAAACTCATTGATTTGCCGAACACCACATCCACGATTGCTGTTCAGGAATCGGCGCCTTTGTGGTTCCTCGACTCCTAATTTTTGCCATAAAGCTTCGACTGTCTCACGAAGATTACTTAGACGCTTTTCACGCGCCTTCTTTTCGTCTGATAATTTGTCGCGTCTGCTTCGTAATCTAGAGATATCATCCTCGTGCAGGCCCAGCTGCTCTGGTGAGTCTCGGTAGTATTTGACTATTGCTGCATCTGTTTGAGCTTGTGGTGTACCAAGTTCAGCCCACAACTGAATTACGTTCTCTGCTAGGGCTTTAACCATAGCCACACGGCGCGTATACTCTTCGTAAACGCGTGTGAATTCATCGTCGAGCGCGGTAACGTATACTGCGGAGAGATCAAAAGTTGGAGGAATGGACGAGTTTGGAGCTGTGGGGGGTAGTTGAATCTTTACAAAGGACGGTTCTAAGTGGGATGAATATGATTCGAGAGCTTGGACAAGTTCTAGAATTCAGTCAGCACAGATGGCCATAGAACAATAAACACTAGGAAACCGAGGCGCACTTTTGATTTGTTCGAATCTCTCCCTATGTATTTTTGATACTTGCAGATGCTTTTCTTTTAATCCCTGTATACATTGCATCAAGGGATATGTGATTTGAAGATCATCGTCTTCTGGTTCATAATCGTGGTGGTCTTTATTGTCATCGAGGGAAGCCTCCATCTGCTTAATATTTGTAATAATTCGTTGTGCCTCTTCAGCCAGGTCATTCTTCTCGGTCGCAACTAATCGCACTTGGTTCTGTAAAGTTTCCGAGAGCGCAGCGAATAACTGGAGGTAATTAGTATGCTGTCGTGCTACATAAACCAAGAAGAGTGACATACTTCTGATTCTCTGTTCTCTCGCTCCCTAGCCGGGACCCCAATCTCGTCGAATAAGCCATGGAGCTGGCCAATTATTGTCGAAACCTGCGAACTCAGATAGCTGGTGTCCATATTGAACACAGACCAAACTGGCGCAAAGGGTAAATAAAGTGAATAATGCGAATAACGCGAATGGGAGTGAAGAAGTAGAAACCTTTAAATCACCCAAAGGAGAAGACGATGGTTTGATTGTAAAGGAAGGAGGATTGCGGAGATAACGAGTGGAGGCAGTGAAAGTGGAGATGGGTATTTGGTTTTCAGCAATGACCGTATTGTGATCGCGAGCGCGAAGCCTTTGCAAGAAATTTCGAAGCGTTCATCAAAAGCCGTTTCCAATTGTCTCTCTGTTGTGGGTGTAGCGTTTTGGCTGCATTGAATTGGAACTGGTAAGTCTTACAGTAGAACTTTGACTGGTTGTTGAGTCTAAAGTAGTGTACGGTAGGAAGCAAAAAGCACGGAGGCCAGTTTGTTTGAGAAGCAAATTTATGAAGATCTTGATCTTGATCAAACAAAGGCAAGATCCACTCAGAGGAAGATCGAAAATGATTCGCATACAAGCACGAGGAGCAATTGAAGGTTTTGATGCGGTTTGTGGTTGTATTTACACAGACCTTGCATAAAGAGACGGCGTTGTCGCAGTGATTGCCGTTTCGACAAATGGCGTGAGACCTGATAGCTCGCGGTTTGACGCAATCGCTTCGCTCATTCGCCCAAAAGCGTTCGGATATTTTGGGAAACATGGGCAGCACCAGCAGCCGCAAGGATTGTGTGGTAGGGAATGGTATCACTTTGTGTCACTTTAGTCAAAAACCCCGCGCCTCCTCCCAAGTTGCAGGTTCCCAGCCCGAAAAGTAGGAACCAAGCTCCAGTCCGTGTGCAAGGCTGTAAGGTTACTTCGTACTTCGTACAGTACCAGACTTACTCCAAAATAATACAAAGCATTCATCGACATTATTCCGTGATACGGCTTGCATAGGTCGCCGATCACGATCACCACCAACGCACTAGCGAGTTCCCGTACAACTGTCGAACACCTTTAAGAACCAAACTGTACAGCCGTACCACTCATCTCGCCCATCTTCCATCATGGAGACGGCTTTCAAGACCTGGGGTAAGTAAGCTATCGTCTTCCCTCCCGCCCTCCACCTTCCCACCTCCCACCTTCCCCATAGGCTCACCTTATCGATAACAGAGCTCGACAATAATGTCCAGCTGGTCGACCCCGTCCGCGATGCCCTCTACAACTACGACAAAGACGAGCAAAAGGCCATCCAAGACCTCAAACCATGGAAGACCAACCCGCATCACTTCAAGAACGTGCGAATATCCGCCGTCGCCCTCCTAAAAATGGTTATGCACGCCCGATCTGGCGGCTCCATCGAAGTCATGGGTCTGATGCAGGGAAAGATTGCCGGCGATACCATCATTGTAACGGATGCCTTCAGATTACCAGTTGAAGGAACAGAAACTCGAGTTAATGCCCAGGATGAGGCGAACGAGTATATGGTTGAATATCTGCAGGCCTGTAGAGACCAGGGAAAGTTGGAGAACGCGGTAGGATGGTATCACAGTCACCCGGGCTACGGATGCTGGTTGAGCGGTATCGATGTCAGCACACAAGTAACACAACAAACCTTCTCCGATCCATTCCTTGCCGTAGTCATCGATCCGGACCGTACCATCTCGGCCGGAAAAGTTGAGATCGGCGCCTTTCGCACCTATCCTGAGAACTACAAGCCAACAGATTCCGGGAGTGGCGATGGGTATCAGACGATTCCGCTTGCGAAGATTGAGGATTTCGGTGCTCACAGTAGCAGATATTACTCATTGGAGGTCTCGCATTTCAAGAGCTCACTGGATACACATCTGCTGGAGTTATTGTGGAACAAGTACTGGGTGCAGACGCTCAGTCAAAGCCCGCTGTTTACCAACCGCGAGTATAGCAGCAAGCAGATGTTAGATTTGAGCTCGAAGATTCGTCAGGCTGGGTCGGGTATCGCACGTTCTGGCAGAGCACCACCTGGCTCCATGGCAAACAAGGCGATGGATCTGCAATTACAGAAAGTGGTTAGGGATAGCAGTAAGATCGCTGGAGAGGAGATGACTGGACTGAAGGCTGGTGAAGTCAAGGCGCAGCTTTTTAATGGTCTAGGTTCAGCACCAAATGCCGAGGCTACTCCAGCCGTTGAGGTTACGCAGTAATAATGCAAAGAAGGCAGGTTATTTGGTATGCTCATAGAGAGCATTGCTGGGCGTTTTGACGAGGCGTTTTAGGCCGAGAGTCTTATACAGTCTAGACTGGAAGAATGAAGTTTTGACACAACAAAGGCTACACAATGATGTGATATGTCCTGATATTTACGGATCTACTACCTTGTCTTATCATACAGCTCCTATTTACTACAACAGCGACTGTCTCTTAATCGTGAGCGGAGGAGTTCTTTCATGCCCCTCCAACCCATTGAGCCGCTTAGTCAGCACAACGCGTTGCAATTTTATGCAGACGACACATTCACCCCAGTCCCTTCAGCAGCATCTTTCTTTTGCTCCCGTAGATGTTTCTCTATGACTTTCTTCGCGACGTTCAACCTCCTCACAGTCTCATCTTTACCCAAAATTAACATTGTGTCCACAGATTGCAGACCACTATCCCCAGCCAACAACGCCCACCTCAAATATCGATGAATTAGAGCTGTCCAACCTTTCCTGATTGCCAGTTGCCCTCCCTCAGTCCACTCTTGATTTTGAGTATACTCAGCAGTGGTTAACATTGTCCCCTGGCTTATGATAAGGTCTATCACTGCCTTAAGTTCCGGTCTCGTCCACAGTGCGCCAGCAGTAGATGAGATTGCATCGAACGAGTCAGCAAAATCTTCCGGGGCTTCGAATACAACGCCTGCTGGTACACCTCGAAGCCTCAGAGTCACCATATTGTTCTCTAAATCAGAGGGCTTTGGAGCCGTGAAGAAATATCTGTTGCGGACAAGGAAGTCTGAAGGCAAGGTGTATTTCTCCGCGTCCAACAAGAGAATCTCGGTGATGTAGCGCATTTTCGCTGTATCATTTTTGTTGGAATTGTAGAATTCATACTTCTGGTCTTGGGAGGAGTTGATGAGATTCAATATAGGCTGCACGGCCAACATCCGCAGATCTTGGTATGAATCAGGGTCGCGATTGTTTTGTAACATCCAGGCATATCGTGCGGCGTGCTTCTTTTGTAAAAAATCAAGTTTCTCGAATGCTACTATTGTATCGCCTTTTGTATATTTCATGGTAGCCTAGATATGGGGTGAGCTAATACAACAATTAGAGCTGAAAAGGAACATACATATTGGATGAGTTGGTCCAATCTCATAACATCGTTCTTCCAAGGATGCGACCATCCTAGTAGCGCCGCAAAATTCGTCAGAGCTTCAGGAAAGTACCCAAGATCTCTGAACGTTCCTATGTCGACAGCACCATCTCTCTTACTAAGCTTTGCTCGGTCTTTGTTTAACAGCAGACCGACGTGTGCAAATTTGGGCACGTCCCATCTAAAGACATTATACAGAAGTACGTGCTTAGGAGTTGATGACATCCATTCCTTAGAATATGATTAGCAACTGTCAAAATAGCAAATTCTGACCACATACAGAGCCACGAATCACGTGTGTGATCTTCATAAGATGATCATCCACCACATTTGCAAAATGATATGTTGGCATGCCGTCCGATTTGATCATGATTGGATCTTCAAACACTCCGGTGCTTGAAATGGCAGGTCTCGCCTTAATGACGCCAAAGGTTTCATCCTTGAACGAAGGGTACCCATTACCCGGGATCTTGAGTCTGATCACATGCGATTTCCCATCTGCAGCCCACTGATCAGATTGATCTCTAGGAATTTCTGCACACGTCCTATCATATGACTGTTGCTGCCCCAGGATGGATTGGTGTCTAGCCAGGTCATGAAGGCGTTTCTTGGAACAGAAACACCTGTAGCCTTCCCCGGTCTTGAGCAAATTTTGACCATAATGTTCATATATATGCTTTCGTTCGGACTTCATAACCGTCAGCATAAGCGCTCAGCAAACAGTGGAAAGTAAACTACCTGTCTGTATGGGCCATATCTACCGCCCCTTGTGGGACCTGACTTCGTTTAACAGGGCGTATACATAACAAAGCAATATAGAAGAACTACCTTCATCCCATTCCAACCCAGCCCATAAAAGATCTTGCATCACGAGTTCCTCAGCGCCAGCAACGGTTCTGTCCTTCTTTGTTCAACCAAACTCCGTTAACATGTTATAAGTGAACTTACGGTATCAGTATCTTCGATGCGTAGAATAAACGAGCCACCAGTAGCTTTAGCAAGCACAAAATTGAATAGTGCAGTCCGAAGGGAGCCCAAATGTAGGGTTCCTGTCGGTGATGGGGCAAAACGAGTTCTCATAGGTTTTTCACCATGCAGTATCTGCGCAGATGACCGAACAGTCTCCCATGGAACCCCAGTGTTGTATCTCCTACAGAATAAACAGACATTGGTTTTCCATATATTTCGGCCATTCCTTCGTGCCGGTGACAACAAGGGCAGCCTCATTTCCAATCCCTTTCTCAATAAAATTGAGTGAAATCTCGGCGTAAAGTTGTACACAGGTTGGTATTACAAGCAATTCTTAAATTTGGCCTGAACCAGGTCAAAATTCAAATCTTGAGCTCAGCCTCGTTAAGCTTACTCCTGCGCCACAATTTTCCGCGGCAGTTGCGTTGGAAAGGCGCTAAGATAAATGAACGCTCAACGATAAAATGCTAATCCGGATGGATATCTGCTTTTTTTTTCAGCCTTACAACCTTCGAACATACATATTTTGATTTATCGTACATGAGTCTTTTGTTATTCAGCATAGGATTCTTTTACAGTGATTGATACCTTATTAGTACAAAACCTCGAATATTCACGACATTCTGCATCTTCAGGAATATTGCTCTATAATTAAGCAATCAAAAAGCAACCCCGCCGCAACCTTTGATTTTTCAGCATGGCTTCCAACGGCGCAATGGAAGAGATTGATCTCTATGGTGAGAGGTATAGTATACTAAAACTGGCTCTGCGCTAACATTGATCTTCAGCTATCCTAGAAATTAGCAGTTCTGCAACGAAATCCGAGATCAAAAAGGCATATCACAAGGTAAACCCCGCCTTGCGCTGTACCCTAAGTTATTACTGATATGGTATAGGCAGCACTGCAACACCACCCAGATAAGGTCCCGGTAGATCAGAGAGAGGCAGCGGACGAGAAATTCAAAGCTGTGAGTCAAGCTTACGAGATCCTTCACGATGAAGAGAAGCGAGAAATGTACGATACCCACGGCATGGCCGCTTTCGACGGTAGCCGCGGAGGCATGGGAGGTGGTGGCGTCGACCTAGATGATATATTATCTCAGATGTTCGGCATGGGAGGAGGAATGGGAGGTATGGGAGGAATGCCGCCTGGGTTTGGAGGAGGGCCAGGACCGAAACGCCCACGAAGGGGACAAAACGAAGAGCAGGTGTATAAGATTAAACTCGAAGAGCTTTACAAGGGCAAGACTGTTAAATTCACGAGCAAAAAGAACGTTATCTGCACACACTGCAAAGGGACCGGAGGAAAAGAAAAGGCCAAGGCATCAACCTGCGACAGATGTAAAGGCAATGGAGTCACCCTCGGTCTTAGGAGTGTCGGACCAGGACTCGTTACGCAGGAAAGGGTTATGTGTGATACCTGCTCTGGAGCCGGCCAAATCTATAAGGAGAAGGACAAGTGTAAGAAGTGCAAAGGAAAGCGTGTCACTCACGAGAAGAAGCAGTTGGAGCTTTATATTCCTCGTGGCGCAAGACAAGGAGAACGTATTGTGCTGGAAGGAGAAGCCGACCAGGTACCGGACCAAACCCCGGGCGACATTATTTTTACTTTAGAGGAGGAAGACCATCCAATTTTCCAACGTGCTGGCGACGACCTTTCTGCCGATCTGGAAATCACTTTAGCTGAGGCACTCACCGGCTTCTCCAAAGTGGTTCTGACACATTTGGATGGCCGTGGTATCCATATAAATCACCCACAAGGAAAGGTTCTCCAGCCTGGACAAACTTTGAGAGTTGAGGGTGAGGGTATGCCTCTGAAGAGGAGTGATGCCAAAGGTGATTTGTATTTGGTTGTTAAGATCGAGTTCCCTGAAAACGGATGGACATCAGACGCGGCCGCGTTCGATAGCCTGAAAGCAATCCTGCCCAAACCCGAGCCGCCTATTGAAGCTACCGAAGTTGACGAGGTGGAGTATGAATCTGATGCGGACATTGACGACGTAAGTGCAATCAATGTGAAATATCTAGGTGTAGGCTAACACCCAATTTAGTTTGGTGCCAATTCAGATGATCCCCGGGCTGGCGGAGAATGGGAAGACGATGAAGAGGATGAGGGAGGTGCACAATGTGCTCAGCAATAAGCGATTCTGGAAATCACTGGGCGTTGGGCGTCTATGGATTGAATTGGTACTGGGTGGCATACTTTTGCTCCAGCATGTGTGGCATAGAAATGTACGATTGGTAATAAATAGAACAGCGTGGGGGACAGGTTCAATATGAGCGTTCGTTTCGGGAATTCTTTTTGCCTTTGCTATATTATGCGTCGTGATACAGCTGTAATCTTAGCATACAAAGTTACCCCCAGATGAACACAAAATGCTGCCAAGGGAACAGGAACCGTGCACCAAAAATGGAATCCCGCTTATCACGTGCGCTAGCACTCATTTCTTGCAAGCCCTAAAGTTTCTGCCTTAGGAACCGTCGCCCACAGAAAATTAAGCGATTTTAAACATCCAAAAAAGATTTCGAGGTTGACAGGCTCAAACAACGACAATTCACGACAACCCGACGACACGACGGCAAGGTGTGTATTCCAGCAGCCTGACCCCGGACACTGCAATTTACGGTCGCAATTGTGCTGACATTCCTTCAGATGGTCTCCGCTAAGAAGCACGTTCCTATCGTCAAGAAGCGTACGTTCAATTCCTCCGTCGATCCTCCAGTCCAGATTCTATTCCATATTGCCTACATCAATCGAGCTTGGAATACATCGGGAAATAGGCGACAAGCCAAAGCAGCTTGGGAATGGGGGAACAATTGATTGACATGTTCATTTATAGGCACCAAGCGTTTCCACAGACATCAAAGCGATACCTACAAATGTGTCGACCCAAGCTGGAGAAAGCCCAAGGGTATTGATAACCGTGTCCGAAGACGGTTCAAGGGACAAATGGTTATGCCATCGGTACGTCTGGATTTCGGCGAAGACGATTGGGAGGGCTCTTGCATATAATTATTTTGCGAGGCTTTTCCAAACGACCGGGATGACGCAGAGCGCAGACTGATGAGGATATAGATTGGTTTCGGATCCAACAAGAAAACCCGCCACATGATGCCATCCGGCCACAAGGCCTTCTTGGTTAACAACACCCGTGATGTTGACCTTCTCCTTATGCACAACAAGACCTACGCCGCAGAGTACGTTTAGACGATCCAGAGATGGAAGAAAATAACTCTAACCCCCACATTTAGGATTTCACACGCCGTTTCGTCGAGAAAGAGAATCGAGATTGTTGCACGCGCAAAGGAACTCGGAGTTAAGGTTACAAACGCAAAGGCAAGAGTTACGACCGAGGTTTAAGTGGATGGTTTTTGTTTGGGCAATTGCATGGGATAGGAAATGCTTGTTTCCAAGAGCACAGGCTTTGCAGAATTGTAGCAGAAGCTCTTTGATAAATGAAAATCCTTAAGCAAATATCTTGATCAGTATTGGGGATAGCTTGCGCGGTGAAAATTTCCATTTTTTCGACTATAATTACATGGCAGGCTCTAGAGCTACAGTCATGCGACTGGATTTGATGCAGAAGCTCCGTATGCTTCACTGCGTTCAATTTTAAGTGGATTGAAAACCCAGCCTTTTCGATTGATATTTGAATCATCTGTTTTGCACTTCTTCCTAGGGATGAAGCGCCTGAAAAGTCATGTTTCAGTTGTGTGCTTCACCAAAGCCGAAGGAAAGATCTATTTTAGGCTCATCAGCATTTGACTGCAAGTTGTATCTAGTAAGATTACTCCAGTCTGACCTATGGTTCACGAAAAGCCTACGCAGCTCTGCTTCTTACTCCCGTCTGATATATCTGCATTCTTCCTCATACCCTATGCAGTTTCTGTTTTTGAAAGTTTTGTAACACGAACATATCACTGCACTTCTACCCTTCTGCGCCAATTTTCAATATCTGAATGTATAATCATGGATTTCTATCTTCCCAACAGCCTCAAGAGTCAAGTTCAGTCCCGACGGTGCTAGGTTGTGAATTGAAAGTTACTGCACGTGGTAGAGCGAAACCACCTTCTTGGTTCGAAATGTTAAGACTTTTCCTTTAGTCATGAGCTAGCAAATGGAGAGATAACTCTGGTCGGAAGATTGTTGGATTAAGTCAAGCGTCTTTGGTGGGGGGGGTTCGATGCTCTCTCGTGAGGGTGGTTGATTGACCTTTGTGCTTGCTGGTAGTGTGGGCGTCCAGCTTGTTGGCGGGAAAATAGACTGGTGTGGGATAATTTATTGTGGCTATTGTTGCGCTTGAATATCGAATCATATGTTTTGAAAGGACTATCTTAACGCTATCACTGCAGGCCAGGTTTCTCTGCGTATTGAGAATTTACGGTTTCGCTGGTGGAGAAGGAGTTCATGGCAACAAGGTGGAATGTTTGGTATTTTATACCAACGACAAGTAGCCTTGTATCTTAGGAATTATAATATCGAGATATCATTAATGACTGCTATTATCTCAATATGTCTCGTTTCCAATTTTCGCAGGTGTTTGAGTTAATGTGTTCGAGGTTTCCATACTCGGTTCGCGAAAAGGGGAAGTAACGAGAAATACCACAAGAACATCTCCATACCACAAACCTACTGCGTATGCTTTCTATTTTTAGTCACTTTCTGACACCTTCACATAATGAAACATACTCAAGTTCCCCATGTTCCCCAACTAAGGATCAGGGCTAGATCATTCCGATCTCCCAGCTCACCATACTTTGGTACCCTAGCGGTTGAACTGGAGAACTGTGATAGCTTCACTCGGGAAAATACCCTAATCTACTATCTTAGATCTTGCACCATAAAACTGTAAGCATTTTTTCTCCTGTTGATATCTTTCCTCCCCTCTATATTCCCAAAACACACAAATTCAATATCCGCTTCTCACTCCTAGACGTCATCGACTCTTCGAGACTTCGACATTCCAGATCGACAACGACCTCCTGTTTCTAATATACCCCCTTTGGTCTCGAACTTTCAAGAATAGAAAACTATTGTGCCAAGCACATATAGGTAAGTCATCTTGACCGCTAGACCTCCTATTCACTCAGTCCTGATGAGAAGGATTGTATAGATTTCTTCCCCTTCTACTCGGCATCCAGCATCGATTTCGGTCATCTATATCGTTCAGATCCGTCTCCGCGCATCTTCGGGCTATAAGAATTCTTCTGAACGTATAGGAAGTCCCCAAGACCCCGTTGCATGGATACACATGCTCACCGCCCGCCCCCGAGCAGAGCCCACCTACCACCAGACGATCCGCTCACGTGCTATCGATTAATGGCACCGAATCTTTATCTCTGTGTCCGCAAATTGTTCCACCCTATGGAGTGGATCCCTCAATGCCGCCGCCACAAGCGATCGAAGCGGAAATTTCTGTACTGCGCCGAACCGGTCCCGGGAATCTACGGCGTCTATCAGGGTCAACGATACCTAGTAGCCATTAGACCAATCCCCGGCCAAAAAGATAATGAACGCATATTCGCTCCTATGCCTGAATACAACCCAGATACCGATTGTCGCACTTCCTGTTGCAGCACCGAATCAGCTCCTGCGAAAGTCCTTCGACAAAGCATCGCTAGAAGCCACAGCGAAACCTCTAGGACTTTTCCCAAATGTAAAGGTATATCACCTATCGACTTGGGCGGATACCGATATCTTTACTACTCGCTACCAGTCATATACAGCGAAATTCTGCAAAGATGGATCTTCAAAGGCGAGCTCGACTACCGAGATGTGATATACCACGACGCCAAACACTACGGAGCGAGGAAAATGCACTTCTTTAGGTTGGATCATGGGGAGGCGTATATCTTGCTGGGGTATTGGAATCATAGAAGGACAACGATGCCGAAAGACCATATGGGCATTAACGAGGTGTTGTGGATATATGACGAGGGAAAAAATATGATGGTGGAGACGACGCCGGCGCAGGAGACGCTGATTAGGATTAAGATGGCTAGGAGCAGGCCGGAGATATTGTCGGCGGATGGGGAGGATGAATTTATGAAGGTGGTGAGATATGTACGGAAGGGTTTGCTCGAGGTTTGATGGAGTTGGGATTGTACACCCTAATGAGATAGGGCACTGCATTGGGATGGATCACCGCATTGGATTGGCGTTTTGAGGAGTACTAAAGGAAGGAAATGAAATGGAATGGGAGAGGGAGAGGAACAGCACCTCGCATGTACCCATCTGTATGTCCACAAAGGACTATAACGAACACATTGTCATGATTTTGTATATGAATCCAAAGTCAATGAACTCAGCATCAATCATATATTCCATATTCCCCTGATGAGTGTGATATGCAACGACCAGTTCTGACGAAACTTTCGTGTGATGATTGAGGTTTGCAAGTGCATTTGACTAGTTTTAAGTCAGGTTGATCAACTTTGATCAACTGCTGGTGTACCTTTTAGATTGTTACCAAGCAACAATCTTTGAATGAAGAGAACGCTCGGGGCCCATAGAGTACAACGCAGATTGATATTCCATCATGACATCTCCTAGTCGAACCAGCAGCTCATGGCAGCAGCGGGTCTGTTTCTGTCTGAAATAACAAACCGTTTGGTTTCGTCTCGTCTCAAGACAGTCCTGAAGGTAAAGATACTCTTCTGCAGATCGAACGTGGCATTTGCAGAAAGTTTCAGCTCACAATGACGACGAAGCGTCGTTTGAAGTCTGGTAATCAAGTCCACTGAGACTAAACGACATTGTGATAGACGAACTCCTGTTTGGGGTACACTAAAATTGTAAATTGGAGGAGTAGGATTGACAATGATGTGTAATCTTTACGAAACGAAGTAAAGCCGTCGGCGAACCCCACGTGAGAAAGCTTGGGGGTCCCTGATATCGCGAGTTTGAGTGTCTGAGTTGGGATGAGAGAGGGGCTGGAGTTGTTGGATATACGTCTGGCGTGCTGTCGCCACAACATCTGTCAGCAAGTATTGTCAGATAGCTTCCAGCCCACTCACCTTTTTGAGGATGTGAGTATTGGTGGCTTACAAGCTGAGCCTTAAAATTCATTTGGGGCTTGATGCTTGATACTATTCTTAGGCGTTGTTTGCCGATGGAATAATGGAAGACAGACTTAGACAGACTTAGACAGACTTAGACAGTGCCTGCAGGCACGAACAGGGATGCTGGAATGCCGTTGACATGGCTACCCAGGACTTTTAGGGGATCTATGACTTAACCTTACCTGCGCCCTGCTGAAATTACTATTCTGTGTACGAAAGTATAAGTATAAAGTTTACTTATAGACTTATACATCTTATATATATTAAACCTCAAATGCGATACAATGCAATTAATATAATATATAATAAGAACCCCTCCTTCCAACTAAGATCTTTGAGTCAGCCAGATCGGTCGCACGAGGTTCCTTTTGTCATTTCTACAAACTACGGTCGCAGTTACGGTCAACTCACGCCTCACATGCTCCAAACCCTTCGACTAGGAACATAAACAGAACTCACTCCGTACCCAGACACACACACCTACCTTGTCCTGTGACTCCAACACACGACGTGCTCATGTCGGCAACAATAACTCTCGCGATGTCGCAGACGTCAGACCACGAAACTGTCTGTCCGAACTGTGGTCTCGGGGTAGCACAGAGCCATTCGCAAATAGCAGTAGAGGCGCAGAAGCAAATCGAAGAGTTGCAAGCTCAAGTAAAGTTGTTAACAGAAAAAGCAACTGCGGCTGGTATGTTCCCAACTCTCAAGTCTCCATCGATCGGAAACTCACAACAATCTCACCAGTTGATAAATGGGCGGATTACGAGGACGAGATTCAACGACTCAAGAAGGCGCAGTCACAACAGAATTTAGATCCACCCAGAGCGTCTACACCAACACAAGAAATCGTTAATGAGCGAACTGGGAGCCCAAGCCGATTTTCGTATCTGCCAGTCCAGAATCGACTTTCCTCGTTACTATCGCGCAAATCCACACCGAATTTACAAGCTCCACCGACACCGGGAGCACCCTCTACGACAGAATTAGTGGCGGCCTTGACGAGCGAGCAAACTCTACGAAAGGACGCAGAAAGAAAACTGAGTGAAGCCAGTGGGGAGTTAGAAGAGCTGACTGCTCATCTATTCATGCAAGCAAATGAGATGGTGGCCACCGAGCGAAAGGCAAGGGCAAAACTCGAAGAGCGAGTTGAACTACTTGAGCGAAGGGATGGGGAGAAGAGAAAACGGCTGGAGAGGCTTGAAGGAGCGGTGCAAAGGATTGAAAGGGTCAGGGGTCTTCTTGCACCAGGACGATGATGAGGGCCACCATGAGACCACGACTACCACATGCACGAGAATACGACAACGAGGAGCGCAGATGATAAAAAGAGGTTTATTGAGATATGTGAGCATGAGACAAAAGGCCGCACTATCCAAGCACAAGAGATCACGCCAAAGACGACTTATAATGTCCGATTCAGTAACAAACATTCATATTCCATATCAACCTCAGTCTGAGATAATGTCCGATTCAGCAACAAAGGTTCATTTATATCACCCACAGCCGGTCAAGTTCCACCACACGGCACCACGATCACGACCAACACCAGAGTCGCGGTCAAAGCACCTCCCTACGCCAAGACTCCGCGATGTATACAGGCCGGCCTACATACCAGCAGCATCGGAAATGGAGATTTGGATCCTGGAGCTTTGGAAGGACTTCCTGCTAGAACCGACACCCTACCTGGTCATATCCGCGTCACTCTATTTGGGCATTTTTATCCTTTTCATCCAGTATTACCCTACGATTTGGAATATTGCGTACTTTTTTATTCAGCTTATACCCTGGGATGAGGATTTTGGAACTCCTGGGCGGCACTTTTGATTTTATGATGCATTTGATAAACGGAGCTCAGTGGAAATGATACCCTGCTTGTATATATTCTTGCCAGACTTTCTACGCCTAGGTGGGGTAGACTTAATATCCATCATTAATACCAAAATTTATATATCTAGACACGACGATAAAGGGATGCAGAAGAGTGTGGTGACTGGTATCTATTCGAAGTATTTTCATGAACTCCATCGTTACTACACTGCCCATACTGCCTGGCAACAGCCCAACCACAAATCCAACTCTAACCCCCTCTCTCCTTTCCCCGCCGACCCTCTATTTCCCAATCGTCAAAAACAACCTATCCCCCACATCTCCCAACCCCGGCTTAATCATCCCCTTCTCATTAATATCCTCATCCACCCCCGCACACCAGATCTCCGTCCCCTCCGGCCACTCCCCCGCCGCTTTCTGCAACCCGGGCAGCGCACCCAACACACTGATCACAATGACTCTCTTGACACCCCACTCCTTAAGCGTCTGAATCGCAGCAGCACACGTCCCACCCGTAGCAATAACCGGATCGAGAAGAATCGCCAACTCGGATGCGGATGAGTTGGGCGCGTTCGACGGCGTGTTGGCTGCGGGACGGTGGTACGGGAGATTGTTGTAGTATTCGACGGGCTCGAGGGTGGTGGGCTCGCGGAATAGACCGAGGTGGTGGATGGGGTACGGGGAGGGCAGGATCGTTTGGATGGCTTCCAGCATGCCGAGGCCGCTGCGGAGGATCGGTACGATGGATATGCTGGTGGGGTTGATGCTGGCGGTGGTGTATTCGTAGTTGAGGGAGGTTTTGGCCTGGGGGTGGGGTTAGTGGGAGATGGGATGGGGATGGGGATGGGGATGGGGATGGGGATGGGGATGGGAAAGACGAACGGTAGGTCCGGAGGAGACGGTCAGTCCGGCGGCGGTGGCTTCAATTCCTACGATGAGAGCGATCTCGTGGACGAGGGCTTTGGTTTCCCGGGCGTTGGTGGTGCTGGATCGGAGTTGGGAGAGCTTGGCTTGGAGACATGGGTGCGTGGAAACGTGGACGTTGGATGGGAGGGACATGGTTACGGTGTATGGCGGTATGGAAGTTGACGATGGATGTTGAAGTTTTGTGTAGAATGAATTAACAGAGGAAGAGGGTTTTCTTCTTCTTTGTATGGTGAAAAGTGGATGGGTGTCGTGCGTTGAGAGACAGCTGCATGCAGCGTTTGTTTGTTCATTTAGCTAGCTACCTGTCGTATGGTAAGTAGAAAGCCCACTTCTTATCGGTGAAGCCTTATCGTGGATATCCGCGCGCCGGCTTCGGCAGCGTCACAGAGCGACTATCAAGGTTGTTGTGATAGGGAATGGGTAACTTGACATGGGTTTTTTAACTTTATTTTGTGACTACCCATTCATTAGATCACTGTCGCTCTTTCCAAATTTAACTCCAGAAGTTGACCACCGAAAAGTCGTCTTGAACTCAAGCCACAAGCTTGGGAGGAGAATTGCGCAGACGCGAAGGTACTATCTATGGACGAGCTTCTGAGCAGCTCCCATGATCCAGGAACCCAAGAAAAGCTATCCGCGAATCAACGCGGTTTGAGTAATGGCTATTACGAAACACCTGCTGGTTATTCAGGGCTCAATGAGATAGCTACACCAGCGCCGGCACAACACCAGATTCATCCCTTAGAGGAGACGCGAACCGCAAGAGAAACACAGAATGAGCGTCAACCACAGGGTTCGCACCAAGAGACCAATTACAATATCCCAGATGATTCCGCGAATCTAGACGAAGTTGCAGCGCCGCCACCGGTAGAGGACCCCAGAGAAGAACCACTGTACCTGCATCAGTCCTTAGAAGAAGTGAGGAACGCCGAACAGGAATATGAAAAACATGGACAAGACGGAGAGGTCCGAAGAAATAGGGAAGCTCCCTTGACAACGGGCAACGCCGCTGATGAGAAGAAGGAGAAATCTGAGGTCTCGAAGCGCGCAACACAGCTATACACAATCTCCTATCTGATACTATTCTCGATATTCGGCACACTTGCCAGATTGGGTCTACAGGCCATTACATTCTACCCCGGCGTGCCAGTTGTGTTCGGCGTGTTATGGGCAAACTTTGCAGGCAGTCTGTTCATGGGATTTCTCAGCGAGGATCGGAAGCTATTCAAGCACGAATGGGGTACTCCGACATATGACCAGATGCTTCAGAAATGGAAACGTCAATCGAAGGACGAAGAACATGGTCTATCTGTCAATCCACCCCCTGACTTACAAGCAGCTAAGAAAGCTCATGCTGCGACGAAGAAGACTATTCCTCTATATATTGGATTGGCTACTGGATTTTGCGGAAGTTTCACTTCGTTTTCGTCCTTCATTCGAGACACTTTCCTAGCTCTTTCAAATGATCTTCCGACCCCCTTGACCCATCCTCAGGACTATAGTCTGGTTCACGCATCAACAACGTCTACTGTGAGTCGTAATGGTGGCTACTCATTTATGGCGTTGTTGGCTGTTATCATAACTACTGTCTCGTTATGCTTAGCAGCACTGTTTGTCGGTGCGCATCTTGCCATCTTTCTTGAGCCCTATACTCCGAGTTTGCCATTCAGATTGTCGCGCAAATTGTTGGACCCTCTGGCCGTCTTCCTAGCATGGGGCTGCTGGCTGGGCGCCGTCTTCTTAGCTATTTTCCCGCCGGATAGGAATGATTCCCCCCCTGAAATATGGAGAGGTCGAGCAGTCTTTGCCCTGGTTTTCGCTCCTATCGGTTGTCTTGGACGCTTCTACGCTTCCTTGTTTCTCAATGGCAAAACTGCTTCATTCCCGCTGGGAACTTTCGCTGTAAATATGTTTGGGACGGCAGTTTTGGGAATGGCATATGATTTACAGCATGTGCCACTGGGCGGGGTAGTGGGATGTCAAGTGTTGCAGGGTATCGAGGATGGATTTTGTGGTTGTCTCACGACAGTCAGTACTTGGGTTAGCGAGCTGAGTACTCTGAGGAGGAGTCATGCGTATAGATATGGGGTGGCGAGCGTTGTTGGTGGGCTGTGTTTATTGATTGTTATCATGGGGAGCTTGAGATGGACAGATGGATTCGCTGAAATATTGTGTATTAAGTAAGAGTTGGGGAAAATGATATGCTTGACTGTAATTAAGATTAAGGTAAAGCGCAGAAGAAGCTTTTGATAAGTTTCTTTGAGTTTGCGTAGCTGCCGCTTCCCGAAAGCTAGAGTTATACAGTCCGTACTCGATTACGTACTCTACCTCGGCGGATTCATCTCGTGTTTTTAGTCGGGAAGCACGCATTCCTGTCACGGCAATTCTCTCACAGTACACAACGGCTATCCAAGGGCATCCAGCCGATATGAGGACCTACCTATTGTGGCGAAAACCGGATAAAGTGGGGATGAAGCTATTCTTGAAGAAGCAGCTCGACAACAACTCGGAGCAGTCCAAGCTTTCCAAGAGAACCCCGCGTTGATTCAAGAGGCCCAGCTGGAAACCGACTCATTCATGATCCAATCCGAAAATCGCTCCAAGCTTTCCAAGCCAAAGTCGAGAAATTGCCGCATATGCAGCGCAACGGTTGTTTACCCATGCTGTTAGTCAACATGGATGCAACAGCTTCAGGTACACTACCAATCATTATCGTCGCCTATCTTCGGCTTGCACGAACTGGGTGGATCCTCAATCAGTCTTCATATCTAGACCCTTATCGATTGGCCCCCGAGAAAATTGGAGATCTACAGACCTATCTCGTCGCTGGGCGGGATGCATGCATGCTTTCCAGATAAGGTAGGTGATACCGGGTGACAGAGGTTGATTGTCGGAAGAGAAAAAAATGTTTTGCGGACGGGCAGTGCAGTACATGTAGGGGCAATTTCCTCCTGCTTTTCAATTCACCTTTTTATTCCTCTTCTCTTGCCACCAGCTTTCTTCGCAGACTTCTGGCAATTCTTGTTCCTCTCAGCGTCTTGGCCTTTCACCATGAAGTTGTCGATTGCCTCCGCGTTCTCTGTGCTGTTAGCTACGGCTACAGCTTCTAGCCATCCTTTTCTGAAAACTGGGCGATTGTTCCCGCCAGTTGAACCAGAGGATGAATCCCTCATTGCAGCTATGGCTGTTTCGTCCAAGACGGGCAACTCTACTTTCGCGCAGCTGTTAGACCACGATGACCCATCTGCTGGCACTTTCTCGCAGAGATTCTGGTGGAACTCGGAGTTCTGGGGCGGACCTGGATCGCCGGTATGGTCCCAATTGTATCCTTGCAATTGAGTTGTAGCTGATGTGTCTAGATTGTGTTTTTCACACCGGGTGAAGTCTCCGCAAGTGCGTATGGTGGTTACTTGACCAATGTTACCATCACTGGAAAGTTTGCGCAGGAAATCAAGGGTGCGGTTGTTATGGTTGAGCGTAAGTCACGCCGTTGCTTGTAGAAATTGAAATGAACAAATGCTAAAACTGGTACTGCAGATCGATACTGGGGTGAATCTTCGCCTTATGACAACCTGACAACGACCAACCTGCAATACCTCACTCTCAAGCAAGCGATTGCCGATTTCGTCCACTTCGCCAAGACGGTTGACCTTCCATTCGATTCTAACCATAGCAGCAATGCAGGAAGTGCTCCTTGGATCTACTCTGGTGGTAGTTATAGCGTGGGTTGACCCGGAGCATTTTGAAGGGGATGTGGGCTGATTATACGAATAGGGCGCTCTCTCTGCTTGGACCGAGTCAACATCTCCTGGTACCTTCGTAAGTTTTAAATCCCATGGTGGTTACGCTTTCTCCTTGGACGGCGGACACCGAACTGCGTTGTGGAAATATATGCTAATGTGTGATGTGTAGTGGGCATACCATGCATCCAGTGCTCCGGTGCAGGCTATCGAAGATTATGTTAGTACTCTCCTTTCATACCTATCAACTGGAATTAGCAATACATAGCCATTGAATACGTATGGGCTGTATTTACAAGTACTAACATTTACCATAGTGGCAATACTTCTACCCTGTCCAGGATGGTATGCCAAAGAACTGCAGTGCGGATATCAACCGTGTCATCAACTACATGGACAACATCTTGATGCACGGAGATAAAACCGCGAAGACTGCTCTGAAGACAATGTTCGGATTGGAAACTGTCCAGCATGACGACGACTTCATGGCGTAAGTCACATAGCCCGCAAGAAAGGACGGTTATCTAACATTACTCTAGCGTTCTTGAAAACGGACCTTGGTTGTGGCAATCGAACAGTTTCACCACCGGTTATTCAGGCTTCTTCCAATTCTGCGACACCATTGAGGTTAGTGGGCGTGGTTACCTCTTTGTTCACGAGTACTGATGTTAGTGAAATAGAATGTTACTGCTGGAGCTGCAGTTACTCCAGGCCCAGAAGGTGTTGGTCTTGAGTTGGCATTGCAAGGTTACGCCAAATGGGTTAAGGCTAACATTCCCGGATGTGAGTATTCTTGAAAGAAGCATCTCAACCAAGAGGCTAATGCAGTGGCTGTAGACTGTCAAAGCTACGGTTATGAAAATGAGACTGATTATACATGCCTCAACACCTACGATTTCAACAATAAGATGTACAGAGACTACACTGTCGGCAATCCCATCGACAGACAATGGAACTGGATGCTTTGCAATGAGCCATTTGACTACTGGCAAGAGTATGTAATTTGGAAGGATAATCAAGTACACTGCTAACACCTTTTGTAGTGGTGCACCAAAGAACAGGCCAACTCTCGTCTCTAGACTCGTTAACGCGAAGTACTGGCAAAGACAATGTTCTCTGTTCTTCCCAACAGAGGGCAATTACACTTTCGCTAGTGCCAAGGGTGCTACAGTCAACAGAGTCAACAAATACACACAAGGATGGAAGTTGGAGAACACCAAACGTCTCATCTGGACAAACGGGTATGTCTATCCATTGCCGGCCGTTTATCCACAGTTCCACTAACATATTTCTTAGTCAATACGACCCATGGAGAACCTCCGGTGTCAGCTCACAATTCAGACCAGGTGGCGAGCTTGAATCAACAGCCCAACATCCAGTTCAAGTCATTCCAGGCGGTTTCCACTGCTCGGATTTGAGACTCAGCAACGCTGCTGCCAATGCGGGTGTGCAGAAAGTTGTCGATAATGAGGTGAAGCAGATTGTCGAATGGACCGCTGAATATTATAATCAGACTTCTTCATACGGTAGCAAGAGAAGGCATTAGGTCATGATGGTTTAGGTAGTTAGTTGAACCTCATATTTGAGGATGATCATATAATAATATCTAGACGGATGTCTACTGCTATAATGTGAATGACGATTCTTGGATCTTGTGATTTGTCTAATGCAGGTTGGTGAGAGACAAGGCCCTCTACAGCGCAGAAGATAGGTCGATTTAAGATGATGTATTCCAATCTAAAATCCTAGAGGTTTTAGAATACCTTGATTACTTGACTGTCTATCAATATTTTTATGGGCCAGATTTTTGAATGCAGGATTACTATTCAAGCCGGTAAACCCTCTATGCACGGCTCGCACGCCTCCCCCTTTTTCCGGGGCTTATCGGAAATTCACGTGCGGCTTATCGCTAGCCGCTCAAGCTCCGCAACGCCACTCTGTTGCAAGCTGTCCTGTCCCTCAGTATTATCAATCAACAATCCGCAGGATTCCGCACACTAAAGGTATTTAAAGCATTCATGTTTTTCCCCAGCCACTAAGTTGTGCATTTACTCACATTTTCACTTCACAGCAACATCTTCAAAATGGTTCTCATCAAGACCCTTTTGTTCGCTGGTCTCGCCGCCGGCTCTGCAGTTATAGACCTCATCCCTTCCAACTTCGACCAATTTGCATTCGAAGGCAAACCGGCATTGGTCGAGTTCTTCGCACCATGGTGCGGTCACTGCAAGAACCTCGCTCCGGTTTATGAGCAGCTTGCTCAGGACTTTGCTTTCGCGAAGGACAAAGTTACAATTGCAAAGGTGGACGCAGATGCTGAGAAGAGTCTGGGAAAGAAATTCGGTATCCAAGGATTCCCAACAATCAAATATTTCGATGGAAAGAGCAAGACTCCGGAAGATTATAGCGGTGGAAGGGATATCGATAGTCTACAAGAATTTATTACCAAGAAAACTGGTATCAAACCAAAGAAGGCGAAGGCAGCTCAAAGCCAAGTGGAGATGTTGACGGATAAGTCGTTCAAGGAACAGATTGGTGGTGATAAGGATGTTCTTGTTGCCTTCACTGCTCCATGGTGTGGCCGTAAGTTTTCTGCTCTGGTACCTTCTGCTTTGAAAGATTAGCTAATTCAATCTTTTTACAGACTGCAAGACCTTGGCACCAACATGGGAGACTGTCGCTCAAGATTTCGCCAACGAACCAAACGTCGTTATCGCCAAGGTTGACGCCGAAGCCGAGAATTCGAAGGCAACTGCTAAGGACCAAGGCGTTTCCTCATACCCAACCATCAAGTTCTTCCCTAAGGGCAGCACAACAGCCGAAGCATACAGCGGCGGACGCTCCGAGAAGGATCTCGTTGATTTCATGAATAGCAAGGCCGGTACTCACCGCACCCCAGGTGGAGGACTCGACTTGACTGCCGGTACCATCGAAGCATTGGATAGCCTCGTTAGCAAATTCACTGGTGGATCAAGCATTGCTGAGATCGCCGCTGAAGCTACCAAGGCCGCACAAGACTACAAGGACGGCGCTCAATCCAAGTACGCCGAATACTACGTCAAGGTCTTCGACAAGTTGAGCAAGAGCGACAACTACGCTGCTAAGGAACTTGCGCGCTTGGACGGTATCATCAAGAAGGGAGGTCTTGCACCAGAGAAGTTGGATGAGTTCACTACCAAGACAAACATCTTGAGAAGATTCTTGGAGAAGGCCACTGGAAAGACCGAGTTGTAGAAAAAGTATGAACGCTTTATGACGGTGGCTAGTATCTTGTTTCATAGTGTAGGAAAAATTGAATGATTAAAGTCTGATTAGCTTGAAATTGATTTAAACATGTATCTTGCCTAGCCTTCACTGTGAAAATGATCCTTTGGTATCGCCGCCCCTATCCATTCCATCCATCCCCCCTTTTTCCAACGCCTGTTGCTCGCAGTGATCGTGATTGTAATCCCGCATCCTGCTCAAAATCCCTCCATCCCTAAAAGTTTCCCGCCCATGCCCCCGTATGTACAGTGATTTCCCAGTCGTCCGCTCGCTCGCCCCCCTTTTCACATCTTCGTAGGACTATTCTTCCCATCCCTTGCCTCCTGGTTGCTTTGCAGAGTCGCCTCTAAACTGTCCAATCGTCGCGACATCTCGTCCACTACATCATGCGCGCATATATTAGTGACTGTTTCCTCAAGAATCCTCCCAGAAAATACCACCGCAGCGTTGCGCGATCGGATTCTAGAAAAGGGGGTGATTGTCGCAACGCACTCTTGGCAAATATCTCGCTCGATACGCCCGCAAATTTGTTCGATAGAGAGTTCAATAGCTCGTCTACGACGGCACTGAGTTCGGCTGTTGCTGAGACATCGGTGGTTATCTAGAAGGGAGTGGTAATGGTTAGTTCGCGTTGTGGTGGTGGTGTAGTGGCGGCGGCGGGTGGGTTTTGGGGGTAGACTGACGGATGCTGTGGACATGCGATTGGGGTTTGGGGAGCTTTGGACGGTGCCGTTTGTCGCCATGGTTTGGGATTTGTAGTAGAGTGGTTGCGCAATATTTAGATTCAGGAGATGTGGAATGAAAGTTGAGTACTGGGAAGCTTGTCGCAAATTGCAGTTTGCGGAATAATTGTTTTGGGGGCGTTTTGATTTGTTTAACGTGAGACGGAGGTGCGAGGGGGAGGTGCCGTCATTGTACGTCGGAACGAGACAGGTCGAGAACAATCCACCACCACATGCGAATCCACAATCGACTTTAATCCACAGCACACGATCTGTTGTTGTATTATTCACTGCAATTTCTCCAACTGTATCGCAAAATGCTCTCTTGCATCTATCCGGATTGAAAATGGCATGTCTCGCATTTAGTACGACATCCCGATAAATCCCCATCAACAACATAATGCCTCAAGTTCCCCCACGAAGCGACTTCGCCGGCCTGCTCATCATCATCCTATTCCTGTACATCTTCTCCTCCAACGAAGCGAACCTGCCGCCGAATTTCGACTCCCCGCGTAACTATGCCGAGGCGCAGCTTAACAGGTCGAGGAGCGCGGTGGGGGTGTTAAATGCGACTGCTTGGGGGGATTTTACACCAGCCGAAGCAGGAGAACAAGGGAGGTGGTTGAACCTGACGGGGTTTAGGGAAGGAGATGGATATAGATGGGAGCGATTAGGAGTGTTTAGGGAGACGTGCGATAAGATGAGGAAGTGGGCGGAGTATAGGGAAGCGGCGGAAATATTCCAGAATGGAGGGACGGGGCTGCATGGGGTTTATGAGAATGTGACGGGGGTGGTGAGGGGGAAGTGGGCGAGGTATATGGGGGGGTTGGATGGTGGGAAAGAGAGCAGGAGTAGGTTGAATTTGAGTACGATTGCGCCGGGGATTGACTGGGCTGTAAGAGATACGGATATGGAGGGGTGGGCGAGGAATGTTACGGGTAGGCGAGGGAAGATGAGTCTTAGGTTGGATGAGGTTGAGGGGGAGGAGATGCTCTATAATAGGAGCAGTCGACATACGCCAGAACCGAAGGCAGAGGATGGCATCGAAGATATTGACTATGGGCTGGTTCATCCAGTAAAGGGAATTCTGGTTAGGGAACTTTCTGCATCTCTGACCGTTCGAGATGAAAGCAGTAATGGAGATGGCTACGAAATGAGACTTCATGGGATCCATTGGCCTCAAGAGGGATCTATACTTCTCACAACGACGAGCGACAAATTTGCGGGTGCTTATGGTCTTCCGCACTTTGCTATCGACGAAGAACATTTCAACAGTAGCGCTATAGTCATGAAAGAGATATTACGGAAACGACTAGAAAAGATGGAAGAAGCTGCAAAGGAGGATCCGAGGAGTCTTTTGGAAGCCAACCATATTGACGGACTACCAACACCTCACTGTGAGTATGTGGTATTTGCCCAGCTGCAAACTTTGATGCTGGAAGGAGCTTCCGCTCCGTTGTCGCAGGATATTATTAAGGAAATCGAGAACGAGCTGAGGTTTCCGAACGGTGCACCGGTTGTGGAGATACCTAGATTACAGATGTCGGTGGTGATTCTCTCGCCTGATTGTGGGTTTATGCTAGAATCAATAGGGCCGCCTAATTTTGCAACCGCGGAGGGAGAGCATCTTGTGGGCATGAAAGAAGAAGTTTTCCTGCAGCATGTTCGGAATTTCCTATTGATGCTAGCTGTGGTTTGGTTTGCTCAAACATTGACTATAAAGCTGCAATGCAAAGAAGCGTCCACACCATCAACAGTTGGTCGGGTCAGCATTCATACTATGGGAATGATGCTTCTAGCAGATGGCTTGCTGTTCTTTGCTATGTCTCTTGCCAGCGCTACAATGCCGAGTATCTTTCCCTGTGCGCTTCTGGCGTCATTTTCGGGTCTGATGTCGCTGGTTCTTGGTGTTCGCTTTATTCTCAATATTCACAGTGTTCAAGAACCAGAAAGACAAGAACAGGAACGCGCGCAGGCTGCTGCTGCGGCTGCCGCGCAAGCTAGAAATCCGGCGCCGTCAAGGCCAGCAGCTACAGTTATCACAGCAGCCGGTGCAGATACTTTGCCATTACCAGCAACTTCTAACGCACAAACCAACACGGCAAACACCCCAATAATCATACCTTCGGACCAAGACATCGACGCCGAAATCGCCGAAAACACCGCTAACGCTGCATCAGCTGTACCTCGTCCCACTACCACCCAACCCTCTCAAGCCTCCCGAGCCGTCACGGATTTCGGCCCCATATACGGCCAATTCGTCCTCCTCCTCACCATCATCCTCCTCGTCTCCCTCTCCTCCACCTCCTGGCCCGTCTTCCTCCGCACAGCCTACACCCACCTTCTCTCCTTCATCTACCTCTCTCTGTGGCTCCCCCAAATCAAACGCAACATCCGCCGCAACTGCCGGAAAGCTCTCCTCTGGCGCTTCGTCATCGGGCAATCGGTTCTGCGACTGCTCCCCTTTGCGTACTTCTATCTCTATGAGGACAATATACTCTTTTCCGACGGCGATGGCCTGGCGTTTGCGGTTCTCGCTGGTTGGGTCTGGTGCCAGATTCTGGTGCTGGCGAGTCAGGAGATCTTGGGGCCCAGGTGGGCGGCCCCGAAGGGGTGGTATGAAGTCGGGTGGGATTATCATCCGGTGTTGAGGGAGGATGGGGTAGAGGAGGGGGGACTGCCAATTGGACTTGTGAAGGGGACGGGAGGGGAGAGCCTTTCTAGAAGTAATACGGGAGATGAAGAACGAATGCCCGGGTCGCATACCAGATCGGTCGATTGTGCGATCTGTATGCAGATTTTGGAGGTCTCGATTGTGCCTGCTGCTGGGGGAGCTGATGATGGAATGGTGGGTGTGACGGGTGTGACGGGCGTCTTGGCTAGGAGGGCGTATATGGTTACGCCTTGTAGACATATTTTCCATACGCAGTGTTTGGAGGGCTGGATGAAGTTTAGGTTACAGTGCCCGATTTGTAGGGAGACGCTGCCGCCTTTGTGATTATGAGGTGGGAGGAATTGAAAGGGGTAGTAGGGGCGATGAGGCGGTCGTGTGGTGTATGTATACGGGTGGATATATTGTATTGATCGAATAACGACTCTATACTCATCCAAATCATCGCATACATATTGTCCCCCAATAGATACAAGTAGCTTAATCATGAACCACACAAATGGAGTCAGATATCCGATTTTCCCTTAATGTAAGATCGTCCAGATTATGTAAATTCTACAAGTTTATCTCTAGCTTTCTAACTAGGTAAGGTTAGTAGTCTCGTTTACGAAAAAGGGGGGTTGAATTCAAATAAGTGGAGTATTCTTAGTGAGGATTACATGGATGATTCTAATGAGGCTACTCTACCGCAGATGTTGTGATTGACAGGAGCCGGCTGGTACCCCGGTTTGAGCCTCGTCCCCTCATTATCATCATCGCCCGTCATCCTCCGGTGCCAAACTATCACCAGCCGTCCTCGAGTTAGTATTACACAGTTAGATATTAATCACTTAATTTGATCTTCGTTGCAACCGAATCGGTTACTGGATATATACAAACGCAGTCTGTAGAATATCGAAGCAACTTCTCTGTGTGGCATTTACCGATATGCCGCAAAGTGTGAACCCACGATCCTTAGTTTGCAAATCTTGCTGGACCTCAATATTTTCAACAGACGAATTCCGCACGCTATGCAAACCCATTCGAGACTATGACCACGATGGCCCTACGTATATTACGACTGTTTCTAATATCGAGAAGGCCGCTGCCGCAGGCTGCACTTGGTGTAGCGCGATCCTTCCTAAGGTAAACACGGGTTTAGCCTACTCGAGTTATTATCAAGAGAGCGCACCCGGGGCATCTTTACCACCAGGACAATTACGGATTGGGCTGTTAGCCTTGAAGACGGATGAGAGGTTCGCACCGTTCACACCAGCAGGGAACAACGTAGCACTTATCTCCGTCAACAGCTGGTCGGTGCAAGCTGCAATTTTCACAACACATGATAGTATGGTAGGAGAAATTGTTACTGCTAGAAATCTGGATAATCAGGTCAATTCTTTTCAAGCTTCCCAACAAATTTGTACGTGGTTAAGAGAATGTGGCCAGCATGAAAAATGCGGGTCAATACAGCCATCTTTACTACCAACCAGAGTGATCGAAGTTAGCCCAGAAGAGCATCCTGAATACCCAAGGCTTTACACAGCAAACGGAACAGTTGGATACTATGCCGCTCTTTCTTACTGCTGGGGAGCAGACCAAAAGGGTCTTACGACATTGCACAATGTCAACTCCCGATTTAAACAACTAGACACATCGGCTTTATCACAGACTATCCAAGATGCAATCACTGTTACCAAACGTATGGATATAAAGTATCTCTGGATCGACGCTATCTGTATCATCCAGGATTCTATGGATGACAAGCTGTCTGAGCTGGCTTCGATGGGCGAAACATATCAAAATTCATCAATCACAATCGTTGCAGCTAGTGCTAGCAGTGCCAATCAAGGCTTTCTCGAGAACCGAGAGCCACCCAAACCATCTTTCCAAATACCATTCTGGGCCCCTAGCGGCAAATTAAGCTCGGTTTCTCTGCGATTAGATGCAGGTTATAACCATAATGACGAGCCTATAAATAAACGAGCCTGGACGCTGCAGGAACAGCTGCTGTCTCCAAGACTGCTCATCTATAGCAGTCACACTCTTCAGTATCATTGCCAAGAGCACACTGTCAATCTGGGAAACTCGCTCAATTTAGCCAATATTCAGGCAACCTCGCTCAAGACCCTAAGGGAATCAATTCCGTGGCAACTTCGAAGATCATCCAATTCGATATCAAACTTTTCGGATCTTCAAGCTATAGGACGGGCATGGGCTCAGATCGTCGGCATATACTCGCAGCGACTGCTATCCTACGGAGAAGACAAATTGCCGGCGCTCGGAGCTGTAGCTGCGCTCTTCTCCGCTCAAGCAAATATGAAGTACCTCGCTGGTTTGTGGTCTGGAGGGTTACTTCCAAGACTACTTCTTTGGCAAGTCCTTCTGAACAAGGACTATGTTCCAAGTGCATTATACATGGCACCTAGCTGGTCGTGGGCCTCTCTTGAAACTCCGGTTGAGTACCCTCAGGTGCTGAGCCTGATGGTATATCAATGGCATGGTATAAACATTATCAGTGTCGACATAGTCCTTGAAAATGAGGCGCTTCCTTTCAGCAGAGTAACAGATGGCTTTCTCAAACTCGAAGGCTTTGTTAGATGGGGACTTTTCGATACAGAGCTATCCTTCAGATGGTATCCTTCTGCATCACATAGTGATGATACTACTTTGAATGCCGGGGCGATCGCTGAGCTGGACGACCGCACATCATACGGAATGGATGTACTCTGTCTAGCTATCGCTCGTCGGACTTATGGGGTGACCCAAGGCGCTCCTGAAGCAGTCATTGACGGGCTTTTAATTTCCCCATTACTACCTCCAGTTGGATCCACAGGGAAATATCGCCGAGTTGGTATTTTGATTGGGTTACAAGAAAAGGATTTCAAAGGTTTCACTCGAGAAATAATAACACTTGTCTAACAAGTATCAAGTGTACACGGAAGTACGACAAATTCTTTGCTAACGGCGATGAGAGCGATGATAAATAAGGTTACGACAAAACAAAACGCGAAACTACCCATGGTTCTCTCTGTCTGCAGCAGCCCCGCCATCGTCAGTTTTATTGATGTATAGAACAGTTGACTAGTTTGAGGCTTGTTTGACGGAAGAGTATACGCGCCCTAGCTACACTGCACTGGAGCACGAGAGCTAAGGTGCTCAAGGTGACGTGCTGAGATAGAAGAAGTACATAGAGGATCGCATTCTCTCCAATCGGGATCTCCCACAGGGCTATCAGATACTTCTACGGGTCTATCGTAAAATAGTCCCCTGGGATATCCGAGGGAGCTATATAGACTCCTATACCTCTATGGAAGACTAACTGGTGCAACTCCAACTATAGGAAACGAGAAAGTACAAGTAAGATAGTACAAATCACTTTATTAAATACAAAGCAAAGAAGATATAGTGGCGCCGATGTAGTTTCAATGGTGGCGATACATATTGATGGCGCCGGTACACCTATCATTAACTAGCACAGTAGTCCCCTCGGAGATATCAGATCTAAGGACTCTCCATCTTCCTTGGACATTTTTCGCCCGCTATTCGAAAAGAGGAATGAATCATGTATTTTCAAGGCAAATTAGATTTCCTCGGTCCATGCCTCATGTCTACTTAATATCAACGCCGCAGACATACGCTGAGATGATAACACTCGCTAGCAAGTATCTATACCCCCTTTTATCATCTAAGCCTTGCTTCAGCTTTAGCTTAACCCCGTCTTCCATAAGGTATATTTAGATGTCTACCGGATTCTATAATGCATGCTCGCTCGCTCGCTCAATAAATAAAACCATATCAATAAGTAGGTATCTCTGCATCTAACAATCAATCTATCGATGCACTAATTCATCCATTTCTGATGACTCTCTCCATCCCATCTCCCAAACCATGACCACGTCCTACTCCTGCAAACCCAAACCCAAACCCAACGCAACCACCACCACTCCTTAGTTCCCTACCCTCCTAACCTTAATCCCCTTCAACCCCCCCACACTCCTCCACACACTATCACTCACCCTAATCGGCAACTTCCTCCCCTTCAACCTCTGATCCACCAACCACATCCCCACCACAAACTCCTCCTTCCCCAACCTCCCCATCCCCACCACACTACTCCCCCCACCCTTCCCTTCCACCAAATCCCACACCTCCCCCAACACCTCCCAATCCAGACGTGACCGCTGCCAAATATCCCTCACCACAAGCCCACACACGCTATCCTCCGCGCTCTCTATATATCCCACTTTGCCATTCGGCAAGATCGTCTCCGGGAATAGTCCCCGATTTGAAGCCCACACAGCTTCGTATCTCTTGCGCTCGCGCTCCGTAATGGTGTCGCGCCAGCGCTTGCGGTCGCCCTCGTGGTGCTTGTTGGGGTGTTTTTTTACCAGGTGGTGTTTTTTCGCGCGGCGCTTTTCGTTTTCGTCGGGGGCGGACGGGGATTTGGGGTTGTTGCGCATGGTGGTTTTGAGGATGGGGCGGGAGGGGGAGGTGCTGCGGGAGAGGGAGGGGGAGGAGCTGTGGTGGAAGAGGTGGTGGTTGTGTTTGTGGCGGCGGGTGGGAGGGGGAGCGGGGGGGTGGAGGGTGCTTTTGGAAGGGGAGGTGGCGCGTGAGGAGGCGAGTGAGGAGGCGACGATGGCATTGGCGAGGGAGTCGATGGGGTTGGGGGAGGTGGAGTGGCTGGGGAGGGCGCGGGGGGGTTGGCGGGATAGTTCGGCGCGCCAGGAGGGGCGGTGTTGGGATGAGGCGGATACGAAAGAGTCGTTGGAGGAGGCGTCGCTGTCGTTTGGGTCGTGGTTTGAGGGGGTAGAGGTGGGTTTAGATGGAAGAATTGTTTTGGGCTTGGGCGATTTGGGCGGTGGAGGTTTGGGTGTTGTGGATGCACGTCGTGGGGGTTGTACTGGGGGTTTAGTATCCTGTTCTATCGCCTTGGGGGGTGCAACGGATGAGGTAGGTTTTGTAGTGGGAGCGGCAGGTTTCGGAGGTAGATGTATTGCTTTGTCTCCAGTAGATTCCCCTAACGATGCACGTCGGCGAGGTTTGACTGGGGGTTTTGGCGCATCTTTCGTTGACTCTGGAGGGGTAATGTGCGACGACATCGGCCGAGGGGCTGGTGGTGTAGGTTTTGTGACTGGAGCTTTTGCTTTTTCTAGTTTCACTCCCTCCAGGGAAGCACGCCGCGGAGGCTGCACAGGGGGTTTTGTAGACTTCTTTGGTGAAGGTGGAAGAGGCGGATTAGGAACCAGAGTAGAAGCCGAAGAAACAGGTCGTGGCCGTGGTGAAACCGGACGTTTAACCACTTTCTTTTGCGACGTCGTCGCATTCTGTTCAAACATCCCTACCAGCGAAGAGGTAGGAGGAATACTCGAAACGTCTGGCCGCCTGTCATGACTATCGGTTGAAGAAGCATAAGATAATCGTCTCGACGGCACAGGCGAAGGTAACCGCTGCGCATTAAGACTTGGACTATTCGATGCGGACCTCGAAGCAGCTAGATTCGCCGCCATAAAGGCTGGTGATTTCGCAGGATCCGCAGTATTGCGCGGTGGTTGTAAAAGTCCATTGAGTCGCTGATTGAACTGCGGTGATCCCCTCTGCACACCCCGTCCCTCCGACGCATCCGTCGCTGAACTTTCGCCCGTCCTCTGACTCCTCATATGTTGCTCCAACGTCGAACCGTTCGCTGGGGAGAGCGATTTCCCGCCAACCTTTGTTGCCGCTGCTAATGCCCCATTGCTTCCGCTGTATGTATTTATGATCGGTTTCGGCTTGACCGGAGGCTTGTTCGAAAAGGCCAACGACGCGCCAGTTAATGCTGCATTTTGTGTTCTCGCCTGCTGCTGTGCAGATCTGCGCGTCGTGCTAATGTTACCGCTGCCGTTCGTGTCACTAGGATTCAATTCGGCAGTCATAATAGCTTCGATGAATGGATTCCGCGGTCATGACGAAATCGCGAACAAATCTGTGACCCGTATTGAAACGAGCATAGATGGAGTTGATCACGAAATCACGATAGATATTGTAGGACCTTTGATGAATGAATTAAAGTGAGTTGTTTATTGATGGGTTCATTGCTATTAGAAACGCGAAAATTAATTTGGCTCTTTCTCCTAATTGACTTCTCGATATTTGTCGCAGCTGTTTGCGTATTTCAGGGTATGATGCTTTATTTTTAGTGTCTTGACAGGGAACACTCCACTTGACACATTCAGGGAGGCAGGCGTAAGCGAGTCTAAAAATGGTCATCGCCAACATCATCACAAGACACAATGTCTATGTCTTTCACTGAGTTCATTCAATATGTAGAATATCTTTGTTAAACACATAGAAAGAAGAAAGGAGCCGGATGAGAATATAGAGAGCAAAAGCTCTGGTTTACCAGCCAGTTTGCAGTATGTATCGCACCTTACAATATCAGACGACGGGATTCAAAGCAATATACTTGAACTGTTCATAGGAAGCCCTCTTCCATAATGAGACTATGTTCTAGGAATCAGAACGTGCTATATCACCAGTAGTAGTTCTACTATCAGAACCTATCGTTCTCGAAGAAAACCTCTACATGCCATATGATCCGCCGGATGAGCACCTTCTCAACATGATATGCTCTCTCACCAGGCACCATCACAGGACCCTTCTCTCTCTGCTCTAGCCCATCAGGCTCCTCACCCTCATACTCATCATTGCATTGGACTCCATCATAACAAGTGCCATGATAAAGTCACTGCCTAATACAATTCGTGGGTCTGAACTCAAATGGTCTCCAAGCGTCTTTAGGAGGATGCAATGGACGGAATCAACCACATCTCCAATATCCCTCATAACACTCACCATCAATCCACAATCCCCTCACAGCACAGCCTCACGTCCAGCTTCTTCTTCTCCAATGTTTTTATTTCTATTCCTGCACACTGTTGAGTCGACCCCCAATCTACCATTCCAGTCTAAAGTATCACATCCAACGAACGAACGAATTCTGCGGTTCCGAATTATTCTCACTCACTACCAGTTCCCAGAAACATATGTAAACATTAGCACGAATCCAAACTAGTAGACGATGGATGTTCTCAGACATGCTGTATGCGGCAGACTGATAGAAGGAACAGAAATAAGAGATACATACGTACTAGCATATCATATTCCGCAGGAAACAACACAGTGTCCCTGTCAAGTCAAGCCGCAACATCCTACTCAACCTTTCTTCCCCTCTGGGAGGAAGACGATAGAAGCAAGCAAAGCACAAAGCACATAATAAACAATAAGTTACTGCACCCAATATAATAGTCTCATCCCATCTTATCTGATTGTCTGTCTGTCTATCTACCACCTATACCACCTGTATAAATCTAAGCTCGAACCATCCATCCCGTTCGCAGCATCCAGCTCCCAGCTCGAAATCCATCTCCCATTCTTCAAGCAAAGATATCGCAATACACTGACTGACATACACCTATTTCCCCAATCCCCAAACCCATCATATGCCCGAAATGTCAAATCCCAAATCCAAGCCCCTTATAAACGTCGCTATGCCCTATCGTACCGCATCCTCCCATCCCATCCCATCCCCAATACGCCATTGCTGAAACCAAGCCCACAGGCAAGAAGGAAAGAAAGACCGTAGAGGAGAAGGGGAAAAAAGAGTAAAGAAGAAAAAGATGCTCCAATCGCCAGTCCCAATCATGTTGCACGATCCCATTGCCATGCCATGCCATCTACTACGCGAACAGAAAACACGAACTCAAACACGAACGCTCACATTCGAACTTGCTAAACGGCGCCAAATAAAAAATTGGACTCGCGCTCATGAAACGAAAAAATCCCATCCTGTACCATCCCAAACACTCCTCCATGAATAAAGAAAAAGTTGTGCATAAAAAATCCCTCGTGACCACCAACCACATGTCTCGCCAAAATCAATTTCCATTCCGTAATGGAAACCTCATTCTCCTGACGAAGAGACCCTTACTGCATATGGCCGCCCCTCCCTTCTCCATCCCACCTCTCACAAGAAACTTTATGTGAGATGATGATGTCAAAGTGGACCCAGGCATGACTGAGGCTTGACTCTGAGCTGGACCTGCATTTCCCTCACTCCTTTCCCGACCATCTGGGATTTCCCTTCTAGTGGAACAAAATTTGCCTTTTAATTCCGTCGAATTCTACCCATTATTGCCGAAATGTAATTGCGGGTTCCTGCAAATTCTACCCAATGCTTATCTCTCTGTCCTTTATATTTTGTGTCGAGGAAAGTTTTTCCGATTGTGCTCGGAGGCCGAGGCTCAATTTCGTAGGTTGTTGTCCGGTAACTCAATTGGCAAGGCGCATGAATGGTGACAAGAAGAGGCCACGATCCTGGTTAATTGACTCGTCTTCGTTCGTAACATCCCGATCCGCCAGTGATGAGGTAATATCCGCCATGTACCGCTCCTTGTCGATGTGGTTTCGCATGTTTTCTAGCCCTATGAAAACTTCACAATATCGGTGTGTCATGGTTGCAAAAAACCCTTCCCGCTGCCCCAGATTATTGTGGGTTGAGTTGATATACCATTGGAGATCCTTATTCGGAAAAATCTTCCAGTGGATTCCGAGATTCGGTAAGTAAAAAAGGTGTAACCCAACTACCGCTCGCGACCCGCACTCGTAGGAACCTTGCTTTTTGCAAAATGTGACATAATTGGCCAAGGCTGCGAAATTCTTTTTGTTTTTCAGGGTCCGCTGTCCCAGCCCTGTGTTTGATGGGAAAGTCGCATGCCTAGTACGTAACCGAAATCCATCGAACAGGAACACCGTCTGTTCCAATTTCGTAGGCCTTGGTTGAAACCTTTCGCGGTGGCAGTGCCCATCTTGCACGCCCTGGTTTTTGGTCGTCCAACTTTCCTTTCCGGCGCATAGCCATTTCCATGACAGCAATACGAATGAAGTCACTGTTTTCTCTCATATCGCGCTGGCGTGCCACAGGTCCAGAAGTTACCTCGGCAAAAGAATCCTCAGAATTTGGTTGAGAACGTCTTCTCGTGCTGCTGGGAGATGAACTCCTTGGCGACTTGGAAACCTTGTAGGTTTGCATCTGGATCGAAGCTGTGCATCGTGTCGCACTCATTGTCTGAGCCAGAGCTGTTGGCACATGAGCTTCAGTTGGTGCATTGGACGTGGGGTTGAGGTAACGACGAAGTGCTGGTGTAGGTGTGTCGTCAAGTAAAGGTGGCATCCGCTCATCCGTAAATGGCACCCTCGGATCAATTGATACGATAGATCTTGTAAGGAAATCATCGGGAGTGATCATGGGTGTGGTGAGACTGGAAAACGATTTTGCTGCGGATCGTAGAGCTCGTAATGATGCTGTCAAGTTTGACTTAAAGGCTGATTTGCGGCGTGGGGGTTCTATTCCGCTGGAAGATTGTCTATCCGTGGCTAAATCGATATTTCGTTGGAACACTCTGAAATCAAGTTCATCGACGTCTATCTCCAGTAAAGGATGGTCGTCCACGGCATTCTCACCGGGTGATGTCGGTTGATACCTGCGGGTTGGTAATGATCTTCGTCCTCGTGAATTCGGTGTAGACATAGAATCCAGTGTAGTCGATGCTTCACTCATCGAAGCATTATCCAGCGATGGCACAGACTCGCTGGACGTAGTCCTTGTCGATAGAACCGAACCACGGCCATTTTCTAAACTTGAACAATCTTCTGAGTCGAGTTCCTCTGGAGGACTCAACAGAAGTTCCAGAGGACTCCCGCTGAACGAGATGTTGAACTCTTTCTCAGAAACACTTGTGTGTTGCAGTATCGCGTCAACCGTTAGTCGTTGCTCCGAAGTGCCTCGCCTGCGACTCTTGTTTGACTTTGGGGGTGGAATCGAAGTGATGGCGAGGAGAGCGGCGACAGAGGGAGGTATCGCGTCTGGTGAGTGTACGTCTTGTGGTCGACGTCCGGGTCGTGTCGTCGCATATTTCTTGCTTGCTTGGTGGCGATCTTTCCTTGGGTCTTTTCTCTGCCCAAACTGGAAGTTATCGTGGTGTCCTCGCATGGGAATCACAACCGGAGATGAAGCAGGTGTGGTGGAAGCGGGTGTGGTGAAAGTTGAGTTTCGCATAACCTCGGTGTTACCATCGTACTTGTCTTCTCTGATCGATATCGAAGGAGTTGAGGCTTTCGATTTGGCTTTTGGGCTCGCAAATAACGAGAATGGTGTGGGCATTTTGCTCGCGTGCCTGGGTAAAGTTTACGGCATAAACCGTTTAGTTTTCTATTACTTGATAGTAATTAAATAGCGTCGGAAGTCGAATAATGACTCGAACCAGATTCGTTGCTGCAACTTAGAAGTGAAGTGCGAGTAGAAAAAAGAACTGTGAGCTTATCGGAGGTAATGACGACTTGTTATTTGCATATCTCTGTGTTGACGTCGACGGCATCGCAAGATCCCAAGATCACAGACACAATCTTATCATGCTCTGGCCGGCTAATATGGGGGAGATTCTGATACAGTATGGCAGTGTGAGAGTCAAGAGAAGTTCGATAAGTGAATGGAGATTGTGGTAAGGTCAGGTAAGGTAAGGTAAGGCAGGTGAGTAATAAGAATCGAATTTGGGTGTATTTGTAGATATGGGTATGACTGTATGAGTATGACTGAGTACAAAGATGAATCGAGGGAGGATGAGAGTAAGGTAGGCAGTTAAAGGAAGGCAGCGCGGGCTTCCGATTCACTTGGCCTTGGCTTTCGAATGACTGGCTGATAAGCAGAATGGAGATGGAGCCCTCCCGCGCGACAGAGGATCAGCCGGTGTATGACTTCGCCTTGATGACAATCTTGGACGATCGGAGTGGTACCGGAAGATAATGTCACAGCAGTGGAGTACACGTATGAAGCAGATGCGATAAGCTCCGAGGTACGAGTATGAAAGGCGGATTTGTGGTCGAAGTACAAATACGCAGGTTAATCCGGATTTCGTTCGTATTTCTTTGGACGAGAGATGTGGAGGGAGAGATAAGATACAGCCTTCTTATTGCCTTCTTATTGCCTTCTTATTGCCAGCTCTCCGATCATCTTATCTTCAATTCACCCCGACCATTTCGACCTGACAAACGCGCGAAAAACAGTGAATCATTCCTACCTTTCTTCCTCTGCAATTAATGCACACAGTTCTTCATCTTCTTTAGCTTCATGGGCAGGGCAAGGCAACACAGACATGAGCCGGATATGCATCCAAGACGACCCTGACCCATTCTTTTTGCACATCTTCGTCAATACCCATGGCCACGCACCCTTGAGCCTTGAGCCTTGAGCCTGAATGGGCTGTGAAGCCTTGAGTTCGCGTGGAGAGAGCATCATGATGCGAATAGCTATTTACATGTGGAGACGCTGCTTTGCAGAACCAACCGTCCCTTTTCTTTCGTTTCCTGCGATATGACTTACGTCCGGCAATCAGAAATGCTACAGAAGAGATACGTGAAGGGATTTGTGAGGGCATCCAAAAGTCTCGTAGTGAGAGGACGATTACTCGCGATTTCCACGCTGTCATTTTTATTCCTGTGTATGGGAGTACCTCGTACCATTGCTCCTCGCACCAAGAAGCACAAATACCATGTAACCTCCCGAGATATTTTCTGCTGTGGCTGAAGCCCTCTCAATCATATGCCGCCATCATCAAAAGAAGAAAGAGAGATCTCTGGAGACTGGACGGTTGCATAACCCACCTTCCATCCACCCTTCATCCACCTTCCTGTCGTATGAGCTGAAATCAGATGTTGTCCTCCCCAACACAACTACCCACGCACGAAACAGACAAGCTCGTGAAAGTCTTGGGCCTTATTTCTCTGGGCACCTTGAGTCGTACCCAGAGTGGGCCATTAATTTCATATTTTGCACGAAGAAGGCCATTCTTCTTCTCTTGTCATGAAAATTTTTTGCTTCACGCTTTCCCAGCCACGTCTACCTGCAGTTTCATCGTATCGCTCCGCTCCGCTCATTTAAGAGGTGCAGAATGCACTGCACTCAGTAGTAAATGCTGCACGCACTGTACATCCTTTTTCTCTGGGCCTTCGTGATTGGAGCGCGTTGGGCGTCTACCTCATGACTGCTGCCCGAGTCCACATATGGCCAAACTATGCGTGACAATCTTATACAATCGTGGTACTGATAATGTCCAATGATGGATTTTGTGAAACAAGTTGGAGGTGGAAGCAGAAACCACCGAATTAATGGCCAGTCTCAAATCCACATGTGTTCGTGGGGAATCCATCCAAAGGCTCATCCCCATCCCCATCCCATCCCAACCAAAGCCGACCCAACCCCTTGTACTACCAATGGTAAGGATACAGATTTCCCGGCATGTTGTGCTGTAGTTGGTCCTATCTGTACGGGGAAATCTCAGATCCCCACATCTCAACCAGAAAGAGAGCGACCTTTTCCGGATAAGAAAACGAAGGCAGCATCTCTTGGGCGCATAGAAGGATTATTGGAACCCATAGAACGATTCCTAAGTTCCCACACTTTCATAACCTTATTCGAATGTAACCCTGGACGGCCCCAGTTCATTAAAATTGCTTAACTAACTGTAGATGTTTGGATCAGCAGAACAATGGCTGAATTTAACGTACTGTGACAACAGTGGTGGATGTTCGATCTTGTAGGATAATAGGACATTGCGAGATCGTACACATCACATCTCAAGCCATATTCAGCTGTCTCTATTACCCCATATATTGAGCTTCCACTTACAAGAAAGCAAATGTCAGACTCTGCCCTCCATCTCCTAGACTCCTACTAGGTTCTACTAGGTTATCCCCTCGACGTCAGATTTAGACTTTGCCGTCTCTCGTGAAGCTCTTAGCTGCAAGTGTATGCATAAGGAACTCTGTTATCAGAAGGATCTGATAGGTCGAGAACGCACACAGTCTGCTCATACAGTAGCTAGAGTGTCACTAACGCATAACCCCACCTACGTACCGATTAGCAAAGTACCGAGCTTCCCCATTCAGGTCCCAAATGACACATTGAATGTCCTTCTAGAAGGTGTTTTGTAAGATATCCCTAAACGCCCGACGCGCCCCTTAAAGATGGATCCGCTCCGTTCATGCTCGCGGTGGAGAATGTACTCAGGTAGATGTCCACGTGAGAGGTGCATGCTTGGAGGTTGAAGCTGCATCCAGAGAGACATGCATAAGCAAAACATACTGTACAGTTTTCGTCAACCATCTTATCTTTGCGAAGAGAGTGGGACATTCAACAGCACCGTGCGTTCACTTTCAATATTCAATAAGACGGGAGCTCAAGACAGAAGCTCAAGACAGAGGCTCGAGACAGACTCAAGAGTCAAGACAGAGAGTAAGGTAGGTTGATTGTGCCGGCTCTTCGGCTTAGAAACAACAGGTCGATTTGGGATAACAGATAGTAGCTGATTACTACTGTCAGATGAATATCCTCAAGACCCTAAAGTACTATAATATTTTCATTATCCGAATATCTTTTGGGTAATATATCGGCCGGTTATCCCACACAGGAGAGGCCGGTAAACCGACGGTAAGCACGTCTATCACGTGATAACGTGTCAAAGTTCGCGTGTCAGCTTCCAGGCAACCACGGCCCTTGAAGGCGACGGCAACAATCCGTTCATCCAAAGTAGGTACTGCAGAACTTTGCGGACTTCACATTTTGCATTTGCTTTTTTCATTTCCATTCTTTCCAATTGTTTCCAATTGTACTCAATTCATGAACCATGGCATCAAGTCAGACCAGAAAGAAGTTGCCTGATGCTGAAGCCATCGAAGAGGATGAGCGCCAATATCCCGACCAAGAAGAACTCGACCAAAAGTAAGTCGATGTGCATCTCAACAGCCACAGCATCTGTCGTTATCTAATAAAAACCTTAAAAGATACCCCAACAGACCTCACAATCATTCCAAAACCCTACCATTCCACGAACTCTTCACAACTCTCTTCAATCCTTTAGCCGACCAAAAGAAAACTAAAGCCGCCCCGATAATTGCACGCAAAAAGGTTGGTCGTCATGGACCAAACAATGTATCCCCTCAAGAAGAGAGACGCAACATTGTCATCCGATTTATTTCGCGATGGCGCAGCCAAGTTGGCGATGACTTCTACCCCGCTATCCGGCTTATACTGCCCGACAAGGACCGCGACAGGGCCATGTATGGAATGAAGGAAATCTCGATTGCGAAATTGATCGTGAAGCTGCTGAATCTTCATAAGGAATCCGATGATGGGTATAACCTCCTGAATTGGAAATTGCCGCATCGTGGCCCGGCTAGTGCGTCAAGTGCAGGTGACTTTGCAGGTAGGTGTTACGAGGTCCTCGCCAAGCGACCAATGCGACAGAAAGTAGGTGATATGAGGATCGCTGAGGTCAATGAGTTGCTGGATAAGTTGTCGAAGGCGAATAAGGAGGAGGGCCAATTGCCGATCTTTCGCGAGTTTTATCAAAGGATGAATGCGGAGGAGCTGATGTGGTTGATTCGTATCATCCTGAGGCAGATGAAAATTGGTGCTACAGAGAAGACACTTCTAACTGTAAGTGATGCAAAGTCTACCGAGTGATATTGACTGACAAATTCTGCAGCTGTGGCACAAAGACGGAGAGACTCTTTTCAATGTATCTTCTAGCTTACGGCGGGTCTGCTGGGAACTCTCTGACCCTACCAAATCGCTAGATGATGATGAAGCTGGCGTCGAATTGATGTCGTGTTTTCAACCTCAGCTTGCACAGTTCATGGCACCCTCGTTTGAAAAGATGGTCGCAAATATGAGACCAGAAGAGGACGATGACGAGTTCTGGATCGAGGAGAAATTGGATGGTGAAAGAATGCAGATGCATATGATAGAAGATGAGGATGTTCCCTGTGGTCGTCGCTTTGGTTGGTGGTCACGAAAGGGAAACGACTATACTTATCTCTATGGCCACGGCTTGGAGGATGACGATTCCTCAATGACCAGGCACATGAAGGATGCGTTCGACAGCAGAGTCAAGAATATCATTCTAGACGGAGAAATGATCACATGGGACCCTACAACAAACAAGATGGTTCCATTTGGTACTCTCAAAAGTGCTGCTATCTCAGGAAAGAAAGATCCCTTCTCGGATACCGAAAATAGACCCCTATTCCGGATCTTCGACTGCCTATACATCAATGGACAGGATATCACCAAATACACACTACGGGATAGACGCAAGGTACTAGAGACATCCGTCAAGAACATCCACCTCCGGTTCGAACTTCACACCTACAGCTCCGCCCACTCAGCCGCCGAAATCGATCCTGCTCTGCGCAAAATCGTCGCGGAATCCTCCGAAGGACTGGTCCTCAAAAATCCCCGCTCAATGTACAGACTCAATAGCCGCAATGACGACTGGATGAAAGTAAAACCCGAATACATGACCGGCTTCGGCGAATCCCTCGACTGCGTCGTCATCGGCGGGTACTACGGCTCCGGCCACCGCGGCGGTAATCTCTCCTCTTTCCTCTGCGGCCTGCGCGTCGACGCAAAAGAACGCAAGCCCGGCGACAGCGAAATGAAATGCTACTCTTTCTTCAAAGTCGGCGGTGGTTTCAACGCCGAGGATTACGCTGCCATTCGCCACCAGACCAATGGTAAATGGATCAAATGGGACGTTGCAAACCCGCCCAAAAACTTCATCGAGCTCGCGGGCCCCAACAACGATAAAGAACGACCGGACGTCTGGATCAAGCCGTGCGACTCTATCGTCATCGAAGCGAAAGCCGCATCGGTAGGCGTATCTGATTCCTTCCGCACGAAATTCACGTTGCGATTTCCGCGCTTCAAGCGCTTACGCCCGGATAAAGATTGGACGACTGCGCTCACGGTCGAGGAGTTCCTGGAACTGAAAGCCAAAGTTGAAGAGGACTCGACGAATAACGAGTTTAAAGTTGATAAGAAAAGACGCGGCATCAAGCGTCTTAAGAGAGAAAAAGTTATTGCAGGCGCGAATGCTAATTATAATCCTACCGCGGGACAATCCTCGGATTCCGCGGCTCCGCATACAGATGTTTTCGAGGGATTGAATTTCTGCGTGTTGAGTGAGATGGTGCAGCCGGTGAAGAAAAGTAAGGTGCAGTTGGAAGAGCTGATTAAGAGGAATGGCGGCACGATTTATCAAAATCCGAAAGCGCCGATTAAGGGCGGGGAGGAGGGGGAGATGATTGTGGTGGGGGAGAAGAGGGTCGTGAAGGTGGCGAGTTTGGTGAAGGAGGGAAGGACAAGTATTGTGAGGGGGAAGTGGGTTTTGGATGCGGTGGGGCAGATGGAGAGGGATGGGATGAGGGGGGGAGGGACGGAAAGGGGGAGGTGGGTCGTGCCGTGGGAGGAGAGGCATATGTTTTTTGTGAGGGAGGAGGATAGGGAGAGGGTGGCGGAGGCGACGGATCGGTGGGGAGATAGTTGGGGGAGGGATGTGGATGGGGAGGAGGTGAGGGGGTTGGTTGGGGGGATGGAGGTGCTGAAATTGGAGGGGGAAAGGGAGAGTAAAGACAGGAAGGGGTTGGTAGGGGGTTTACTAAAAGAGCTAGAGGATCGTGGGAGAAGTCTAGGTGTCTTAAAGGGCATGCTATTCAGAAACTGCACAGCTCTGGTAGTAGGTGACGTCAAGGATGCACCTGTGGATGTGAGGATAGCGCTTAATTGGTTCGAGTTTGCCTGCGGCAAAGTGGAAAACGACGATAGTGATAGTGGAAGAAAAACAGAGGCCATCACACATATAATTTTCACAGACGAAGAATATGATGATGAGGAGAAGATTAAAGAAATCAAGGGGAATGCCAAAGGATCACCGGTTTGTGTCGGTTGGAGATGGATCCGAGATTCTTGGGATGAGGGAAGGAGAGCGGATGAGGGGTTGTATGTGGTGGGATTGGGGTCGTGATGGGTTTGGAGGGATTGGATAATAGGGATAGAGGTGGTAGACTGGTGGAAGTTGAGGTGGGAGATAGGATCTAGTGGTATTTTGGAGTTGGCAATATATAATAATTCATTTGCTTCCCTGCTATTGGAGCTCGCCTCCCTTTTCCTGGACATTGGTGTGGAAATCAAATCCATTACCAGGGGGTGGGGTGGGTGAAATAATTCATCAACTACACTGCAGAAGGAGCCCTGAATCCTATGTTGGATCAGTATTGTTCGAGTTCTACGCGCACGCTGACGCTGACGGGTTAATAGTAATCAATTGGTATAGTGTTCAAGAACAAACCCCAAGAACTCGAATTCGTGAAAGGAGAGAAAGAAGGGAGCGGTTGGGGGAAGCAGGTTTCATTGTTCAAATACTATATCAGTAGTAGTAGCCTAGAGGAATCCTCGCAGGCGTTGATGGAGATTTGCTTAGAGATTTTGGATTCCTAAGATCGTGTTCAGATTCGTAGAATTAGATAAACATGATTGATAGATTACATAGAAAAAAGAAAAAATTTAATTCGGAGTCTAGTTGGTACATTGATGTTGGTTGGTCTCTGTTGGTATGTATCAGGTTAGTTGTCACCTTACCCACTACTAGGAAGTGGCCGAAATGACTGTTGATGATGCATGTTTTCTTCTCATTCTGGGTGGGCATTGCAGCCCTTATTATATGCACCAGAAATGGTGCAATGCTGTAGACTAATTACAAATTCCATTCACTTAAAAGTGGTGGAGATTACCTCCAGTACAAGTGAATGCGCTTTGCCACTCGTCCCAACAGTCTCTGACATAATTTGCTCCCCCCTTTTAGTTTTGAAGACCCCCTCCTTCCCCCCCACCCCAAACAAACACCTACATCCAGATCACTACTCAGGCGACGACGTCACATTAATCGCAACATTCTGCACCGTACACCCCTCCACCCTATACTTCCCCGCATAACTCCCATCCAGCACCGCTCCCAACCACTCAAACGCCCCCTCATCCCCATTAACATACTCCGCCAAATGCCCACCGATCGTATTCCTCTGATACAAAACATTCGTCCCAACTCCACAGTAGCGATCCACCAGCGCATCCGTATTCGCAATCGGCGCGAGCTCGTCCGCCACCGCTTGATACACCAACATCGGCATCTGCGGCACGCCGTGATACCCCATCATGCAGTCGCGGTAGATGATTTTCTGCATCACCGGCGCATCGAGTATGTCTGCGGAGCCGTTGAGGAAGTAGTCCCAGATGGTTTGGTTCTGGTAGTAAGTGAGTGCGTCTGCGTTGGAGAAGTTTTGCGCGAGGAGGAATCCAGTTGCGTTGAATAGGCCTGTGGGCTTGAGTCTGCTGAGGAGGTAGTTCCTCGCATCGGGGTACTGCGCTGTGATGCCCAGGAGAGCGGAAGGAACCAAACCTGCCCATATGCCGCTGCTGGCTGCAGTCAGGACGTCGAGTGCTTTCACGGGCAGACCGCCGATTGCCATTCCGCTGAAGTTCATCTCAGGCGCATACTGCACTTGCAGTTCGGCAGCGAATTCACTAGCGATAGATCCACCTGAATATCCCCACATTGCGTAAGGGACGCTGGGGGAGAAGCCAATGCGGTGGGAGAGAGACAGCACGGCTCGGATGGAGTCCAGCACGGCGTGGCCTTCCTCGACACCGGCGGCGAAGGAGGCGAGCGGGCCTTCGAAGTCGGGGACGTTGACGAGCCAGCCGAGGCTGAGGGCTGCGGGGATATCGGGATAGCTGAGGTCATCGGTGTAGAAGGTGTAGGAGGGGGAGGCGTCGACGGAGGCGGTGTTGTAGGGGATTTGGTAGGATAGTAAGGCGCTGCTGTTTGAGGTTGAGGGGACGAGGAGGGTTGTTACGGCCCAGGATGGTTGGTACAGACTATTTGTGGTGCGGTAGACGATGTTGTAGGCGATGGAGCAGTTGGTGAATATTGATGTGAGGTTTCCGGGAGCGACTCGGAACCGTAGAACAGTTCCAGGTGCAGAAGACGAGTAGTTTTCTGGCGCCGTGTAGAAAGGATCCTGAGAGGGAGGGAGAGGCGTCGACTGTGAGGCTGTAGGAAGTGCTAGGGTAGAGGTAAAGAGTGTGCTCAAAGAGAGCAACGAGTATGTTAGGAGATTCATTGCGGTAGGAGCTTCAGAGATTGTATGAATGCGTGATGAGAGAAGAATAATTTGGCCAAGCACCAGTCTTACTCTTGCTTATATACTTCGAGTAGAGCCTCTCGCTGACCTAAAATATTGCATTACGTGAATGCCTAGTATAACCAGGATACTCTTGCATGGCAGTGGCATCGGATTATCTTCTTCAGCAGTCATACCGAGAGTGACAGTGTCAGCGCCTTACGTTCTCGCATCTCACAAACGCACACGGAGGCCGTCATCTCATCCGTGCTTCGGCTGACTTGAATACGATTTATAGTTAGTAGTTCCATCTTGCAGAGAGTGGGGTCATAGTATACATTATGATCCTAGGTATGAAGTACAGTAAGTTCTGACTCCAGATGTAGATATCAGCGCTAAGCCTAGGAGCAAGGCAAGTGGGCTGCATGGCCCGGAATTAGGCGACAGCGAATGCGGGAGGAGGCCGACAGGATAGAAAACCTCCGGTTGGTTGATAATGCAGGTGCCGGTATAACTGTCTACCCGTGCCCGGCGGTGAAGACTTCACATACAACTCGTTGTAAACGAAGAAGCCTGCTCCTCGTAATGAGCATCAATAAAATGGCTGTCGAGCAGACGATGTAGTTCATTTCTCGGTAATACCGAGGATATCCCGTACGAAATGTGGTTAGCGTCTTTTCTAGGAACTTGTATGTCGAACAAACAACATCACGCCAAATGTTGGGAAAATTTTCGTGATCATCATATTATTGGACCCATCAATGCTCAAACATTGTCTAGATAATCCTATGCAAGCTACCAGCTATTAAGAGGAATGGCTGTGCGGAAGCCGGTGCACTGCACTGTGGTTACAAATTGGCCAATCACAGGCAGCTGATGGATAGCTTCACGACCCCGCATGACGATTCAAGGATGCGGACGTTTACTTGTAGCTGCATGTATTTGCTTGATTCGATGTTGAAAGACATTCGATCACTTAGGTCTGATTTATCCATTGAGGACCCCAGATCCTGCTCCTAAAGCAGCAATCTCATATCCAAGTGCACCCTGGTCAACCTCTACCTCCCCCAAGATGTCACACCCCGACGACCACCAGCGCAGGAAACTGCCGCAGTTCGACTTCGACAAATACGAATCTCTCTACAAAGACTTCCACTCCAACCCCGAGCTATCCGGCCAAGAAGCCGCCACCGCCGCCCGCGTAGCCCAGCACCTCCGCTCCTCAAATGCATACACCATCCACGAGAAAATCGGCGGACACGGAATCGCCGCCATCCTAGCGAACGGCCCCGGGACGACCGTTCTCCTGCGCGCGGACATGGATGGTCTCCCGGTTCTTGAGCAAACAGACCTCCCCTATGCCAGTAAAGCGACGCAGCGCGATAAGAACGGGATTACGCAACCCGTGATGCATGCCTGTGGGCACGACATCCACATCGTCAGTCTGCTTGCGGCAGCGGATCATCTCCTCGCAGTGCGAGACTCCTGGTCTGGGACTCTGGTTCTGGTGTTCCAACCAGCGGAGGAGAGTGGTAAGGGGGCGCAGGCGATGGTGGATGATGGGTTGTATACTACTTTAGGGGTTCCGATACCGGATGTGGTGTTGGGACAACATGTCCTTGCGTTTCGTGCCGGAACGGTTGCGTTAGGACATGGAGTTGTGTTCAGTGCTGGAGATTCGTTTAAAATCACGTTTTTTGGGCGTGGGGGGCATGGTTCGGCGCCACAGGACAGTATTGATCCGGTGGTCATGGCAGCATCGGTTGTTATACGACTGCAAACAATCGTCAGTAGGGAAATCGATCCGAGAGACGAAGTTGCGGTGGTCACAGTAGGAAGTATAAAAGCCGGGGAAACAGAAAACATCATTCCAGCTCACGCAACCATGCTGGTGAACATTCGGACTCTGGACGAAAAGACTAGAGGTAGAGTATTAGCGTCCATGGAACGAATCGTAAAAGCAGAAGCCAACGCAAGCGGCGCGCTGAAGGAACCTACCATCGAGCAGATCTCGGGCTTTCCCATCACGAGAAATGACCCAGAGTGCACAGACAGGTTAATGAAAACATTCAAGAATGGCTTCGCGGAAGACTTCGATCCTAATTATCGAGGAAACATGGCTAGTGAAGATTTCTCCATCCTGGCTACTGCTGTGGGAAAACCAAGTGTCTACTGGGTGATTGGAGGGGTTGATCCAGATGTTTGGGACGATCACGTTAAGAATGGGACATATATTCCTGGCAATCATTCACCATTTTTTGCGCCTGTTGCGAAGCCTACTTTGATAGTTGGACCTCAAGCTCTTTGTGCAGCTGCAATGGAATTTTTCGATGGAGGTGATCATCATGATTCATAGAACATTAGCAATATATAATACTATTTAAATTTGCGGTCTGAGTTTAATGTTAGCCCTATCTCATTGTAAACGACTATAAATATACAAGTTCACATTGGTTCATGAAAATAACCTGTCCACCTGTCGAATGCTCCAATTATCATGTATATGTGTTGTGAATATATGTGTCCATTTCTGTATCTGTATCTGTTTTTTTGCATCCTGTCTATATTACACCCTTTCCGTGCCCCTCCCCTTCCCCATCCCGAAAACATCGTTAATTCCCCACGCTGAGACCCTATACCATCTATCTAATTATAACTTTTACCCTTCCATGCCATCCCCTCCAACGATCTATCCCTCGCCGAAATGCCGCCTCCTAGCTCTCTGTAACTGCAATATGTACCCAGAAACCAATATCCCCATCCCCATCCTATCCACCTGAACCTTTCCATCCCAGCCCACCGCCCCGGAACGCTCCCGAGAAAAAAACCCCCTAGTCGACGACGTTCTAGAAACGCCTTCGCAATGCATATGTGCATGTTAAGTTTCTCATCTCTTGTCTTCCCTCTCATCTCTTTCTCTGCCTGCTTTCACTAAATCTTATAAGATAATGAGAGATGAAGACAACCAAGAAACGAACAAAACCACTCAAGAAAAGAAAACTTCAACAGAGAACAACCAAAGTCTACCATGAGGAAATCAAGATAATCTCTTCCCCAACAAGCTCCTCGGTTTCCTTACACTCCTCGTGTCATCGTCATCCACAATAGCCGACTCATCCCTCCCATCTCTGCTCCCAAGCCCATCCCTCCCGTTCCCATCTCTACTTCCCACCCCATCTCTACTCCCCATCCCATCTCTACTCCCCAATCCCTCTCTATTCCCCCCTGGTCCTCCAATCCCAAACCCATCCCTCTTCTTCAACCTCCCCAACGTACTCGCCATAAACTGACCCGCCACATTCCTACCTTCCTCAAACACCCCCAACCCAATCGCACTACCACTCCTAGACACCGGTCTCAGACTCCTGGCATCATTATCCTCGTCGCGATTCGCCGGCGTCATCGTAAAACTCGGCGCATAGTGCGCTCTCCCAGAAGACGAAGTAGGAGGCGCCGAATGTCCCGAATAAACACTTGACGAGCCTGAAGCTAGCGCCTCGACGCCAGTCCTACTGCTTGCGAACGAACGTCTTGGGCTTTTCGATCGGGATTGCGACTCCGAGTCACGATTGCGGGTGTTTATGCTGCGGGTTTCGGTTGGACTCGTAGCGTATGTGTCACTTGTATCGCTATGCTCATATGGATCCTCATTCATAGAAGGTGTAAGAACCACACTACTGGTAGCCAATTCTCTCAGCCGATTCTGCTGCGCGACAGAAGGACGATGTTTACTGAACTTATTCCCAATAATTGCACCGGTATGGGAAATCAGTGCACGAATGACGTCCTTTTTCAGCGCGAGAGCGAGGTCCAGGTTCGACCATGTCTTATTCCGGTACTCGATCATGGGAAGACGGAACACGAAATCGTGTACATCTTCGAGATTGCGGTCGCCTTTGCCCTTATAGCTGAGACAGAGCACCACGCTGGGAATCTTGACGTACGCAAGAGTCATGTAGTTTGAGGCGCGGGACATCATTTTGGTAAGGTCGTCCGAGGGCTTTGCCTTGCTGTGACGTCTGCCGTTCCGGTGCATACCGAACCGTTTGGCTTTTGCTTCGTCGTTGATGGAGAGCGAGTCGGAATTGGATGCGTTAGTTGAGACGCGACCGATAGTTGGTCGGGCGAAACCAGAATGGAGGTTCTCGAGGGAAGGCTTCTTGCTGAGGCCTCTTGAGGATGAAGCGCGCGATGCGAGGGATCCTTTGTTAGATTGGAAGAGGCGGAAGTGACTGCTGTCCCCACTGTAACCGGAGAATATGCTACCGGCTTTGCTTTTAGTTGACATGGCGGTTGAGGGTCGAGGCTGTTCTGAATTCATTGTTGGGTGTAGTCGAAGTTCCAATGATCCAGCTCTTGTGCTTGAAGAAGAGTCATGCTTGTCAACATCAGTTATGTGAAGGTTGATGGAATTGCTCGCTGTTGTGTCGTCATCCTCGTCCTCATCATTCACTGGCATCATGGACTTGACCATGAATGGTGACTTATTCTTAGGTGCTCCGTTTGACTTTTCTTCGTTATGATCAGGGAACATGTATTCGAACAGTCTCTTTCCAACTTCGTGCTCAAGTTGAATCTTCATAGGAAAGAGGTTGACTTCGAAGTGGTCCATCACTGGTATACCAGCAATAGCTTCGAGCATGTACCAGTAAACTCTTAACATCTGTTGATTTCCTCCTTCATTGAAAGCACCTCGTTCTCCGTCAGTGTATGGTGCAAACATTTCTGGATAAATGGCATCGGGCATAAGATTCAATCCAACAATTTTTCCAATCTGTACAAGATTGATATGCGACCCATCGGAGTTGTCAGTACGGTCGTACTCAGCACGTTGAAGCTGGAATTCCATAAGAGGTTCATTGTTGTCGCGAATCAAATGCCATACGATCTGGTTAGATGAAATATTCCATCGCAGTAAACCGCTACTCTGAGATCCATCATATTTGCGTTGAGATGTGGTAATTGCCTTCATCATAAAGAACAACTCATCTTCACAGCTTGCGAGATCTCTATCAAGAATGAGCCTATCTTCCCAACCTTTCTTATCGAGTGACTTCGAATGAACTTGGAATTGTGTCTTGAGTTCATCGAGCTGCCTAATCCGCTCTTGCAAACGAATAACCATCTCAGGGGCTCCTCTCAGGTCGCTAAAGTCAGAGGCAAGCATGATCTTTTCCAGTCGCTCATTACGAGTCTTCTCAAGTGGCTCGCTGTACATGAGTAGGTCTAGCACAATGATATACATGGCATAATATTGTGACGAGTTACACAGGGCTTGAATCTTGGGGAACTCAACCCAGAGATGATCGATACGACTCTCCATGCCGTTGAGACTAGATGGATTGCCCGAATCGCCACTGATCTCATCATTGTACTTTAGACGTAGAGTGTTGTATTTGTCAAAGCGTAGACTGGCGGAAGTTTTCTGCACAACACGTTTGAAGCCGAAAGGATCGACGTGGAAATCGAACATAACTTCCATAGGTACCCATGGAGGCCAAATAGACCCAGCAGGAGTTCCATAATGACTTGCCGAATACAAGGACTGCAACTGTGCCATGAATCGCTTTTGGTGAGTAACGAAAAACTGAGTACTGTCCATCTCGACAGAGAAGCGACGCTGAACAAGACCACTGACATCGTCGAATATGCGGTTTTTATCCATGACTTCAACGACTTTGAGTTCCATTCCTTTGGCAGTTACCATCACTACGGATTTCGGATTCTTTTCACTTTGCAGTTGAATTTGAGGTGCAATGAGCCGCAGAAGATAACTGTTCTGTGGCTCGAAATCAGAAGCAATATTGGCATCCAGATGGTCAGTGGATACCCGAGGGGCTGATTCGTTAGCCTGAGGATCATCAGCATTGACGAAATTCTTCCCATCAGCAAGAAGCTCGTTGATACGGTCTTCAACCTCCTTGGAATCAGCTTCTTCGTGGAAACCCTCGGGAGTTGGTGAGCTGGATCTAGACCTTGTCGAAGCATTACCCGCCTGTGCAGTTGTTGGACGAGCATTTTTGGCCTTATTTTGCTCCTCAACAATGTCGAGGATAAATTTGACAGCTCGGCGTGATAGATAATAAACAAACCCACGTCTCTGACTGACTTGATGGATATATCGGAGGATGATATTTCGCAATAAATTGTTCCACTTCATTTGCATGTTGTGAATGACGAAACGATTATTGAAATCGCTGACAAAATCGCCTGAGGGAGAACTGTCCATACCCTCTGTTACAGGATTAGATTCGTTTAGAGATGGGTCCTCGCCATCACTGTCCACATCGGCATCGCCGTCAGGAACTGCACGCTTGTTGTTGGTGTGAACGCGTAGAGCCATACGATGCTTCATGGATTCTAAAAAGAGCTTCTTGTTATGCAAGACCGGGCCATGAATCATTAGCTGCTCATACTGAGCTTTGAGTTGAGCATTCCCTTGATCTTGCATATACGCCCATTCTGCCGACTCAAGCGCTTGAGTATGATCATCAATTTGTTGATCTAGTTGAACCAAACGATCCTCGATTAGCTGACACTGTACTCGGCGCGGATCATCGTCTTTGCTCATGATGCAGAAATGTGTCGGCTCATGACCGAAATCACTGGCCCTCTTTTGATCGCCAGCGAAGTTGTCACCAGGATCGGTTTGTCGGAAATATGTGAATCGAGGAGCAAATGCTAGCGGCATAATTTTAGTCTCCGGGTTTGCTTCAGATGGAAGTATCCAATCTAGCTCAACGAAATCATCCATGTCTATCCAGCTGAAGTCGTTGTCGGGTATCTCGAAATGAGACAAATCGGTAGCACCACGCTCCGACTGGGATATGAGAGTAGGAGCAGATGCGCGTTGAAGATCTTCGGGGGTAGTACCTGCGATACTAGCGGAAACAGCACGAATATCTGCAGACAATAAATCTAATTGAGCTTGATGCAACTTTATGCCGCTAGTTGTGGTCTGAGTTCCTAGACCCTTGTCTTGGGTACTGAATTCTTCCCTCCGTTGATGCATATCAAGCATGAAGCTATCCAGCCTCATTTTCAGACCGGTAGCAGACACAACATCCTCGGAGTAATCTTCAGCATCTTTGTGCTTGTAGATATGACTTAGGAACAGAGGCGCGAGAAGTAAGTTGTACTTGATGGTGGCAAGATGTCTGCCGAATTTCTTGCTCGACTTCTCAATGCCAGGCCACAAATCACCTTGACGGATTGGTAACGCCATAGTACCGTCGAACATCGACCACCATGCGAAGAAATGCGTGAAGAATCGAGGGGTCAGATGCACGGTATTGTAACTCCTCGATGGTTCAGTATTTGAGACCGACCACTCACGATCGACTGGTGCTTTGACAGCAATCGACATATGGATATGATGACTGCGGAAGCCTCTGAATGCATCGTATTCCTTCCCAGGCGGTCCCTTGCAGTACTGAGGCTCTTTCAGAATGACATTGTAATGTGGCGCAAAGTCAAAGGATCGGGTTCCATCGTCCAGATCTCGCTCGAACATCAGACCAGCAAGCCACTGAACATTGCCTGAAAGTTTCATGACGACTTTTTTGAATGTAGCTCCGCGCCTGAAACTATCCGCGCTGATGACACTGTCGTTGTCGGTTTGCTCGTTTGCAGTGGCACGAGCTTGATGACTGAAATCGGGTATAGCAAGAATACACTCGCCACTGTCCACGGTCATGAATTTGCGAGGATCATCATCGCGGCATAGACTCCACCGCACATCGTTCCGCCAACACATGAGGAAACCGGCTCCATTTCCGGTGACTTCGTACGGATCCCGAGTACCCTTCAGCATGAGATGGACATCTCCATCACCTTTCCATGCAACAGTGACCGCAGAATGGAAACTGAGACGAATTTTATCCCAGAATCCAGTACGATCAGAGGGATCAACTTGTGGCTTCGTGAAGGTCTCGATGACCATCATCATATCTTGAATCGCAGGTTGGTAGGAGGCACCCCACGTGATTCGAGTAGGCAGTCCAGTGTTGATGTTTACATTAATGTCCGAGTACGATTTGACTGGTGATATAGTTCTCCGCACATCAATAGCAAATCCTCCCTCATTGCTTGTGCCCGGTTGACGATTTTTCGGTGGTATGATGTCCACCTTTACATGCTTCACGGACTCATGGCCTCGATATTCTTCTGCGATGACGAAGTCTGTCTTCAGTGACCAAGCCGGCATTCTTAGCGATTGATCGGATCTGATTGCCGGTACATGGAAAAGAGGGAGCGGGTAATCACGCAATGTTACCCGCGCCTCTCCCATATCTATCTGAAGATGCATTGGAACTAGGAGCGAGTACTGCATATCTCGAGGCATACCTTTTCCTACTTTATGAAGGAAGTCCGGGAGATGACTGATAGGGAAGGAAGGTTTGTCAACCATAATGTGCAGGTCACTGATCAGAGTGCTCATAAGAGCGGGACGCTGAGGGACCTCCAGAATGTTTTCTGTTTCCTCCATATCGTCCGGTAACTCGTCGGGACCCCAAAAGACGCCTCGAAGATTCTTCATACCGTCCTTGGCAATGCTGTAGATTCGATCGATTCGTTTCTTCCAGCTCTGAGCGTTATGAAGCTGTAGTCTCTCGTGCGCTTCCGAGATGGATATCTTAGCGCTACCACTGATTCCGCAACTTCCTTCAGGGTCATAGCGCATCTTGCGGCCTCTGTGAGCAGTAGGTGAGTGACCATCTGCTCCCATATCCCCCATGCTCTTGTGCCGCCTGCTGGAATCTTCTTTGTTATTACTGCGCCCACGTGGGTGAGCTGATCTATTTCGGTAACGATGGGTATCTCTGCGCATTTCTTCTTCTTCGATTTTCTTTGCCTTTACGTCAAAGGCTGCATCTCGTGCTAATCGCTGCTGTTGTTCGATTAAACCAGCTCTATAAATCGCACCTAGTTTCCACTCGAATGCTCCATCTTCTATTTCGAAAAGCAATGCCTTGCTGCGAATCGACAGCTTGGGAATGTGCTTGGGTCCTTCTGGCCCCTTGGCAAGAATGTACTCATTTGTGCCTGTTTGGAATCTATGATGAAGCTGCTCGACAGCCTTCAGCGAATTAACAACATTGTCCAAGACCGAATGAAGCACAAGCTGATGTGGTACTGCCAGTCGAATTGCTTCAGTTGTGACATCGATTGTTTTCTCTTCCTGCATCTCGCCCGTGCTGCGCATGCGCCTGTTTTCCCGAATATCAACTCGAGCAGATTTCACACTGATGATCCTAGCCCAGACTCTTCTCATTTTGGGGGCCTCAGCATACAGACGAATGAGCTTGGCGTGGAAAAATGGCGCCGACCATCTATGGCGACCAGCATCTACTCCATATAATTGAAGCATCAACGGGGGATCCGATGGCATGTATGCCTTGACTTGTACTAGCGTGGACCTAAAATCAATTGTGACTAATTCTTTAGCTGCAAAGACGAAGTCAAGGTCATCCGCGCGAGAGCCACCAGGAGAAGTCACCGGGGAGAGCAAAGTAGAAGCATCCGGTGTCCTTGCAAAAGCCCGAGCCTCCTCAGCTTCAGCCTTGTCAGCTTTTGTGCGGACAAACGCTCTTCTAAGGACTGTTAAGGCAACTCCGCAAGCGTAATGGCGATACAGAGAATATTGTACTAAGACGGTCTTCACTAGAGAGTTTACGTGGAAGACCGGACCCTGGTTATCGCTGGAAGTTGTAAGAGCGACCTCGAGTCGCGGTATGGCAACAAAAGGCTCGACTTCCCACTTCTCTGCAGATTCTACGACAAATGCCTCAAGACCTCGGATATGGACAGCTAACCGCCTGCCATCGGTAGGTTGTTGATGCTGCTTCTTGCGTGCAGGAGAAGGCATGGCAAGGAATATCTCTGGGTCGGGTGTGAGAGATCGACTTCCTGCTCGTCGACGCACGCGCCGTTCGACTAGATCCACTCTCTGCGCTCGATATTCAGCCGTCCAAGATTCGAGCTGTACCGCAACTCCACGGGTATCGGTTGATATGTCTTCATCGACACCTGCTACCTCTGCGTTGAAATCAGAGCCCTGTAGCTGGAAATGAAGTAGCCAGGGTGGTAGTGCTCGAATAAAATTCGGATCCCGAGAAGTCTTCGAATGAGGTTTCTTGTCTGGCTGAACGTTGAGCCGTAGTTGGCGCACGATTTGGCGAACGCCATCGCTTATTTCAGGTCGGACCATGTGAATCGAGAATGTCTGTACGTTTCCTGTAGCCACAACGTAAACCTCGGGATTAGCGCTAACTTGGACTTTCAGGTCCAGAGAGTCAATCTGGAGTAAATCAAATCGAGATCCTGTACATGTCTGGTAGTAGAGGTCATGAGATTGTAGCCGTAGCGTAGATCCAAGGCTATAATGCAATTCTCCAACTGCAGAGTGGGAGGACTCGATATCCAATGATATGGAAGAGATAGAAGAGATGATAAGATCGAAATCATCTTCGTCTTCGGTTTTTTCAACCGGGGGCAAGGCGATGCGGAAAACTGGCTCATGCATTGAGATCTTGACATTTGCTTTTGGCAACAGTCGAGATATTAGCACGTGGCTTTCTGGCGCATTATTTTCCTTCGATTTTGGCTTGGACTGTGTCATTGCAATAATAAGAGGAAGATGCCTGGGATCCAGGTCAACAGAAGGTGATGTTACAACAGCATTGGCAAAGAGGATATTGGCGTTGCGCTCATCCGCGCTTCTATCACCCACAAATTCTACAGTCTTTGAAGGTAAAGTTGTGCGGATAGTGGTGGTTGCCATCGGGATGTACACCAGCCTGTCAGATTTGCCTCGCCCATCATGGACTCCAACAGAAATTGACAAGGCTGCTACGAGGGCCTGATGAGCTATGTCTTTGGAAGAGAAGTACATGCGGTGCGCCGGCGATTTCGGGTCTAGTCGGTGCAAATCGATTCCAACCTCCTTCATCGATGCATGCATATACATAGGTGAGCCTTGGGGCTGTACCGATGTAATTTTCTTAGTGAACCCAACGTAGCTGACGGCAAACTGTACCTCCTTGATTCCCCTCAAAATCGAGCTTGCAAATTCCTTCGAGTCCGAGACTGCTTGCACCAGATTTTCCTCCCTACTACCAGGTCTGTCGAGTTCCCCAATAAGATCTGCCACAGAGATTTCCTCTGCATTGCCTTTTGTGTCCTTGGGTTTAGAGGGCCTCTGGCAAGCTTTGTACCGATTTATACACGTATCAACAACGTCATATGGGATGTGTACCCGACCTAGTTTCAGAGCGATTGCCGCATCCCGGAGACCATCGAGTTCCTTGTATAATTTCCCACGTATGTTCAGCGTAAGGTGATCTAAAACTTCCAAAGATTCTCCCCCTTCCGGCGTAAAAAGCACACTGCGAATAGTCCATATCCATTCTGCCGGTCGTTTATCGGATATCGCATTTGTGGCGTGTGCGTACATCCTCGCCCTGTCGACGGTTTTCCTTCTCGTATCCACGGCCATAGTGAAGCTCCCTAACTGTATGTTCCCCACATCCACCACCGTAATCGAAGTGTTCGAGGCCACAACGTCCACCATCTGAATCCAGTTAATATTTCGGTGCAGGCGCTTGATCCGTTCTTTCAGGCTCATGAGCTGCTCCCAGCTTCTGCTGCGCGTGGGCTTAAAGGTCGTAGCACGCTTGGATAGCGGCTTGATCTCAGGCTCTTTCTCTTTTCCAGCACCCGAGCTCTCCAACCCCCCAACAGCTCCGTTTTGTTCTCCTTCCTGCTCCCCATTTTGTGCCGGCTTGTCTTTATCCCCTGCCTTCAGATCCAAAGTCACTTTTAGTTCTGTAAGAACAATGCTGAGCCATGTCGGTTGTGCGAAGGTAGGTCGGTGGACGTTCAGGCCCAAACCGCGTATCTCGATCTTTATGCCATCCTTTGGTGTGTATGCAAGTCTCCGTAACGAAAAGTAACCAATGCGCTGAATGGATATGCCCGTGGTAATTCGAATAATGGCAAAGAGTATGAACGAGGCTAGATAGAGCAGGACGATAACGCCAAAGATGAAGGTGGGATTTAACAAGGCCATGACGAATTAATCTTCAGTCGCAAAGCGCCATCCATATCACTTCAATGCAGTCGCAGTCGCAGTCGCAGGCAGGCAAATGACCCAAAGGCTTGGTGCGCCCTTCTCTAACAAAGAGACTCTGGTATTAGCAAGTAGAGTAAGTCCATTCGCGCGTTTTCATTAGTGAGAAACAGAAAGGTGTAGGTATATGTGGTCTATCTGGTATATCTGGTAAATGTGTCGATGTGGAGATTGAACAGGATGAGTTATTTCAGAAGTGTTTAATTAGTAAATCCGACTATGCCGATGAAGATCAATATTATTTTAGTATTGCGTATGTGTGTTGTGTGTCGTGTGTCTGGGAAAAAATGGTAGTAGGTTGACGTGACTACTTCCGTAGTAGTTAGTTATCTATGTCTACTCTACTGCCCAATGCCCATGTAGGGAGAATTTGGGGATGAATAATCTGTGGGAACAGTTGGGAAATAGCTGCTCGTACTTCGTAAGTAGTGTGGAAGCGTGGACGTGTGGATGGTTTCTGCAGCTAAAGCGTGAATACGGCCACTATTCGAGCAGCATTCAAAGTGATGGGCATAGAAAAAGCATCTAGAATAGGATCCATCAATCATAGCGGCTGTTGATCGGCCGAATCTCGCGCGCACGACACCTCTTGTCCTAAAACCGTGTCCGAAAAATGCCAATGACGGGGGATGGACATGTCAGAACATGGGAAAAAGGAAAAAAAGGGAAAAGGGAGGGCTGTAAAGGGATGGCGATAAGGGCGAATCCGGCGATAAGGGAGAAGGTTTATTGGAAGTCCCACCATGCCACCTCCATACGAACCATATGGAGCATATGGAGACAGAAAGCTGGAGACACTCAAAATTGATGAATTCAGGAGCAAATGAGAAAAAAGAACGCATGCGGATATCATTCTCGGGCCACAGAGCAGACTCCTGAGCAGCAATTGCAATTTCCAACAACCCCTTGGATAACATAGGGACGAAAAAAGGGATATACTTTCGTACATAGGAGGCTATTGTCGCTATTTTCCAGGGTGTTTTCTTGGTACCTCATAATTCAAAGACATTCTGAGTATTACGAGGTGCTTTCCCATGGCACTTATAGAGTAAATCTCATCTAAAACCATGATTTGAAATACATATCAAATCTATTCGAAATCTGGAATAAATTCAAATAATGAAATTCGAGTATTATGTTAAATCTCAAAAATTCAAATTGTTATGAATCTCTTGAGGTTGTTGGTATGACGTCTTTTCTAAGATTCACATCGCGAGGCCAGAAATCATAATTGTCCAACTGGATATGGACCAATCTGCTGGCATGATTGTGCTATTTGCAAGATTCGAAAATACTGTACTGGTTTGGTTGCATCCTGACGTTGCTCTCAGCCTACTTACTGTTTGAGTTGCAGAGAGGGGAGACGCTCTTGCCCATCCCATTTTATACGAGCTTGGATACTTACTTCCAACCTCCCTCCTTGATCCTTCATACCGTGTCCAGAAATCTGTTCACAACCACCTCTGACTCACCCAAAACATGTCAAAAGGTCTATAAGAACGATGAAATCTATCATCAGATAGACACCACACTTTCACGTCCCCGGCTCAATCATGAATCGTCGCCATATCGTGGTTATTTCCGGCGGCAGTGCTGCAAACAGCCTTGTGGATGTGTTTGGGAAGGTCGCTGAGGATAGGGGATGTTTCCTAAGCTAGTGAGTTTCCGGTACAATCTGGGATGGCTCTAAGACGAGAGGCTGATGTTCTTGTAGTGTGATTCCAATCAGCGATAATGGTGGTTCATCGTCGGAGCTGATTCGAGTTTTTGGTGGCCCCGGGATTGGTGATGTGAGAAGTAAGGATCTCTCCATCGGCGTCTAGCCTGGGACAAGTGTTCTCTTGCCAACCTCTTCATTCTGTTCTTCCATTCCAAGGCTTGTTGATTCCATTGCCATGAATGCTTGTTATCAATGTTATTATCACGTGTTTTATTGTCACCTGACACACTCCTAGGTCGTCTCGTTCGACTCATTCCTGAGGATCCTACAGGCGCGAATACTGAAAAGTCTGCGCTAAAAGCATTTTTCAATCATCGACTCGATTCATCCCCTCAAGCTGCTCGTCATGAGTGGCTGGAAATAGTTGAAGGTCACCATGCCTTGTGGAACCACATCACATCCCCCAAGCGTGAGCTCATACGGTCATTCCTAAACACTATAAATCTCGAGATCGTCAAACGAGCTCGTCCCACTTCGGTGTTCAACTTCCAGTCAGCATCTGTGGGGAACCTTTTTCTTACTGGTGCACGAATCTTTACTGGTAGTTTCGAAGCTGCAATTTATCTTCTTGGGAGCATCACCGGTGTAAAAGATAATGTAGAGGTTATTCCTGCGATCAATAGTAACTTCTCATATCACATCTCTGCCGGTCTCCGGGATGGAACAGTCATTGTCGGACAGAACAACATTTCTCATCCCATTGCTCCTTCCTCGATACCCACAGAAGCTGTCAGTCCAAGGACCCATAGCAGAAAAATATCATTTGATATGCTCGAGCATGACAAAGTCGAGGATGCCAATCTTCCAGGTTCCCTACCGACTTTGCGCAAGCAAAACATAGACTTTAGGAAAGAAGACACGGAAGGGTTATCCAGCCCCATCGATAGGATCTGGTACATCAATCCATACGGACAAGAAATACGGCCAAGTCCCAACTCCAGAGTGGTGGACGCATTGGACGATGCAAGTTGTGTCATTTTTAGTATTGGATCACTTTACACTTCTATTCTTCCGTGTCTCGTTCTTAGGGATGTCGGCGCCGCGATCGCAGATCCCAAAATTAGATTCAAGATTTTGATTTTGAACGGATGTCTGGATCGGGAGACTCCAGAGTACACGGCGAAGGATTTTATCGGCGCAATTGTGAGAGGTTGTTGTGGGAACGAAAGTATTGCTGAGACGGATCAGATCAAGGAAGAAGAATGGAAAAAATATGTTACTCATGTAGTATTCCTAGAAGGACCGGGCACGCCGTACGTTGATAGAGTGGAGTTGAGAAGACTCGGGATTGAAGCAGTAAGGGTTTACGGAAGGAGAGTCAGGTCTGATAGTTCAGTAAGTCTGAATGTAGCGAAACCCGAGAGTTCGGAAGTGGTGAAAAGTGCTGGAGATAAGACTATTACAAGTATCATAACAGAAGGCATTAATGATGCCACGAAAGTAACTGTGGATAGCAGTGCCGGTATGCTTTATGATGGAGCTGGATTGGGACGGGCTTTAGAGGCAATTTTGGGGGGGAAGGGGGATAAGAGTAGGCGGTATACTTTGATTGGTTAGACAATGGTTAGGTATGTATTTTACTTTAGAAACCTCACTAAATTATTATGATTTCAAGTTTCTTCGATACTTTCACATCTTGGCTTAAGTTTTAAATTCACAACGTTCAAGATGTATCTAGAATTTTACGACTATCGGATTACCTCTTTCGCCATAATCATCTTAATGTCCACCTGCCATGATGTATCCATCTGAATCTTCTGAGTCCATCACCTTCTCTTCGTCCGAATCAATCACCACCACCTCCGTGTCTTCCGGTACATTTGCCTCATCCTCGTCATGCTCCGAATCTAGCTCCACCACTACTTCCGGCAGACTTTTCATATCCTCATCATCTTCTGGATCTGGTATCACCATCCCAGGTGTCCAGTCTTCAGGATCCAACCCCGCCTCCAACATCTTATAATATATGTCCTCGCCCATCCACATCCTCCCTATCCTTTCAAAATACTCCATCAACGCTAACCCCCTGCCCACTGTTCCCGGCGCACCACCCCCTCGCATTGGTATATGATAAATCCACGCATCCTCCTCCCTCCCCTCTTGATATCCATTACCACCATTATCATCATCATCATCCATCTCCTCACTCTCCTCCGGCGGTACCCACTGTCTCACCACCAACTCAGGCTCCTCCTCGCCCTCCAGCCACCTCGGACCCGCGCCCCAATCCTGCTCCTTAACCTTCACCCTCTTAAAAACCGAATGCATCGGCAAGTTACGGTGCATCTCCTGCCTCGCCCTCGCGAGCCCCATCTCGACCCTCTCCTGCAGCTCCTCTGGGCGCGGCCGCAACATCGGCTCGTTCATCATACACTCCATGACCAGCTCGCGCAGCTCGGCCGAGTACCGGTAAAATACGTGCAAATCTTCTCTTGCACGGGGAAAGAGCTGCCAGCCCCATGTTTCCCAGCCGGCGGACATGCGCAGTCGGTCGTTGTCGATTACGCCGGGGAAGTTCGGCGTGTTGTGGGGGGGATGGATCAGGTGTTCGGGGACGGGACGTTGGAACATTAGGAGGTAGAGGAGGTGGGCGAGGGAGAATATGTTGCTGCAGGTGCCGTGGCGGGTGTGGTCGAGGGAATCGGGGTTGAATTGCTCCTAGATTGGGGAAGGGGTGTGAGTAGGTGATTTGGAAGGGGAAATGGGAAAAACTCACAGGTGGTCGAAAGCCGAGTTGACCGTTTTCTACGGAGAGCCAACCTGCATCGTCTTGGTCTTCGTAACGTGAAATTTCGAGGGCGTCGCCGAAATCGCAGAGCTATACGTACATACGACTTATTAGTCTCTCCTGCATATCAAGCTACTCCTAGAGCGGTCCACTACATACCTTGAATACCGGACATCGATCATTTTCACTATTCCTTGGACCCATCAAAACTATACACAAACTACATTAGTCACTCTCGTCTCTCACAGACCATCACCGAACTCAACTCACCATTTCCAGGATGAATATCACAATGCCAAATCTCCCCCCTATCCCACCTCTGCACCCTCACATCCTCATCCCCTCTATCCAACACATTAACCATCTTCACAAACTGCGAAAAGATATCCCAAACATCCACCTCAGCCAAGGGCTCGCATTCCTGCATCAGCAGCGAGAGTTTATTATTTCCGAGCGTGTCATCGATCGACGGAACGTATTCCAAGAACAGAACCTCGCGGTTCTGGGTATCGGCGTGCGGAGGTCCGTACTGGTGGATGATGTGCGGGGAGTGGGTTAGGGAGAGAAGGGAGAGGAACGCGCCTTCGCTGCGCGGTCCACGGTAGTCCGGGGGGTAGCCTCCAGGGCGGGAGGACCGCTGGAAGGTGGTTTTGAGAGTGAGAATCTTTACGTGAGGAGGGCGGCTGGGGACGGGGGGAGGCGGGATGTAGGTCCAGAGGGTGAGGTGGGCGGTGGGGGATTCGTGAATGACGCCGCCATAGGACCAGTCTTGTCCGATGGGGACGGGCCATTCTGGTTCCGTTTCTGGCCAACCTGTGAACCCGTCCGGGCTGGAAGGAGGAGTATCTTCCATGGCGGGTAGGAGAGGGCAGGTTAATCGAAAATTCGAAGTTTATTATATCATGCAGCGAGAGTGACCTTTTCTTTTGGATAGTTTGAGACAGGGTGGTGATGTTGAAGTTCTTATACTGTAGACAAAGGGTTTGAACAAATGGGCTGCTGTCAATGGATAAAACGGACAAAGCGAGCTGCCAGAAAGAAGAACGACTAGATGCGGCAGCTTGTATAAAGAAACGCACTTCCGTGAGTCAACCAAATAAATGGAGCTCAACCTGTGTCATCGCATATTTAATATTCGATATGGTAGGCGGTTGAACTGTAAAATGCACCTTTGGAGGTCTCTAGGACCATATTATTTATTCCTTTTTTTTTTTAACAGAAAGAAATATTCATGTTCTCAAATGGCGAAATGGGTTTTTGAACAATAAAATATTTGTTTCTGGGTCATGGTGAGGAGCTGTGATCCAATTGTTGGTTAGCATTTTCGTTTCGAGCATTGTAAGACTACCATCGTGAGCCACTTCATGAAATATATCCAATGTCCAGGAGGTATATGTATACTCTAGATCTCAAGGACTCATCTAATCCAATCCCACCACCTCTCGTTCAGGTTTTCCAAGAATCCTAGATCCACATTGATGAAGCTCATCCATAAATCCACCTCCAATCGCCACGGCCTCATCTGTATAGCGTAAGTCACACCCGTAACCAATCTCAGCAAGTCTGCCTCATCCTCTCCCATTACAAGGAACTTGTCTCGCTTAGCAACTACCTTATCGCCGAATTGCCTTTTGAACGGCATGATTCTTCTGCTTGCTGATATGTGAATTGAATATTCGGAGTTTGGCATGTCTTTTGGAACGAATAACCAGACGTAGATCCGTCCAGTAAGATCACGGAAGGACATGTTTTCTCGTTTGTCATAGCCGATCGTAAGTGGGTAGAAATAAGGCGCGCTCCATAAGCGCAACACTGCGAATTTGGCATTCGGGTGAGAATTTCGAAATTCGCGAGCAGTAGTGAGGAGAGGTGGGATCGTGCTTGGGTCTTTCTGAGCATCAGGAGGCATAATGATAGTCCCAGTGAGGATTCTCCAGTCAATAAACATATCTTGTTTGTCCGGGCGGACCGGTTCAGTGGTGGAGAATGCTTGGCCATTGAAAACAGTGGATGCATGACTGCGGATCACACCAGATTTGTAGACTAGAATAATTTGTCAGGAGACCTGCGCAGGAGACGATAAGAGCAAATGACTTACGGTGTGCAATTATGGGTCTAATATTCATGTCCCACTCAAACGGCAATGCATCGAGATCATCGTCATGTTTGGTTTCCTGAAATTTCTTGTCGAACTCTGCATAAAACTCTTCAGGGCGGTGTTTGGTAGAGATGTGAGTCCTTATATCAGGAAACGTTCTCGCCCGCTCCTCTTGCTTGAAAAGCAAAGAGTCCTTGAACTGTTTCCCTTTATCTGTCTCAAGAAACTCCGGGTTGAAGAATGGATAGACTTTGCCCAGAGCTTTGTGAAGATCCTTAGAATCAGATGGTGTAACATCTAACTCATCGGATAGTTTTAAGCTGAGAATAGTCGACGAAGTATGAAGGCTTGATTGATTGTGCCGACGAGAATATTTTGCCATAGCAATCATCTCAGAATATCTCTCTTGTGCATTTGGTGCGGTGTCTGCCTTATGCCACACTTTCTTGAAAACTAAACAATGATAAATTAGCCTGAGTTAGTAGATCTCTTGGCCATGCAAGTAAACATACCTCTTGATGTTTCATTTTCCAAATATGCCCTGAACTCTTCATCGAGAGCAGCAGTACCCCTTTTTTCAGGCCGCCGACTATCCTTTATTGAGAGTTTCACCAATAAATCTTGAACCTCCGTGGGGTACGACTCGAAACTTCCATCACTCCCTGTCTCACTTGCGGACATGAGAGACGTGTTGTCTTCCGTGACCGGCTGCCCATGGCTATGTTCAGTGTCTTCTAGCATATGAGAACAATCCGATTCCTCGTCATCACTGATCGACATTTGCTCAGATTCGTAATCAGAGTCTTCCCAGTCCCAAGACGCCTCTATAAATTTTTTGATAGAGAATCCTTCCTGTTCCCAGACGCGCAATGGCTCAACAAAGCCAACATTCAAGGGGTTGACCTTCTCAAGTGCACGTTCCTCGGGAAACAGTATATCGTCTTCTAAAGCATCAGCCTCGTTGTACAGTAGATGTCGAGGATATGTGTTAGGTTCAACACCCTCCGCAAACCCGTTTTCTGTCACTTCGCCGAAGATAAACTTGCTGCGGGGATCGGTCAAAACTCCCCACATGCTTTCGGACTCAGGATCCCCAGGTCTCATGTCGCAGGTCCTCCCATTTTCGTCTCTTCGTAATGTCTTCAAGACAGGAGCCGCCAGTTTGTACATATCAACCCCGGTAGTGCATCGGAGGGCCTTAACTAGCATCTAAAGTTTAGCAGAACAATATTAGCGTATACTCATCAAACAGAAACCGCCATGACCTCGAGTACCAGGGGAAATTTGATCCACGATGGAGCCAAGTGTATATAGGATTATGATTGTGTGTAGTGAGCAAGCACATTGAAAGCACAAATCAAGCGCAGTGTTCACACCTCACAGGTCCAAGAATTACACAATCCCAGAGGGGACGGGTTAAAGCTTACCTCTTGCACAACATTGAAAATTCCGGCGAACCTCTCTCCAGGTTCAAGATCCCAGACATAAACGTCGTAGTATTCTTTGAACGAAAATCTCCACTCTCGATGAGTTTCCATTTCTTCAAAGAACTGCGGTCCGATTTCTTTTAGAACATTCCATTCATTTCTCGAGGCGCGACCGATGCCACTTTTCTCCCGAAATAGCCATCGCTCCTCCTCGGGAGGTTTAACTAAGAGACGACCAGTCTCAGTATCTCGTACAAGAAGCAGTAGGCGATGGGTTTGCATGGCAAGGTACTGAATGAGACGCCGACTGACCGGGTCATCTCTTTTAATGTGAGCGCAAATGAAATTTCTTGCTTCGAGGATCGCATGAGAACGCCGGAATTGACCACGGCCTCCTGTTGTCCGGCTAGTGCTCAAATCTCTTGCATCGGGGCTGAATGTGTCAAAGTACATAATGAAGCCCTGAATCATATTGGTAAACCTCAAAGCAAGTCATGGGATATATAGAGACTTACCAGCTGGAGTGCTTGTTGCTTGAATCGATTTCCAATCCATGACAACCATTTGGCCGCTGGAAAATAATCCCAACAAGCCAGGATATTCAGTTCGAAGAATTCGTCCCAGTTACGGCAGAGACTGACAGCCTCTTTCAAGCTACTGTCCTTCGCAATAAGACAAAAGTGTAACCACCCCCCGCGGCTCATTGCTTTATCGCTAGGATAGTTCCAGATCGTTCTCCCGCAAATTTTCACACGAATCTTCTTGCGCGTTGTCGTCACAGTTTTGATATCTCCAAAATCAATCGCTGTTCCTTCCGGTCCTCCTAAAATTTCTTCGGGTGAAGGGACCATATCACCAAAACTCTGTCGCTCAGTTTCTCTTGCCCGCTCGCGTTTAGAAATCCATTTTTCAGGAAGTTCTCCACGCTTTTTCTTCGCCTTGAAGTTTAAGTCATACGGGTCCTTGGGTTTGCCTGCTTCAACCTTCAAATCCTTGGCGTCATTGTCTGGGCTGTTCTCGTCTTCTTCTTGGTCGGAACGGAAAAAGTCTGCACATGCATCGCGGATTTCTTGAAGACCCGGCTTCTCCATTTTGAGACAAATATCTCTCAGAGCAGCACCTGTGACTTCTGCATCTGCAAAAAATTCCTCGACTGAATTGGCACGAAGAGCTATTGGCAGTAAGGTGGGGTGCCCAAGGACAAGCCGACAGAAGAGCAGATGCTTAATCTCAGTTATTTCGCCAAGTAACCGCTGTATTTCATCTTCTGGAAATGATCTTGTCTTTGTTTCAACATGGGGGTTCTCTATAGTTCCACCTACCATAAGCCCTGATACATGCCCACGGTTAATCTCAGTTCCATGGGCTAGTCTCTCATGCATGCTTTCTTTGCTTTCGATGAGAGCCTTATCTGGGAGCGGTTGGGGGGCATGATTCTGACTAGATGTAGCGGCGGTAGAAGCTTCCGTAGCTTTCTTCTTCTTCTTTTTCGACTTCTTAGACGAAGCTGGAGTCTCCGCTTGGGCGTTAGTTGCCTCTGGAATGGCCATGGTGCCATTGTCTGTCTGTGGCGCTGCAGCTTCATTTTCCGGAACATCCTGTTCTTCCGATCCAGTAACAGTACCAGCTACGACTTCTTCCGGAGATGCCATCCAGAGGAAATGCCGGATAAGGTCTATTTTCCTCAGTTCCTTTGGACATTCAAAAGTTGAATGTATGGAAGGTTGACATACCGATAAAAGTTCCCCTGCTATCTTCCATAACATCATCAATTGGATCCCAATCCATTTCATCATCCTCGCTCTCTTCCGTGTTGTTTAAATTTTCTTTGTAGAGTTTCTCCAGGAACGCCTTCTGCTTCCTCTTCTCTTCCTTGAGCCGTTTGGCTTCTATCCTCTGCGACACCTGTTTCCAGTTTCTCTGCCATAACTGCGCCTCTTGCTTTATTTTTTTCTGCTCCTTTTCGCGATTTTCTTCCTCTTCATCTTGGCATTCTCGTACCCACTTGAACCATTGCTGGTTCTCGTACAAAATCTGAGGTTAAAAATGAGCATAATTGTCGAGATTGACCTATATCTTATGTGGCCTACCTCTGCAGTCCTCCTTTGCAACCTCTCCAAAGCTTTTGTTACAAACCCTTTCTGGTTCACTAGCTGATCAAGAAATTTCTCATGTCCGTAATCCATGTTCATGCTGAAGAAACGACTGTGGTGCAATCTCCTCGCCTTTATCACCCTCTCCAAGAGCTGATATTTGGTCCATAGCCAGTCATGCAGCTCCCTGCACTCTGCCTCTGTTGTAACATTCTCGAAGGTCTGATTGACAAGAGGAGTCTTCGTGTTCGCGAGATATGGGGGTAGTTTTTCATCAAGACGTTCAAGACGAGCTGTACGAATCTTGTATCCGCGGTAGAGGCCTATTTGTTTTCGTCCGTCAATGAAGAAAGCAAGGTTAAATCACGTAGTCCATACCCTGGCACTGTCTAGAATGAAAGCTACAGAAGAGACCATTTATCGATGTGGCGGTCTCAAGGCATCGTTTTTCGTCCGACACGTTCAGTGCATGGCACTGTGATGGTGAATTGGAATCCATGATGGCATTTCAAAGACGTTGAGCTCCGAGAATACAGTAACTTAGAGGTGCAAGTTTCACACTGAGAGATACAGTATCCATTTTTTGCGGGGAAGTGACGCGATTTACGCGTTGACCAATTCTGGAGTTCGTCAGAGCTCTCTGTGTACAGTAGGCCTTGGCACGTCACCTCTCAAAATGAACGACCAAATTCCAAGTTTGGATGTTTGAAAATAGTTTATAACTTCATATCCCAACTGTATAGTTTATTGTATATTGAAAATACTCTGGTATGCTAACATATTTCACACGTGTATTCCCACCTAATTCTTCGCAGCTCAGCTAATCACGATCCTAACAGCAAATTCAGCAAAAGTCGGACCGCAAGACAATGATGGTATAGTCCTCACTTCCATATCCGGCAACCCACTGAGCAGTTACACAACCCGAATCTTTTCGACATGTTTTACATCTCCCCCATCGCTAGCTTCCGTTATAGGAGATGGCTCCGTTTCCTGTCTCTGAGCCGTCACGACTTCATCTCCAAAAACCGTGGCTATTTCTTCTAATGTTAATGAAGCGGTTTCTGGAAAGTAGAGATAGACAACTTTTGCAAGCCTTGTTAGCGACGTTGATAGTCAGTGAGGCAAAGGTCGACTTGCTTGGTATGAAGAAGATACACCACGCGATGATGACGAAGTAGTACTTCCAGCCAACGTTCACAAACCCAATCGGCGCAGTCTGTAGGAGGATTATCGTAGCTATGGCACACCGATAAGTAGGTCCCACTTCGGCTCATTGAGGACATACCTGCAAATTGGCCAAAAAGCGAGAATCCCATTCCGATTGGTCTGATCTCCATCGGGAAGATCTCCGAAACATACAGGTACATTGTCGTATCACAGAAAGTACTTGCCATCTGTTGTCAGCACACTTTCGAAAGTCAAATATCAGGTCACATACCCTTGAAATGCAAGGTATAAGAAGATGAAAAAGATCCCAAATGCGTTGCCAACTTTATTCTTAGTACCTGCATAGATGGCGGATATTGCTACGAGGCACGCAGTCGTAGCGAGGCAGCCAAATAGTCCTGTCAAGAACATCCATCGACGGGAATTAGTTCGGTCATGAAGCCATGATCCGAATGGGTTGTATATGACAGCTATGGAAGTGTCGGTCAGTGGATATTATAGACCAAGTGGATCAATATACACTCACCGGCCGTTGTAAGCCAAACTGCCGAGAGAAGAAGAGGCATGGAACCAGATACACCCAGCCCGCTATACAGTATCACAGCGTAATTATTCTGAAGTATTCGTCAGTCAACAATTCTTCAGATTTTATCACGAATATCTAGCGACCCACGATGACCAACGGCCCCGCAAATTCAGCACCCCATTGAGTTAAAAATCCAAGAAACATTCGTTTCCTGTAAGTTTTCTTCGTCCAAGCGGCAAGCCAGCTGTTATGGCCCGTAGATGCCAGACGTACTTCTTCTAGCCGGATCTGTTCACGGATCTCGTGAAATTCTTTCAATGCCATGGAGTCATCCGAACTTCCGGGTACCGAACGCAGTCTTCGGAGAACAGCCCAAGCATCGTCTGACCTACCTTTTGACAATAACCAGCGGGGAGATCGCGGAATCCATATCGAGCAGATAAGCAAGAGCACAGGGGAGAGGCACTGGAAGAGAAGCGGGAACCGCCAAGCAAAAGAAGGACTAATCCGTGCTGCGAAATAACAGCCATACCCAATCCAGCCAGCGAAGGTATATCCCAGAACGAGCGATATGGCATGCTGGCCTACAAAAACTCCGCGGACCGGTGCGGCGGATAGTTCTGCGAGGTACATAGGACAAACAGTCACAAGTATTCCAATACCAACTCCTGCGAGGACACGACCGAGGTGAAACATGCTAGAGCAGCGCTAGGTCAGATTTTATTGCGTGTACAAAGAGATACGCCTCCAAACTTACGGCAGAGCAGCAGCACCTCCCTGCAAGGCACCTCCTAGAAGTGCAAGAGCTGCACCAAGCTGCATGTTCGATCTTCGGCCGTAAATTTGCGCCGACCACATGATGAACAGAGAACCTAGCGCACCACCAGTGCTATAAAGTCCATTCGCGGTAGCGATGGCTTGGGTTGTTGTAGTCGAGTATCCTGGCCGATGCTCCAGGGGGAGATGGAAGTACTCGTACCAGCCAGGTTGTCCAATGGTGCTAGCGATTACAGAAGAACAATAGCCATACGTCTACTTCAACGTTAGCATAGCTACAGTTTGGTGAGGATTAGCTTACAAAAGAACCTAGTCCGACTACCAGAGATATGAATCGGTTGTAGCGGTTTATCCGATCTGAAGATTCGAATAAGAGCATCATCATGTGAGGTGTAATAGTGGATCAGTTGTTAAAGTAGGAAGGGAAAGATATATATACATCAACGTATAGGTTGTCTATCCTCGAGAAGAAGTAGGAACAAATACAACGCTTTGTATAACTGGATTGAAAAGCCTTAAATTTCCTAAAACATCACTTTTTGTGAATTATTGTTAGAGGCGTAGAAGAAGGAATTACGATTCAGGAGGTAAATCACCCGAGGATGCGGGGAAGTGGATATTACATCCTTACAATCGAAGTTGTTCCAGACAAGTTATCTCAGAGCTCTAAGAGATAGGGATTCGAGAAGTAATATAATTGGTAACTAACAAAGTACTGAATATAATGAAGATTTGAGTTGAGTATAAAGCTCTATATACTAAGGAAACCCATCTGCTTATATACATCTTCGTTCTCGTAAGATCTATCGAGATCAACTGCCTGATCTCGAGTGATCTCGAGTGAGCAACCGAGATCACTTCTGGTCACGTGGCTCTGCCCAGGGTTCTACTATAACTAACTCTAGTCATTGAGCCTATGGTCCCCTGGTCCCATGATTACTTCGTAACAATAGAGTCTAAGTACCTAACTAAGATAATCCGCAAGCTGCCTTACGGCCGTCGCGGCCGTAATGGCCTCTATAAAGCGTTGTACTCCCACATCATGAATATCAACTTCAACGTTATACTCACACACAGCAGACATTACTGTCAATCGTCTCAGAAGAAAGGATCCTAGATAAGGCTGTGTATCCCATATTTTCGTTGCTATTCCCCGAATGCTACACCATCGGGAATCAGATCGGGTCAGAAGTTGATTAGTCTGCAGAATGATCCTCAATTTTCGTTGATGGCAGACTCAAGTACCATGCGAATCTGAAATGCTAGAACACGTTTCTCGTTGCAACCCAACGTTCACAGTTCGTGGCGAGCAATCGGGAAGATCTATGGAGAAGAATTCGTATGGGTAACCAAATTCTTCAACCTCGAGCACAATGAGATAAGGATTGTTCTCTAAATGTCGATCCCACTTGCAGCGACGATCAGGTCATCTTACATCTCCACACAGCTTCGTGTTGGCATATGAGAAAGAAAATAAAGACTTGAACAGTACGAGGTCTTTGTACATGAATCATCGGATATGATTCGTCATAGGAGATCAAGTTGGGCCGCAGATCAGGACTGATCTTGATCTGTCAGCGTTGAAAAACTCAATTATCTACCGCACCAAATCAAAGACTTGGATCATTGTTCATCGCTTCATGCGTTTTAAGACTTTTCATATATCTTGAACGGGTGACGGATCGCCGCTGATCATAGGGATATTGTAGTCTCATCAGGAGGCATTTCCATCAACAAGGACATACGAGGCAGGACTCAAGAGCATTGATCCTGTGTATAGGTTGAGTTTTATGGAGGTTCTCTCTATCATTCATGAATAAGAATACTACCTGGCACACAATGAGACGCGGAGAGGTACCAAACATTGCTCTTCGTCGATCAAAAGCCTACGCATTTGGCGACCACAGGACCCTGGTCTCCACTTCTCGTAGACGACGGGCAGTCTGCAAGATATCGTGGCTGAGATTCGAAACTCATGACGTCTACTTCCTCTCTCCACGTCAAGAGCAGTACACTGACACGCAAATTTGAAGATGCAGCTCCGCCACAAACCGCATGACATAAGGCGAACCTTGGCCTTAGTAGCAAGCAAGTGAGCCTACTGAAGCTTAAAGTACCATCATATCATACGACTTGCTTCATAGACATAATACCATTGCAATCAACCAACCAGAAATCCCCTATGAAGGCTGCCCACATGGAGACCCCGAAAAACACGGTCTTCTGTACTGTCTATATTGCTCATGTGCGGCCCATTACACCGCATCATCGCCCAAAATAGCTTGGCCTGCCCAAAAACTCAACATCAAACTGTACCACAGCGGTCTTCAAACGGGTTTCACCAGGTCTATTGATGGAAAAACCAACAATCCGAGCTGTATCACAGCATTTTTACCATTTCCATTCGCGGGCCACAAGCTGTGAACCTCGCGAACCTCAAGTTTTTCAACACTAGTTTACGTTCTTCGCATTTGCGGTCGTCCAGCTGGACGACCCATAGCCACTACCCTTCAGCAGCCCCGATGAGCCGCAGTAGAGCGTGGAAAATTGATGCAATCGCCACCTAAAGAAGAGATTCTGCGGTCTTCTGGGATGTTTATTGCATGTGGGGAAATAATTGTCTGGTGCGGCCATGATGGCAAGTTGCCCTCTCATGGCCAAAGAAGATTTTTATTGATACTCGGGTTAAAAATGCCCTCTGCGTATAATATGGAGTATCACGATGGTACTGTGCTGTCAGATCTTCACAGCTTCAACAGGGTGTCTCTAAATAAACACAAAGAACTTTAGCAGATCAACAGGCTCCAGATACACTTCTATCCTTCCAAGCCTACTCAGTAGTCCACACTCACAAACCATCATGCGTCTCTTATCCCGCTTCTCAGAACACTCTGCCCGCAAACCATCACCGCCGCGGAAACGACCAACTATAAGCGACCCGATTCCAATACAACCCACCAAAGTCAAGGAGCACCACCTCGTCTGCATTCCTCTCTCTTCCCACCCGATACATCCCTCTAAAAGCGACGCCAGTCTTGCTAAATGGCATTCCGGAAGTCCAGAGCGTCGAAAGGGCCGCAATTCCGCCGCTGAACGACCGCCACGACCAGATGAAGAAGAAGATTATGGTGAAGATAGGCAGCCTCGCAACCGTCGATATGGAATGGTCTTTACCAAAGAGATTATTGAGCAGATGGATTCGGAAGGAAAGAAAGGTACGAAAAAAATCTTCCTAACATGCTGCCGTTGATGATTTAGTGCTAATTGCTGTTCTAGCTGTTGAGGACGAATCGAAAAATCATGGACATCGGTCTAGGTCAACTTCGACTAGCTCAGGTTCATCGAACGAAGAAGAAAGACGTCGACATGAGAACAGCCGCTCTAGGGAACGCAATGATCCTACAAGTTCGAGGAATAGCGGCGGTAGAATCCCGAGTCGCGAGAGAGGAAGTAGAATGGAGCTTGTAGAGGGCGAACAAGTCAGAGCAAGAGGTAGTAATTTTACATTGGTGACGAAGAGAAGGCCGAACGAGTAGATGAATTATTTTTGATGATAGAGACGGCTTTGGAAGGGGCTGTGAGGGAGAAATGTGAATCTGAGATTTCAGTTCTGAAGATGTCTAATTATTGCTTTCCATTTGGAGGCCGACTCCTGTATAAAATGACAATTCGTGGTTCTCATGTACATCATTCGCTCCCGCAAGGGGTGGTCCCCAACTCCGTGATGCCAGTCATGAAAGAACAACAAGAAAAGAAGCATGCGGCAAAACCCACTGCTACATATCACCCGCCCCTAAATCAACAGCCCCAGCGCACCCAACGCCAACGCGCCCAAAAGAGGCGCCTGGGTTTCCCCAGCTGCTCTTCCAGCACTCGTAGCACTAGCAAGAGCACTAGTAGCACTACTCAACTTCGTACTCAAACTACTCGCGCTCTCCAACGCCTTACTTTGCGCATCGCCCGTCGCCGTGCTCGCCACCGACTGCAGACTACTGATATCTCCCGCCAGACTACTCGCAGCCGAGCTCGCCGACGTAGCTACAGAAGATTCGGAGCTGTGACTTGCGGCTACGGAAGTGGATTGTTTGGAGTAAGATTTGGAGATTGAGGAGACGACCTTGGAGAGCGATGAGGCTTCGGATACGAGGGATGAGAGTGCGCTGCCGGTTGCGGTGGCTGCTTCGGATGTTACGACTGAGAGAGAGGATACAGCTGTGGAGAGACTGTCTTGGCTTGCTTGGGCGGCGGCGAATGCTGATGTTACAGTGGCTACTCCACCAGCGGCATTTCCAGCTGCGGAGGCTCCATCGACGAGGATAGATCCTACATCGGCAAGGGTGGTAGTGGCGAGAAGGGAGAGGATTGTGAGGCTGCTTGGAAAATGCATTTTTGATTCCTGTTGGTGTGACGGTATGAGATTCTTGGCTTGAAGGATCTTGTGTTATGTGAATGAAACGATAGACTTGGAAATAGTGAAATGCTAAGAGACTGATCTTTGCTATGCAACAATGGAGCTCTAAATAGTGAACGGTACACCACAGTTATATGGTAAACATCACTAACATTCGAAGGATGAAGCCAACTGAGGCTCAAACGGTGGGGGCGCGACAACTTTGCCTATAATCAGGTGTGATATTCCTCGAAGGATGAACAAACTTTTTTTTCTGGGGCATTCTTCTATCATGGAGAGTCTCCGCGATCCTCATAGCCATGTGCTTGTCGTTGGATACTAACAGTGGAAGTGATTACGCGCCGAAGGTTGGGAGATTTGGTGAATTGCCCCACCCCTCTACACTTTGCTAATTTGGGAAGCCATGCATATTTTCTGTCCATCTAGGTAGCTATAGATATAGATATTGTGTTTCCTTAATGTGTGAAACATCGTGAGCCTAAAAGTGCTTGTATTCTGGTGTGCGATACTCGCATTGTTGCAATGCTACTTGGTATGCGGCGGTGAGCTTATTTTTGGCACGGCGACACAACATGCGCCGAGAAGGTCGCGGGTCAACTCGCCCGGCCCGACAAATCCTTCCCTATATATTTCTAAAGATATCGCATTTGGGCGAAACCGAGCATATTGAGGCTCAGTGTAGCTATTCAACAGCTGTGCAACTTCTCAGAAACGATGAGGCTTCATGTCTGCCTTGTGCAGCCATTCCGGTGTGTCGTTTCAGGGCAGGTAGACTTGATATTCTCGGTAGGTCTTTCCTACTGCAATTGAAAGTTGTCTAGTTGTTTATATTTCCAAACATATGCAATGATGAGCGACATATATAGATAGACACGGCGAAGAGAAGTGGCTCATACAGTGATACAACGATGAAGTTAATATGCAGCAGGGACAATGACAAGTGTGTCGAAAGGGTTAGGAATATTGAGCGAAAGTGAATTTCCAACAGTTATGCAGCGTCGAGTAATTAGGCCGATAAAGGAAAGTACCGAAAGAAGAAACTGGGGTGTGAGCATCGGACGGAAGCAACAGTTGGAAGGCGTAATAAAATGATAGAATAACAAGGAAAGGAAAAGAAAAAGAGCCTGGAAACCAATCTAGATGCAGGAATTGAGATGATAGAATGGAAAAATTGAAGAGCATCTCCGATATTACAAAATGTTATTATATTTTCATTATCCAACTGTCTTTGCGATATTGTTGTCGGCCTGTTATTTCTGCACCGGAGAGAGTGGTCCTCGGAGAATGAAGCGGAGCGTTATTTAAGGGCTTCTCTCCGGGAAGTCAAAATCTATTTTCTCAAACTATATGGCCGTTGTTGTTTCTCAGCAGAAAGAAATGCTGAATATGATATTTTGTTTGTGCAGAATGGAGGCTCTTATTCAGAAGGCATCGAGCATTCGTGAAAAGGCGCGCCGCTTATTGGGGAAGCCTGCAGAGCTCATGTCGGACCTGCACATGTTAAGGACTCCTAGTTGATAGAAATGAGGATAGAATAGAGAGTGAATGCAAACTTCACCCTGCGAAGTAGTAGGATTTAGCTGCAACTCGAAAACCACCATGCCGCGAGCTTTTGTCCTAATTTTCACACGGAAACAGAAGCACATGCACATTCGAATATACAATCAAGGTTGGCATCACAAGTATAATATAACTGAACAGAACCATTCGGCATTTGCCATGGGTTTCCTTCATCATCGTATGTGTAATTTACATTCGAAAGTAATTCCCTTAACACCAATTCATCGAACGCTCCAAAATTTAACATCCGTTATAGCATCTCCATCCATTATTCCACCCACTACAATAAGTACATAGCAGCTGCACCAAGAGCAGCCGCACCAATCATAGGAGCCTGAGTCTTCATGGCACCGGAACCTGATGAAGTAGCGCTAGCCGCGCTTTCCGAAGCCTTGCTGGCTGAACTGCTTGCCTTGCTCACAGCAGTGGAGAGTCCACTGGAAGCACTAGCAACGCTGCTGCTGATGCTGTTGATTGCCGACGAGATAGAGCTTCGGGCCGAGGCATCCGCGGTTTGTGCGACGGAGCTCAGGCTGGCAATCTCGCTGCTTGCCTTGGAGGCTGCGCTTGAGAATTCGGCAACTGCGGCAGATGTGGCGCTAGAGAAGGCGCCTGCAGCTCCAGATGTGACTGTTGAGAAAACTCCTCCAGCCCCGCTGGTAATAGTCGAAAGAACTCCTCCGGCTCCGCTTGTTACGGTCGATAAGACTCCTCCAGCTCCCGATGTTATCGTTGATACCACTCCTCCTGCTCCACTGGTTACAGTGGAAAATGCCCCTGCGGCGTCACTTGTAGCAGTGCTGACTGCTCCTCCTAAGGCACTAGTAGCTGTGTCGACAGCCCCCCCTACGGCGCTGGTTGCGGTTGAGAAAGCACCTCCGATATCTGAGCCGACGGAGTTGACAATGCTGCCAATGTTTTGTGCGGATGCGACAGTAAGGAGGGCGACGACAGGAAGGATTTGGAAACGCATTTTGAAGTTTTTTGAAGAGCGTGAATGCGAAATGGGTAGTTGGATTTGCAGTCGTAGAAGTGAGTTTATGTGAGGTGGAATAGGTAGGTTGTAGTGGAGTCTCGGAGATTATCGTACGAGAGAGCAGAAACCGAATAACTTGCAAAACTGTAGTGAACACAGAAAAGCAGAAAAAGTAAAACAACAGGAGATTGACACTTAGCCTTATATACAGGTGTGTGAGATCGGCTAAGCAATTGATTGCCTTGGTATCCTGCAAGTAAAATGAGATTGCCATCGTCACCGTGCTCTTGGATGTTCCAAGCAAAAACAAGCGGGAAGTTTCCATTTAGTTAGGGTCTTTTCGTATTCAGGTACGAGCGAAAGCTGGGCTCGGCTAGGCACCGACAGAACCTGCAGAGGAAATCCCCCCAAAACACCGGGGCTCCCGCGTGTATACTTTGGTACGCCACAGATATGACCCACTGCATGACGCTGGCCGCCCCCTTTATGGAGCCCCTCTACGAAATATGGAATAGATTCATCAGTGCTGGTGTGGCTTAGGTAATTGAGATGCGCGGCATAAAGCAGCTGCCGAGTACGCCGAGTTATAGTACAGTACTGTGGTGGCTGTGACTGAGTTCAGTGGCACATCGGATATGCATTGCAATCGATAGTTATTGTTTACATTTCATGAACCGGTGACATTACTTGCCTACTAAGTGCCGTCCGCGTACGCTTGAACGTCAGCTTCTTAAAATAGATGATGTTGGCATATTCGGTGGCACAAAAGGAGAACACGACGATTGAAGGGAATGCGGTGAACGTGCGAAACATTGTTTCATAACAACACAAATGTCTAACTGGAGTACCGGTGCCCGGTGCCGGGTGCCAGGGGTTCATGGTCCATGTGACCATGGATCCTAACTGCCGCACAAAGTGCTGTACATATCTGCCCTAGCTCTTACTTCAAATGTTTTTTCAAAAAAGCTTTGATATCCTCTTCGGTCTTTTGGCCTAGGCCCAAAAGTTCGTTATCCGTTTTCTCCATCTTTCCCCCATAGCCTTCCTTGAATATCGCAACAAATAGGTAACCGACCATGACCTCCATTGTGACTTCTCCCTTGGAAAGCTTTTCATTCGATGACTGATAAACATCATCAAGGCTAGCTGGCACGGGCTCAAATGACTTCTCGGGTGCTACTTCCTTAGCTAGCGCGAGAAGGCGGTTTTGCGATGTGATCAGGTCTTGAATGTATACTGCACGGTTCTTGGTCTCTTCAGGCTTGCTCAGAACACCAACAACAGCACGACCGACGGTTTCGAGGGAGGTAGTGCTGAAGAGTTGATCACCACCATCGAAGATACGTGGCTTACCCGAAGCCAAGTCAATCAGGAAATTGTGCTCAAGACCCCAATCAAGGAAAGGACCATTGCGGACATATGTATAGCTGAACTCGGGGTTCTTCGACGCGACTTCCTCGATGTGAGCAGCAACTGCTACCTTATAGCCGAAAACTGGCAGAGTCTTGGCCTTTGGGTTGGCGAGGTCTGATCCAAATTCAGAGGGAAGGAAGCGCTTGACACCTGCAGCGACTGCCGCATCAACTACAGTATTTTGGCCAGGAAAACCTTCAGTGCCAACTGCGGAGACAACCGCATCTTGACCCTTCAATGCAGCTGTGAGGGATTCGACGGAGTCGAAGTCGACGGGGAGAACTTTGACTGATGATGGGAATTGTCCCTTTGATGAGGCACGAATGAGAACTGTGACGTTAAACTTTCCAGAGTTGACGATAGCGTTGAGAATTGGCTTGCCGAGAGCACCAGATGCCTATGTCCCAATCAGTAAATGTTATTCGGCATCAGGAAGCATGATAACTTACACCGGTGATAGCAACGTTCTTGATGACAGACATGGTGGAGAGAGTATTCGAGGTTTGGTGTGTCTGCTTGCTGGGAGGCTTTGAAGACTGAAAGGTTTGTTAAAAGTAGATGATTTTTTACTTGTTGATGATGGAGTAATGATGGATTTTGAGGAGACACTCTTGACATATATATATTCAATCTGTAGGATCACATTCCTTACCTCAATTCGTTTGATCTCCTCCAAAAGTTGGAGTCAAGACGCTGCTTGTGCATCATTCGGCTCCCTCTTCGGTCTCCCATTGATTTCCACCTTTCGTCTTCAAGCATCAGCCTTCACTCTGTAAGCTAGTATGTAAGCCGGAATATCGTGACGGCGAATTAGTCAGCGTGAACGGAGAGTTCATCGTGTGATAATGTCCGAGTGCGTCGTTACACGTGATTCTAGTTGGTAGGCCGTGCAAGCCATCGGGCGCCCACGCTGAAAAGCCGACACGATGCAGGTGCCCTCATTTATCCCTCACGGTTAACTCGCCTCCCACCCGCAACCAGCAAAATACCAGCCACAGTGCTTCAGGAGTATGGACGAACAGCAACTGTCGACCAGATGGATATGTGAATACGAAGGATGCACAAAGTCTTTCCAGCGAAAGGAACACTTAACGCGTCACAAATTATCTCACACGTCTAGCACGACTCACATTTGCAGGATATGTCGCAAGGAATTCTCTCGTAGCGATGGCCTGCAGAGACATCTTGGTAGACATGGCCAAGAATTCAAGAAATCTTCTGGCCGAAGTAAAAAGGCTTGTTTAACATGCCATTCGAGTAAAATCAAATGCGATGGCAATGAACCGTGCTCGCGGTGTAGCAAGAAGGGCATTCCGTGCAAGTATTTGCCGGGCCAGGACCCCGCAAGACGTGATGGGGGCTCGAATGGAAATGCCATAAGCAATGCGGAATATTCGCAACCACTCACAGCCATACGACAATCAAAGGAACAAGCCACTACAACCGACATACCATCCAGTTCTAATCCGAGTCCTTCGGCTGAATTCCTAGAGTCCACAAGGAACATCCAAAGTGCCCACAGTCCCTCTTCCAATATACCTGCTTACCCCCTAGTTCTTCAGAATCCAGGCGGCAACCTTGTGGACTGGACAAAATTGAGGATCCGTAAGGAAGCCCCCCAAGATGCAGACTCATTCCACCCGGACATCACAGGCAAGTCTCTCTTCGCAGACATCACTGCTTCTTGCAAGATACCAGCAGAAGCTATGGAGAAATACCGGAAGTTGTACTTCTCTCAATTCCATGACCATTGGCCAATTGTACATGAGCCCACCTATGATACCTATGAAGAAGGTTCTACCCTGATAATGCCTGCTATCCTAATGATTGGTGGCTGGATTGAAGGAACTTCAAGGTCTTGTGCATGGGCTCTAGAGTTGTACGCACAATTGACGAATTATATTGTATACGAACTGGTGTGTATGGAGGATGAATTGCTATACATGATTAAGACACTGATTCGGTTTTAGAGTCAAGTTCAGCGCATCGACCTACAGACTGAGAGTATACCGGTCATCCTGTATGAGATTGCCCTACTGAGCATGATCTTTGGCCTATATTGTAACGTAGTGCATCCAAACTTCACAAACTTGCATGTTTACTGACCACAGTCATAGAAGCATACTCATATAGCCAAAGCGCTGGTGGTGCGAAATCTTCTATCTGCTGCCATGCACGACAATGAGATCTTTACGGCGGACACGATCTATCCGGAGGACAAACCCGGTTATTTTCTCCCTCTGCGTTTTGTTCGGCAGGGTCAAAGACATAGGTATGGTCCGGTCTTGATGACCTTGATGATGTAACATAGTCCGTCTGCTAATCAATCCATAGAGTAGCTATTTATCTTCTCAAGATTGACACATACTTCAGCATCATCAAGGGCCAAACTCCATTAATCAGACCCGAAGAACTGCATTTCAGGATCTTGCCAACTCACGCTATGTGGCACACCGATGGGCTCGATGTTCTTCAAACTCGTTATACCGATGAACCGAAAGCAAGATCCCGGCTAGCAGTCAGTAAAATGATTGAAGACCATCACTTCGATACAATGGAATGCCCAGAACAAGTACATACCCTGGAAGATGTCCAGATTTGTCTTTGGGGTATGCAAACGCCGATATGGCAGCTCACGAATCAGATCAGAGATACCGACACAATTGTTAACCTAAGCCTGAACATCCAAAAAGAGACGTTAAGGCAACAGTTGGAAAGGCTGAAACGTGGACTCCTCAAACTTTCCTTGAAGCTTACAGCCGAAGATATACTCGAGCAGCCTAATATATCCCCAGCCCGGTACTATTTTGGCGTAGAGACATTTGACGAACCCGGATGGCAAGACACAGTCGTACGACGAATCGCACTTTCCATTCATACCACCTCCATTCTCTACCATCTCCTAAACATCCAACTACTCTCCAACATTCGCGCACTACGGAGATTAGCCAAAGATCCGTCTCTAACCCGAGTCAAAGAAATATTCGGTGAAAAATACAGCGAATCCCACGCCCGGCGGGAATCTGCAACCCGTACATGGATTCAGGTTTCCGATGCTCGCCGGAGTCTCTGGCATGCAGTGGAAATTTTACTTATTCATAATAAGATCGCTACCACTCCTCTTCTCGCAGATTCATTGCACGACCCTATCTCCTATATTGCTATATGCACGGCTGCGTTGATCGTCTGGACGCATTGCATGTACGGACAGGATCCATGCGAGAGCGTATTGGAGTTACCTATACTTCCGCATGAAACAGGAACTTCTATCCAACTGACGAAACTGAGCGAAACGTTGGGCGGCTCGTCGTATGATGAGAAGTGGAAAGAGACGTGGGTTGAGAGCGGTGCTCTTTTTAGACCTGCGATCGAGAATGTACAGTTATGCCGGTGTAATATTGGGATTTTGATGGGGAAGTTTGAGAAGTATATTCCTGAGGGGTGGGAAACTAAAGAAGAACTTGCACCGGGTATCTTTAGAGCACAGGTGGGCGGAGATATTTGAAAGGTTGCTGGACCGAAACAAGCCTATGTAGGAAGTTTTGAGGATGCCGATTATGATACCATGTCTATGATTTGGTTTGAAATGTCTATATTTCATCCATGCATTCATCTGCTACATTACTCATACAGAAAGGAAATATAAGCTGATAACTACTAAAACTCCCAGAATATGCCTCATACATGCAACCGCGAAGCGATGATAGAAGATTTCGTATATGCAATTTTGCTCTTCCAAGATAACACATATCGCCCAGATGTATATAAAACATGCTATGCCGGCTTGCGACGCTCTTTTTTCTACAAACCCCCAAGTAATATTCTTTCTGCCCATCTCTCCTTCCCAAACAAGTTTGAACACATCATCGTTCTCTATCATCTACGCATACGCAGCCCAACCTATGGCGAATTAGTAAGGTCTCCCAAAGTGAAACATGAAAGGAAGAGGAGCAAACGAAAAAGTCCACATACCTGAATACAAAACTGCCAGATTCCTCTCATCACTTGCCTGATTAATCAGATCCGCCACAGTCGCCTCCACACTCAACGTCTTCGACAGCTTCTTATTCACGACCGTCAACGCCCTATCCGCCTCGCTCGGCTGATTAACCGTCTGCTTCCCATTACCCTCCTTCTCCTTATCCTGACCGACGCCCATCTCCGGCGCCACACTCTGCGCCTCCTGCAGCTTCGCCAACCGCACCGGGGATATCGACCAACTGTACAGCGGATCGTAGCGCAGAACGTCGAGGATGGTCATGATACTATAAACTTCCTTGCGCAAGGCCGCAAGCGTGAATTCACAACAACGACGGAACACACCTTCTGTTTTCGTGATACCCATGCCGTCGACGATGTCGCGGGTCAGACGGAAGGGGACGAGCTCAGGGACTGGGAGAACGCGTCCCATTTCGAACGCAACGCCCAAGTCGATGTGGACGACTTCTCCGCTTTCGGTATCGAGGAGAATATTATGACCGTGACGATCGCCGAGACCGAGGACGTGCCCGAGAATAGATATGGCGGCCGTGCTACGCGTGTAGGCAAGTCGTTTGAGGAACCACTCGTCGGGATCGGTGAAGTGTTCGGTGAAGAAATAGCGCATTACTGGATGGAAACGTTCTTGCACTTGTTTGAACTTACGGACGCGGTTTTCGACAGATTGAGTTTGGACGTCGCCGATTTCTTTGCGGCACTGGTTGCCCTTGAGGTCTTTGGGGTAGAAGCGTTCGTGAGCTGGCATTAGGTATTCGTGTAAGGGTATCGTATTTGGGACAAATTCGATCACTCCAGCAGTTGACGTTAACGGTAATACTTTATAAGTTCTGATGCTGAGATTTCGTTGTCTCGTTGATCTGTTCGTTTTGAGAAGCTCGCTGACTTGGGCAAATACTTGCTCCATGATTGCATCTTGACGGAGATCGTCATTACCGCCCTTGACCTGCTAGACGTTAGTCATTGTGTACCATAAAAGAGAGGAGGCACACCACATACCAGCTGTCTGAACCGCGCTCCGTTGTCTGCAACTGCGGTGATAATTTTCGGCAAGCTGACCCCTGATGCGATTGTCATTTGTGCATCGAATTTGACCATCTTCGGAACTTTGGAGTAATCTTTGTCGGCCGCGAGATCTATATGCATTGTTGGAGGAGGTATTGCATATTTTGCAAGGACCTGGTTGAACTTGATTCCAGCTGGCGATTCTCTAAGGGACACTTTTCTTCCAGTCTTGTATTTCTGTTCGTCCTTTTCGTGTGCAAGCTGGACGTACACTCTGATGACAACACCCATGGAGCTCCAGATAGATTGTGCGTGTTCTATCCTTTTGAGTTGTTCCGCAACCTTAATGTTCGCCCTGCTTCTCGACACGGCGACTTCATCCTTCGGGTTTGGACGACTATGAGATCCAGCATATATCTGATACATGCCATGATACGGATGATCCGTGGAGATACGAAGGACGAGAGTGAAGAGAAGTTCCTGAAACTTAGAATCATTGTCAAGCAATCGAGAACTAAGCTGATTCATCAACGAGGCAAATTTGCGACTTGCCACCTTCATCAAGTGCTTCCCTACCGCCTCATTTGCAAACTCTTCTCCGGAATGCTCAAGCCACAGAGCAGTGAAGCGTAGCGCGTTCTTGTCGTGTGTGTCTGAAGCACCTAAGGCCAGAAGGTAGTTCTCCAAGCATTGGCGCAAGAATTCGTCCCTACTTGCACGATGGCGGTGATATTCCTGCTCGTCAAGTTTGAGCCAGGTCTTGGCTTTGCCATAGTACTGCTTGTATTTGGCCTTATCGGCTGCAGTTGTGGCCTTTTTAAGAAGCCGTTCGTACTCCGCCATCTCGTCAGCCCTCGACTCACTTAGCTTCTTCAACCGCGCGAGATCTTCTAGGGTATCTTGATCTTGAAGTTGTTGATCACAAAAAACAGCAAATTGGTGGAAAACCTGGGCAGCTTCATTACCCTTATGCTCCTTTAGGTCCTTCAATGCAGGCTTTAGATATTTTTCAATGATTCGGTCAGCCTTTTCAAGTCTGGCAACTGATACTTGATGTCCAATCTTAGATAGTAGATCAGGCCGCCCAACCGGTATAGCCTGGGCTTTCCAGGATGATCCTTTGTCCAAAGCTCGGAGCATACCTATCGAGGCCGAAGTCTCTCCCTGATCCCAAAGTGCATCTGCAACTTCCATGTGAACGGCAGCTTCAATGTCCAGCCCGAGTGATTTGCATGGCTCAACAAGGTCTATTAAGGATGTTGCGAGAGAGAGAGATTCCTGAAGAGCTCCATGAGCGCGATTGAGAGAGGAGGCCATTAGTGCAACCTGCACCTCCACCAATCTTGTGTCAGGAGACGAAAGTTTGAGAATATCTCGAACTCGTGGTTGTTGACTCAGAATACTCAAAGTCGTTCCTCTGCAAGAAAGGACTTGGCTGATATCATCGAATCTGTCTAAAGTTAGTCATGCCGGTACCGATTTCGCAGTTTGACTTGCCTTCCAGTTTTCATCCATTCTGATCGCTGCTGGAACCTCACTAGCGTTTCTTCAAACTCCTCAGATCCCTGCGAGCTAAGCACCTCATCCATTTCCGATAGAGCAGCTAATGTTCGCAATGACTCGTGAAGAGCTCCAGCACTGAGATCATCTCGTAAGAACCGTTTCATAGTGCTCTCGAGGCCTTCGTTGAGTACTTTCATATGTGCCCCACGACTACTAGCATCGTGAGCCGCTTGGAAGGTCCTGTATATTGTAACGCCGTGGCTATCGCTGTTACTAGGAACCGGTATGTCCCATTGCTCCAATCTGCGAGCGGTACGAAACATTGAATCGAGTGATGTAGCAGCTGCTCCAACACTCTGCTGTGCTTGCAATAAAGAATACGAAAGTCCACTTAAACCAAGCGTATCTAATGCTTTTACAAGCGACCGTGCATCCTTGCCGGCTTCTGCATCCCGTGATCTAATGTGATTATCGTACTGTGCACCTCTAAAAGCAAGACTTTTCGCACCATCCTTTTCGTACTCTAATCGTGCTAATATTGTGCTTAGACTAGCAGGTTGTTGCACACCATAGTACAAATCTGGATCGTCGATATTTTGGAAAATGGTAAGAAGAGTGTCAGTTGGCAGCTCAGGTGCTTCTCCGCCATCTCTCATCGTTGACGAGCGCCGAGATGATTTCACGGGTGCTGACCGATATTCTTCAACAAACATCAGCGCCGTTTTGAACATGCCACAATGTATTGCTGCGGCTGCAGTTGTGAGGTAATCTAGTTCCAGCCAGTGCAGCCTGTCCGCCGACGACTTTTCATGTGGTAGTTGCTGTGTACGTAAGTAGAGAATAGCGTTAACGAGCGCCTTCAAGTTGTTTTTGTCGACATCTTTGCACTTTGCAAACCAATTCGCGAATGCCGTTGAAAGCTGTTTTCGGCCTACTTTCTGCACTTGGATGTCTGTAGAGAGAACGAGGTGAAGAATGAAGGGGAATGCCTGATCCGCAAAATCCGGTACGCTTTCAAGAACTGGTGATAGTGCGCATAAAATGGGGTCATCAGGAACAGTATCAGCTAAAGCAATTGACAAGTCCCGCAGCCAATATGGAACAAGAATCGAATCTGTCGACAGCTGATCTTCAATGACCCTTGCCCCCTGCGCAGACTCCGCCGCCTCACACGGTGGCACAGGATAAGGATTCCAGGACGAGACTTCGTATACAGGAGCTGGCATATTTTGACGGCATACCTCCGCTATTTGATCTTCAGACCGTGTAACAATATTGCGCAGGGCGGTCTCCGCAAGTCCTACCGCTGATTGGTCATCCCCTAGCAACAAAGATTGTAGAAGGCTTACGATGCAAGCTCGCGAGGACAAATCAGACTTGGAAGATGAGACCAGTGCTCTCATCTTAGACAAAGTCGATTCCTGTAAGAGTTCCTGATGAACGTGGCCAGTGGCAGCAAAAGCCCTGCCAAGTATCCGTGCTGCCCAAGACAAATACTGCTTACTCACGGAGTTCCCTCTGCAGGATTTCCATACCACTACCGCGTTTGCTACGGCAGAGTGGTCATCTCCGTAAATGTCGCTTCTGAATGAGCTAGGACACTCAAATTCGGAGCATAGCATACCTAATGCAAGCTTGCGAGCGGGTGTGCTTAGCAACGCACTGCCGCTCTTTTCATCCTCGAGCAGTTGATCCAAAAGAGTGCTCTCCGTTGAGCCTTTCTCTGCATTTCCGATCATTCGAATCTCGTTGGCTGAAGCCATAAGGGCCTTGAATCTAGAGCCCAAAGACCCTACTAGAATGGGTGATTCATATTGCGAAGCATACTTACTTATCCAGGAATGAAATTTTTGAGCTTTAGACAATGTTGCTTGGTGCTGACTTTCTTGCGTCGTGCTAGATTTTCTCTCTTGCATGAATGCACGTAACGACCCTAACACGGAAAGGGTGATACTTGCTACAAACGATGGCGATCGTGTCAAATAGATAGTGCCTCGCCTCAAAAGATACTGCAAAATACCCATAGAATCATCTGCACATTCAGGGTCTGTGATGAAGGGTCTTACGGAGCGTAGAAGCATTTCCAAAGGATAACCCTGTGTTGCAGTATCCCCAGAAAGCGATATGAGAACGCGAAGTTTCCGCAAGACAGAGCAAGCATGAAGTGAACCAAGGGCGGGATGTATAGTTCGCAACAAATTTCTAGCAATGAACGTAACTAAACTTGGAGTGTACAGAGTTTCCACTTCGTGTTCAGTTCTGGCACATAAATGCTTGATTTCAAATGTCAGGTACTTCGCTTTGAAAGTAGGCTGTTGATTGGGCGGCAAGGTCAGTTCAGACGAGCTCAGGGACTTCATGTTCTCCATGTTGTGCGCTGCATAAAGCAAATTTTCATCTTTGGCGAAATACTTTTCGATCTGCTGCTCCTGGTCGATGACGCTGAACAGGATGGAGACTATCTCGGCAAAATGCAGATTGACACATTGAAGAAATCGCTCTTGGCCTAAGCGTTTCTTCAAACGAGACTCGCCACTCTTACGGTTTCTGTCGCTAGATGGCGGCACGCCAATGTCGCTAGCGATACAGTATGCCATAATTTTCGAAAAGCATTTCTGGAGTAATTGAACATCGGAAGTCTGTAGCAGCTCAGCCAAATGCTCCAAGTCGGTGTCTTGCCCTCGCATCATGAGAAGAGCAGCCGCCTCTTCCTGAGCAAATTCTAGTAAGTCACGGAGGCTAGCAAAGCCGAAAATAAGGAATGGAATGTCGTCCATGATCTCCGACTCGAGCCAAGTGTAGAGAATTTGCGGTGCGAATAGTTGAAACAATTCCTTGGAATCCTTGACTGCAAGCGCCGATGCAATTTCGGACACGCAGCGTGTGGCGTGATGGACAGACTCCTGGATTCTCCCTGGCGTCTCGAAGAGGTGATAAATACATCTTCGCAGTAGTGTTGACCAACGAGAAGCGAGTTTTGCCAACACGTAGAGACGAAAGGCAATACCTTCCAGTCCATTCGGATCTGATGGCAGAAGTTCCAGCACATCCACAAAGATCTTGTCGTGTTCTTTCAGGGTGAAAAGGTCAAATATGTCCGAAATATTGTCTCCAATGAAAAACTTCGTCGTGGGGCTACCTTTTTCCAATAACTCCAAGAGAATTGTGCGTGGGGAAGACCTTGCTGGCGCAACTCCATAGTTTTGATTGAAGTGTAAAAGCTTAAGAAGCATTTTTACTATGCCCAACTGGACCGCTGTAGAAGCAGTACCGTTGTGCAGCTGAGATACCAACCAATCATAGCATATTTTTGCATCGGCACCAAAAGAGCTGGCCTCATCAATGGACCATGCAGGTAAGAGTCCCATAAGAACCTCCAGGCAAGCACACATAGTAATCTCACTAAAATTGAAGTCCTTGGAAGAGAGTATAAAGCCCATACACTCCAGCAGGCGATGACTATCTGACGCATCAAGAATGAGATCGGAGTTGAGGACATCCCTTATTAGTCCACGACATGACAGTATCTCCCTTTTATTCATCAAGATGAAGTCGTCAACAAACCTAGAAGGAACTCTGGCACAAATCGGTAAAGTCTCGCTCATAGCAGCAACTAAGATTAAGCGCGCTGTAGTCTCAATATTGAATGTCGATATACTCATGTCAAAAGCCATGATTCGCCTTGGTGTTTTCATGTCCTCTGCCAATGATGATTGCTTCTCATGCTTAGAGAATTCGTCATCGATATCCATCGGGTCCCCTTCACCGACCGCCGTAGTAGAATCCGATACGAGACGGCGACGCTTCAACTCTCCTGCGGCAACCGACAGTAATTGTAAAAGCTGGGGATTCTGATCAGCCACTCGAGTAAACTCTGTGGAGTTACACTGGGGTAAATAAGGCCGAAGAGCTTGCAACAGGGCGTCAACAAATTTCTGTGTCCCTTTGAAGTCCCTTGCCTCCGAGCGCCTCAGAAACTCGAACAGCTCTTCAACGAGGCTTTTGACATCGCTCTCTAAAAGATGCGATTGCTCCATATTTGATTCGGCGGAATGGGGAAGCAGAAGTATTCCCGTCATGCAAGCATCGATCGAACCACGATACGTGTCACTAGAGACTTGAGGGGAGCCTTCTGCATTAAAACTTCGCCAAGTTTGTACTAACTCGGCGAATTTGGTACTTAAAAACTCAAAGATCAACTTTCTGACAGAATTGAAGTGAGTATTGTCCTGGCGAAAGACAATATCATCACTATGAGCGATTGCTGGACAGGATTGACAAGACGAGGCGTTTTTAGATAATGGTATCTTGTCTAACAACAAAAGATAACGAAGGACGTCTTGACTAATTAAGTGCTGCTGCCATGCCTGCACAACCGGACCGCCCGTCGAAAGACTATTAGAGGGCGGAGGTAGTCTTGAAAGGCTCAAGCTCGTGCGCAAAAGGGCCACAAATTGGAACGGCTGAATATGGGCACCATAACGAGCGACAAATAATCTATCAGCTTTGCATGCGTTAGACATTTTTCTACACTACAGGGCGACCTCTTACCCGGATTCCACTTCCCGAAAAGCCAGCGAACCACATGCTGGCATGCCGCCAAACTTGTACCAGGTGCTTCGCTAATGTCGACCTGCAAGAAATGCATCATCAGAGCAATCGAGGAATCGCAAAGAATCGGGGGGCCACTAATATCAGCAGTGGTGATGATTGCCTTCACGCTCTCCTCTATGTCACGATAAGCTACCAAGCACTTCGCATGTAGCGAATGCAGTAGCAGAGCAGCCGCACGGCAGGTGACGGCGAAAGTAAGTGACTTGGTACCGGTGTGCCAATGAAGTTTCCAATCTATCGAAGAGTCCGAAGCCGAGGACTGATAAGCGCAACTGTAATAGTAATATTAGATTCACCACTCTAGGAAGAAAAGTTTAATGCTCACCTTGCTATACTGAGCAGGGCCCATGAAGCGATATTACTACGTTTGTCTGATGTGTAGCTTACCAGAAGTTCCAACAGGTCTCGGAGCGCGGAAGTGGGAAGATCGTAGCCTTGTAGTATGAATGGCAGTATCTGTAGCCCAGCGAGTCTAGCACCTGGTTCGTTGGATCTGAGGGAATCGAGTAATCTTTCAGAAAATAGAGGAACACGTTGGCGCTTCCGTGGGTAATCAGCAGACTCATTTCTCATTTCATCAGAGTTCACTTTTTTCTGCTCCTTGATGCCCACCAGTTTTTCTAGGATAGAAATAGCTAATAGCGTTGCCCAGTTCCGTTCAGCATTGCGATTGTTGTTTGGCCACAATCCGAATGAATTAAGGCGAAAAGGTTGGACATGTGTCCACCCTGAGCTCATGTCTGAAAGTTCCACATCATCTAAATGGAGCAGAAGACGATCTGGTCGGCGAGCATAATCTGTTCGCATGGTATCAAGAAGCTCCTCCAGGTTGGTATGTAGATCCTCGTCTTCCATTTCTTTAGCTATAGCTTCTAAATGCAGATGCACACGGTACAGGGTAATTAGCATCTCATCCCGCACGGAGTCGTGCATTTCACCAACTTTACCCGGCCACCAACGGCACATCAAAGGGAGGAACCCTCGACCTATTGATGAGCAAAAAGATGTATGATCTTCGGAACAGTTCAACAGAACCAAATTGATAACAGAAAAGGCTACTTGATGTAATTGGCCTACATTTGACGTCTGACATTGCAACAATCGCATCATGGTGGTGGACGCTCGCTCAAGAGTTGGGAAATCGACGTTACCGACGGAAGAAAGAGCCAAGAAAAGAATTTGACACAGAAGAGAATCCTCGGTATTCTGCCTGGATACCACTCCAGACCGGTTTGGTGTGCTTCTGATACCCGAAGAAGATTTTACCAAAGAGGGACGGCCACTTCCATGAGAAAAGCTATTAAATGATTCTGGCGCATCTGCATCATTGCTTCCGATGGACAATTCCAGACCATCAAGGCAGAACTCTGTAATCTCAGTTCGTATATCCGATTTGAGACGCTCTGCAACGGGTGCTTGCTCAAGCAGCGCGACCAGTGATTTGAGATAGTCCTGGGCTACAGGTTTGAAGTAATCTCCATCTGGTGTCGGAATAGTGTCAATGACATGAGCAACCAGTGCTTCTACGGTATTTCGCTTGAATTTGGATGCGCCAGCTTCAACGAGTGCAAAGATGACATTGGCGCATAGTTCCAATTTCAATTCTGACTTTGCACCTCCAGACCTTTTTCCTTTCGCTGCAACCAGGTATTTGCGTTTCTCTTCAACGACAATCCCGAAGATGACCTCGAATAGTTTATGGTAGGTCTTGTCTGCTAATTGGTCCCTAGTTCTTATGTTAGGCTAGAATGATGGAGCTTGAAGGTAGCTGGCATACACATTATCGGCTTTATGAATGCCAGTGAAAATGGCTTTCAGATCTGTTGTGTGTCAATCGTCGCTCGTAAAATACATCCCAGAGCATTGCTGCAATCAGCAATATTGGCTTACCTTTGAGAGGCTTCGTAGGATCCGCTTTGCCAGCTTCTAGATTACCTGATGCTCTCTCAGTAACATGTCGCAAACCTGAGTACGGACACATTACCTAGCACCTGTTTCAGATCAACTTCTGCGGACGACATATCGAATGAAGCTAGACAGTCTCAAGCCTAAATGCTTGACACATCCCTAGCAGCTGCGGTTGGGGTGGTTGTCGTTGCGTTGTGCTGTGTTGCGTTGCGTCGATTCAATGGCTCAGATTACTGCGACCATCTATAATAAATAACTTGGGATTGGAAACGGAGAACCGATATTGACGATCAAGCATTTTGTATGTCAATTTGCATTCGTAAGGTCCGCGCAATTTCAAGACGTCAAATTTGCCATGAAGGATAGTCTGAAGATGATTATATGCAGCAACAATTTTTTGGTGGTTCACAATTCGCGACGCGAATTTTCGTGTGGATGAAAGAGCTCCAAATTTCAATCAAACACCGCTTGCACCATCAACAAATTTCTATGCGACAACAAAGTGGTTAACAACCTCCGCTTCACAACCTGTGATACAGCTTTTGGGAATTGCGGATGTAGAATCGCCAGCGCCATTTTTTCTTAAGATCTGATAAGTTCTGGCCCCAGTTCTTTGCCTGCTCCAGAACCTGTACTTTCATCTCAAAAATGACGGAACAACTGAATAGCTTGGATAGCTTGCAAGCTCTACATTCGGACCTGCTCGCATTATCAGACTCGCGCCTTTCAAACCTCGATCGACTAGCCGCAGAACTCGAAGCTCATGTCGAAGCATTCCGTAGCCTTCTTGATCACAAACCACGAAATGATCAGAGTCGCAAGAGCATCCAAACAGGTATTTAACTTCCCACATTCGGAGCATCCCATTCCAATAGCTAACCACAGAACTATAGGAAAACTTGCTCGGGACGGACAGGAATACGAGATCAACGACCAATTTCAGCAAGGCACCTTTCAACTGGCAGACGAACTGAATCTTGACGAAATCGACGCGGCCCAAATATTTCTCGATGCTCAAGACGATGCAGACGCCACAGGACGCTCAGTTCTTTCGTGCTCCCTTATACGTTTCCACCAGCGCAGGAAAACACTGCTAGATTGTTTACGTCTCATACTACAATTCAATGGTGATGTTGATGAGACGCTGGAACAGGATGTAAAGGACTTTTTGGGGCATATCATTAAAGATCTGATTCGGCCCCAAAATGCTACGAGCAGCCAAAATTTCCTGCAAAAATGTCTATCCGCCATGGGTGATATTAAAAAGTTACTTCAGAAGATATCCGATAAAATAAGCAGCGCATCAGTGTTGGGACAGCCATCGCAGCCCGAGCAACTAGAGATTATGGGGTATCAGCGTTCAAGTCTTGTCAAACAACATGAAATACTGGGCACCATTATTCTCTACCTGGTAAAGGCCAACCATGTGATTCAGGGAGATTTTGAGGTGCTGCTTGGAGCGTTGAAAAAGGCCGACAAGTACGACAATCTTCTGGGTAGGTATTCCATGACGGACTCTTTGTGACATGTTACATGTCATATATATAGTATTCGGTTTATTTCTATACTAATAGATTGTTGTAGTCCATTACTTCCCGGCTTTGGGTGCTTGTATCTCACGGTTTGGCTCGCCGGAGGGAGGGGCAACAATACAAGATGCCAGAGCATTGGATAAAAAGTTCAGTGAGAAGACAGATTCAACTCCTTGGCTCCTGGCCTATGTCCATGCCGCATTCAGGGCTTGGTGGCTGGCAGAGTATAGCGGGTGGTATGTAGAGCCACATGATGGGCTACCGTCCGGTGTAAATCTTGAAGAAGGTTAGTCAATATCCTACTGTTTTCGGTATTTCTAGAGCCACTGACACGTAAATCTAGAGTCTAGACAGCGTTCTCGACAGTTTACTGAAGCACTGAAAGATGGTGCCTTCGATTTCCTACTTTCACTTTCTGCTGACGTCAAATCTGTCGATTGGTATGAACCGTCTCGCCACGGCCTAAGATTATGGCTCCAGCGAAAAGCCCCGGCTTTGCTATCCGATTCTGTTGCATTCTCAAGTTTCTTTCAGGATGCTTTAATGGAGCAACTGGAAACATTCATCGAAAGCTTTATAACGAACCTGCCCGACATCCTGAGAAAGCTGAGGATAGATGAAGATGAGCAGCGTCAATTAAGTCATGAGCATGAGCATGATTTAGATCTGGAACGATTCATAGTGATTATCTCTTATGCGTTTGAAGGTCGGCCTAAGGCAGCCCTTGAGGGGTTCTGGGACGTTCCAGATGGCGTGTTGATCGGTTTCATGCATTGGGCATCCCGACGTGCATCAACTCCCCTCGTTTCGGCATTTTGCGAAATGCTACAAGCTATTTCGGAAGATGAGGAGTGTGCTACTGCCGCTCATGAGTTTTTGCTTGATGAAAGCCCTCAGTCAGGGAAGATGAAGCGAACTCATGCCCTCACTTGGAACCAGATATTCAAGGAGCTAACTTACTTCACAAACAAACTTCGTGATCAACCGGTACCACAGGTTCAGGCTTATCGGCCCGGGAAACCAAACACAGATCAAGCAGAACTTGAGCCTGAGTCTTATATAATGTTGGAGTCATACCTCCGTCTCATTTCACGACTTTGCTCTGAAAGTGCAGTAGCACGTCAGTACCTAATGCAACATTCAACTTTCCAGCTAGCGGATATACTCTTTCAATTGGCAAGCAGCTCAATACCGTCTCGTTTTCGGGCGTGTGCTTTCACGACGATACGTTCGCTGCTTAGTAACAAAACCAAACTAGCAGGAGAGTATCTTTGGACAGCGCTCGACGTTTGGATATCGGGAGGTTATGCTCCTACTTCGGGCACTCAGAGAAGTGCAGCTGCTCCGACTCTTTCCGCGCCTGAAGCAATCTTGCGTAAATTTGGAGCTGGCTTTGAGGAACCAGATGCATTTATCCGATTGCTCGATGCTCTCGTCTCGCCCTATGAGGAAGATGACGTTTTGCGAGATGGGCTGCCATTCCCTGAAGTACTAGGGGCCTCTAGTCGCATGCCCGGAATTGATCCGTATGTTGACTTTGCAGTGGGTCAGGTTTTTGGTGCGAAGATGACTGAAGTAACTGAACCAGCACAATTAAGGCAGCTACAGTTAACATGTCTCAAATTCATCACAACTTGTCTGGAAACTTTCAATGAAGATCTCGTAATCTTCGCTAACAAATCCAATGTTTCAGTCGATACTGCGATAAAGACGTCCGATTTGCAAACTTACGTCTTGTTACACCCTTTCACCAGAGTTATGGAGTGGATGTTCAATTCCAGTGTGATGTCTGCACTATTTGCTGCAATCAATCAAGACATCACTGAGGTGGCCAATAGTGCTCCCGACACACCACTGGTCAGATGCCTCCTACAGGGTATACAAGCAGTCACGTTGATTATGGATCTTCAACCTACTTATCTGGACATTGTACGACCTGTCATTAAACGTCAAGCCAACCATCGCCGCAGCCCGGTACCTAACGCTGCTTATGCCTCTTTTGAAGATGGCGTATTGAACCATCTAGCCATTATCCCCAACCTAGGACTGTACTGCAGTTCCGGGCACCCTGAACTAGTGATAGCATCTTTGAAGTTGTTGGAAAAGCTTTCATCGTCACCACGCCTTGCTCCAGTTCCAAATACTGGCCTCGGCAGAAGGATTGACCGCAACAAGGCCATTGCGGCTTTAGAAGAGAACAATGCAGCTGAAGCTATCTCGCGCTCACTTCTCAATGAAATCCAATCCAGAATAGGAGACACCGAAGGCCCAGAATCGGTACCTTACATCATCAAAGTCCATATATTGGACTTTCTGATATCCTGCTTGGAAGCATCTCAAGGTCATACGACAATTGCACACCTACTCCTTGGATTTCAATGTCGAAATGATCAGTTAGATGTTGACCCGGATAGTCCATTCAATCGTCAGATTTCGCTCTTCCACTCGATCTTGACTTTGGCTGTAGACTTGCACATCGAAGATGATGTTGACAGCGTTTCCTCATGGCTCGTCGCTTTGAAGCACAAGTGCTTCCGCTTGCTCAGACAGCTCTGGTATTCGCCAGTATCATCAGATCTTACCATGATAGAGATGCGCTCTAGCAATACGCTTTTCGAGATGTTCATCAAGCAAACTCTGATTGGACCGGACATGCTTTGGAATGGGCTGCATATCGCAGCTCCACAATTTTTGACCACCTCTTCGGCTTCATGTCTCTCAGAGTTCTTATATCAACGTGCTGCTGTGCTGCAGTACGTATCAGCTGAATTACGTCAAGTAGCTCTCAGTCATTTGCCTTCGCTGAAGCAGCGAATCTTCAGTACTTTACATGGCTCAACACTTGTCGATGAAGGGGAGCAAGTACCAAATTGCAGCGTCTTTGATCTCTTCGACTTTATGGATATCCCAGTGCCAGAGTCATTCCGACTGCCAGCTTTATCATTCTTCAAGGATGTAGACATTCGTGTCTGTCTGGAGGTGCATGGTGACTTCCCCACCACAGTCAGCATTCCCAAGCTCGAAGAACTCCTCGTCCTACGACGGGAAGAACTGTTGGCCACCAGGAGACTTGATGATCCGCAAGAAATGGCCGCATTCAACACCCAGGCTCAAAACATGATTGATTTTTACGTCATCGACAATCAGTTAAAGTGTCTCAAAGCGTCTCGACTCAAGGCACTTCAAGCATGGGTCCAATTATTCCTGGTGATGATTGAAACTGCGGACAACGATGAGACTACTAAGACTACCTTTGTTTTGCAGACGTTACAAATCATTCTTCCTCGACTGGAAAACAACCTTGAAAACGGCCCAGAAGCGATGGAACTGTCAAGGCTCACTAAAGCGCTCCTTTTCAGCTTAGATCCAAATTCCGATGCTTTCAAGAACGGCGATTTGGGTCAAAATTTGAGCGATAGACTGTTCCATCTATTCGAATTGTCTCTCAGAGCAATAACTGCCTTGGGCGCAAACGGTCCGTTGAAGGAAATATTTTATGCCATCAGTTATCGCTATTTGACAGGAATGTCAGATATCGGAAATTTTAGTGACCTTGATCGGGACGATGCTAGTACCTTGAATAACAGCGCACGTCGCACGGGTCGCCTTGGTCGAGGGTCCGATCTGCCTTTAATGACTGGTGTGCGGAGACGCCACAGTACGCAGACAATCAAACTCGCAGGTGATCGATTAATTGACCAAATATGCGACGATGCGCTCGTTGGCGAACCAAATTGTAGGATTGCAGGCTTGCTACTCCTTGGGGCTTTGGTGAAAATGGCTAAGCAGGAAAATTCGAACTATATGATCGAGTCTTTAAGTCGACTAAATTTCATAACTATACTAGTACATTCTATCGAGGAACTAGCAAACGCCTTGGATGAATTTGCACGCGAAGGTGGGAACGGCCCGTACATTCATATCTGGTGGTATACTAACAGTGATTAGATGCTTCTGTGCTGTTGGCAGACTTCTATGCAAGACTAGCGCTCCTGGTTCATATATCACAAAGTCGAGCTGGAGCCACTGCCGTGCTAAATTCCGGTCTCTTCCACTCCATTCGTAATTCGGGGCTATTCTCGGTGGATCCTGATCTGGATATTGGTAATTACTCATCCTCAAGATCCGTCCGTGTGTGTAAACTAACACCTCCTAGATGTCAATAACCCAGAAGCAGTAAGCAGACATTACAGTCTACTCGCCGCTATTCTGAGAGTTATATGTTCTACGCTCATCAGTCGAGGTTTGAATAATGAGCAAACACTTCAACAAGGACGGAAGTTCCTAGCGGATAACAGAGCATCTATCCTCGCGGTGCTGAAAAGGTCTGCAGGACTTGGGACAGGAAACACGGCAGCAGAGGAAAGCATCGACGACATAGCTGACTCATTCATGCTGCTCATGACGATCACTGATTTCGTCGATGTAAGTTTACAAAAGCCTTCCTACCATCGAAACCAGACTAACATGAATCTCTAGTTTGAAGAGAAGACCACTCATAAGCGCCCGTCTTTGAAATCCTTCACTTAAAGGAAGTGAATTTTGACTGGATAACTTGTATATTGGACTAACATGAATAAAAAACGGAAAGGGGAATGGATAAAAGGGTAGAATTAAGCTAGGCTAGTTGCTGCAATATGCAGCACCTCACATATACTGCAAAGATCAATGACCATCATGTTGTTTTATTTGTAATCGAGGAGACAGAGGCGATACATCTTGAGATGATTCTCAACCGGGGCAGATCAAAGGTAGAAATATAAAGCTCAAGCAAAAGGAAGTGTAATTCTACCATCCATCCCAGCCATCATTGCATTCTAGGACGAAGTGATGTGTCTCGTCGGTAACTTTAACTCCGAGGCGGCCGTGGCGGCCTTATCTTTATCGGCTTTCCTGGATCCCGATATTCTTACCGGGTACGGGTTCGCGTCATCAAATAGGAAATATGGCAAGCCAGCTCCGTAAAGCTTTCGGAGCACTAAATATCCAAGAAAATATTGATCCGCAAAGAACGCAAAAGCAGCGTATCTAGGGAATTACTCTTATCGACGTTAATGCTGTGATCCGACGCGTATTGCTATCGCAGCATAGGTACAGCATAATCGATAAAGAGCCCATTCAGCAGGTGCCCGGTCTTTCGGCCACTAAAATCATCCCCTCAATCACAAGCTTGAACATCGAAACCACATCATTTGTTACCCACGAAGTTGTCCAATTCAATGCGTCCTCCACAAGATCAAGTATTTGACTCTTCCGCTTCCTCCAGATCTCAATCCAAACGAAGGCTTCACGAAACACAGAGCGCATCCACCAATACTGCCGACGCCTCAGACGCGTACAGAGCCGATCAACTCTCATCGGAAAGCAATCTATCAAAGAAGTTGAAAACGTCACCATTTTCTGGGAACCTCGGGTCAAGACCAAATCCTACCAAGACAACGGCGATGTCCCGCACACAAGTAATTGATTTAAGGCCTTCGAATTTTCAACCACATACTGGGGCAAAGAGATTGGTGATAAAGAACCTTAGGACAACCTCTCGCAACGACGCCGAAAAATACTATGAGAAGACAGGGAAGGAACTGGATGATGCTCTGACGTCTGTCTTCGCGAACAAGCAGCCGATAGCACCCTTAGAGGTTTTATGCCGTGGAGTTGAAGCGACATGTCGGCGTGGAAGGTCACAAGAGCTGTATGCACACCTGGAGAGGCGATGTCAAGCGCATATCAAAGATGAGCTTCTGCCACAGATTAAGAAACAAGCAGGTTCCAATGCGGTTGATACACTGCGGACGGTGCAGAGAGTGTGGGGGTTATGGAAGGATCAACTGGTATTTCTAAGATGGAAGGTTTGTGAGAAACAATTACTGACTTGGGGCATAGGTGCTCATGAGATCCATTTTCTGCTATCTCGATAGATCATACCTATTAAATTCGAAGGACCTACCGCAGTTAGAAGATATGGGCATAAAACAATTCCGCGAGATAATCTTCAAAGATGGGAAGAACATCAGCAACCTGGGGTCTCAGACTATATCCGGTATCTGTGACCTTGTTAAGTGTGATAGGGAGGGTTTGGATAGCTTCGATCCGGTACTACTTCGCGCTTCGATCGCCACGCTTCATATTCTAGGGATATATTCCTCTTTATTCGAAAGCAGCTTCCAATCTATGTCTGCGGACTACTTAGAGCAATTCGCATCCGATAGGAGCTCCTCGCCACTGAGAGATTACATAAGTGCCTGTGATACTTTGTTACAACGAGAGACCAATAGATGCGATATGTACAATTTTGATAGCGTCACAAAGAGAACTTTACTCGATACTGCGCATGAGATATTGATCAACAAGCGTTCGAATGTTCTACTTGAGCCAATAGCTGTTTCCAAGCTCTTGGATGCGAATGCTGTGGCATCTTTGAAGTCCTTATATCAGCTCCTGAGTTTATCAAAAATTCAAGCGAAGCTCAAGAAGCCGTTCGAGAATTATATAAAAACTGTTGGGTCTGGCATTGCTATGGATAAGGAGAGAGGAGATGAAATGGTTGTGCGCTTACTCGAGTTAAAACGGACGTTGGATACCATCATTCGTGATGCGTTTAACAAGGATGAACAGTTCACGCATTGTCTACGTGATGCGTTCGGAAGATTCATTAATGATCGCCAGATTGCCCAAGCTTGGGGTTCGGGGACATCAAAGGTTGGAGAGATGATTGCGAAGTACATTGATTTATTACTTCGTGGTGGCCTCAAAGCTGTGCCACGATCATTGATTTCCGATGCTACTGATCGAACTGAAGCTGAGAGGAAAGGTTTAGCAAGTACTGGTGATGAGGATGCCGAATTGGACCGTCAGTTGGATCAAGGCCTCGAACTTTTCCGTTTCATTGAAGGAAAGGATGTGTTTGAAGCATTTTACAAGAAGGACCTAGCAAGACGGCTACTGATGGCGCGAAGCGCAAGTCAGGATGCGGAGAGAAACATGCTTACGAAGCTAAGAGTCGAATGCGGTAACAGCTTTACTCATAATCTTGAACAAATGTTCAAAGACCAAGAGATTGCACGAGATGAAATGATCTCCTACAAGCAATCGCTCAGCAACACCAGCAAAACCACCTTGGACCTTCAAGTTAACGTCCTGTCAGCCTCCGCTTGGCCAACATACCCCGACATCAAAGTCAACCTTCCTTCCGAAGTGGCGAAGCATATCGAAAAGTATGACCGTCACTACATACACAAACACACCGGCCGTAGGTTAACATGGAAACATTCTCTCGCGCATAGCGTCGTCCGCGCCACCTTCAACAAAGGCACCAAAGAACTCCTCGTCAGTGCCTTCCAAGCGATCGTCCTCGTCCTCTTCAACGACCTTTCCGACCCCGCCGGCCACCTCTCCTACAACGACATCTCCACTGCCACCGCCCTCCCCGACGCCGAGCTCGAACGCACGCTGCAATCGCTCGCGTGCGGGAAAGTCCGCGTCCTAACCAAGCACCCCAAGGGCCGCGATATCAACCACACGGATACATTTACCGTGAATCTCAACTTCACGGACCCGAAAGTCAGGATCAAGATCAACCAGATCCAGCTCAAGGAGACGAAGGAGGAAAATAAGGAGACGCATGAGAGAGTCGCCCAGGACAGACAGTATGAGACCCAAGCGGCGATTGTGAGGATTATGAAGAGTAGGAAGAAGATGACGCATCAGAATTTGGTGGCGGAGGTTATTAATCAGACGAAGGCGAGGGGTGCCGTAGAGCCCGCGGAGATTAAGAAGAATATTGAGAGTGAGTTTCTCTTTCGCTGTTTGTTTGCTGCTGGATGGATGCATTGTGTTCTGTGCAGAAGAAGAAAATGATTTGCTAACCTGAAGCAGAATTAATCGAGAAGGATTATATCGAGAGAGAGGATGGTATGTACTCATACATGGCATAGAGGCCTCCCTATGGGTATGAATTGGTGAGACAGACACTCAAGGAAGGGTGTATGCGAAGAACATGGTCTGGTCTATAAGATACACGCGGCATAGATCCTTATTCCTAGAGATACATGAAGGACGGATGAAGGGGACGGGTCATGTGGATGACATGATAAAGAACAAGACTGAGCATTTTACGAGCACATGGATGAATGATATATATAGACAAGCTTGATAATACATGCATGTATATATGTCTGTAAAGAATCAAAACCGCGCTCGCTTCTTACTTGTATGAAAGTTTCTTCATCCGTAGATAGGTCTTGTCATGCCATTAGATAGATTATGTATGCCGCGCGAACTGCTCACTTTATTCCATCAAACCTCTCCATTTCGATCAACTCATTCAAACTGAACTTCATTGTGCAAACTTGCTCTGATAGATTTTACTTAATTTATTACTTTACTGTTGTACCATCTATGTACTATACTGTACTGTACTATATACTATCTTCCTCTTTCGTCATAATATACATCGCTCGACAAATAAAAGGAAATGTGCCAGAGAGGCCGCTCGACGGTATCCGCCAGATTTTGCTATTTTCCCCTAAGAACGCCTGGAACTTTCGTGCATGCATGCATGCATGCCTCCCTCCCTCCACCCATTGGTGATTAATTAAGTAATTGTCTTTCCTCCCTACTTCCTTCCTTCCTTGCTCTCAATCCTCCACTCTCACACAAACATCCACCCCTCAAACCAAATCATCCGCGCCCGGACCCCCAAACGGGCTCTCCCTCCTGTGATCGAAATCCACAGCCCTCCCCTGCACTTTCCCCGTCACAGGACTCCTCGCCGTAGGATCGTAGTGCAGGTGATCTCTTTCCCTCTCGCTCCCACTTGTGTGCGCGTCTCTGATCGACGAAGTCGAAGATTTCTTATGCGCATGTCTGACGGAGTCCTGGGTTCTTGCGATGGATTTGCGGTTTGCGGAGCTGGAGCTCGATACGGAGGAGTAGACGGAGGTGGCGGAGGTTTTGTGCTGGTGGGAAGAGGTGGAGGTGGGGTTGGTGGGGGAGTAGGTTTGGTAGACTTGGATTTGGTGCTCGTGGCCTTGGATGGTGATGGTGGAGTCGGGGAAGTAGGGGGAGGGGAGAGGGGGGACGGGGATTTGGGGGGAGGTGGTGCGGGGGGGTGAGGAGCTGCGGGGTGGGAGGGTGTTGGGGACGTAGGTGGCGGGGGGTGGGGTGGGGGTTTTGGTAAGGGTGGGGTTGGAGTTGGTGTTGGGAGAGGGCTCGGCGCTATTGACGACGGAGCCGGCGAGAGATTGGATGGTAGCGTGGGAGCCGGCGGGGACGAAGAGGTAGTTTTGTTGGAGGTCGCCTGAGATGGGGGAGATGGAGAGATCGGAGTTGGGGCGGATAACGGGGGATTCGGAGAGAGAGGGTCGGTTCGAGGGAACACTGAGGGTGCTGGTGGAGGCCGTTGGTTGGTGGGTTCTGGCTGTGCTCTCAGTAGGTCCGAGTTTGAGTGGTGAAGGCTTGTGTTTGGGTTTGGTTCGGCTGCTTTCGCTTGATGGACGGTCTGTTGGAGGGAAGTTCAAGGTGCCGGCTTCGGGGGATGGGGTGCGGCTGGGGACGACCTTGTTTGGGTCTGGGGCGGATAGATCGAGAACACTGGTCGAAGGAGTAGGTCCGAACATTGATTGAGCTGGAGAATTGCATCTTGACTGTGCTACGCCTCCGAAGTAACCTCGTTCGATTGCTCGAACTCCGAAGAGATCACCCTCATCCAACTCCCTTTCGTTCAACTTCTCGGATTCTGTGTTCGCCAAGGCAGCTTCTTCGAGCTTCCTATTCTTCTCAAGTCTACTGATGCGTTAGCTGAGACGATCATGCAACCATGTGAGTGTTGTACTGACTTTCTCTTGTTCAGAGATAGCTTAATCAAGCCGAGAATGATGGTGAGGATGATCAACCCACATAGGGTAGAGCTGTATCGACAGGTTAGTCATTATTCCCAAAGACTCTTATAAATAACTCACCCAAACTTGACGGCCAGGTCTTGACCCCCGAATACTGATGCTCCCATTATGAATAGTATTAAGTAATAATGAACGGCGCAGGTAACGAAACTATGCGTATGGATAGGACAAGCTCCACCGATGGGTATCGAAACGAATGTGGTGTTGTATGAATGAAAAGAACGAATGAATGAATGAATTAGACAAGAACCTAACAGTTGATTATGACCGTCCGATATTATCGATTATGCCAGCATAGAATCCCAACCAAACGATCAAAAGAAAGGTTTTGCTGCAGAATGATATGGGGGTGTTGACGACAATATGGAATCGAAGGAGAAAAGCGCACGGACGCGCTCGTGCTTGCTGTCAAGGGTTTGGAGTTTCGCGTTTCGAATGTACTAAGAGTTTCGAGGGGAGAGGATACGAGGTCGAGACCTTGGAAAGTGGATATCTAATAAAGGGATCCTTGGAAATGGATAGGAAAATTCTTCATCCGGACTGTGATGTTGAAATAGTCGTCGTCCTTGTCGAGTTTAAATTCTCAACTAGATGATCGACATTCAACACAGATATATTCTTTCTTTGTCAAACTTTTTATGTCTCTGTTCCAGCTGCTCCCTACGCACTCGAGGCTAATTGAAGACAGGTTCTGTCTCTCGTCCTAATTCTTCTCCACAGAATGGGCGGCTGATGGGATGGAGAAGAAGAGGATGTTGTCATAACAGGAAAAAGAGAAAGAAGCACAAGCTCCAATAGCGGCGAGCTTCCATGTTGCTTTCGCATTCTTAATCCGGCCTACGCAGCCTATTCCAGGAAATTTGGAATGACCCAGGAACAGTGATTGGAGTGTTGCACGCGGCGAAGCAACGATTGTGGTAACGGTTGGAGTTCAGGGAACGAATGTGATGTTGCTAGCATCGCATCTGTATCCGACATCCACATGCGGATATGCATGTGGAGTCACGCTACGCTAGGACCCCCTAAACGCGTGAAGGAAATTTCTTTCTTTCCGTTTTCCCACTTTTCCCCGATCGTTTGGGTGATTCCCGAGAGCTGGTTGAGCTGAGGTAGGAAAAGATGCCATGGCGCTAAGGTTTTGCATTGACGACGAAAAGAGCAAAGCAAGTCCAATCAGTCCGGTCCCGAAAGACTAAGCTCAGTTTGCAGTCCCGGAATACAGGTATGAATCCAGTATGATTCACTGGGGCAACGGTAAGCGGCATCGATGTCCATTGCTAGCCAATGGAAGGTGTGCATATGGGAGCATGCGAATCAGGGGGGGCGGTTCCTTTTCGTCTAACCTGCACTCGCACCTGCATATCCGGCTGTAGATACCTGGTGATGCGACTTTGCACCATGCTTGTGTCGAATGTGTCGAATATGTCGATGTTCGTGGACATAATTTCCCCCACTGCTCAAAAGGCCGGGCAACATCATTTCAAAGGGTGGTATCCGGGTGCACTTACCTCTGCGAAGTGTGCGTTACCTCTGCGAAATGTGTGTTGTCCCTGCTGTGCTTCATTGTCGTTTGGAGCAGCGCGCGCTTCGTCCGGATCAACATAGATCTCGTCAACGGTTAACGATTGCTGAACTCGATGAGACATGTTGGCGATCAATCAAAGGCAGTAAATGTAATTGCTGTGGATGGCGGAGGGTGATTGGAGGGGAGGTGGAACAAAACGAAACATTCGGGACGTGGACTTTTCTGGTGTGTCGCAATTTGATAGGCAAAAGGAGGACTAAAAGGCGCCAAGAGGGGAGGAAGAAGCGCCACAATGGAGCAGCACACGGTTCACCCTCCAGAAAAGCGGCAAATCAGTTAGGCTGGATCGCACGAGATGAACAGGAACAGGTCTAGCGTCCGCTTCCAATGCTAAAATAGGAAATATAGGAAATATAGGAAATTAATTCGTCGATAAGGTTAGCACGGTTAACTTATCCATGTAATCTCCGTACCGGCCGTCTACTTGGACTGTACCGTACTACAGTCTCTTTGAGTCTTTGTACCGTCCAAACCTTTCACTCCTGTCTGCGTCGTCTGCGCTCTCCACACTCAAGTCCTGTCGCCTATCCTCTGAATTGCCTCATGCGTTAAGCTGGGTCGTCTCGCGTATCGCGCATCGCTTCTTCGGCATGAGGAAGGACGACCTCTCCGGCGCAGAAATAGGAGGCCGACAACAACATCCAGAAGATATCTGGACAATGAAATTATTATGATATCCTAGAATCTTTAGGGTATTTGTTTGACAACAGTAACCGGCTACAACAAACATATCGTCCCAGATCAGCCTGGTTTTTCTGCCCTGGAGAGGACGACTCAGCCGCACCGCGACCGATATCTCCCGGATCCCAGGCTTCTGGCCTCAGTCTCAACAAAAACTTCCACCAAGCCAACGCACGCATTGTTCACTAAACTGTCCACTCACCACCCGTGACTCTGCGAGACTACAGTGAAAATTTCAGAATGGCTCATTTCCCGGTATTCATCCAGCAAGTGCCTGTCTCTCGTCGGAGGAAGACTGCTACATTATCATCCACCCGCGGACCAACACTTGCCATTGCGCTGAGTCAAGTACCTTATAATGGTACTGTTATCATTTTCTAATTTTCATCAGAGAAGTAAGACCACAGCTGCGGTAGGAAAATGACTCCAAATAGCATTTCCTGCCTTGTGGTGGTAGCCAGCCGTCAATCACACAAGGATTTCCCAGGTTAGCATAAATCTCGCTATCATCTTGCTAAAGACCACAGCGTTGCACCAGAATCTTCCTTTCGCTGGCTGGATTGTTCTCTAAAATCCTTCCTTCTCAATCCATGCGTTGGATTTTATGGTATCATAGAAGGAATGCGATGGTCGTCATCAAATCGCCTATGAAGATAATCGGGAAAACCTTGCAATAATACACCAAGTGGTACTCCTCCCAGCGCAAAGGCGTCGGAAATTTCAGATCTATGGAGTTCGCTACGTTCATCTCATAATTTCAAATGTTTCTAAGATCCACAAAATTAGTAGTGCAAGATGGGTAGTCCCTCGGAGTCTATCATAAAACTATGGTTAGGCGGCACTTTTCCTTCTCTTATCATCGACGACACTCTAGAATCCTCAATTCCAAATTATTTATTGATTTCCCTTTGAATGGGGACGTGTCCCGCAGAAGTCGATCTGTTCTAGATGTGCAAAGTTAGCGGCTTTAACTCTCGGTGATGAACTGTCAATAGACTCGGGTTGACAGAGTCCTCGTGCGGGGCAATGAAGGCCCTTCCGCTGCAAACAGAGCTGAAAAAAGAGCCGCGAACAAACAGCTCATGATTATGGGGAGACATTAGTGCTAGCGACCATGGTTCAACCATGTTTACTTGCTCCTATCCTGGTGATTATCATAATTTATACTCAATATAGATGGACCGAGCATTGAAGCCATTCTTGACCAAGTCAGGCTCGCTACCTGTTCGATCTTCCTCTATCTTCATATATGCTAGTGGCGGATCATATTGCAGGCAGATATGGACGAGAAGGTTTGCGGAGTATAATATGCACATTCTGACGGTATCGATATTCTCACTCTTTTATGTCTGTTTAATATGGTCTATACTACATTCTCGACGGCATCAAAACACAACAGAGATCCTCTCACGGATCCTCGTCGATTGCCTTCGGTGAATGCTTTGGTTTAGCAAGGTGTACTTGTCCGTCATAGCTTTTGGGCCGAGACACGACAAGAACTGCTCCTTCCTCGAATTGAGGGGTTGGGAATCTGAGAGTAGTCAAAGCGATAGCCGTATAAGCTCACAAAACTCTCCACGTCGTTGTAAACTTCAGCTCAGTTACTGGACCTTTACACCTATTTCTCCGATGGGAGTAGCTTTAATACGATGTCTGAGGATTCAAACAGATTCTAGCTAAGCAACGAAAATTGCTTGATGTTGACCAAGTCTGGTTGGTGATCAGGAAATCCAGAGCCTTTCTCAAGTTTGAACTTTGCTCGTTGTCAGTTGCATCCTGACATGTCGTCGGAATAAGGGATGTAGATGTTGAGATGTCAGATACCAGACGCCCACTGCATACAAGAGCTGGATGGGTGCACCTACCCAAACCTTCTCGGGGAAGCATAAAAGAATCTCTACTCTCGCCACGGGAAGTACTCGGGGTCAATAACCATGCCGATCAATCGTCGTTTCATGACAAAATGCTCCAAGCCGCATTGCAGCTGAGCATACATGTGCGGGATGGTTTGACTGTGAATACCAGTTGCAATCTACTGATGATAACCTTCAAGCATGTGAGCACAGTTTTATCTATACTACACTCCTGCGTGGCGGTGTATTCATGCCTTTCATCAATCCTCACTGAACGCTATGCAAATGACTCACTGACAGGCATCGTCCTCATACTGTTCTCGTGTCCTTTTTACCGCAGCTTGACTTGAGATACTCTTGCCGTCCAGTCTCTGCAGCACTGCCGTACCCGTTTAATTTCGTCAACTTGGGCACATGGCAGTCGTCAGCCCATGTACCAATGGTGATTCAGCTTGATAGATCACTCAGCAGATGAGGAGAACATCTCTCTGCTGCTGTTCCCGCGGATCTATACTAGTGAAGAGCAAGTTCGTAACTAGCACTACCTTGTTTTCTTGTACACCTTTCGATTTTGTCTTTGTATTTTGATCGCAACCCGAGGCTTTAAGTTCGCTTCCGCATTGCAGAGCTCTCTACACGTGTGGACTACGATGAAATTACGCGGAAGTGAATCAGGGCACACTCTTCGATGAGGGCGAGGTATTTGGTACCGTCGATCTACTATCCCTGATCTCTCATTGAAGATTATGAAAGATCATCATATCGCTACTTTTCTGTTCCACGGGGAGTACACATTGGCCACTGTTACAGGCTACGAAATTCTGTATGACCCTCTTGATGCTACAGTATATCTTGGGTATTGGAATGTTGAACCAATCTCATAGCTGTTCAAATGAGAATAACATGGCAGCTCACTGTCATCCTCCCGCCATGATGATTGCCGTTGCTTTCCAGGTGTCGTTGCTCCTTAGTTGTCGTTGCTCCTTAGTTGTCGTTGCCTCGAAGTTAGTATTGTCACCCTTAGACGAAACGGGACGAAGACAACTTTCTCGCAGATAAAATTTCTCTTCCAATGTCCGACATAAGTCTCTGGTCCGAAAGAGAAGTACTCTCAAAATAATAGAGGACAAATGAGACCCACACGCGTCATGTTCCCTCGTCGTTTACGCTTCTACGATGTTACGATTCTCTCAAAAGGCGGGAAAATTAGTCCAATTTATATATTTCTTGGAGGGCGGATACTTCTTCACTTGGATGCATGGTCTCATCCGAGGAACCATCATTTAGAATCCACTTTCATCGTATGATTGATTCGCATTAGAAGCCGAGTTAAAGTGTTTAGAATTGGTATATAAGACACTTACCACCTATACGTCCCCTTCTCTAACAATCCCCGAAGGAGAGAAATGAAGAAAAAGCCGAGTATCTAAGTGAAGTGAGGGAACAGTACTTTGTATTCCACTTTCTAGACATGTTCCCCATGTTCTTGAGATTGATTCGCGAGCTTCGATCATTCTGTTGCTGTTAAAAAGAGTGCTTCACTGTCGCTCATCACCGACACTTGGTCGTTGCCATAAACACTAACGACATACTGGTGGATGTATAGGACACAAGATCCTCTGTGTAGAAGGAAGAAGTATATGTACTAGTATCGAAGGTAAGTAACTAGAACCGCAAAGGAATTGCAGAGCCATCGTGTAGAACGAGGTACAGTAGTCGCACTTTCCATCCGGCTGCAAATGAGGAACGGAACAAATCATGTAAATCTTGCGTCTGCGCAAGTCCCCCTTCTCATGCATTTCGACCACGAGCCAGCTACCTGTGGATTCGAGTTGATGGACGAATTCGAAGAGGTAGCTACTGAATTACTCACTCGTCCGCTTATGACTACATCTAGTCTCATCCAGATTAAGACTATGATGAAGCAATGGCATAAACTAATTCCCGTCGTGGTTTCGGAAATGATACGACACTGGAAGTTCAGCTCTCAGCCCTAATACGCAGCCGCGACCACAGGCAAACTTAGAAGTTCGCCCTTCCCTCTTAGGCAGCGAGCGTACCCTTTACAATACTACAATCGACCCTTAGTGCTTGTGGCACGCCTGTGATTCATCCAACGCTCTTTACCGTCAGGTTAGATTCTAGATACGATACCTAACGATACAATGAATGATTTGCCCAGCTCGCCAAGAGCACACAGGGGAAAGAAAAGGTCGCTATGATAGATAGACTGTAGGTCATTTCACGGTACGAGATAATGCAACCGAGCTGCGGTTGGCTAATACAAAGCTTGCATTAGAGAATCTAGCTGAGGTTGGAGCTTGCGGGCTGAGTGAAAATTGTATGATATTTCATCCAAAGTGTCCAACATGATTCGATTTACCAACAAGTTCAACCTTCCTTGATATAGACTAACGTTGGCCGTAATATGAAGTACAAAATACTTTCACCATAGGTCGTAGATAAAATATTTATGTGCTTGATTCGATGTCCGAAAACAGGTGGGAGGCCCAATTAGCTACATCCAGCCAGACAGGGGAGCTCGTGATTCGTTCATGGCCAGCGATGTCAACAAGCGGATTGTTCGAAAGCTCTTGGGAGTATGGGGAATGAAAAGCTGAGAAATGCTTGTGTGAAGGGGGGTATCCTCGAGGGTTCACTGAAGGATCGAGCTGAGTTTTTGGAACTTGATGATCGTGTAACAGGCGACGAAAAGCTGAAAGTCCAAGTCTTGGCTTATGGGTAATGAAGGGATCATTACAATGCCAAAAATGCTATGGAAGAATGTGACGCGGATATACCGGGAGAGTATCAACAGTACTAACGCAAATTCTTTTGATATGTTCGATCCTTTTGACAGAGGAAACATGAATACTCAGCGGTATATGAAGTTCCGGATGGCGTCAGCCAAGAAGCTCCGTCCGTCTAGGAAAGGTCAAAGAGAGACCTTAATGGTTTTGCTGAATCACTCCCAGGTTTCGTATGGAGAAAGTGGGCTACGTTATGATCGTCTTCCCTTCCTACATGGTGAAGAAGGACTACATAGGCGGCCGATCGCCGAAATTAAGCATCCTTCCCAGAGCCGACAGCATGAAATAGGAGGGTTCGGCTTCGCAGATCCAACTTGAGTCCAACACGCTGGTGCCGAGGTCGTTAGAACTTATGTAAAAGGAGGAAGGGTGACACGATGAGAATGTGGTCGGGAATGATATATGCTCAGACGACGGCTACAGCTTCTGTGAGGAAGCAACCCAGCGGCTCAAGCATAATGTAGGCCCCGTAGCTAAGGTAGCGGCTGCATAGGACCTAGGTAGAGCCTGGGCAGGAACTAGGTGCTAGGTATTTGAACCACTTCAATTCCTTTCTTGGACTTTTCTTTCTTGTAGAATTAAAATGGCCAGCTTTATGCTTGTACTGCTTCGTTCGCACTGTGATAGCTTTCCTCTCCATGGGCTACTAGTGCTACCATATCATGCTGCTGGGAAAGTCTTTCGGTGTCATCGATTCTTTCTTGAAGTATCCGCATGGCGCAACCAAGCATTTGTCTAAGCAGGCGATGATGCTGATACCACTGCTACTAAATGCGGAGTAAAACAGTCCTTAGAGCTTTGATATTTTTGATTTGGGAAAGTTAAGCGTTCACACGATAATGTTGTTGATGCTTTGAAAGCGGAAAAGAACCAGAAGCTCGTATCTCAACAACGACGCAGAGTAAGACGAGGCATAAGAAAATCGATCGCAGGACCAATGAACAATAAAATAGAGAAGAATGACAGCTTATTTGCAGTATACGTAGAGTCGTTCAGTCGCATGTAGGTACGTTTACATTCTGTTGCCAGAGGAAAAGGCAAAATATTTCGACCCCTGTTTCCGCCCCCGGCGATCCCGAACCATAAGAATCGCTCCACCCGCGCCGTATCCCCTCCATATCCGACTTTGCGCCGCCTACAATAGCTAGCGGAGCGACTACCTCACTGCATTTTCGATTCCTGCTCTTCACTCCTCCACTCCTCACATGCGCGTGCTGCGAGTTCCGGCTCACCGGCTCGTGTTTCAGGGGTAGGGGATGTCCCACCCCACCACCCCACCTACTGTACTATACTTCGTACCTCACTCTGTTACTCACCCGCTGTCACTCGGCCTGTACTTGTCAATATTTACAGCTACAATTCAGCCTACTTCCCTCCCGCAGCAGCAGCAAGCAAACTCTCCACCCTCGCGGAATCTCCGAAACCCGTCAAACACACACACTCTCTCCCAAAATTCTACCACAAAATCCCCGAAAAATCCCCACCACATCGCATAAACCACGTGCCCATCCTAAACCCACAAATACGAAATTTGGCCCATCCGCTCCGTTATGCTTAACTGAAAGGCAAAGAATCCAGATAATTCTGTGCTGTTCGTTCGTGATAGTGGGGTGATTGACTGAGGGCAAATCTCCGGGCGGACGTTGGTGGGTTCCACCTGCACCTGTCTAAGTTCTAAGCTTAACTGATTAAGCTTAAGCTTGAAAGGTCTTAAGCTTTGATTTAGGTACTGTGACTTAGGCATTTGCTTGTATTTCTGTACCTGAATTTGATCGAAGTTTGTTCATTCAGGAAAGGAGGTTTGGATTGGGAGGTGAAATGGTACATGCATGTTGTAAAATCTTACATTAAATCCCAGTCTAAGCCCTACTCAATTCCTATCGTCACATCGCGTTGAGGTTACATACACATGCATCGGAGAAAAAAATTGAAATAGGTAATAAGTCTATCATCATACAAATCAAAAATCCCATCCATCTGCATCATTATTACATCATCCCGTACCCAAAGCTAAACATGATGAAACCGTCCTATCACCACCCCCCTTTTTCCAGGTAACCTATCGCCTTCCCGGCCTGACGTAATCCATGACCCCATCCATCGCACAACCCGTCTACAACAAAACAGCCATAGCTCCGGCCAAGAGTCCCATCATTGGGACCGCGGTCGCAGCAGCTCCGTTTCCAGACGACGACGATTTACCCGATGAGCTGGCCTTCGCACTGCCACTTGCGGCGCTCGCGCTGGTGACGAGACCAGTCACCGAGCTTGATCCGGAAGAGGAAGTGGCAGTGGTGGTAGTAGTTCCGGTCGCGGATGCTGAGCCGGAAGATGAGCCAGAGGTCGAAGATGCAGTGCCTGTTGAGTTCAGCGCCGAGCTTCCGGAAACGGATGCGGTTGACGAGAGGGAGGAGGAAGATGAGACAAGAGAGCTCGATGAGGATGAGGATGAAGAGGTAGAGGCAGTGGAAGAAGCAGATCTAGAAGAAGACGACGCACCGGTAAAGCCTGCAAGAGTGCTGCTGGCGCTTTCAGCGACGCCTTTGACGCTGAACTGTTGACTCTGGGCAAGAATTTGTTCAGGCTTGCCTGGAGCGACGAAGTTGATTTGATAGGCTTCGCCGGTGGGCAATTGAAGACCCGAGATGCTTTCGGAGCCTGCGGAGATGTCGACGTTGGTGAAGAGTTTGTCATTGAGAGGAGGGTTTGAGGCCATGTGGGCGAGGTAGATGTCGACAGTTTGCGGGTCGGTGCTAACTGATGTCCATGTGATGGTTTGGCTCTTGCTGAGGTCCCAAGTACCGTCCTTGGATGGAGATGTGATGGTGATTGCCTGGGCGATGGCGATGAGGGTTGCGAGGGCGAGAGCGTAGCGGGCCATTTTGTGAGCTTGGTGGAAGTGATTAATTAAGTGCGACGAAGAGACAGGAGTAATATGAATTAATTATAAAGCAAAGAGTCACTAACGATGGACCTTTTTGAGCTGATAGTCGAAGATGTACGAAGAATAGTTCAAGAACACGGAGAACGAGTGATGTACTGTATGTTTTTGGAAATTTCAAAGGGTGCAGACCGATGTAAATAAGGAAGAATGGAAACCCGGTCGGTGTAAAGGTAAGGTAGCATTTTGGAACTATAAAAGGACATTGGGAACACGAGATCCCGAACTTTTCCTCATTGAGTTTGGCATAAGCATGTTGTTCATCCCGTATCCCAGCATTCAAGACTTCTTGGCAGGCACAGTGGCTACTAGTGGCACCAAGTTGTTGTTCAAGCCTCCATCCAATACGGGATTTGTTTTCTTCTCTGCGAAAATTACAGGGTCAATCTCAGGTCGATCTCAGCCTTCACTCTCTGTTCCTTCGGTCTTAGGAAGAGGGGTGACTGTCTCGTATTGAAATCTGACAGGGTCAAGCCGAGCTGTACAAAAAGCAGATTGGACGAAATTGTACGACGAAGCTGGCTGTGAATCTATAACTGATGCCTTGATTAACCTGCGCTCTTTACAGTAACCAACTTCATACTTGTTACGATGGTGCCGTGGGTGCCCAAATCCTGGATGAATTGACTCGTATTGAAGAAAAATTAGATTGAACGAGTGTGATGTGATCTGCCGTATTTCGGCTTATGAAGCAAGGTTGAAGTTCTGATTGGAAGTACGACCTGAACCGTTATCATGCCACATCACAGGGGTCTAGGAAGCACCTGCATTCGAGAGTCTCGATAAGCATTATGCATGGACTAATTCGAATACGAGATAGTCTCCGTGTAAGATCTGCAAATATGTACCCACAATGATAGCATTCGCTGGGACAATCCCAGACTTTAGAGCAATAGAAGCCTCCTTGGAAGTTGGAATACTTCAGAGAAGATATCCCGCCAAGTTAGAATCGGAATTGGGGCTGTTCTATTCTCAGTGTCCAAAAAGTGCTTTCTTACCGGACGATCACGACATGTTCGTTTGCCGTTATGCTTGCTGCTCATCCGCTTCTTGTGCTATGAGCTGAAGTTATTATGTTTGCCGGGCCAATCGACCGGAAGCGACCGCTTGTCTCCCAACATTAAGACCAATCAGCACATCCAGTAACCCCACTTCTGTGGCGAAGGCGAGGGCGAGCGAGAGTAAATGGTGGCTTGGTCAAGCTCTCATGACTTCACGTACTGTAAGCTGCAGGTAAATATTCCAACATGAGGTTCCAATGCTTTCATCGCAGGCAACTACGGGTTGTCCTGAAGCAAAGAAAAAAAAGAAAGCGCAAAGCTTGGGGGATCGATCCGAGACGGCATATGCAATAGCCTGCGGTCGTATATGGCGAGGAGCATTCGATTGTCGACGCGACACGATGTCTTGTTCTTGATCCTCCCAGCCATCGCATAAGAATGAGAATTAGTATGCGGTGTTCAGTACAAACTTGCTGAAGCCTACTGCAGAACTCAAAACTGTCAGTAGGCCATTCCCTCAACAGCCTACATTCTCTCTCTAGCACCTATCGCCATTGGCCATCATGCTATCGTCTCCCTAGGAATTTCGGATGGTCACCGAGTAGGTATGATCCCACCCGTTTAATCGTCCTGGGGCATGCATCGTAATGGTTCCCAATTGCTAGGACAATTAATCTCATATTCAGATATCGCTTGGAATAGGTTTGGATGATTCGGGATCTTCAGAGAAACCATCTTTCTTGGGCCTTGGAATAAGATAACTCTCTCCCCTTTCCTTCACGAAGAATCCTAGATTTCCATACTAACTCCGCAGAGCAACAACCAGAAAGGATGAGCTCGACCTCTAGATGGGCATATTCAGTATGTGGCCAGGCCATCAAATATGCTATACATCGTTGAGTCTCGTGTTGCAATTCACGCCTGGTATGGCCAGCCCCAAAGGTTGCTGATTTCATGCCATCGCGGCGTCATAACATACCAAAACTTGGAGTGGAGGCTCGACAAGCACTGAACACCCTCCCACCAATAGGCCGTCAGGTGATCAGTTGGTTACCCATGAGCAATTTGTTGTGTTGTCCGGGTTGCTCGAATTGTGCAACTCTCTATCTGGACTTGAATCCCATTCCAATATCCAATCCAAGGGTTTGAGAGAAAACATGCCAACGCGGTCATCTCCGAAAATTTGGTTGTTCTGGATGGGTCAAAGTGAGGCTGCGAAAATATGTGGTTCTTCGGCTTTCATACGCCAATGGAGAATGCAGATATAGTGGCACCTATGGCGAATACCGAGGGCCATGAAAGATAGTTTGAACAGGTGGCTGCTGCTGCAATGCCGCTGCTGTTGCGTTTCGGATCGATCTCTGCCAACTGTCACCTGTCAACGAATCGGATGGGGAAACTTGAAACGGGACCGAAGCATATGTTGGTTCGAGCTCCACAGTTGCGACTCCCGTTTAGAAAATCGTAGGGCTACTGACGACAACGAAGCTAGTAGTAGAAGGACTTATATTGACGTTGACTTGAGAGACCAGAGCTAGCTATAGACGCGTTGAAGAGCGGTACGCGCAAGCCGAGCTAGACACATTTCGGTCTAGCATACAGTATTACACGTGATGAGATGCTCAGTCATAAGCCAACATTATGTGAGGAGTGGGATTTGAACCAACGACAGGAGCCCTCAGACTCCACTCCACCTATTATAAGAAGATATACCCACTTGTAGCGCCGGTAAAGCTTCTACCTGATCCGCTCCACTCACAACACAAATGCAATAAAGTTCAATGCCCGCCAGCTAACCCGCGTCGGAGAGAATCCTTCCCATCTGCAATGTCGAGATCTAGATTGGAAAACATGGTCTTTGGATCGTGGGGATTAGATTGGAGAATCCGTTCCTGATTCATCGTTGTCGAAGCGCCTCGTCGCGGTGGGCCAACACACGCTTAATTGACCGATTGGATGGTCCTGAATGGCAAAGTGTCTGTGAAAAGTATTTAACATCGTCTGATGTTCGTGTCAAACATGCGCATATTGTATAAGTCAGAGATTCCATTTTCCGTTGCTCACAATTATCATGGCCGTAGTGAAGGAGCGACCTGATGACGAAGATGGCGCACGCTCCGGTCGAAAAAGGCCAATTCATTTCAAGAATGCCATGACTGAGGTTGGATTTGTGTCAGTCGTACTACCCACTCTTTTGGCAGTTTGGAATTCCTCGTCCCGGATACCCAAGGAGATTGCCTCGAACTTGCTACTGATGCTAATAAAAATGACTACTCAGAACTTCAACCTGTGTATCAATGATTCTCTCTGTAAGTCTTTCCGCTCTTGCACCTAGAACCCGTGAGCTCATGATCATATCATAGGAATATTTCGTGAGTGGATTCGCTCTGATCGTTCCAGATCTCACCGAAAACCTCGACATTCCAGAATCTTCGTCAAAATGGCCAGCAGCCGCCTACTCGTTGATAGTATCTTCTGTTATGCTTCCACTGGGCAGACTTGCAGACATCTACGGTGGAAGACCTATCTATATTGCTGGCCTTGTTTGGCTGACTATATGGTCCATTGTCGCCGGGTTTTCTAAAGACCAGTATATGCTTGACATATGCCGGGCGTTACAAGGACTCGGCGCAGGTGCTTTTCTGCCGTCGGGGATGATGTTACTTGGCCAAATTTATAGTCCAGGCCCAAGAAAAAATCTCGTCTTCAGTGAGTAATCCTGGACTAAACAATATCCGAGCTGTCTAATAGTTTTCCCAAGGCATCTACGGCGCATGCGGTGCAGGGGGGTTTTTTGTCGGTATATTCTTTGCCGGCTTGACTGCACAGTACAATGCATGGCCATGGTACGTTGAGCTGTTTGATTTTATGTCTCATGTCATCTAACTAAATCCAGGTACTTCTGGATTGGGGCCATCTTATCGTTTCTGGGTCTCATCACTGCGTTGATCTTCATACCTAGGCAGCAGGAGCAAGCTCAATCCAAAGACCAAAAGATGGACTGGCTTGGAGCTGGACTTCTGGCGAGCAGCTTCATTCTTTTTGTCTATGCTATGACGGATAGTGTACAAGCTCGGGATGGATTCAGAACACCTTACATTATTGTCACTCTTGTGTTGGGAATTGTGTTGTTCTTAGTTGCCATTTACGTTGAACGAAACGTTGCGGCCCAACCACTCCTACCATTCTCCATTTTCACAATCCCACGAATGACGCCATTGTTGGTGGCATTATTCTTCACCTATGGAAGCCTCGGGATTTTCCTACTATATGCGACACTCTACTGTACAAACATAATGGGAGCCACAAGTCTACAACTCGTTGCGTGGTTCACACCACTCGCAATCGGCGGGTGTCTAATCGGCATATTCGGTGGCTTCATTCTTCACCTCATTTCAGGCACTACTCTGGTCTTATTTTCAGGCCTTTGCTGGATCGTCGCACCGCTCTTGTTTGCCCTCGCCCCTAAAGGTGCCAATTTTTGGGCGTGGATATTCACATCCATGACCTGTGCGACGCTCGGAATTGACATAACCTTCAACGTCACAACTATATTCATCACTAGCTCGCTACCTCCTTCTCAGCAAGGGCTTGCAGCAGCATTGATCAATTCCATCATGCAGCTCTCCATAGCAGTCTGTCTGGGCGTGTCCACGGTCATCGAAGAAGCAACGAAAGAAAAGGGGCTTCTTCTTAGTTACAGATCGGTGTTTTGGTTCGAAGTAGGATGTGCAAGTCTCGCTTTGTGTATCCTGACTTCGTTCATCAAGATCGATTCGGCAAATGCAGACAACAGCTCCGTTCAAAAAATAGAAACGGACAGTGCGAGTTCGAGAGCTAGTTGTGCAAGTTGATGGATAGGTCTATTCGCCAATACGATGGTGCAACCAGCATGACGACAGACAGTTACTTGCTAGTGGTTACATAAATAACTCTTACGGGGAGAAGACTCGATGGGGGAAAAAGCCTGTCTAACAAATTTACCGCATCCAATCCACGGAAACGGATGTGGAAGAAGGCTCTAGAGTGGACGGGCTTTTGGAGGGAGGATACTCCCCCAGGGAATGCTCTTAATTATAGGGGTGTGTACGTTCGTGAATATGCTCCTCTCCACCGCAAGTTTGACCAAGTCCACGGCCACTACATCTACAGCCTGCAGTGTTGGGACTACGAATTCGGGAATTGCAAGTCAGAAGAGGCGGGAAATTATCATGCAGGACATGATAGAGAATGGGATCGAGTGAAGAAGAAATTGCCTGCGAAAGCCGCTTATTCAACTCATACATGCCGATGCCATGATCGCCGCCGCCTTCAAACCCCCATATCTCAAAACCACTCCCAACCCTTTTCACTCCAAGCAGTTCCGTTTCTACCCAGAGAATTGGAATCACTCCCCAAAACCACGACTCTCCCCCCCCTCTCTCTAAGCGAATCAAGCAACCTCGTCCTCAGCGCCAGACACGCAACATATTTCTCCACCATCTCCATCTCGTAGCCATCTGCTCGCGGTAACCCTGAACAAACACACCTGCATGCGAAAGTCGTCGCAGAGAAGAGCTACAAAGCAGAATCATTCAGTCCTCCGTCTCTGATTCAGACGCTGATACTCTCGCAATGGTGGAGAGGGAGTAGCCGAGATTGAGGCTATGGAAGGGGGTATAGATATATATGTATCTGATAAGGGGGGCTGGTATGGGTATTGTTTGGTTATTATATCATATTAAATCAGATCACATTATATTAGATTACACCAGCCATGAATGAATGAATGAATGAATGAAGTAGAAAGCTGTGCTGAATGTGGTTTCAATTTGATATTCATTCTCATTCTCATCCAAATATCATCCATCCATCATCGCGCACACTTATATATGTACCTATTCCACATATTCATATTCATATTCATATTCCATTCCATTCCATCAAACAAATCCCTACATATCATCCATCTCCTCCCCTCTCCCCCTCCTCTTCATCGCCATCCACCATCAAATCTAAAAAACCAAAAAATTCAATCTCGCCACCCACCCCAACCGACAAACAATGCATATAATAAAACCCATCCACCCGCCACATCAACCCAGCTAACGCCTCAGAAGTACCCCTCCTTTCCTTTTCCAAGATAGACAGACATTCCCTACACCATTCATGGTACAAGGAAGATCAATCAATCAGTCAATCAAATATACCGAGGTAAAGTAATACGATACTATCAGTTCTCCTTCCCTTTCTCCGCTTGCCGAGAATCCGTCATTACCTGTTGCTGCAACCGAACTTTCTCCCCCGCATTCGATTCATCCTTGCCCGCATCGTCCTTAAGTCTTACATTCGGCAACATCTCCCTCAAGCCCGCCATCCCCAACCCTTCATTTTTCGCACCCCCACCCACACTCCCACTCACAACCTTATCCTTATCCCTATCCTCCTCCAACCCCAACCCCGAATCCACAAAAAAGACCTCCTCCTCCTCCCTACAAGCCCCATTCTCACAAACCAAAATCCTCGTCTTCCCACTCTCCACCATCCCCCTCAACAAACCATTCCTCTCCCTCAACCACATCCCCCCCTCCCCTCCCAACCGCGCAAACGTGCCTAGCCCCCCTCTCGGCGTTCTCTCAAATTCCCTGACTCTCTTCCCAATGCCCGCATCTCCATTCCCCTCATACGCCACTACGCCTTTAACACCCAGATGGCTGGCCACAATAGCCGGCATGAAACTTGCGAAGAGCCAGGGATACTGCAGCATTTCCGATTCGAAGCTCTTGATTGTTTCTTTGGCTTTTTGGGCATATGAATCGTCGTTGAGAAGGGAAGAGAGGCGGAAGAGGTTCGAGGCGGAAGTACCGTTTGTGGAGGGTTCGGAGGAATCCATGCCGTCTTTTAATCGTAGAATGACATGTGGCGCCGAGGCAGGCGTGGAAAAGAATGCACCACTATTGCTGCTGTCATAGAAGAGTTCGATCTGAGTTTCTGGTACCATCGTTAGTAATATGTAGTCAAGAGGAGTAAGACCTCCATACTTTGAAGATCATCAGCCCAATGAAGCCATTTATCATCAAATGTAGCTTCGTAGAGCACAATAAGTCCTTCAATCAAAAATGCATAATCATCCGCAAACCCTTCCGTGTCCCCTCTGCCTTCACGCCAGATTCTGTAAAGTTTCTTCGAATTTTCATCATAAAGCTTGTCCTTGATAAAAGTAGCCGCCTTGATCGCCGCAGCCATGTATGTTTCTGACCGTTCCGGATCAAAACCCTTGATCACTGCGCCTGTTCTCGATAATGCTCCAATGGCAATACCATTCCAGCTAACGACAATCTTGTCATCCAATCCTGGTTTTACGCGCTCCTTTTCTCGGTGAGCCTGCAGGGCCGCTTTTCCCTTCTTGATAGTCCTAATTACTTCATCTTCCTTCATGCCAAGCGTACTTGCAATTGCCGAAGGGGTATTCACAATAGCAAGTACGTTTTGATCTATGAATTCATCATGAGGATCATTGTCTGGCTCAACATTGCCATGGCCAGTCACATTAAAAAACGCGGACAGAACTGGTTCAGCTTGAGGGCCTAGTATATTCTCGAACTCCCGTTTGGTCCACACGTAGTAGGCTCCTTCTCGTTTCTCGGCATCGCCTTTCTTGTAGTAACTATCGGCATCCTCACTGGAAAAGAACCCACCTTCAGAGTGAGCAAGCGAAGTGGTTAGATATGTCGCAATGTCATAGACAACTCCAAGGAACTCAGGATCTCTTGACAGCAGGAAAGCATCTAGATAAATATGTAGAAGCTGCGCATTGTCGTAAAGCATCTTCTCGAAGTGGGGAAGTGACCAGTTTGCAGTGACCGAGTATCTAGCAAATCCATTCCCAATATGGTCATGGATACCGCCTCGAGCCATTTTGCGCAAAGTGGTAATAGCCATCGTCTCCGCATTATGACATTCGGGTAACCCTACAATGTCTAGTACGGCTTGTGGGAACTGACCAAGGCGAAGCAAGAAAGCCAGTTTCGAAGGAGTAGGGAATTTTGGCGCTGAGCCAAACCCTCCATTCTTCTTGTCAAATGTATCCGCGAAATGTTGGGTTGCTTCTTCCAGCAGTTCGATATCGATGGTATCAGTGCTCTCTCCTAACCTACCACTTAACGTTCCCTCGTCTGCGAAATCTTTCAATTGCTGAAGTATCTGAACCGAATCCTGTCTGCAGCGCTGTTCTTGTTCTTTCCATACTGTGCTCAGCTTATTCAGAATCCCCAGGAAGTCGACCTGATCTTGAAACGGTGTCGCATTATTCGGTCCCGGCCAATAAGTACCGCCAAACACGGGCTCCAAATCGGGTGTTAGGAAGACATTCAGCGGCCATCCCCCAGATCCTGTTGTAGCCTGCACAAAATTCATATATATTCTATCGATATCGGGTCGTTCTTCGCGGTCCACCTTGACCGGAATAAATGCGTCATTCAAAATGGCTGCGACTTCTTCGTTCTCAAATGACTCCCGTTCCATGATATGACACCCTGCATCGTAATTGTAAGCCCTCCATCGTGCCGCAGTAAGGCTGCTTCAGGTAATCACTCACAATGGCATGAACTGTAACCAATACTCACGAACAACAGCCTGTTCTCCTTCTTGGCCAACTCGATAGCCTCATCACCCCAGATCTGCCATGCGACAGGGTTACTAGAATGAGCCCGCACATAAGGGCTCTTGCTCTGGTCGGCCTTGTTCACCAAAACCGTTTTGTCTTTCGCCTGTTCTGGCAGCGCAGGCTCTTCCTTCAGCGCACCCTTCAAAGCCTGGCCTATTCCTTGCCCCTCACCTTCCCCACCTCGAAGATGTGCTGTCATCATGGCCTCGAATGGTGGTATAATCTTTGTGTAGATTCCGTAAGGTGTTAGCCTCGACCACAGATTAGGCTTTGACCTTAAGACAGAAGAGGTCTTGTGTACAATACGAGGTACAAAGTGGGCTGTGTGTTGGAGTTGTCGAGATCTTTAGCCGCCTGTGGTTCCGCACCTTGATGGCCCCGCCTTGCTCGCTTGATTGAGCGGGTTGCAACGATTTTCACATAAATTCTTGTGTGAATGTGGTTTCGGGAAGAGGTCAAAGCCGGAAAAGGAGTACACGAAGAGCAAAAGGAGCTTGAAATGGGGTAATGGGTTGTGATGAGTAAATAATAATTTACAGGCAGCATAACTTACCTTATCGCTCAGATTGAGCACGGACGTTAGAATTATCGTAATTAGCCACGTGCTTCAAACTGCCGAGAAGCGAACGTCCTGCTAAACCATTTTGGGATCAGCACAATATACCTTCAACATCACCACATAACTGAGACTCGTGGCATATCCAAACCTTGGAGCAAGCAGCTTCAAAGACAGACTCACGATCCATCTGGAAGCTACTCCCGGAAGACGAATTCAACCGGTCACGCTCATTGAGATGAACCACTTGCCAGACGTGTATCACATGAATGCAAGATATAAACGCAAAAAGGTATGTTAAAGGATCTCAGGGGATCTATTGTAAATATCTACATGAACTGAATAATGAACAAGTGCCAATGAATACACTCTTTTCATAACCATAGCCAACATCTCGATCGCAAGCATCTCGGAACCGAAACATGTCGAGGGTATGCAAAAGACATGCATGAGTAAGAAGCGTCAACATCCAGGGAGACGCGAGATCCAGCCAATCTATCCATTTATGTCGTGAAGTACGTATCGACATAGCGTGCCAGCGCACAACATTTAAACTACCTTCCAATAGAAGTTCATACATGAAAGGTAGATTTTAAGCTCCAGAGCTCTAATATGACCCAGCAACAGCAATCACCAATCTCTAAACACCGCTCGCAATGGCTCAGAATCATGGGGTGAGATTGGACGCCAATAACTCCTTAGTGCAAACGGGCATGAAATCATTTAAGCCAAAACATTCTTGTCGAACGAACCAAGAACGTTTCCAGCTGGGTAGTAATTGCAGATGCTGTACCAGAGGTACATGCCACTGAAGATGGTGTTGTCTGTACCACATCTAATAACAGCGCATCCGACTGTGTCGCTCTTAACCCAGACCATTTGCGTGAAGTGCAAGAAGTCGCCGACAGCTTCAGATGGGGATGAAACACCGTACAAGCTGCCATACATGGATTCCTCGCCGTACCAGTCATCCATGGCATTCTTAAGAGCAGTAGCATCGTCGTAAGCATTGGGATCAGAGTGACCAGCAACTGCAATGTTTTGTCCATAAGCACCAGCACCTTGAGAACTATTGGGAGGTTAGCGCGTATTCAACTTTCACTTCAGGGATTGACTTACAGGATGTGCTCAAACTTAGTGCAGCTACCTTCGTTGGCGGCGTATCCGGCGAGGGTTGCGTTCCAAGCCATAGCGGAGGCGGAGTGGCTGGCACGAGCATTGCTGTGGACAGAAACAGCAGTGGCTTCAAGACCAGTAGCGGCAGTAGCGGCAGCGGTGGTGGCAGCTGGGGGTGCGGCGGAGGAGGAAGTGTAAACAGGGGCGGCTACGGATGAGGAAGGTTTGGTGTAAACGGGTGCGGCTACGGATGATGAAGATTGAGTGACAGTCACGACAACGACAGCCTCGGATGATGATGATGAGCTGTGTACTGGGGGCGGAGCTTGTTGCGAGTAGGTGTAGGTGTGATATCCATAGTGGTGGATGGAAGTTGTGGCGGCCGCAACTTGGGTTACAACTGGAGCAGTAGCAGTGACGATAACTGGCTCAGCTGTGATGGTGACCATAACAATATCGGTGACAACCTGGACATTGGTGGCAACCTCGACATCTGGGGCCGCAATCTCCAAACCCTTCTTGTGGAGAGGCGAGGCGACTGCCAAGGCAGTGAAGAGGGAACCGGCAGCAATAGAGTAACGCATATTGGCTAACGATTTGACGAAGTGATTCTTTCCTGGTGAGGAGTTGATTTGCTATGCTTTCTTCAAGAAAGTACTTCTACTTTGCGAGGGATGTAAAGATCGACAGCACTGCTGGACTAGATTCTGATATCTTCAATAACGACCGTGGACCGGATGAGGCGTGGCAGGGCTTCTGATCGGCGTGGAAACAACGGAGACGAGTTATTGATGGTGAGGGTATTCGTGAGAGAAATTGTGGAATACTAGATTCGACACACTTGTTGCTAGAACTTGTCCTGGAAAGGAGTGTAATTGCCGTAGAACGACGGGAATGAATGTAAATGGTTGGTGGAGGTGGTAGAGAACAGGAATGTAAAAGTGGTGGGAAAGAAGGTGGTTTTATTCTTGAGGCCAAAGTAGAGGCAAACTGGAGATAAAATGACTCGACTGGGTTTAGGGACTTATCCTGGAAAATACCCTGGTATTGGAACGTGCTCTTATGTACCGGTGCGGCAACAAAGAAGCTACCTGATTGATATTAGCTGGTATTAGCATCATTTTAACATAGCACGGGAGGAGGTTCGGAGAATCAAAGAACAACCTCTTCAAGATTAGACCAATTTAAAATAGCACAAAGATGTTTTGTTCTTTGCTCCAGCAGCGAGAAGGCCTATTGGTTGGGCGGTTTGGAAAACAAGGGTCGCTTGTTCCTGGGAAAGGACGAATACTGTACGGTTGGTGGGGAAAATGAAGGATGACCTAGTACAAGGACTGTGTTCAAGTCGGCCAGGGGTAAAGAAATCGTTTTGTTCTAGTTCGTGGGTTTGTCAGTAGGCACAAGGTGGCAGGCGCATAGTAATGAGAACAAGACAGTATGAAACGGAAGGCCACGGCTCCTACACCAAAGGGGTGCACTGTGCAGAGGTTGTGCGGATGTTGTGCAGAGACTCAGAGAGTTGTGCCTGAGTGCTTCTTCTTCGATACATCATTTTAGTTTCCAGAATCTCAGAATCTCCAGAATACAACATTCATCCAATCCCTTCGTGTATTTTTATGTTGTTCCCCTCAGTGGCCGGCCGCCTTTCACCTTTCAGAAATGGCTCAGCAAGGGTCTGGGCCGACCTCCTCGAGCAATGCTTGGCTAGAGATTCCGCTGAGGGCATTTTAAATTAAATCCGCAGTGGTTCATAAGTTCATTAGGAAAAGAACACACAAAACCAACGGGCGAAAGACACCTGAGTCTTGGGCAGGCAGGCGGGGCACACAGACAGGGAAGGGGCTCGGCTCACTCACTTAGTATGAAACACGCCTTATTCCGCTCATCTCGGGATTGCACTTTTAAAGTTTGTAGATCCTGGGTTCCCTGTGGAACCGCTTTGCGTAACTACTTCCGAGCCAAATCTGTTGAAATTATAGTCGATAATGAAGTTCTAGGATGATGGTAAAGTGCAATATAAGTTGATGAGGGGGGCGATTCTTGACAGTCGATGGCCGTGGAGAGCGAAAAGAGGAGGTACGGTGGTTGAGAAGGGAATCAAGGGATAAGGCTTCGGTCCCACAGTTTGGTCTGGAATGCGTTGATATGGGGTATGAATAGGAGATGGTGGGAAATACAATATGGAGCGCCGTGACGACGACAATGGGATGGGGATAAGTAAGTACTTCGCACAAGTATGTCTATGGGGTGAATAGCCCGAAACCGAAAGCGGAAGGCAAGTAATCACTCAGTCGGTAGGAGATCGAATGCTGGTATTCGTTTGCTCTGCAACTGATTCATTTCCTGGGGGATCTGCAGCTTTTACATGTAGGATTGCATGAACGCTGCTCATGTACGGCCGGTCACCAAGAAAGTAAAGGCATTTACGGAGTACATCGGCCTCATTCATCGAGCAAGGTGAGAAATCCAATTGTTTCACAGAATTAGGACAGGAATGCAATTCTTCGCAACGTCTCACGGAAGTTACCCACAAACCATACCATTGAATGCAAGTAAGGAAGGGGAACGAAAGGAAGAATCGAAAGCTGACGGTGGAAATAAGTATAAGTATCTTGCGAGTATTGTGAGACGGTTGGCAAAAGCCTCACAGTAACGATGGAGTTCCTACAGGATGTAGTTCATGGTTCGCAAACATTTGCGTAAAATACGCCGCGTACGAAGGCTTGGTCCCACTTTGTGTTACTTTGTCAGCAGCAACGAGAGTACGTTCCGTACTCAGGGCCTGTCAGACTCGTTAGTCAGATGTTTTCAATCGCCAACTCATGACCAACACGAGGAAGCTGACGGTCTGAGAAACGTTTGTTGCATTTGTCACCCAAATTTTATGTCAATGGTGTTGGTGATGTCATAATCAACATTCACCAGCGTTCCCAGAGATTTCCTATGCATAATATACTGTATAGGGAGTTCATGTCAACTGGTGATTAACAAAATGAAAAATCCGGAGAATCCCCATAGAATCATGGGTTCCTTTGTAGGAATAATGTAAGGAAGATGGAATAAATTACATTCTTATTGGATGAACAGCGTTCATTTCCCTTGGCAAGCTAGGTCGGGTTTGGTTCTTGTTCCTGCATTAGATCCTTTGGCAGTTTGCCGACTAGCTGGGATTCTGGAACAATTATCCCGCTGCGCTCATTACCGGACTGGGTGGTTTAATACGACGCGGGCACTCTCCAAGGCACAACGTTTTTGCAGCGCGGTAAGGGGTTTCGATTCTCCAGGGAGATCGTAAAGGAAAATGCAACGCAACGCAGCGCAGCTGTCCTCTGTACGGATTAGACCTCGATCAGTTTCTGTAGATCGGAAAGCTTGGCAACAACTTACTAAAGTAGAACGCACTGTCAGCGCAAATGGCTCGGGACTTTTCATCTCAAGGTAACCTACCGATAGTGTGAAAACATAAAACGCCTTGGCTCATCCGAAGCCGTGACGTGCAGTAGCCAAGTGAGATAGAATCGCACGAATTTAAAAAGAAATGCCTCATCTCATCTACCACCAGTACTCTCCGTCCAATATCTGCGTCATTCAGTGTTCACTTGAGACTTAGTACTCCAGTCTCCATCCCCCCTCCCCCCAATGTTCTTTTCTTTTACTTCTGCATTTCCTTCTGTACACCGCAAATGAAACACGCATTTTGCTTTGTCGGCATCATTTACCGCACTCCGCGGCACAGCAGATCCTACGAAGTATGCTTCTTATCACGAGTTCTAGAACTCTCTGATTGTCGAGATCGAAAAAGCTCCCACTCCGAGGCCGGGCCCCGCTGTTCATCTTTCGAGATTGCGAAATTGGATAGACTCCACCGAGAGAGCCGACAATTCCTGGGTACCCGGTCGATTTTTCACATTTCACCATTCACGGGGCGATGCATCTGGAGAAGAAAATATAGTGGAATGAATCTTGGAAAATGGGAAAAGCACACATGCAAGCGGCGCTTCCACATGGGAAGCCTGGGCGGTTCCGTAGGTTAGGAATACTGTGCAATGTGACAGACTCCTGAATTTAGCGCCCTACCTTGTATCACGTGATGTCGGTCTCTTGGACGCTAAGTTGCAGCCAAGTCCCAGTTGCGTTTCGTCTCCCCGCATTACGTTCCTCGTCCTTTTCATCACATGTCCGTTCCTGCGTGACGCCCGCGGCTGATATCTTATGCCTTGTCGGAGAGATTCCCAACCAAAGTTTTCGGGGATGCTGGTATACTTAGTGGTGTAATCCGGTTTGCTTTGATGTATGGAAGTGAGAAAGGCAGGCTGTCAAAGGGCTACTAGCCATTGATCAATCTCCAGTGCCATCAGGTGAAAGTCCGCTACAGACGGGAGCACGGCTGAAGTCCAGCATTCGCAAATGAGACGGTTGCTTTTCAGCAGTCCGCCACCGACTCCACCAGCTGAGGATATTAGGCTTCCGTGACTAGAGCAAAAGCAAGAGCCTCAAACACTATTCCCGCCACGCATTTCTTCTTGTCCACCTTGGGCTTGCTGGAGATACACATACCGGCCACGAAAGATTGCAGTCACTCCTTTGGCTGTTGCCTCGTCAAACTCTCCAGGTACTTCTACACTGCACTAGGGCATGGGGGAACACCAATTTTGAAACTACAATTGAAAACCCCTCATGACAAGACCAAGTGGCACCAGCTGATGGGATGGATGTGTAATCACTTTAAACCTACACCAGATTCGCGATACTAATGTATCGATCAGCAAGCACTTGAAAAATGTGGCTGGACGAATGGTGCAGGATGCCATTCATTCTTGGAATGCACCGCACCTGCTGAACGCGCGGCTCAACACAATTTATGTAAGTGCCTTTCGTTGTGTAAAGCAGTCGCTTATCACAGGCAACACGCATTCACATTCCGGCGAAGACACATGCTCTTGTGGAGCTGTTTAAGGTTGGCTATGTCCAGATATGTGTTGATCAAGTCCACAGGCATGTGACAATACTTTGACTCTGTGTCCGGCGAAAGGTAAATTTCGGTGTAGGAAACGCAAAACTTGGTGTTCTTATTGGCAATATCTCGATACAAGTAACGTTAAGACTGGTCAATATCTCACCGAGCCGGAACAACGACTTCCTAAAACCATAACCAAATCAATAGAGTCACTCCTCTTTCCAGTTCAACAACAAGTCCGGACACGCCTATGAATGCACATTTCGAAGTTCCACACGCACTTCCTACATATACTGTCAATGGATGGACGGCTAACTGTAGTCATCTTGCATGAGATCACGTCAGCTATACATCGCTCAACTCCCCATCTTACCCATTCGCATGCCATGAATCACTGCCGTCTGGATATTTTGTTCACCCCGCGAGGTTATTTGGAGGTTTTGTTGCATGTCGTCAAAATTCGGCGTTTTTCTTTCTTCATTCTCGCCCAATGGGCGATCTTTTCGGGGGAAGAAAAAAGTACCCTCGGGACCTTTTTTCTGGTTATGCGGGGGTGCATCATCCGCACTCTCTTCTACATTGATTCTCTACATTGCATCATTAGTTTCATCGTAGAATACTTTGGCGCTTTCTCCTCCCTAGCAAGACGGTCTGCTGTAGGAAGACAAATTTGGGGACTTTACTCTCTTGAACAAGCTGTATGTTAACCCTAGCCACTCATCCATTCACACCCGCCATCAACATACACTTCGCACATCCCCACCCCCATCAAACTCAGCTAATCTATACCTTCTCATATAGCTAACCGCTGCAGTTGAATTCGGGTGCACATAATCATCACCTTTACTTACCTTTACTTACCTTTACACTTTGCCTATCCCCAACAGAACATGAAGACTCTACTCATGTTCAAATGAAGAAGGTCTCTCTGCAAAGTTCACTTATGATAGTCCATTCTATTATCATGATAAAGTTTTCATGTTCCAGCAGCAACTTTTCAGCATTGCTCCATGCTGCAGATACAGGATGTCTTGCCGCCGCTCCTTGAATTCATAGGGGAGGACCGGAGGTTATAAGTACACCTCTGAGTAACGACAAGCTAATATTCCAACTTGGGCTGTACTTTTACTCACAGGAAAAGAAACGCTCACATACTAATATTTCGAACCAACCAATAGATCATTGCCACCCTCACCACTGGCGAAGTGATTCACATCTTTTACTTCGCGTGTCCAAGGAATTGTCTCTTTCGGAAGGATATCCCAAATATATCTACTTTTATACGTCAGATATACGACAAAGCTTCCTTCCTCACAACCACTGTCATCCGGCCTCTCTCACAATCATCTCATCTATTACTTTTGCTTGCCCGGAAGAGAATGCCAGTGAGGAATCCTGCAATGCTAAATCTGGAAATGTGAGAGAGCGGTCCAGGCAGGAACATAGGTAAGTTTAGTAGCTAAGATAGTAGCTACGCAGTGCCCAGGCAACGCCTAGGCAGAAAATAAGCTCTGAGTGCTTAGACCACTTTCATTCTCTTTTTGTACCTTTCTCCTTCATAGATTCATACAAGACTTCTCCGTTCCTTAGATTATCTTGCTTCCCTTGTCACAGAAAGTATATCAAAATGTTATGGTCTTTGGAACGATTTGTTGATTTTTCATCCATCCATCTCGGGCAATGACCAAGATAGACGTAAGATTATCAATCCGAACTGACAGTTCAAAGGGTCCTCGTCGAGCGCCAATATACGCGGATTCTGAATTTCGAAGAAGTTGGCCGGAGCCCAGCCGTTGTTGAGTAGGTCAGGCATCTTCAGGCTGTAGAACTCTGCAAATATGGGCACTAGCCTCCATATATCGCAAAATCAGAACCCAGGAGCTCCTATCCAATCGTCAATTCTCCTGTGAAGAAGAATGATTTCTCTCGTTCAGTGGTTCTTTTTCTCTCCTTTTCCTTGACACTAGTTCTGTCCGGGATTAGTCCATGCTGACTAATGCGACCGAGTCATTCACATCGCTGGGAATCAACACAAGCAAAGCAAAGTCAATACTGCAAGTACTCTGCAGTGATATCCTTCAACGTATTGAGATGGGTTGTGGTTATGATTTCAAGTCCGTTACGCAGTCGTTTTTTGGAAGACACGGATGCGGATCACAATGGTCGATGCTAGTGAGGCTCAACAGGGCGAGCGATCTGATAGTGAGTCCCCCGCAGGACGATTAAACTCTAATACGAACCCACTGGTGGAGAAAGATCTTTATCAGTTAGACTCATTAGCTAGCATCGGAGACAATCTCTAGCGCGAAGCGCGAAATATAACACGACGAACCACTTCGTCGCACAGCAATGAGATGCTTTGCCAAGATTTGCCAAGCGGCTTCCCAGCTTATATGTGTTTTGCTAATAGATTTCAACCCCAGGTTCCTCTGCTGATAGCCAACAACTACAATTTTCTTCGAATAAAGCTACTGGACATACGTCTGAGCCTCTGCAGACAGGGTTCACATTCATCCAGGTAGAAGACAATCATGGGTCACGCAGTGCCGCACGCAGCCATGTTATGCGACAGTATTGGCGGGACAAGAAGCTACAAACGGGTGGGAAAACAGGGGCGAGTCGAAAGCAAGAACCGATGAGTTTGAGACCGAAGGGTTTGAAACATGGAAGCGGACGGCGAAATGGACCCAAACAATCGAGAAGCTTAGTTTCGGATGATCGAGCCGATCTTCAGGATTTGGTTATAAACGAAAGTCCACAAAGCTCCAATGACTCCTCATATTCTACCACCTCCGATCATGAATCAAGCACTGATGAAGAGGACATCAGCCAGCACGTTCGGTCGCACAATTATGCAATCGTTCCACTCAGCAGAACTGCAATTGCAGAAGTGGACCCCTTCACGAGATTCAAGTTCACCGACACCCCAGAAATGAGAAAGCTCCTTCACCACTGTAAGCTACTCGGCTTTACCCCTTCTCATTTCCTGTCCCCATTCTAAGAAATGTACTAACATGAGAAGATTGTTGGATAACAGCATCGTGTATGGACAAAGAAGCAGCCAGTGTAGACTTTGCGCGTGTCGGTTGGCTGTTTTCTAGAGTTATGATACTCGATCCTGACCCTTATAATGTGGTCGTGGGCTTCACGATACATCATATGTCACGGCTTCATGGCAGAGAAGAGCCGGCTGTTGCTATAAAGCATAAGATAGAGGGGATGCGCTTGATCAATGCCAGACTTGGCGACCCCGAGGAGGCTATTTCTGATGGAAACATTGGGGCTGTTGCAAACTTCACAAGCCACGAGGTGAGCCAACCCTCACCAATTTAATGTGAATACAAGTCTTTATGCTTCCCATAGTTACTCTCAGGCGCCCCCGAAGATTTTGCTATCCATATGGCCGGGTTAGACCAAATTGTCAGCGCTCGAGGCGGTCTGCTTGCGTTCAACAATAATCGGCCACTGCAGCTCGTGATCGAAAGGTGAGTCTGATATAATGATGCATGGATTGTAACATACCGATTGACGTTTACAGTCTCGACTTATGCAGAGCTTATATAAGATTCCAAAAGCCGACGTATTCAGCATATGACAAGAATCTAACAGAAATGTTAGCAAGACTGGGGTGGACCGAACCAGAGACCTTTGAGAACGAAGTTTTCCGAATGCAAACCAGAAATGGTTTCTGCGCAGACTTCATTAAGTTGATCGATGGTTTAGAAAAGGCCACAGGTGTGATCAGAAATACTGCGTCTAGGGGATTATATCAGGAGCAGTGGGACAGTTTTCGTAGCTACATCTGCTCAGCGGCTATGCAAACGGGATGGGCAACAGCCGCTGAAGAACCTGTGGACGATGTACGAACCACAATACGGAGGTGTTTCCGACTGGCATCTCTTGCATATATTCGGATGGCGTTACAAGAATTCCGCAGTACCACACCACTAGATGGGAAGTATTTTCGAGCTTGCAAATATCGATTACTCGATAACACGACGGAATGGGGAAGAGCCATTGAAATGCTAGCTCGTGTGATCCTTCGGGGTGAGCGATCGACTGTAGAAAGACATCGCAGGGCCTGGTATGTTGCCAACGCAATGCTATCATTGCAAGACTTTGGTCTTGAGACATGGAAGATCGCTGAAGTGACCTTGTTGGGTTACCTAGGACTGTCAGAGGGAGCAGCAGTCGAGAACCAACTTTCTGACGGCATGACCCTGCCATCAATTCTCATTCTTCAATCTTCCTAGGCGATGAGAAACGATGGCTTGACATACCCTATGATAGGCAACGACAATCATCTGCAGTCCAATCTATATTAGCAATCTCGTTCTATATCACCTTACCTAAGCTCAGCATGCCGTCTCCGATGGAAGTAGGCGAAGAGGCTTGTTTCCAATTACAAAAGAAAAGAAAGCTCTAGAGATCCGATTCGAAACACCACCTATGGCGTATATAACACCGTAAATCCGACCTTAATAATCAAAGGAACAAGTTAACCGGCGGAAGGCGCGGGAAAGCCGATGCATGCACCTTTAAATATTCAAGAAATCTCAAGCCCCAATTTGCCATGCGTAACATTCGTGTATCCAATCGTGTGTCGCAGCGAGATCTGACTCTGCATCCTCTATCCGCCGTGATGCGGAAGAGGACTTTTATCAAGCTTAATTGTCCTTTACAACGTGGACCAGGCTGGCTCGAATACATGGATATCCTGTGTAAACTTGTCTATTTTTCCATCCATCTACAAAGTACCTAGAAATAGGCATCGATATTATTTTCCCCCTCCTCTGCAGAGCTGCGACCAAAGTAAAAAGAGCAAGCACCTAATCCGGTAAGTGCTCGCTCACCCTCACCAAATAATGCCTGCACGCCCGACCGACATGTACACAAAAAGGCGTCGGCTGCAATGCGACCGTTTGGCTCATATTGCAGTACCGAACACGGAGCGCACCCAGCTATCGATGCGTATGCGTTGCGGGAACACTTCATCTCGAGGGATGCACGGATGTACCATCGCCAGGGGTCCGGTTCACTGGCTCACCGCTGGAAATGCCTGTGCTGGTGGTGTCAGACACGGCGAGGAGGTGGGAAAAGGCGGAGGTGTTGGCGGAATGCTTTTTGCGCGCATGATTTGCAGGGGCGCGTGGGGTTGCATGGAACGTTCTTCGTGCGTTCGCGTCGAGGGTGTGTGTGGTTGGGTTGGGTTGCGATATGTAAGCAGAGGTTCTGGTGCTGTGTGGGGGAATACTTTGTAGGTATTTGGAAGATAGCCTATTGCAAAAGGCTACTTACTACTTGTGGTTGGTTTTTGGTAGGTGGTGTTCCTTTTTGGGGGGGAGGGGTTGCCTTGTTTATCGCCCGCAATAGCCGTTCCCCACGCACTATCCGTACCGAACACAGATGCTTTTCGGTTTGGGATATTCACGGGATAGATCTGGGATAGGTGCGAGTGGTTTTGTGACGATGGTGGTGGTGTGCCAGTAGAGTCATAGGTGAGTGAGTTTGGCCGCTTGATTACTTATTATATATACGATGGACATCCGTCGATGGAAGATAGAAAGGGACTGGATTACAAATTCAAAGATTGATAACTACTTATTTGTATGAGATATCAATATCCTTACACGCTTACATTACTTTGCTGAACATATATCTCCGCCTGATTCAAACACAATAAGTCAACAATGGCAATTGCTTCACCGATGTGGTTTTCGCCCCAGTCGTCATCAGTTTCGGTGGATCGAGAGTTACCGGGTGACATGAGCGGAATGGACAATTTTGAGTCGGGGTACTCCTACGTATGTTTACTCTTCCTTCATATCGTTGGAGCAGTTGAGCTGACTTGTTGAAGCCCATGGATTCTATGATGCCTCCGATGGGAAGCACTTATCCTATACCGCCATATTCCACAAGATATATATCTACAATGAATATGCCTATGACACCGCAACTAGCTCAGAGCATTTCCACAGATGAGGGTCATCGGGATGTCAGCTCAGAGAGGGGCGAGGAGATCGAAGCAGAGTTGGCGCGAACAGTAAGTCTTTCCATGGTGCTGCAAACACAGTTTACTACGAATTAGACGACTAATAGCATACAGAAAGGAAGCCGGAGCTCTCAACGGAAACCACGAGAGAAGAAATCCGTAGCTCAAGGTGTGCGCACGCGCGAAACATCACATGATTCAACAGACTCAGTATCAGAAAAGACGCCAGCGCAGAAAATGGTCCGTAGCACTTTTCTTCATATCTACAGGTTTGCTAACTATCTACAGCGACGTCTGGTGCAAAACCGAGTCTCGCAAAGGAACTTTCGGAAGCGGCAGGCGAACGAGCGTATGAGGCTAGAAGAACAGGTCAAGATGCTCAGCAGTGAGCTGCATAGCCTCAGCGATGCTTACCAAGACCTGCTTGGGCGATTCGAGCAGGTACATAGGGAGAACTCGGTGGCGAACAGCGAGGTGATTAGTAGTTGGATGGGCGATTCTGGTACCATGGGCCAGTTCAACATGACCACTGGACTGGAGTAACACAAAATCGTTTCTTATTGTATATTTTGCGGACTACGGAGTTTGACTGTAATATCCGTTTGGTTGATAGATGGCTGTTCGTCATCAGGTGTTTGGCATGGGATGGGGCGGGATGGAAAAGATAAAGCTATTCAGGGATTGAAAGCACAGTGGTCGTAAGACCGATGGGAGTTTTGAAACAGGAGAACTTTCTCTAAGCAACACTGCTACGAAGATAGATAATGGATAATGAAGAACACTACTTGACTTTTGCAACCTCCATCTACGTAAGCCTCAACGTACGCCCCTATTTTCAACGAGGCTTGAGGCGAGAACACCAATCTGCAGGCCTGGAAAAAAGTCACTCCCAGGCAGATGCATAGTCATAACGAGAGCTCCGCACTCTTCCGTCGCACATTCAATAAGATCAGAACATGACATCAGGCATCACAGAATACCGAATACGTCCAAACAAAGTCCCTTCCAGACTTATACTTTAGTAGACCGAAATCGAGATCCTGTAGTAGAGCTCTTACATGCACCAACGCTATTCCCAGAAAGGATAACAAATACGGGCCGTCATCAGCCACCTATGTCGGGTCTTACACCTTGCAGTTGCAGGATTTGGAGCCATTGTATTGGTGCTTGAACGAACTTCGGTCGATGATACCGAGCATGCCGAACTGCCGAATAAACTCTCTCATAAATGTGTGCGGGATTTGAAGACCCTGGAGTGGTTTTGGTAGTCAGTCACACCGGAAAAGCTTCTGCATATGGACTTCTCCGTGGAAGCATCCATCCTAACGTTGCATTGCATTGGAGCCTAATTTTCTGCACGATGGCTGCCGGTGGGCGTTGGAACTCGGAAGCCGTAAACTTTCTTCGAAGTACGTGGATAACCCCTCGATATATAAACTTTCATCCAGCGGTTATCACGGCTACGACAACCCGCGGTACAACATCTTCCGAATCCGGGGTTTGAATATAGAGGTCATAGACGTGTGTTGTCGATGGCTAATATACTGTCGCATTGATATGGTCTTATGCGAGGCTTGTCGTGACTTGAGTGGTATTATTTTCTTACATCTTCTCGATGTTTGTTATACAGCAGATTCCGATATCGCTTTTGAAACACAACCACCAACGCCATTTCATGCAGTCCTCTCATCCCATTGCCCAAAGATCATGGTGGGCTTGCCTCAATATCCTTATACTAGAGGCTGCCTCGTAGACACATCACTCTTTTCTGTATTTCTCATTTTCCAGCTCCCTCCAATCTCTTTCCTCAGGCTCATTCCCACTTGTCTCCTTGACTCCGCTGTCAAATGCTGGTTTCCCCGCATACAGCATGTGCCCGCCAGTATTCCTTTCGCCCCCTCCTTCGAGCTCTTTGCTGACGGAGATCGGCTGGTTTCCGCGGAACCGTTTGCGCATGTCGACCATTCCGCGTTTGCATTCGCCGTAACCTTTCTTCAGCTGCTGGCACTTGGTAGGCATGGTTTCGAGGAGAGGCGAGCGTAGACAATCGGATGGCTTGTTGCGATAGATCATGACACAGTCGGATTCTTGGAGGCATTGCGCCAGCGCAGCTCCTGTGAGGAGGTTGTTAGAAGGTGGGTCGGGGGATGGAGGGGCTCGAACTGACTGATGTCTTTGCAGGAGCTCGGCATGATGGACTCTCAATGGACGGTGCTCTGAGTGCAGTTTACACTTGAGTTTCAAACGAGGTAGGTATTAAAATATCAACAGTAAGTAGTAGCTTTGTGATATGCAACAATGCGAGTAAAGCATTATGTCCACAGGGACAAGCTATTTTCCATCGCAGCAATCGAGAGCCGAAGTTTAAGGTTAACCGAGTTGAGCTTTTAACCTTTTGTTTGGTAAGGTTACCAATCACTGGAGCACTTGCCTAGCAAGTAACTAACATCATCAAGATTGACAGTGACGTCTAGATCCAAGATGTACACTGCACTCTACAAGAATACTCATTCAATTCAATTGCGCTTCGTAACTGGCAGTTTCCTTCAAGTCATCGTCGACAACCGCAAAAAGTGAGGCGTTCGCAGAGGCACAAGTGCACGTTTGGCATGTGAATGTGGATGCGACGACAATACGGTGTGCAGCGATTGGATTATACGTGCATCTCGCTCTAAATTTTTGTCCACGTCAACAGCTTCATTGGTTCGGACCCCTATTCAAATAGGAAATAACGCTAGATCTGCAGGAGTTCAGATACTTAAATTGTTTCTTTGTTAAACAACGACCGCAATCGCAATCACCCTGATGGTGTAGACCTTGGGATACCCTCACCGCACAACGAAACCCTCGACGGAGGTTGGTCGCCAACATGTATATTCCTTTCATCGGCCGTTTGAATTCGTGAGTTGATTATACGAACGCAGAAGGGATCCAGTGGCTAATCTGGGTGATAGGAGCGAGTACTTGGCTTTGATCAGTTCGTTTTTCCTTGTTGGACTCGAAGCATTGATAAGGATCCTTACACTTGCGCTTCGTATGCGGCACCCATCAAATTCATTGGCATAGACTAATGTGATTACAGCTTCAACGATCATATCTTTATTCTATCGAGCATCGAGGAGGGTATTCAACAGATACACAACTGCGGCAGCGAAGAAATCCGCGATTCGCAAACAAGGTTGGTGCTCTACGACAAATATAATGTTCGACTGCTAAGAATAATACAGATGTATCAACTTCGATACGGAATGCCTCCGACTTTGTGGACCTGTGCGCCCTTGCTGGGTATTATGCCGAAGAACATGTTGTACAAACAGGAGATGGATATCTACTAGGCATACACCGACTCGGTTGGAGGAAAGGAGAGGAAGACCAGAAAGTCAATAGCGGGCCCAACAGCATCAAGAAAAATGTTGTATATCTACATCACGGCTTGCTCATGAACAGTGAGGTGTGGGTTTGTCTGACAGATGAACAAAGATGTTTACCCTTCACTCTGGTGGAGAAGGGTTACGATGTTTGGGTAGGTGTTGCTTCCCTTGAGCTTGCTCATGCCGCCAACTGACAATTTCTAGCTTGGAAACAATCGCGGAAACAAGTATTCCAAGAAATCTGTACACCACTCGCCAATGGATATTCCTTTTTGGGACTTCTCAATGGACGAGTTCGCTTTCCACGACATTCCAGACACTATTCAATATATTCTCGAAACAACCTCGGCGCCGTCGTTGTCCTACATTGGATTTTCTCAAGGCACGGCCCAGGCTTTTGCGACATTGGCTGTCCATCCAAAACTTAACGATCAGATCAACGTATTCATTGCTCTCGCTCCAGCAATGTCTCCAGCAGGTCTTTCCAACGGAATAGTGGACGCCCTCGTGAAGGCTTCACCACAGGTGCTATTCCTTCTTTTCGGCAGAAGGTCGATTCTTTCTTCTGCTACTATGTGGCAATCGATTCTGTATCCTCCAATCTTCGTTCGGCTAATTGATATGGGTCTCTCATTCCTCTTCGGATGGCGCGCAAGAAATATCTCCACATCGCAAAAGCTGGCAGCATATCCTCATCTGTACTCTTTTACTAGCACCAAATCGGTCGTTCACTGGTTCCAGATTATCCGCACGAAGTCCTTTCAGATGTACGATGACGATGTTCAACCGGTGATCTCCTTAGGAAGTGTATCGAAGTACACCAAAGTGGCCAAATTTCCAACCCGCAACATTAAGACTCCAATCGTGCTCGTATATGGAGGCAGCGACTCTCTGGTTGATATCGACGTTATGCTGAAGGAACTCCCCGCACACACCATGGCCACCGAGATCCCTCACTATGAGCATCTAGATTTTCTATGGGCGCGAGAAGTCGATACCCTTGTTTTCCCTCACGTGTTCGATGCTTTGGAATCTTTTTGCGACGCTGAGCATTCGAAAGAAGAATATGAGAGCTATAGGCGAGCCCGCCACAACTCTATACGGACTGGAATCAACAATAGCAGGGTGCTGAGCTACATGAGTGAAGAAGACAGTAGCAGCCCAACTCTTAGCGGAAGTCTCATGGACGCAGAGCCCGCCACTACCACTCTACTCAAAGGCGACGAGTCTCCAGGAGACCTAATTCTCATGAACCCTGAGAATACTAGTAGTGTTTATAGCGACAACACAGCGAGGAAACGCGTCAAACTCCAACAACTTCCCTACGCCGATGACTCTGCGGAAAGCGACCCTCAGGTCCCTAAATTGCTACCTGCGCCTACTCCTAATTCTAAACATGCAGCTCAAGACGAAGAGGAAAAAGCAACTGCGCAAGCACCAACAACACCGTCTCGAGTTCCTATCACATCATCTGTGCCATCGCATAATCAAACGCCAGGGGATACTCAGACGCCAACTCATTTCAGGAGAAGTATGAGAAGTTCCAGTATTGGAAGTAATCTATCCTTCGAGACCGGAAACGGCAGGTCTAGTATCAGTCCCGTTGGGATCAGCGTAGGTGTAGGTCGAGCCGTTGGAGGACTTCTTAGTAGCGCTGAGGGTATCAGGGGAAGTGTCACAAGCTCGGATGAAAATGGAAGTGGGAAGAGAAAGATAAGTGGCGGGGAGGGAACTAATAAAGGGTTTGGCTTTGGAGGATCCTTGAGGAGGAAGAAATGAGTTCGTACTCTCTTTGATGATTGAATGAAGTGATGAGGCTGTAAGTTAGTGGTGTTGAATTTAGCGGGCACCTGGGAACATGGATACATCTCGTTGGCGCGGCTATACGGAAGATCAAGGGAACCTTGTTCTAAGTTCATAGAATGGCAACTTGCCATCGCATATATTGTACATATTAGATACATAGACGACCAGACAGACAGAGCCAAGGACAGACTGAACATAAGATGGGTAGAACAGACCTATTAGAGTTGCCTAGGGTAGATAGGATAGCGGAGATTGGCGAGTACAGCACAGCACAGTACAGCACACATTACCATGAATAGCAAAACTTCAACAGCGTTCTTAATTTTGCCACAATAACAATGCAATTAGCTTTCCTCAGTTGGCGATGTGAAATGTAGCTGGAGGGGTGGAGAGTAGGCTAGGACGTTCGGATGAGGTTATGAAATTACATCAATTTAGGTATCCTCTCCTATCATATCATTCTGCGGCTAGTTTACCTATCCCTCTACCCTCCCTCTCCGGGCTGCACTCCATAATTCCATACCCAGGCTCCTGGGATATCCCAAGATGCTCAACAAAACGGCGCAGCTTCAGCCGAGCAAGTATTGGTTAGCATACAATGGAACCCTAGACTAAATCAGACAGGTCACTTTCTTCAAATTGATTCGCTTCATCTGATTTATGCTTCCTACACTACTTTACATCCTAAAGACGCCGAATTTCGTATCGGCGGCCTCGTTCTTTCCGCCCAGTGCGGCCATCAAACTTAGGCCTAGAACTCTGCGCGTTTGGCTTGGTGGAATTACGCCATCGTCCTAGGTGTGTGGGTTAGTATGTCTTTGCTGTTTGGGAAAGTATTTGAGGAGGGCAGAGGACAAGAAAAGAGAAGATAATTGGAGCAGCGGAGAAGCCAAGAAAAGCAGAGAAAACATACCCATAACCTAGCACTCGAGAAGACAGCCTCACTCTCACTCTCGATCCTATCCCTCAACCCCTCATCTACATTCGTCCCCACCGTTTCCATAACAGCAGTCAGCTGTCCACTCCCCATAACGCCAATCCTGGCGTTCGGCCACATGTACAAGAAGCGTGGACTGTATGCCCGTCCACACATACCGTAGTTGCCCGCTCCGTAGCTAGCGCCTACCACCACGGTGAATTTGGGCACGTTGGCGCAGGCTACTGCGGTTACGAGTTTCGCTCCGTTCTTGGCGATGCCTTCACGTTCTGCGTCTGAGCCGACCATGAACCCGCTGATGTTTTGGAGGAAGATGAGGGGGATGTTGCGTTGCGTGCAGAGTTCGATGAAGTGGGCGCCTTTGAGGGAGGAGGTGGAGAAGAGAATCCCGTTGTTGGCGATGATGCCTACTTTGTGGCCGTAGATGGTTGCGAAGCCTGTGACGAGCGTGGTGCCGTAGTCGCGTTTGAATTCGGAGAAGACGCTGCCGTCGACGATGCGAGCGATAATTTCGTGGATAGGGAGAGGCTTTCGCAGATTGGTTGTTGCTATGCCGGTTAGTTCAGAGGGGTCGTATAGGGGTTCTTCGTAGGTGGCTGGTGCGGGAAAGGATTTTTTGGGCCAGTTGAGGTTACTGATGGATCGGCGGGCGAGCACGATTGCGTGGGCGTCATCTATTGCTAGGTAATCTGTTACGCCGGATACGGAGCTGTGCATTGAACCACCGCCAAGCTCTTCGTGGGTTACTTCTTCACCGGTTGCAGCTTTGACTAGAGGAGGTCCCGCTAGAAAAATGTGACCTTGACCACCTACGATGATACTTTCGTCGGACATTGCTGGTACGTATGCACCGCCTGCCGTACATGGGCCCATTACCACGGCTATTTGTGGGATTCCCATGGAGCTCATTCTTGCCTGGTTGAAGAATATCCGACCAAAATGCTCTCTGTCTGGGAAGACATCTGCTTGATGTGGCAGATTAGCTCCACCGGAGTCTACTAGGTAGACACAGCTATGGATTGTCAGCATCTTGGTAGTGCTACTGCGATGGAATTCGTGTGATAGAAAGGGCTGGCTAGGTAAACGTTGATACTTCAACCTCCTGACGCAGTGAAGCTTACGAATAAGAAATGAACCCACGGTAAGTTATTCTCCTTCGCAATCTCCTGTGCTCTCAAATGCTTCTTCACAGTAATTGGAAAGTAAGTTCCACCCTTAACCGTACTGTCATTCGCAACCACCATACACGTAACCCCCTCAATAACACCCACACCGGTGATGATTCCGCCAGCGGGTACTTCCGTGTTTGGATAGAGCTCGTGTCCCGCCAATGGACTTAGTTCTAAGAAGGAAGTACCCGGATCGATTAGTGCAGTAACTCGATCTCTCGGGAGCATCTTGTTGCGTGCAATGTGTTTTTCACGTGCTTTGGCTCGCCCACCTTGCTGGATTCTGGCGGTGAGTGTGGACAGGTGGTCAATAATGGGTTGCATTTGGGAGAGATTTTGTGTGTATTCTTCAGAAGAGGTGTCGATGTTCGTAGGGATGACGGAAATAGCTTTTGCTTGGGATGGTGGACAGTAGGTTGAAACCATCCGGCGGGAAGGGATGGAGGTCGTTCTTAGGCATGTTTGTCTAATTGACCTCTTTGGAAGGTTGGCAAGCACTCTCGATGCTCTGAGAGAAGACATTTTGAAAATGAACTGCTGCAGTGGCAGCAATGTGGTAGAATATGTCTACATAGATGTAGAGCGAGTGAGAGTTTCTAAAGGTCAAGCTGGAGCTCGGCAAAGCGGTTAGATGCGGCTTTCCCCGTGGGGAAGTTGCAAGGATGATTGACATCGAAGGGTCCACTGCCCTTTCTTCAATCCTACAAACACAATGTAGCGGTAGGAATCTCATCTTTCAACTGCTTTTTTCTCTTCAAAACACAAAATGGCTTCTTCAATGAGATGTCTGCGATCTCTCTCTACCAGACCAACATCCTATATTCACATTAAACCGTCAATTCTCTTACCTACGTCGCACCGCCGCCATGCATCGTCCAAGCACCCCGCAGGCTTCACACCACCGACCTCAGAGGATCTCGACGAACTTCGCGAACGAGTACAAGAATTTACACGCCGCGAGATCCCCGAGACCCTAGCCGCAGAAACGGACAAAACGAACTCCTTCCCTAATTCCATGTGGCAGAAGTTCGGCGATGCAGGATTCCTCGGCATAACCGCCTCAGAAGACGTCGGCGGACTCGCCATGGGCTACCAAGCACACTGCGTCGTCATGGAGGAAATATCCCGTGCCTCCGGCAGTATTGGGCTCAGTTATGCTGCACATTCGCAATTGTGCGTAAACCAATTACAATTGAATGGGAATGCGGAGCAGAAGAAGAAATATATGCCAGGACTGATAGATGGGAGCAAGGTTGGAGCACTGGCTATGAGTGAGAGTGGTGCTGGGAGTGATGTAGTTAGTATGCGAACAACGGCGAAGGAGGTTGATGGCGGATATGTGTTGGATGGAACGAAGATGTGGATTACAAATGGGCCAGACGCAGATGTGATCGTGGTCTATGCAAAGACCGAGCCAGAGAAGGGCTCGAAGGGTATTACTGCATTTATTGTCGAAAAGGGGTTTAAAGGATTTAGTTGTGCAAGGAAGCTGGACAAGATGGGTATGAGGGGTAGTAATACTGGGGAATTGGTGTTTGAGGGTGTGTTCGTACCGAAGGAAAATGTTCTTGGAGAGGTAAACAGAGGAGTAAAGGTTCTGATGGAGGGCCTCGATCTTGAAAGATTGGTCTTGAGTTCGGGCCCCTTGGGTATTATGCAAGCCGCGATGGACGTCGCTCTGCCTTTTACCCATCAACGGAAACAATTCGGTCAACCGATTGCTCATAATCAGCTTGTTCAAGGCAAACTCGCAGATATGTATACGAAATTGCAAGCATCGCGGGCTTACACATATAACACCGCAAGGACTGTCGATGAGACAGGAGTCATTCGTACACAAGACTGTGCTGGAGCTATTATGTATGCTGCGGAGAGGGCTACAGAGGTGTCACTGGATTGCATACAACTGTTAGGCGGTATGGGATATGTTGAAGAGATGCCTGCCTCGAGGTTATTGAGGGATGCGAAACTATACGAAATTGGTGCTGGCACTACGGAGGTTAGAAAGGTGGTTATCGGAAGAGCATTTAATAAGGAATATGGTAGCTTTAGCAGATGATTGCTAGGATGGATATGAAGGCATGTGTATAGTACCTCGGGAGTTTGAAATAGCAAATTGGCGTTCGTTGAACCTTTACCCTACGAATCCTCTCGGAGCAGAAGTCACTGTACACCAATCATATCAAGAAAATGGCCTTGTTACTCAGATGACATTAAGTTTAGCATATACGAAGCCCTGTCTGCTGTCTGACCATTTCCGAACAATTCTCCCAAGGTCTGGAGCCAGAGCAATGAATAGACAATGTCTATTCTACAATTACCTCCGTAAAGATGAAGAATATAAACTGTAATCGGTGTAGACCATTCAAGATTGACCAGATTCGCTCAAATCATGGGAAGTGGATACACTCAATGAGTTATGCTTGCCACTGTCACCTACCTTCCCCTCTCTCAAGCCTTTATAAATCTCCTCTTTGTATCCCTCCAAGTTCCCAATCATATAGCCTTCTTCCCAAGTTGGTCCTTCATCCTGAATATGCTATCAGTGAATTTTCTCTATCTCGACTTTCTCCTGATGCTACAAGTCGTAGAATAAAGCATATTAAGTTGAAATCAAGACAGACGTACCCCTAATTCTTTCACAACCCTTAATCCACTCCCACTCACTTCCAGAATGGTCCCGCCTACATATTCCTCCTTCGTAAGCAAATCAAGCATCGCTTCCGCTGTCGTCTCCGGCGTGATCCACTTTTGATCCGAAGTCAACATATGCATCTTATCCGGCTGCGAAGACCAAATTGGAGTCTGCTATCTCGTCAGCGTGTATAATTTTCTCAATACTCCCCACTCCCGGACACTTTTCAGCAGTAACAAACAAAAAGCCCGAACCCACCTGCACCACCCCCGGAGCCACTCCTACAACCCTGATTCCCAGCTCCTGCAAATTCTTCGTGCTCCTCACAAACCCCGTTACCGCGAACTTACTCGCATGGTAAAGCGGTGTATCCATAACGCCAATCTGCCCGGCTATACTGCTCAAACAGACGACTCTACCGGGTCTCTTTTCCTTAACCCAGTACTCGACTCCCATCTGCGTGAGCCGGATCGGGTGCGTGATGTTCACTTCGAGCGTTCGGTAGGTGGATTTCTCAATCGTGTCGCTGGAATGCGGTGTTCCAGGAGGGTTGTAAAAATTTGAGGACGGAGGATCGAAGACCCCGGCGCCGGGAACGAGGATGTCGATCTGGTGGAAGTGGGAGAGGGTGAAGCTGAAGAGAGAGGAGAGGGCAGACCAGTCGGTTACGTCGGTGGCGTGGTAGAGACAGGTCGGTTCATTGGGGCCTGTTGCGGTGTAGGTTATGAGCAGCTGGGCCGCCGGTGGGAGGAGGGCGAGATCGGCTATCACGACATTGCAACCCTTAGAGAGGAGAAGTTTTGCAAGCGCGAGGTTGATTCCTGTGGTTCATGTTGGCATTATGTGCAATGGTTAGGTGAGGAAGACAGTAGTGTATTAAAGCACTGGCTGCGAAGGAATATAAAAGGAACGAGAATCGGTTCAATATTTTCGAGACAACATGTATTTCTTAACAATGAGTGCATGAGACGGTAAGAGAAATAGAGGAAGTAGAACAAAGATATTAAATGAAATAGACTGGAATAGAAAACCAAGACTATACCTGAACCAGCTCCTGTTATGATGGCAACCTTCCCCTTCACCTCATAATCTAACTTGGACATTATGACAATCAAACTAATATGCACACTATATCAAGGCTACAAGTCAAAACCCCACAGCAACAAGTTGTTTGGACTCTTTATATGTGCTTCAAACATGTGCACGTGAATTGATAATCGATGCTCGCGCGATAGGTTAAGGTGTGAATATCTGCATATCTAAATGCAAGATGTCGATCAAGGGATGTCGATCAACGCACGGCAAGCCACCAACTCCTCACGCTTACGTGGTACAAGAGCGGGGAAGATCGAATGTCTCAGAAACTTCTATTGCAGTCTTCTTCAGCTAAACAGGGAGGTGTGAGGTGTTGCACACACGAAAAAGGCAGACAAACAGCCCGGTATCCCGTTCTCGTTCAGTTGCCTAGATTGAGGTCAGCTCAGATCTTCCACTCACGAGAGCTCATAAGGACAGATGAAGGAGCGGTTATAGTTATCATCGCTTGCCGTTACCAGCTCTGATCCTGGATCCTTGCGCCGCCACTTGACGCCGTCGTCCGTCTTCAAGCAGGAAGGGTCCAATTTTCAAATCGAAAACCATTATGGTGGCTCCTCATATGGTACCGGCCGAAAACCTTTGCTGTATATGGATAAGCTCCTGGCTATCCATGAACGTCTCTCGTTACTCTAGAACCAGTAGTACGAAGATATTGTGTGCCTTTGGTATAAAACTACGTGGCATCGTCAAGAACGTACTCAACCTCACACACTTATCTCTGAACTGCTTAAGGAACACAAGTTCCAATCATCTTTATGTTGTGACGGCAGCCACTGCGCAGCTGTTCATGTTACCAAAGAAGGTAACATTTCGTTCAGCCGCTAGTATACAAGTTCACGACATGTTCATGCCAATACATCACGCGATTTCCCAGTTCATGGCACGCAAATCCGATTTAACGCTGCATGTAAGCAATATGGCGGCTCACGCATTCCCATATGGGCCAAGAGCCATATAGAAAAGGCCTACAAGACCTTCCGTGGCGCACCTGAAAGCTCCCTGGGCCGTTTATTCCTCACACGGCGACATGTTGACGTATATAATGATTTCAAGACAGAACTAGTGGAGCTGGTCAATAAGAATGACGGAAATGTCCACAATCTAATATCACCATTACCACATGAACACCTCTTCGTCTGACTTTGTTCAGGCATCATCGAATGCTTCAGCATGGTATCTCGTTCTCCTGCTCAGTTAGTCAGCCAGCTCACCTAACCACCTGACCATCGAGTCAAATTCCAAGTTCCCAAGATGCGAATTCTCTACTGAGAGAGATTCAAAGTGTCAAGTTCCTACTGACTCCTTGATTCATAGTGTACTGGATGAACCGTAAGCGCGCAATAGATAAGTGAATGCTCCAACCCATTGTTTCACCCCACTCGGCAGTTGTTCGCAGAGATGACTGAATGAGCATCCAGGTTCGGCTTCGGTCTCAGCCAACTAAGTTTCGGATGTCCCTGCGTCTGTTTAAGGCGAACAGTCTGCGCAGGGTTTCCTTGTGCTCAAGGTTGTCGCCCGGATGAGGGTCTACACCAATGCGAAGCTGTCTCGCTGCCCGGGCTGCGAGGTAAGATAGGAAGTAGACTGCACACCACTGGAAGTCCACGGGAAAATCAATCTGCGCTGGCGTTCATCACATCATATACATACATATTTGCGAGTAGATGTGCTCGAGTGAGCCTGCGAACACAACCTGAACAGAACCATTATATTGACATAGCCATGAAGAAGGGTATAAATTGATGCGTGCAAAATGCCTGCCCGCTGTGGGCGCCGTGCCGTTCATAATACCCCATGATGTACAAAAACCAAGCAGAATCCCTACACCATGCCCGAGACGCCTTTTCCCCCAACCCATTGATTTGAAGCTTGCCCAGAGAAGGAAAGTAATCACTCAAACTCCTTTTGCCATTTGACCAATTGCCGAGTCAATATATCCATCATTTCCAGACATGATAAATCCTTAAATTCCTTCTGCGATTCGCCTTCGCCCGAGCCCGCCTTTTTCATGTCGTTTTCCCTTGCGCCATTAAGCTTTATCATTGGTAGATCTTCAACCAGCCCTCTAATCAGTTTTTCTGCTGGTCCTCCGTTTGGCAAAATCGATTCTCCTGCTAATTCGACCTGCGTGCGGGAAATGAAATCAAGAATCGCTGCAACTCTCTTTTTCATCTCAGCCATGCTGACCTTACTACCTACACTGGCCTTCGCTCTGCTGACTTTTGGTTCGCTAGTCGAACCTTTGTTATTCGTTGAATGGTTGTTATCATCACCTCGTGGATTGTCCCTCGACTGTGATCGATGAGGGGAGCGAGAGTTGTCGAGATCTCTGTCCTTTGTATACTGATTTTTGCCTAACTTCCCTTTACGAGCGTTTGGCGGCCTGCCACCTTTTTTATGAGATACTGGTGGTTGGACTGGAGGAGTCGTATCTGGTACTGGAACTTGGGTTACTGGAGGCGGGTCTAAGGGCTGCGCTGTGACTTCGATGATCTTGGTAATAGGCGGCTTTATTGCTGGTGGTATCTCCTCGACGGGCTCTGAATCTAGGTGCCTGTTAGGTTTTTTCTATAAGACCAGTTGAAATTCACTGACCTTCAATCCTCCTACGTTCCGCTCGTCCTTTCCGTTTGTTCGCAGCTTCCAGCTTACTCTTTTCTCGTTCTTCTCTCAACTCCTTTTCACGATGATTCTTTGCAGCCGCACCCCTGATCTTCTTTCCACTGCGACCGTTTGTGAAACTTGCCCCATCGTCGGACTCGGGTTGGGAGGGTGGCTGTTGTGGGGTTTGCTGTGACTTCTCGTCGGGAATGGGCGAGGGGGAGGCTGAGGTTGTCCGTTGTCTTTTCGGTCCATCAGGCTTCCTGTCCACAATTATTAATCAAAGTCGAACTAATCTGCTACAGATCTTGCTTACTCTTCACTGTCGCTGCGCCCTCGTTTGGCTCGTCGATTTCGACCTTCGACGCTTTCCGTACCATTTTCTGCTACACTGGCTTCAATCGCTCGTCTTATTTGTTCTGCTTCCGCAGCTGCGTCATATGCAGCATCTCTGCTATTCATTGTAGATCTTCTTTTTGCGCCTTGAAGGCTGGAGGACGGGCGGCCATTTTTACCACCTTTAGGGGATCGTGTGCCGTCTTTGGAGAATGACGCCGCTCGCGATGTCGTTCTAGAAAGATTTGGGTGAAGGGGGAGGTATAAGGAGTAGCGTTGTCTGCGGTTCATCTTGTCAGAAATGGCTTAATTGAATGTTGGAAATGGGTTGCCATTTTGTGGAAGATTCTGCGCACTTGAAGCAGACAGCCTTGTGAGACTCGACCTGCGCCACGAACTCGCGTCGACGCTGACGGGCGGAACGAATAACTAGTAATTGAGGATATTTGTAAAGTTCGGAGAAAAACCCACCCATTTTGCGCTGTGCGAATTCGATGCAGATCCTTGCGGCATTGTTCGCAGAAATATTCATCGGGACTTGTATCTTCGTTCACGATTCCAACGCATCCACCATGTTGCCAAACTTTGCAAACGTCGCATTGCAAAAAGAAACCCGCCAAATCCTCCGTAACATCTGCTGCCGTTATTATTGATTCCTCGATGTCATCTTTTGTATTATTCTTATTATCGTCCTCCCGCAGTTGTGGCGGCCCCGGGTATTCGTCGTAGCCGCAGATGCAGCGAACAGCTTCATCGTCGTCCCCTCCTTCATCTGCCCCTGTTATTACGTCTTCTTCTAACGATTGTGTCTTTGATGCCTTTTCTCGCTCATCGGCTCGCCCTCGTTTTCGGCGTGTCGAGGAGCTATCTTCGGTTGTGGTTGCATCGTCAGGAGAGTCCGAGGACAATGACGCAGAAGGAGTCGATTTTCTTGGAGATTCGACTTTATTATTCGAACGGGTCGACCTTTCTGCGCGACTAGAGGTATTCGAGGATGCAGAGGAATGATGCGAATTCGATTGTGAAGTCTGGTTGCCGCGAGCAGCTCTCGACGAACGCCTAGTGGTATCCATCCCCAAGGATTATGAGAGCACAAGGGAAAAAGGAAATCGTGTTTCGCTGTATTCGATGGCGATTGATGCTCGGTAATATCTTGCACGCGTAGAGGATTATAATTTGTGAATTGAGTATGGCAATCTAGGGCTTCTCGTGAGGGGAAGGTTAGATTTGAAATGGGGAGGAATCCCGCGTGAAGAGGGAAGAAAGACGAAAAGTCCCGAGAAGTAAAAAAAAGATTGGGTATTTTAAGAGAGCCTTTAGAGATCCAAATCGACGCTCGAAAGTATGCGATGATTTAAAGAGGAGGTAGAAATAATTCTTGGTGTAATCATGACTGCGAATTGGTGGATTGTGGGTTGCCCAGATGGGAGAAGAGGAGAGGAGAGGAGAGGAGAAATAAAAGATCGAGCTTCGGTCCTCATCATCCAACCTCACTCTACTTTCGAGTTTCCCTAGTAAACCTGGTGAGCCGTAGTTTTGCTCGGTATTATTTACTAGGATACACCACTCCCCGCCGTTGGCTGACGGCTGGAGACGAGCGGGGGGTCGATATATCAATGGCTGCGCACCCAGCATCGGCCACAATTACTCCATCCACGGCTGCCCTTTCTAACTGCCTCACTCGAGTCACCAGAGTTTCCCATCCGCTCCATTATTCCAATCAAACACCGGTGATGCCCTCCGAACCGACAGACCATATGAAATGCCATTGGCTAATTGCTTGCTTGCACTGGATTCGGAAGCCGTATCAATCTATCAATCCATATCCAGTTGAATGACTAAGCCATCACCTCCCATCCAGGATTCCCATTCATGTTCATGTGCGCGTTCACGTGCCTTCATCTCGCTTTCGCGGCTTTTCCCTTTCCAGATTGGTCCTTCTAACCTTAGCTGGCACTGGGCACATATCGACATCGATCCGGCTCATCGTTAACTTACCAATATTGCAAGAGGCCCTTAAAAAAGAATCCCTTTTCGTGTACTATTAACCCAACAACAGTACGCTCCCTTCAGAAAAAACAAGAGTCCAGAGGAAGATACGGAGAGTGTAAAGTATTGACCTTTTTGTTTGGAATATTTCATTATTCATTCTTACTGAATTACTGTCTTTTTCGGCTCCTTTGGATAGAACGCAAAAGCAATCAATCGTCACTTCCGTACCGTGGGGTGGAAACGTCGTCAATAATTCTTTCTAGGGCACAATCCCCCTCAGAATCTCGGAGTCGCTGAACAATCAACAAGAAAGTATGCACCCTCACCACCGATTCTTTTTGATTTCTCGGGACAATCATGGCTGGCTTCTTCAGATGGATGGGCCTTCACGGGTTAGGAATAGGAATGACTAATTACATGTCATTTACCTCCCATCCATCACCACCTGCCGTACATGCGAGGTTTTGTACTGATGTGTTGTCTGCTCTACAGGAAAGACGAACTCCAGGGAATACAGCCAACCATATGCCCTTCGACGAACCTCGAGAACGAACCTAGAGAATCACAAGAACAACTCGAATCCCCTCACAAGCGCAAGTTGACAGGTTGGGGGAGTTGGAGTGTCATGTCCGCGTCGGTGATGAACACAAGTATGATATCCTCATAGCCGTGGCACCTCTCATTCAATCCGCCGCTTCTCCCACTAATTCTACCAACAACAATATCCCCTTTCCAATCCCTCAAGTTGGAATTGGAGGAAGCTAGGGTGGGCTTGGTCTCCTATGTAGCACATTTGCTGATCTCTGTATTTCAATGCTTGATAGGCTACTCTTCCACATCATCGCGAGCCATGTCCCCAGAAGTTGTATCGCAGCACCCGGACCGTCCTATTCGACCCCTTCCCAAGAGAAGTCTTCGTGAGCGACTTCCCCCTGATGTTGCCGACTCGATTCAATACCCCCCCGCCCCCGCCACTCAACCCCCACTATTTTATTACCCTTATAATATACGGGAAGATGTCGCGGCAGGAAGTTTGGTAGAGTCCTCGCACCCAAGCGAACGTCCGCAAGCAGAACATCCAGAGCAGAACTATATCCCACGAAGGAATGGTGGCGAGCCGGAAAGTGACGAGGAGGAGACTGCTTACCGTACCCGTGTATACTCGAGGCCAGCCGTTTTTGATAGTTCTGGTCGTTCTTATCGTTATGTACAAAAGTCGGAACCAAGACAGCCCAATCCCCATCCTCCTGGTTCAACCGCGTCATCAGCCGATGGGTATGATTCCTTTGAAAATACAAACAATAAAAAGAAACGCAAAATTCCTACGCCAGGAGATTCAAATATCAATGGAGCGCATCTTTCAGGTGATTTGGCAGGTATGGGAATTTCCGGGCCAGAAGACTCGCTGGATGATAGTGGTAATGGCGCAGGATACTATCATGGTGGGGGGTCAGCCGCTCAAGGCTTGTCTGGTCCAGGACGAGGTAGATATGGCAGAAATCGCAATGGCAGGAGCCCACTAAGAACTTTGTCTGACGTGTCGGGCAACTGGGGGAATGGTCGCAATCCCAAACAACGACCACCCCAGTGGCCAACAACCAGTAAGCATTTTAGAATGAACTCAACTTTGATGGGCAAAGAAGTCTCGCTGACCCTAATCACCATAGACGACGGCGCAGGTATCATTTCAACCGCTATTGCAAACGCCGAAAAAAGTCCCATCACTCCATCGCAAGGTCAGGAAAACATTAGTCTACTACAACAAGCCTCCAAAAAGCAAAATCCCGCATCGACTCAGTTTACGTTCACTTTCGATTCCCAAGTTCCAGCAACTGTACCGTGGCCTAGTCCAAATGTGCATCACGGTCCAGCAGGGTCAATGAGTACGCATGGAACCCAGACTAGTCCAAGCATGCCGGGTCCACCAGCGTCACAGGCTAGACAAGGACAAACACAACAATCGGCGCAAGCGCAACGACAGAATGGACCGCAGTCGGCACCACCAAAGCGAACTCGTCGCAGCGCAGCAAAAGAGTATCAAATTGCTGCTCGTCAACGTCGTCAGAAGCAGGAATATCAGAATATGACTCATCCACCGAACCCTGAGGACATCTGGATCTGCGAATTCTGCGAATATGAGAGTATCTTTGGTACACCTCCGGAAGCTTTGATCAAACAGTATGAAATTAAAGATAGAAGACTTAGAAAGCAGGAGGCTGAAAGAAAAAGGTTGCTAGAGAAGGCAAAAATGAAGGGACGCAAGGGCAAGAAAGGAAGCAAAGGTGCTGCGAAGGCATCTGCACAAGACCGGCAAGCACATCAACAAAGCTCTCAGCAGAGTATCCCTCTAGAGCAGAATCCTAGTCAGGGCACCCAAAGCGAAGACTATCCGGAGGATGAATATGAACAAGATTACGGACAGGATGATCCGAGCTCTCCTGGAATTCCACCATCTGCCCGCCATCAGGATGCGGTACAAATGGATTCAGGCCAAGGCGGTCCTGGACAGGCAGGAGGTACTGGTGGTGGTGGTGGTGGTGGTCGCCGGGTGACCTAGGTACGATTTTAGCAGATGCGGTTCTCTTTTCATTCGTGATTCATCATGAGAAGCCTTAGCAACTTCATTCACTATTCACACATACCCACTACGGCAAACGCTTGATGCGATTGATAGCCGAACATTTTCCTTTACCCCGCGTTACGTTACGTCAGCATGCAGCATTAAAGAAAAAAGCTTCATCAGCGAATATTACGAGCCCAGCATGAGATACCTCCATCGACTTTGTCTTAGATGCATTACTCCCCTCCTCAGAAGTATTACATAGGTGGATGGATGTCAGGAAGGAGGGAATAAGTAGGGAAGATGTCTCCAGGCCACGCCATGGGCAGTGCAGTCATTGTTGTGGATTATATGGATCCTACTTCCACGGCATCGGCTAGGCAATAAGATTAGAATACATCTTTCCTTTCAAAACTGGAGTGCTTCAGTATTCTACGTGCTGTAATACTGCTGATCAGTCGATCTGACTGCATAGATCGCTCCAGCCGTGCTCCGTAGACCCACAGTGGCTTGATTTTGATGTGACCCGAGCGTTCTGTGCTTGTACTCTGTTGGTGTTTTGATTAATGCCCGAACTTATCTCTCTCTGTATATACCTTATCAGCTAAACCTCTTTTTCCAAGTAGCCGGTATGCGATGTGTCCCTTGAGGCTGAAAAGTCTCGATTTTACAGCGGGCGACCCCAAGGCGAAGTCTGCCTTGGGCGCTACGCCTTGTATACATGACAGGCTAGAGCAGGCAGCCGCTTGTGGATCGATGTGACTCTACATCTCAGCCTGCTTTGCGGCGAAGTAAAGTAGGTTTACATATATCAAAAACTCTTGTGCTTATATCTGCGTTTTGCTTCTTTCTTTTGCCATTTGCTTTTCCTCAACCCTATTCCTGCGCTTCCTGCCTACAAGTCCAAAAACGGTCACATAAAGCCGCAAACGCCAGCGCTGATTTTGATACCCACCCCTGTAACCACCGTCCCAACATTCACAATGACAACCATGCTTAAAAAGCTGCGCGCGGCCAAAGACGCCGCAACGTGGAAAGGACGCAAAGCCGAGCGCAAAGAGCGTCGGTTCGGCTACGATGTCGTGCCCACCTCATACACGTCTCTGCCCGTCAAGCTACCGGACGACTTTCTGCAGCCGTTTGACGAAGAAGAGAGAAAGCGGATTGTGGTGAACAAAATCAATTTCGAAGACACGAACCTGCCGGAGTATAAGGGGTGCTATGCGCTGGTGCTGGATAACGTGCTGACGGAGGAGGAGTGCGAATTGATGGTGGGGATGGCGGAGATGAGCGCGGGTGCACATGGGAATGCGGACGGGGAGGCGGTGGTGGAGAATGATGGGTGGAAACCGGCGATGGTGAATGCGGGTGTGGGGCGGGAGTTTATGGCGACGGAGTATAGGAATTCGGATCGGATTATTTGGGATGAGAAGGAGGTGGTGGGGAGGTTGTGGAGGAGGGTTTGTCAGGCGGAGGTGGTGGAGGAGGATATGGGGTTGTTGGAGGGAGAAAAGTGGAAAATGCTTTTGGGGCCGTGGGCGGTGAGGAGGGGGGAGAAGTGGAGGGTTACTGGAAGGGGGATTAATGAGAGGATGAGGTTTTTGAGATATGGGAGTGGACAGTTTTTCAAAGGTATGTCTTCATCATTTGTTTATCCCTTCCCTCATCTCCAGGCTGGAAGTTAACCCAAAAGATACAGAACACACAGACGGCGCCTACGGCAACGCAGAAGGCGAACAATCCTTCTTTACCATTCACGTGTATCTCAACGACTCAGCACAAGAACTAGAAAAGGAAGGAAAAGTGCCACCAAAGGGGATGTTGAGAGGTGGCGCAACAACCTTCCATTCAACGGATATGAAGGAGAGATTGGATGTTGATCCCAAGATTGGAAGAGTGCTTATCTTTCAGCATAGGAGACTGTTGCACTCAGGTGATAATGTGGTGGAGGGCATTAAGTTGACGATGCGAAGTGATATTATGTATGCGTTGGAGGTGCCGGAGGGTGATGAGGACGTTGTTTTTGGGGAATAGGAGAGTGGTGTGGTTACAGACTAGGAGTTTGAGCGAATTTGCTTTCTGGGCTTAGGAAATCAGAGTCCACTGCACATATATATATGCATTTTGAGCATTGCACAGGTTTGTAAAGAGGTGGGAGTGGGAAGGTATATATCATGTCATTACGGTCTTATGAATAGCATCAAGTAATATATCAAGCTTCTGCTACCTTCCACATTACTCCTTCACTCTCTCTTCTGACCTTCACTCCATCTATGCTCACCAACACTTCTCAATCAGGTACGTTTTCCGTTTTGTTGCACATCTCAATCACACTTCTCTTAATCACACCTCAAATTTGCTCTATTTAGTCCTCATTCCTCTTCTTAACCATACCTCAACTTTCCCGTATTTGGTTTTGCTTCCGCTCTTGTTGCAAATCTCAACCACACCTTTTCTCTATTTAGTTCCCACCGCTCTTTTCACTTTTTGCTTCCATTTCTGTTGCACATCTAAACCACGCCTCACCTTTCAAGCACTCTTCTCTCACCCATTCCTATCTCCTATCCCTTCCCAAAATCGATCAAAACTCTGCCACACGCCTTATTTACTGACAAGATTACCCAGCACGTCCCCTTGAAAGTTGAAGCGTGCTTTGAGTGACAATCGCCATGTACCGATTTGAGATATGCAACAAACGAAACCATGGAACAAAGTGGGTCGAGGCAGAATCCGGAGAAGATTGAAGCGTGCTTTGAGTGACATTCAGAAGTACCTATTGAGATATGCAACAAACGGGAATATGATCTTGGTGGGTCCGGGTAGAAGTAGCGGCGGTGAGATGAAGAGAAAGGTGTGGTTGAGATGTGCAACAAGAAGCAAGTTTGAAGAAGAGTCGGTAAGATAGATCAGGAAGACCTCAAGGTAGAACCCCCGGTTTCGACAAAAGACATGCACACCCACTTAGAGTGGGGTCTGAGTTGGCATGAGCGAAAGTGTAGACAAAAACCACTTCCGTTCCCATTTTAGAAATGACTCCACTAGCATTCCACGTCAACGCTGTGTTGGATGTTTACCTTCGCCGATCCTATCCTATCCTAAAATGTATATACAGTATGCATCCATTGTCACAATTCACCTACTTATACAATTCCAATACTCTGCCCTCCAAGACCAGTAACCAAAACAAGCATCATATACAATCCATACCGACTCCATACAAAATACACACTCCCTCCGTGGTTGATCCAATCACCACACCTATAATTCAACCTCATCCGCACCCTTAACATCCTTCACCTTTACCCCCTCTGCGCCCCTCGGCGTCTTCAACCCAAACAGAACCAACAACCCCACCCCAAGCATACCCGTCCCTCCAATAGTATAAGCGACCTCTCTTCCGGCCCACCAATACACACTCGTGAACAATAATGGTCCCAGTCCTCTCCCCAATTGTCCCCAGCTCCTCAAATTCCCTAACTTCCCTCCCCTCTCATCCTCGCCTGCCTCGAACGAACTAAGCGCATTCAAGCCTGTCACAACTGTAGCTGTCGTGACCGCAAGCAGGCTAGAAGCAACGTAGAGGCCAGTAATCGTGTTGATTCTAGCGAGCAGGAAGAGCGCGGCCAGACATGATACTACACCGATGCGAACCGAGAGTAGAGGAGGGAGACGGCGCGTTACTCCGCCTTGGAGGATACTAGCTACTAGTCCCATAAATCCAAGTAATCGACCATTGCGTGCGGAGTTGTAGCCGAATAAATCGTATGTCATGAAAGGTAGTGAGAATTCCATGCCGGAGAAAAACAGAATAAATGACAAATGCGTGAGATTGAGCAGGAAGTGGGAATTCGTTCTACCCTGCTTCTTAACAATTCTTTCGCCGTTCGTTGTCTGAAGTTTGGCCCTGTGATTCTTTTCCTTCGGAGCTTTTGTAATCCCATTGGCTTCGGCCGTCGCTCCATTGATCTTCCCTTCCGCAACCTTGCTTGGTAGTGTCTCTGGCAGGCACAGATATAGATATATCGTTTCCGTAACAATCAAGAACAGTGAAAACCCAGCAGCAGTAGCAAAAGGATTGGCCTGCACAGTACTGATAGTACTTAACCATGCGCCCAAAGCAGGTCCAAATGTGAAGCTTATGCTGAAGCAGATTCCCACCAAAGCCATCGTTGCACCACGTTGTTTCTCATCCGAAATATCCGTCGCAATCGCAATAGCCAGTTGAACGTTTCCTTCCGAAAGACCGCCAACGACTCGTGAGAGGAGAAAAGTTCTAAAATCTGTCGCACAAACCCAGAGCAGGACGCTCAAGATGTTACCGGTCATGCTGCAGAGAAGGGCGGTTCGACGTCCATATTTGTCGGACAATGTGCCGATTATTGGGGAGGCTAATGCTTGGAGAAGGCTATCAATAGAGCAAAGTTAGCAATTGATGTTCGCGTTAAGTTGAAAGAGGGGTAGCAAATCCGTACGAGAACAAACTCCCTAAAGCTCCTCCCAGCAACACAATGTCATATCGAGAGTCAATTGGTTTCGCAAAGGACGATTTGTATGCATTGAGGTATGTAAGAATATGCGCAAGTAGAGTCGGAGATTTCGCAGAGGAGGAAAAAGCTTCCGGTGCTTCGAGACTTTGAATTCTACTGTTAGCTGACTGTCCATCTACGCTACACCTTCAGTACAAAACTCACTTCCTATAGAACTCTAGCAGTTTGGGGAATAGAGGCAAAATGAATGTGAATCTGCAAGAAAGATAATTAGTCTACTATTGCTTCGCACTTCATTGCTGGATCTGGAATATATCGTACGAAAGCTATAAACGCATGATTAGCTTGTATCTCTCACGGAGGGATTCGCAGCTCATACCAAATCCAACAACAGAGAAATGAACACCACTTTCAACACTCTCTTCCTAGTAGCAGGATCCACTGGCGCTGCCATATTTGGTGATAAATCCTTCGCCGCACTCTCCAAAAGTGTTGTCGCAGCTTCGTATCCTTCAATCTATTCCTTTGATCAAACAGTTTCGAAATGCGGCGCGAAAACCCAAGAATCAACAATCCGTCGTTCGTTCGTACGTCTGTCTGTATGAAACGTTCGCTATACAAGAAAAAGGAGAAAGAAGAAGATGTCCAGCGTCTCAATCGTAATATTAAAAAGAAGAGTGGGTTTAACGTCAAAGAAGTACAGTATAGTAAAATTACAAAAGTGTTGATCTGATCATGAACACGGTTTCGTTTACATCTTTTTCCCTTTGGCGCACCGCACCGCACCGCACCGCACCCACCGGCGTACGTACTCCACATAAGCTTTCGCGGGACCGAAATCCCGACGCAAGGGGGGTAAGTGGGCCCTACTGTGAGTACATAGAACTACCGTACTCGCATTGCACCCCTCTACAGCGAATACGAGTAAACTATCATGATCGCTTACTGCATGCGCGTCACACGCAACCGCGGGGATTTTCTCTCTCCGATATTCGTGGACTGTGAGTATGAGGCGAACAAAAGCGGCAACGGCTGGTCGGAAGGTCCGTAGACTGAAGGAGCGTTCGGGCCAGGATATCGAATGTTTGAGGAGGGGTTAAACAATGGGAGAAGTTCCTATGGTGCTGACTGCTGCGGCTTCGGTGATGAGAAAGTGATCATTTATGCCAATTATAGGGCAGGTTAATAGGGAGCAGATTGATCAGGCTATGGGCATAATAGAAGCTTGTTTGACTGAGGAAATGTATTATGTTGAAGAGCATTATGCTTTGGAGACTGTTGCTAGGAGATCATAGATAGTTCTTTTCTTATATGACTCAATATGGCTGCTTGAGACAGTCACTTGTAGACGCAAGAATCACTTATACGATATCACACTACAAACATGCCCATTTAGGATAAATAATACAAGAGAGAAGGCTGACATAGACGTCTCCCATATCCCCTTCGACAGAAAGAATTAACCAATCTAGACTAAATACAATCACCTCCATTGAGAAGAGACTAGTGCTACAGTTTGTGGTCCAACCCCTCGCTGTTCCTTCACACTCACGTGATATCAAAATACTCGTACTTACGCCGGCGTCAAGCCAACCTTCGCCCCATGTAGATTCGACAACGTCAGAGTCAACATCTCCTCAAATGGATTGTCATCCCTCGATTCGATATCCTTGAAAGCTTGGAGCAGTCTGATTGTAGTATACGATGCCTCTGTTCACACATATCAATATGCAATTCGAGAAGTAGGAGAAGGAAGGGTAAAAGAAGAAATCTCACCAGTCAAAGCGAATTGCTGGCCAATGCAAATTCGAGGTCCTCCATTGAAGGGAAGATATTGCCATCTATAACACGAATATTAGTGATTCGGAGATCCTGAATGTCCAAGTCGAGTTGATTACTTACCCAACACGTAAATCCTCCCATCTTTCAGGACGGAACTCATCAGCGTCCTCACCATAGAAGTCCTTCCTGCGATGCAGCGCCCAAGAGCTGTAAATCACCATGTCCCCTTTCTTGACGAAAATAGGAGATTTTCCATCCGGACCGCCTCCTACAGGAAGAACCGTGTCACGAGCTGCTTGACGACCGTTTGCTGGGACGATAGGGTAGAGACGGAGTGCTGTTTGTGTCAACATACTCCTTCGAAAACTCTTGATGGCTATGGTAAGGGAAAATGCATGCACAACTTACTTTCATTCATGCAATATCTCAAATACTTCATATCCTTGATCTTCTCAAAAGTAGGTCGTTCAGAGCCCAGCTGCATGACTTCTGCTCGCAACTTCTCGAAAACATCCTTACGGCGAGACAGAATCCACCACAAGATCGTAAGAAGACTAGCTGTGGTATCACGGCCAGCCAGAAGGATGTTAAGAAGTTCGTCTTGGATTGTTTTCGCGCTGCAGCCGTTTTTGGCTAGTTCGGCTAGGAAGGTGTATCGTTCCTCCTTTTCGGAACTATCGAGAGAACCATCCTTACGAAGTGCTAGTGCTTTGTCGACGAAGACGCGGACATAGTTATGGATGTATTGAACGTCTTCGCGGTACTTTTTGTTGGGAAAGAGGACCGCTAATTTACCAACTGGGCACACACTATGTTAGTCACTCTGTAGCTTGTGAGGCGCGCCTCTCCAGAGACTCTGTCAACTTAGAAAGAATGCAAAAGTTCCACTTACGACGTCCTTCCTTGCCAGCTTGCTCCGTAGCCTACGATAATAAGTACTGGTACCCTCAAACCAAAAGGATGACTTACATAGGTAAAAGCATCCGAGAATCTCTCACCCATCTTATTCGCCGTCCCATCATCCAAAACATCCGTACTCTGACCAAAAAGGAATTCCGTAGCTGCAACAAAGATCAACATCACGTTACTCTTTTCCTCTCGTCTACTTCCAGTCCGGAATCAAACTTACCCGAATCAATAGTCAACATGAAGAACAACACCGACAAGTCGACCGTCTCCCCATTCGTCGGAATCCTCTTAATCATCTTTTTAATATGACTCTCGAAGACATCCAAATCCGCAACCTGACTCCTCGTGAAATTCGGCCTCAGCATCGTACGAGAATGTTCCCACTCCTTCCCATCCGTCGTAAAGATGCCCTTGCCAAAAATCGGCGCGAGAGCGTTCACTCGCCGTGGGGAGAACTCGAAATCCTTGAAACGCACCGAGAGCACGGTTTTGATGTTCTCGGGCTCGATGGTGTGGATGTTGTTATCACCGAAGAAATTCGTCGCATACGTGTTTCCGTGCGCATGGTAGCGCTTGCACGAGTGCTCCAGGAATTTGCGGGCGCGTGAGTAGCCGATGTTGAGGTAGAAGAGGTCTAGTCCAAGGAAGGGTTCTTTATGGGGGTACTTGGCGTACGGCTTGCACCCATTTTGACGGATGACTTGGGAGCGCTGACGGTAAAGGGCGATGCGTTGGATGAGGCTGTAGAAGATATATGTGCTTCCCACGAGGAAGAGAATGATGGTGGAGAGGGAATACTCCTCGAAGTATGTGATGGGCGCCATCGACTCGACAATGCTTCGGAGTGTTATGGTTGTGCAGACCGAACTTAGGAGAATGGTTCAATCCTTAACAAAAGATGAGTAGTGTTTAGACTAAATCATCACATGCAGCGGATCAGATCAAACTAAAGAAGGCTGTGTAACAACTGATGCAATCTAACTGCATGCAGATGTTGCAGGTAGAAACAAAGCCAGCCCTTTTGTCGGATTAAGCTCACGAATCTTCACGATGGAACTAGTACAAGAAACGAAAGATGTCCCAGAGGAAAACCAGTGCAGCGGATCACATCAAACTTTATCTTGCTGCATCCATCGGACGCGGCACTTGCGCAGACGCGGTCCCGTTGTCGTGCTTCTCTAGTGCAGCTTCGATCCCATCTTGGTCTTGCTAAAGTCCGCCACTCAAAACACAGACTTCCCTCCCCTCACCGCCTCCCACCAATCAGTTGCTCTTCCTGCTCATTCATCTTCGCATTCGCTTTTGCTCATGATACACATGAGAGAATATAACCTCGGATCAGAACACCCTCGGCACGCAGACACAGACAAAAACGCAGCCTTAAGGATTAGAAGAGCAGAAACGAAGATTGCGGCGCTAGACGAAGCTCCGTCTCCGATGCCGATGTTGTACATTAACTTGTACATTGACTGAATCAGGTATGCAACGCATACATGCAGATTTACAATTACACCGACGGGGCCATATTCCACCCGTTTTGCGATGGGAGTTCCTCCGTATCCCTTGCAATCCAATGTATATTGTGTCGTCAGTAGTTCGAAGGATCTGTTGCGCCGCTATAAGCGGTGTTAACAAAATTTACGGTCGACAGCTCGACTAAGATGGTAAGCTTATTTTAACTCCTTTTTGATTGCAATATCACACATGGAAGGGAGTAAAATTTCTTTTGAATTTGGTATGCAACGTCTAACCGCTCAATGTCTCAGTAAGTCTGATCCGATCTACCTAGCTACTCATTTCATACACGCTCTCATCTCAAACTCAACTCCTACACTTGATCGAACCTGTTCACACTCACCCCTAATCGATGGTGTATATATGTGTTTTCATCATCATTCCCGTCATTGCATTCAATCCCAGGTCATCATCCAAACAACCCACCAAGCCAATCATCCGTCCATAAAGTTCCCTTGCATCCCAGTATTTGGAGGGTATGCACCATAATCATCATCAGAGAGATAGGAAATCCGCATCTAGGATATCAAATCTCGGCATTAAAAAAATACGCCATCCGGATGCACGCGCGCTCAAGCAACCCATTTATACCACTTTAAGTTGGATTTTAAGAACCTGCGTTTTCTTTTCACGCACCGCCATTCACGCCAGCTGCGGCTGCTTGAGCCTCAGCTTGAGCCAAAGCAAGAGCTGCAGCTACGTTGACTTCTGCTTGATGTACAACCCCTTGAACTATTTCTTGCTCGGCAGGGTTAAGATTCGTAGTAAGGGATTCGTAAAGTTGTGGTTGTTCTTGTTGGAGTTCTGTAATTGGTTAATGTAAGCAATCATTTTTTCCCGGGGATAGACTTACTCATTAAGGCATCCCTGAATAGTTGATATGGTTCTACTTTGTCGAGAGGGGTCTCAAGAAGGCTCTCCTCACCAAGCTCGTCATCCGAATCATGATCTTCGAGATTGCTGAATTTTTGTGCCTGGCGAACCTGTTAGCTGTTATACGCAATATACCGCATTCACATTACTCACCTCCTCGCTAAGGAACTCAAGGTAGGCACTGCTTTCATCCTTGATATCTGATTCTTCATCTCCATCATCACCTTCTTCTGTCCATGCATTGTCCTCGCCGCCCCACTCATCGTAGTCATCATCAAAGCCTTCGCCATCAACAGGGAAATCATCCTTCAAAGCTTCTTCACGGTCTAAAATTCTTGTTAGTACAGATTTTCGTTTCTTTAAACGAGTATAGGGTGCTTACTCATGGTGGCGGCGGGAAGAGTCTGGAACAAGCGAACAATACCCTGGAGTAACCTGGGCCAGCCTTGTTGTACGCTGACTGGTACCTGATCGGCACTGAGAGTAAGCAAAGCCACAATGGCTGCTATCGAAAGCTTCTTGTCGTGCACTCTGGTGAAGCTGTCGATACTTGCAAACCATAAACTGAAGAATTTGTTTGTCCATGCTTTTTGCTCCAAGACATGTAAAGTCAAGGCCTTTGAGATGTTAGTTTCAGGGAATTTGAGATGTTCAGATCTGGCGTCAATTCACATACCGGGTTGTAGTAAATGGCGTTGATGACCATTTCCATCAAATGGATTTTGTAGGACTTGACTTTGACTTCAGTGCTTGTCAATGTTCGCATAGCCATATCAACCTTAACCATGATTAGTCAAATACGAAACGGTACATAGACGATTGAGAACTCACAAATTGGAGAACATATTGATCGATGTGGCCTTTGAGACTGAGCATCATCACTTCGGCTAATTTGCAAGCACAGATCTTGTCGACACCGCCAACCTTTTCGTCCGCGAACATGTCGGCAACCATGCCAAAGATTGCTTCCAAATACGGTGGTGTCTGCACAAGATGCATACTACCATATTGTACGAAGTTATCCAAGGCAGGAAGCATATCCTCAAGGTAGAGTTCGGCTCCAGCTTTGAATGTGGCATGGATGAGTTCGAATGCTTGCCACATAGTTGGGGAGATTGACTTCGCGGCAAAGGTACAACTATCGATAATTTCAAAGACCTCGTTGTAAAGATCTATTACTATTAGCAATACTCTAGGTGCTTCAGGGAGGAATAGTTACCATAGAGCTTGTTTTCCAAGGTCACTTTGATCACAGGCATCAAAATAGACTCCATATGTAGAAGAACATCAGGAGTGCTCTCTAATGTTAGAATCAAAGTGCCTATGGTTTGAAGAACACCGAGTGCGGTAATACTCTTGTCATCCAAGTAATCACCATACTCGTCGTCTTCTCTCTTCTCGTTCTTCTCAAGTAATTCCCGAATAATACGCAGGTACGTGTCTCGCAGCTGTTCACTCAATGCGACAGCGAATGGCGTTAATTCGGCTGCAAATACCTCCACAAAATCTTCCATGACATTGGATAGTGCATCCACATCCACTTCATTGGCAAGTTTCAGTAATTGCTGCATAATTTGAGGAATGTTCGTTTGCATGCTCGTACGGATGATGTCGTGTCGGATCAGGGGCTGTAGTGCTAGAGCAGCTTCCACTCGAACAGGGAGATCAGGGTCGGCCATACACTCCAAGATATTGCGGTAGATAATGATGAGGTTTTGCGCGTCCTTGAAGTCCAGCTGCTCAAACTTTTCCACGGTGTCACAAGCTCTCGCTCGTAAAAATCCTTGCGTGCTGCGGAAATCGGGGAAAACATATCGAACCAAAAAGTACTCCACCTGTTCAGCAATCGGACTTTTCTTTCCTAAGATAACACTTGAAAGTGTTCCAATCATGCGTAATGCGCCCTCTTTTGCGATATGGTTTTTCTTTCCATCTTCTGCTGCCTCATACTCATTCACAACCGAGTTTACAAAGGTAAGAATAGTGAAGGTGTGCTTTCTGCGGATTTTAGTGAGTGTGACCAAGAAGTTGGTCGCAGCATTGTCAGGTGCTGACACTTCCTCATAGTAATTTAGCTTGTGGTGTAAATATTCCTCTGGATCCGTCTCGAACTTTTCAACGTCTTCAGGTGATAGGCACATCACAGGGAAAAGGAAGTGGGTGACAAGACTGTCGAGATGCGGTTTCAAATGATTCCACATCTGTTTTGGCTTGACGCACTCATCGAGGAACACAAGAGTATAGGAGAGACAGGGTCGGCTAAGCCATGTCGTCTTTGCTACCCATTTCTCAATTTGTGCAAGATAACCTTTCAAAATCTCAGGCGCGAAGTTCGCAGTGAAGTTCTTCGCAAAGGCGGTGTAGTCGTCTCCGTTTCCTTTCGACAATGATGCGGGATTGCCATAACTAGAAAAGTTAGTCAAGCATAAGCTACTGCATGTAATGTACTCACCGAACGAAGAGTCTGTTCAAGTTGAAGTATGACCATTTTTTGGCCTTCCACCAATGGTTAGCCTCGCGCTCTGTCAAATCTTCTGGTAGGGCTGTAGGTGGGACTTCTTTGGCGATCGTCTGGAGGAATAAAGTGCACCACCCGATCACCGTCTGCTGTTCGCGCAGGGAAACAGCCAAGTCAAACTAATTTTGTCAGCACTTCGGCTTGGAAGAAATTGAGGCGCCACTCAACATACGAAAGTTGCATGCTTATATGCCTTGAGAACAATATGCAGCATTTCCCCTGCCTCTTCACTCATTTCATTGACCAACCCTTGTCCAATCGTCAAAAGTCTTGGGAATGTCGCTTCAACAATCGCATCGAAGTCTGCTCTGTTTTCCCCGGATTTGAAACGGAAAACGCGACATATGGCGAGAAGACATTGTAACCCCGCAAATATCGACGCTGCATCGTTGGCATTCAACAACTGAACTGTCATGTTTATAAAGGATGGCCATTTTTCTGGAAAGTCGTAATGAAGGATCTTTTGGAGGACTGGTACCAGCTGTTGACGGATTTGTGGTGGGGAAGAGGCAATGAAGGGCAGTAACCGTTCTCGAAATCTTCCTTTTTCGTCATCGGACATCGGTTTGTTCTGAGTTTCGGTGGGTAGCCATGCTCTTGTAACGCGATTTTTTAGGTAGACAACCGCTGTAATCAACCATCAGTAGCTGACAACATTGAAGTGGGAGTCTGCGAGAAGTTTGCATACTCGATAACCGGACTGCAGGATCCTGCTCTGCTTGCAGAATATCAAGAAGAGCATCGGCAAATCCTTGATGTTCCTCTGCCTATTCCAGGACTGATCAGAGGCGGAATTCGAATAAAATTTTGCTGGGAATGCTTACAGCTTTGAGATCCAGTTCAGCGCGCCGGCGAGTGTCAGCGTCTTGATCCAGAGTCGAAGCAATACGACCTCGCAAGACGGCAACGTCCATCTTTGCTTCCAAATGAACGTAATGCGATATCAATATAAATTTTCTTATGGACTTTTTGGAAGCCACAAAAGTTTTTGGTTAAATCGACTCAGAAATCTTGTAACTTTTTGTCGTGTCAAGATATTTTGTGGTTATCCTTTTTTCGCCTAGCTGGATAAAGAATCAAGCGAATCAGGAATGGATAAGAGAGCTCAGGTAAAGTTTTAGGCTCACCTCAGCGTGGAGCGTGGAGCGTGGGAGGGAGGGAAAGCTTGGAACTTTGGCAGAATGCAAGCAATCTGTATGTATGGTCTGTACCTGAATGAATATCCGATGTCTGATGTGCAAGAGTACTCCTGCGATTACTATTACTATTACTACTGCTACGAGAGTTGAGAGTGGACGGGTAGGTACGTAGTAGCACTTTGGCAGGCAGATGGTGGATGTGGAACGAATGGGATGACTACAGGCTTGCAGGATCGAGAGGTGGTAACATGTCACACAAAGGGAGAAATCCCAGCATTCCTGGCTCTTCGGAGTAGAGAAAACAGGCCGATCTGGAACAATATATTGAAGCTATTTACTATTATCAAATAAATATCCTAAAAGCCCTAGAGTATCAAGAATATTTAGAATATTATTATTGAACAAATGTTCTAAAGGCTCTGAGAGATTATAATATTTTTATTGTTATATTTGCATTGAGAGCCTATGCCTCAGATCGGCCTGTTTTTTCTAAGCTGAAGCGCCTGGTTCTGGTTATCTTGCTTCGTGGGTCCTTATCAAGTTAAAAGAGGGGGATAAAAAAAGGAAAGAATTGACCCCTCTCTAAGCGCCTGTTTCACCTCACCTACTAAAAGCATTCATTACAAATGATGGTGGAAACAAACACTCTGACAGCATGAGAAGACCAAACGACCGTTCATCGAGACCGCTATTTCGTGTGTTTCTTATTCTCCCATCGTATGAATCGGTCCATTACATAGTCGAAACGCCAGGGCTTGGGGCTAATAGGCTAGCAGTCTGGAACCAACACTTCTCTTGCGGTAGGTGCAGGTAGTTAGTAGGTCCGTACTCCCTACTCATCGAGAATATGACTACAATGCTTACCGTGAGTCCTGTCCATCCCAAATGTGGGAGCTTGTTGGATGCGGACCTTCTTTTATTGGGCTGAATCATGCAGCCCAGCGAAGGCTTTAAATCCCAGGAGAAAACCCCACTGCCTATTTCAGTGTCTCTGCTAGCAAGTACCATCGATGTTCATGTCCGTCCGGCATAGTACGGCGTGTCGGTCTATATTGAAGCCATCCATGTCGGCATGAACCGCGAAGTGATGTTAATGTAAATGCAAGGAAAAGACATTGTGCTGAGCTAAATTAAGCCTGCCGCTGAAACAGAGAGTAGACAGTTTCTGCTTGTAGCTGTAGCTGTGGCTGTAGCTGTAGCTGTCGGGGATCCTGTCTGACAAGAGAATAGCTCCCAAATCGAATTGCATCTCTCGGCTTGTGGACCTGGAGGGACCTTATGTAGTCTGCCCGACCTGCAGGTACCTCTGCTAGAACGACCCCGACTTTCTCACCATGTTCGATGTCGCAAAGACATTATTGGTTTCTATAGATCTCGAGCAACAGTTGGGACACACTCAATCCGATAGGTACAGCCACCATTCAGTTAGATTGGAGTAGCGGGACAAGCAAACACGAGTGATTGGTGGGGGCTCGCAGTTCGTGATATACTCGCGAGAGTCCACTGTGTTTGGGACCGACGTCCATGAAGAAGAATACTTTGCACATTCGAAGTTGTTGATCTGAGGGACACCATACTCATCAGCATTTTCCTTTTCTTGTGCCATAGTATTTCAGTCTTCAGTTCTTGCTTTTGTTTGCCAGCAGAACATGTGAATGCTTAGTAATAATGATAACAGCACAAAAGCTGCCATCGCGTGGACTTTCCTTCTTGGTTCAAGCTCGGTTGAGCAATCGTTATCAGTATGCCGTATATCATCACTGTAGCACGCCTCCACGTCTGCTCAAGGAGGGGTACATTGATCTACTAGGTAGGGGGACAAGGCATACCTTCCATATAAAGAGAAATTTCGCACTCAGAGATTACAAGTACTTTGTTATCCTTCGTTTTTTCTCCTTTAGACCTCAAAAGTATCTCTGTACTTGCAATATATTCCCTTTTCTACCATACCCCATTGATCCAACAACGATCATGTCTGCGGACCAGGCGACCACAGCTTCACTTAGACCGGATGGGTCTGACCCATCAGGAACCTCGCTGCCACATCCACTCGATCAGCTCTCGGTTGCAGAGTCAAATTTGGCCAGAGAAGTTATTCTCAAACGCCGAGGTGCTGATGTCACCATTCACTACAGGTCGATTTGTTTAGAAGAGCCGCCAAAAGAAGAGCTCTCCAGATACCTGGAGTTGGAGCATTCCGGAAAACTCACAGGAAAAGCACCTAGGCCGGCTCGTCTAGCAAAAGTACAGTACGATATTGTTCGAGCCGACAGGACCCATGAATACACGGAGTCGCTGGTTGATGTAGTGTCGGGTGATGAAGTTATGCAAAGGACAGTTGATAAGCTTCACCAGCCTGCCATAACTACGTAAGGCAGATCTTTCTATCTTCCAAATTCTGTTAGATTTACTATGATTTCCTGATCCCTTGGCTTATCACTATTATTTAGTCATGAATTTCGGGCATTTACAGAAGCTTGCTTTGCCTCGCCTCTCTATAAAAAAGCAATCGCTGAGTTTGACCTCCCAGAGGGCTTTGTGGTCACAATCGACCCTTGGCCTTATGGTGGACCGGACTTCGACGAAGTGGCTCCACGTTATACACAAGGACTCTGCTTTGCTCGGGACACAAAATCGGGCAATGAAGATGCAAATCATTATGGTTATCCCTTACCCATCATTCCCGTTCTCGATACTTATACAAAGGAGATTGTACGGATTGATAGACTAGCTACTGGTGGCAAAGAAGATGGCTTGACGTACGGAACTCACAAGAAGAACATTATTGATCATTGTAGTCCCTCCGATTATGTTCCTGAGCTGTTGCAGCAACCACTTCGGGACGACATTAAGCCACTGAACGTTGTTCAGCCTCAAGGTCCATCTTTTAAGGTGAGCGGTAATCTGATAGAGTGGCAGAAGTGGAGATTTAGGTTGGGGTTCAGCCCGCGAGAGGGTGCTACTCTACATGATGTTCGGTATGATGGACGTAGTGTACTTTACAGGCTTTCGCTGAGCGAAATGACCGTACCATATGGTGAGTGCGAAATGGGTGATGCCTTCGAGTGAGGCCACTCACAGATTTTGCATTTATGAAACCCTTTTGGTTGAATTGGAAGTGGATGATCGGCATCCCTTCTCAAACAACTAAAAGTGCAATAACTGACTTTCAAATCTGCCAGGTGACCCACGACCTCCTTTCCACAGGAAGCAAGCATTTGATTTTGGAGATGGCGGTGCTGGACGTGCAGCCAACAACCTATCTCTTGGATGCGACTGTCTCGGCGCAATCAAGTACTTCGATGCGATTCTCACAGAGCCCGATGGCATGGCCAGCGTGGCCAAGAACGTTGTATGCCTGCACGAAGAAGACAATGGAATAGGCTGGAAGCATACCAATTATCGAACCCAAAGGGCTGTTGTGGCACGATCCAGGGAACTTATTGTTCAATTTATCATTACACTTGCAAACTACGAATATATATTTGCTTACAAGCTGGACCAGGCAGGAGGCATCACTGTTGAGACTCGAGCCACGGGTATCGTCAGCGTTGTCAATATTGACCCTGGCAAGACAAGTCCTTGGGGTAATGTCGTCTCCAGCGGGGCCCTTGCTCAGAATCATCAACATCTTTTCTGTATACGCATTGATCCAGCCATCGATGGACATTCTAACAGTGTTGTTGTTGAGGAATCCTTACCTATGCAAATATCCAGAGATATCAACCCATACGGGAATGGTTATGAGGTGCGCATGTTCTATCGTCCCCAGCGACGTTACTAATTCAGCTTACAGGTCAGACAAACTGTGGTCGAAAAGTCGCAGTTCCTTGATGCTTCACCTCAAACAAACCTTACAATCAAGATGACGAATCCCTCCAAAATCAACCCTGTTTCTAGAAAGCCAGTGGGATATAAATTCATTCCATCTGCTACCCAGTTGTTACTCGCCCACCCTGATAGTATTGTGGCGCAAAGAGCTCAGTTCGCACAGCATCATGTGTGGGTCACAAAGTATAAAGATGGTAAGGTTACACAATCAGGAGTTGATCACGTCAGTGTGATGGTTTGAGAGATGAATACTGACGAGCACTACAGGTGAACTTTGGGCTGGTGGTGAATTTACAAATCAAAGTCAAAAGGAAATTGATGGAGTCATGGATGCCGTCGCAAGACAAGATGATGTCAAAAATGAGGACGTCGTTGTATGGAATGTTTTTGGACTTACAGTGAGTTGCCAAGCCCTAGCTGCATTAGAAAGCTCGCTGAATGGTTGATCTAGCACAATCCTCGAGTCGAAGATTGGCCTGTTATGTACGTTGCCCGCTCCCTCTTCTTCTCAAACGAACCCTGACTGTGTAGGCCCGTGGAAATACATCAGTTGCATATTAAGCCAGCCGATTTCTTCACCTGTAATCCAGCTATAGATGTCCCAGGGAAGAGAAACGAATCATCGGTACTTGTAGGTGACTCCAAGTGTTGCGAGAGTGGAGAGGTCCAAAAAGAGCCGGTCTCGCATATGCAGGGAACTGGACCAGATTTGGATCCGAATGATGTTAAAAGCAAACTTTGAGTAAGGAATAGTCTGCTATTCCACAAGTACTCGACTATATGCAGCTCCATGTTAAGTATAGCATTCAAAAGCATATTAAGCACCACTGTGGTAGTGTAGTTCTGTGGTATTGATGAACAATCATCAGCCATTTCAAGCACATGTAGATAAGTTGAAAACGGCGTTGCAGCCACGATATCTTTGTGTGTCCAGCGGTGAGTGAACTCACATATATGGCGGATGCAATGCATACCTATGTTCTGCCAGTTTCTGCTCAAAACTCCAGAACCCACTTATGACAGTACATGGTTCGGGTACTTACCCGACAAAATGCAAGTGCACCCACATCCCAGAACATACTTGCATCTATCTGTAAGGGATACGAACATTGTCACACAGGACACAACAAATCAGGTGCTATTTCTTGTAGCCAAGACACAACGTTTCCTCGTATTCCACGAAATGTTTCTTTCCCGTCTTACAGGCTGCAACGCTATGTGTATTTTGCCTGAAGCTTTTAACGTCTCCGGATCGCTGACTTACCCCGCATGTGCGGACCGTGTAGTCTGCTGGGCTGATATAAAGTTTTATGGGGATGTGAATATGGAAAATGGAGGCAGTATATAAAGATGGGGTATACCCACTTGTGGAGGATAGGTAATAGAAGTTTGATTGCCCTCTTTTGCTTCAAGATTTTGATCTTTCTGAAAATCTATTCCATTGCCATTGGGTAATTTGACTCTTGGCACTAGTGATGATGGCAGTGACACGCTTCTCCATGCTGTCGACAACGCTTGTCTCGCTCTTGTAAGTTGTTCTCTGCATCAAACTCCTTTGACTTCGAATGCTGATATAAATCTCTCGTTGTTTATAGTATATTCAACTTGGCACAAGCAACACTTACCACTGTCTATGCTTGTCCACCCACAATTCCTACGGTCACTACACCAACTCCTCCCAAGTCAACACCTTGTCCTACAGTAACTATCTCGACATCACACTCTTACTGCCCACCTGTAAGTTCTCCCCAGATCCATTGATTATATCCCGCCCCATTCAAATCGCCCATATCCTCCGCCCTTCTCCACACCACCACCTTACATTTCACTCCCCTCAAAAACTAACAACCACCCAGACAACCCCAACATCCTGCTCCCAACCCTTCTGCATCTCCGACGTCTTCATCAACGTCCCCTGTTCCTGCCCCTATTCCGTCCCCACCACCACCTATTACACCCCCTGCCCCTCATCCTGCTCCGCCACCTGCTTCACCGGCTTCAGCATCGGCCACGAGATATCGTGTACTTCGTCCCGATCCTCAACCACCGATTCCACCACCATTACCACCACACCTACCACCCCCACTACCTCAACCCCAACCATCACCTGCAGCTGTCCACAATTCGGCCCCGGCCCCGCCGGCTGCAACTGTCCCGTGCATGTCTCTCCTCCCCCCTCCACAACCACAGACGCCACAACCTGCTCCTGCCCCTACTACCCCCCCTATCCCAGCTACTGCAACTGTCCGACGCACACGCTCCCCACCAGCACTCCCACAACCACCAGCACCCCCACCCCCACGACCGTGACCCTCCCCACCATAATCTGCTCCTGCCCCTATTACCCCCCCTACCCCAGCTACTGCGACTGTCCGACGCACACGCTCCCCACAACCACCAGCACCCCCACGACCACGACCGTGACCCTCCCCACCGTAACCTGCTCCTGCCCCTACTACCCCCCCTACCCCAGCTACTGCGACTGTCCGACGCACACGCTCCCACCCAGCACTCCCACAACCACCAGCACTCCCACGACCACGACCGTGACCCTCCCCACCATAACCTGCTCCTGCCCCTACTACCCCCCCTACCCCAGCTACTGCGACTGTCCGACGCACACGCTCCCCACCAGCACTCCCACAACTACCAGCACCCCCACGACCACGACCGTGACCCTCCCCACCGTAACCTGCTCCTGCCCCTACTACCCCCCCTACCCCAGCTACTGCAACTGTCCGACGCACACCCCGACCACATCCCCAACGACTATCACTGTGACGCCTCCCGGGACAACCGCAGCAAGCTGTCAGAGTATAACCGTAACAACGGGTCCGGGGTGTCCGCCGCCGAATACGCAGACGCCGTGTACGAGAGCCGCGTGTATTGTGCTGAGTACGGTGACGGCGGAGTGTGGGTGTAGGAGCTCGGGGGGTGTGGCGACTGTGACTAGTAGGTTTTTACTTTCTTTTCTTTCTTCTGTGTTGTGAGTTGTTTTTGGGCGGATGGAGGATAGGGGGTGGGTGGGGATGAATGCAGAGGAAGAGAAGAGAAGAGGAGATATGGTATGAAAAGAAGCTAATGGGGGGAATGAAAATAGGTTGTAAAACGACGTGTGATGGGGCTTGTGGGACGACGTGGCAGACGCTGTATTTGCCTTGTCCGACGAGTCCGCCGACGACGGTATGAGGGAGTGAGGGAGTGAGTGGTGGTGAATGGGGATTGCGGACTGGGATGAGAGAAGGGTGGGCAAATGAACAGCGCAGGATAGATGTTTGAGAGGGCATGGGATGGCTGTGGATTAGTGCATGTGTTTTCGCTTGGGGTTAAGGGGTAGATGTGAAGAAAGAGTTGAAGGGCGAGGAGAGGATAAAGATATTGGTGCATTCCGCTGCTTTCCCATTTATTGAAATGGAACTATATTGTCCTCCTATGACTGTAGTGCATTTGTGCTGGTTTTATTTACCTCGATATCCAGACATCTATATTCCCTTATCACTCCTCCTCCTCTTCATCCTCATCAACCTCCTCTCCATTAGCAATAGCCTCCTCCCTCAATTTCCTCGCCCTCTCTCTCTTCCTATCCAGCAGTTTCTTCAACCCCTTCGCAACATTGAAAACACCCCCCGTTCCCGCTCCACAAGCCGCACAACTAGGATCTTTTCTATATCTCTTCAACGCGCAGCTTTCACAGAAATAATGTCCGCACTTCGTTACTATCGGATCCTTATATTTCTCCCTGCATATTATGCATGCGAACGGTATATTCTCCAACAGCGCATCTTCATCTTCGTCGTCGTTTTCTGCATCTCCTGTGTTTCGATTCGCTGATGCTATTTTGGTCCCGCCAACTACCTTTTTGCCCTTGGTGACATTCTCCCATTCGCGGTCGAGTTGCCAGCCTGCTTTGTAGTCTTCACGTGCGTGTAGGTATTTACAGTTGTCCCCGAAACCACAGAATCCGGTTTGCTTGTAATCTTTGCATACGTCGGGAGCGAAATCGGTGACGGTTATGGTGCGGATGTTTGTTGGGGCTTTGACAGGTCCTACGACGCGATTGGGAGCGTCAGGATTCTTTTGTATAAATTTTGTGCTGTTGGCTAGTCCCTTGTATGTTCCATCTGGGAGATTATCTTCAGTTGTGGAGGGTTTGGAACGTGTGGTCCCGAGGAGATTTTTGGAGGAGAGAGCGTCGTTGGCATTTTCGTCGTACCAATTGGTTTGTTTGGTAGCATCATTTGAGGAACGGATGGTTGTGCTGTGTGCGGCGGTATATTTAGTTGCAGAGAGATCTTCGAGATTTGAGGAAGGATTTGTAGTTTTGGAAGAGGCAGTTATGGCGCCAGTATTCTTCTTGCGACGCTTTATCCGTCGTCCGGATTCATCTTCTGAAGAGGAATATCCTGATGTGTCGTCGCTGTCGTCATTGGCAGGTGGGGGTGTTGCAGCTCGTTTGCGAAAGTTTGATTTCCCTTTTGCTGAACGCTTCTTGAAAACGGCTACTGGTTGCGTGGGATTTGGAGGAGGAGCTGCTGCAGATTCGGGAGTGTCCATTGTGATTTTCCTACTTCTTCTTGTGGTATTACTGCTTTGTCTTCCAATTGGTACTCAGAGACTTTCAAAACGATGCGGCGATAACTTAAGTCGTCGGAAGCTTTGTTGATGAAGAGCCAACAGTTGGAATCCGTGGAAGTGGTTGATGGGTTTGATATTTACGATGGAGAGATGGGAAGGCTGAGAAATTGCATGAATTGGAACCACGAACCTTGCCTGCTCACGTAATTGGGTGACTGAGTAATCAGCCTTATTGATGATTTTAGCCTAAGGCAGAAACCGGCAGAACAAAATCGAAGGACCCTCTGATCCTTGATTCACCTGTTAATCCACGCAGCTAATCCTTGACGGGTATGAGTAATAGCGATAGCAAGGGAGGAGCTGGTTCTCCTGGTCCGATTTTCATCATTGTCATCTTAAGTTTTTGAATCGTTTATGCACCCACCAGTAATTGCCTTCGTTTAGTCGATATGTAGATATACCCGGTTGATATGTTAAGGAGTCTCCTCTCCCCTCTTTCGTTGCTGCCTTGGTCTGTCGGCGATGCTGTTTGAAGGCCGTCGTACCCAATCCATTGACAGCTCGTGAGAACTTATCGCGCGGGAAGCATGCCGGCGTGTGTAGAAAGGCTTGACTCGATGCGCCGGTGTTCGTTGTTCATTCATCTTGCCAATCTTGCCCATCTTGCCCATGTTTCCAGCCTAGCGAAATAGCTACCCAATGCATACTGGTGAAGCTATTGCGATTGACAACACCGATTGGCAACCTAATCAACATGTACGAAGTACCATGATTCAATTGGTCTGATCGACGTTGAAAATGCATGTTCGAATAGCTTACCAAAGATAGAGATTCTACCCAGCTATCCATCACCCCCGTCACCCCTGTCAGCCAGTTATCCAGGTAAACACACAAAACAAATAAACAAGAGCCACACATACCACACCCATCCCATCCATACCTTCGGACTGACAGCTAGAGATGAATGCTTGCATTCACGCCTATCATATCTCTCCCCCATCGCCTATCAACTACTTCCCACCTACCTTACCGGGGTAAGTACGGAGTAAGAACAATCCATACCGTTCATCCAGCGTCCAGCATCCAGCATCCCGACGTCCCCATACCATACATGCCTTTGCCCAAAAATCCTCTCTCACTCTCTCAATCTCTTGTACCTGACTTGCTACTTGTCATTGCTGTGTTGCTGGTTCATATAAGTTATCTATCTGCATCTGGGCAACCGAATAGCTTTAAAAAGAAGAGCTGTTTGAACAACAACCTTGACCGCTGCCTCACCCACATCGTTCGGTCGTCCTACGCCTTTTTGTCTTGAATGTACCAAGCGAAACTGGACTGGACTCCCTTTCAATGGTTCAATGAACCCCATCAACAACCACTTCTAAACGTGCACTCATGCTCCTCCTCCTCCTCCCTCCTCCCTCCGCTGCCATCTTCTACTGCTGTGATCGTTTGTGATTCACAACAGAGTCCGCTCTTTTTTCCTTTCTGGTTTTTCTTATTTTACCAAATTTGGCTCTTTTCGAAACCTTCTTCTACCCGACATACCGAGTTTGTTGTGCTCTACTCTGTACGCAGATGCACTCCGCCTCATCTGGTCAAGTTTTACAATAGCTGCATCGTGAATTTAAAACACGCGTGAGATAAGGACGAAAAAGCCGGTATTGTGTTCTTGGAAAAACGACGGCTTCACAACGCGAACCATATTCTTCCCTTCAATCAACAAAGCTAGTCTCGTCTATACGCCATATTTACAAGGTCGTGCTACTATATTCCGTGGGACGCATTCGAGTTTCGGTCGCATTTGTTTACTGTAGCGTACCACCAAAATTAATCGGATTGCCAATTTCGAGAGCGTCCTACCTGGACGCAAGAGTTACCTGGTGGCTCGAATTACAAGACTTTGTCTTTGATTCAATCGGTTCCTCGCCATCGATTTAATTGTGGTCATCAAAATGTCGACCTCTTTGGCAATGGACCACCCGTCTCTTTTCTCCGATACAGGAGACAGCAATGGCAGCGATCCTTTTTTGTCACCTCCTTCGGCCACAAACCACCATCGATTCTCTCATTTCGATAAACAGCTATTTGCGCTTGGCCCCTCAACATCCCCAGAACAAGCGAAGCGGGCACTCGAAGCTCATCTTGCAGAAACGGAACGGAGGATTCAAGAAGCTTCAAACCTTGGTACCACACTTTTGCAGCAGAGGAAGGACCTTGGAGACCGGTTGAAGGAAGTTGAGAAGCAACAGAGCGAAGGAGACATCACACCGGAATTGCGACAGAAACTGTTCGATATCGAGAAGGAATATAATGAGGTTGGCAGAGAGACTGCGAGGGCTTTCCTACCAAAATCAAGAGCATCAAGCAGCGAGATGAGCGGTTCGCCATTCGCTGATAAGGTAAACTCTCCTTTCCTAGTTACAACAATCTTAAAATACTGACACAATGTAGCGTTCCGCAAGCCCATCTAAATTCGAAAGCCAAGCTACCAGCTCCCCATCCAAATTCAGCGTTCCAAATCGAAAGCAGCGAAATCAACCTTCCAACAGAGTTCACGACATCGAATTTGCGACAGAAATCAGTACCTCTTTACTGGCACAAGTACGACATTTGCAAGCATTGCTAGCCGAGAAGGAGGAAACCCTGAAGACAGTTGCGCTCGAGAAGTCCAGATTGGAAATCGAAGCCGAGGGGCTGTCTCAGCGATTAAGGACATTGGATGAGAGCGAAAGTAGATACAAGGATGAGAATTGGAACTTGGAAACTCAAATTCACGAGCACTTGGCCGCGCAAAAAGAAGCATCGGATCGGGAAAAGAAGTTGACCCAAAATTTGAACATTTTGCAGTCTGAGAAGAACGCCGCGCAGAAGGAGTTAGATGAGATCAAGCTGAGCCATGCCAAGCTCCAAGAACAACACACCTCAGCAGTAAAACATCACGATGTTGAACTAGGGACCGTAAAGCGCACCATGTTGATAGCCGAAAATGAGCGGAGTTTACTGCAGAAAAGATTAGAAGAATTGACTGGTCAGAACCAGGAACTTGCCCGAGCAGTTGCGCATCAGCGAGGCCGCCTCGAAGAGCGGGACGAATCCAGGGCCAAGAGCGATGAAGAATTTCAGACTGCAACAGATGGAAATACCCCTGAACACTCACCTCCTCCCTCGCCCATCAAAGTGACCCCAAGACATAGTATGCTAGAATCAGAAACTTTGAAGAGTTCTTTACATCATGCTCATCGCATGATTCAAAACCTCAAGGGAAACATTCATCGGGAAAAGACCGAGAAATTGGAATTGAAGCGAATGCTACAGGAAGCTAGGGATGAGCTCGAAGTTGCACGACGCGGTGAGCCTGCAGCGGAGACTACACCTAACAGGAAGGGTCGCAAGGCAGCGCCAAGAGAGTTCAAGAAGCCGTTTAAGGCTGGTCAGCTCGGTGGTATGCGAAGCAGCAAGAGCGAATTCTTCCCCGAGGACACGAACTGGGAGGACGATCATGAACAGGCAAGCCCTACTTTTGGCTCTCGTTCAATGGGTGCAGCTGCAGGCGCTGCTCTTGCCGCAGCAATGGCTGCTGGTGTTTCAAAATCGCACAAACGTTTTGGAAGTTCTACGGAGCAAAGCGACGCTTTCGAAACCGCAAATGAGCATATCACAGAGACAGATGATTTCCAGACTGTTACAGAGGACCTGAGTGGCGACGAAAATCTCACAGAAACAGAGAAAGGGGGTACCGTTCGCGCCAAGCCATCCCGTGCGTCTATTGCTCTTTCGAAAACCGGCAATCGCGAATCTTTCAACAGCACTGCGTCAACTTCCGAAGATGAATACATGCTCGAAGATCCCAAGACTCCAACCACGCAGCCGCAAAGACTACGTCTCAAGATGAGCCGTGGTAACCGACGCTCACATGTTACCAGCGAAGAGCCTCAGGCCGAGAGTCCAATTAGTTACATCGATAGCACCAGGGGCACCCCGCTACCCGCCGGCCAAAGCTTGTTCGCAGAACTCGGTGAATTAGGCAGTGATGATGAATCTGTTGATGGAACCCCAAGTCGCTATGCGTCTCGTGGTGGCACTCCCCAATCATCCAGACCAAGCACAGCAAAAGCCGCTCCAGCGTTTATTGTACCACCCGTACCAAAACTACCAATGACGGACTCTGGTATGATGACAGAGCCATGGGAGCCAGAACCGTTAGCACCTCGTACGCCTTTGACTGCAGTACCAGTGTTTACTAGCGATGCGGGTACTCAGGCGTACACTCCGAGCCGGACCCAAGGCGCCGTGGATTCCAACGATAGCCGAGCAGTGTCTCCTAAATCTGAAAGAGATCTCCAGACCCCTGTTGCTGCAATCGAGTCTGGTAGCGGTGAAGCTATTCCAGAGGCTGCTGAGCTTCCACGGCCACAAAGCAATTCTCATTTGGCCGCAGTGGCCGCGCCGATCGCGATAGCCTCTGCAGCTATTATAGCCAAGGAGTCTGCCTCTTCCTCCCATCCTGAGGGTAGACCGCCAATGTCTGATGCTGCAAGCCAGTGGCACGACGAACAGATGAAGCAACAGTTGAACGGTTTACTAAAAGTTCAATCCGAGAATGATGCATCTCGGCCAATATCGACAACATATAGTGACATGAGCTCACAATATGATAGTGAACTGACCGAAGCTAAATTGGCAAGATTCCCGTCGCCTCCGGTTACTAGTGCAAACACGCCCATGACAAATCTTGCGGCTACTGAGGCAGTTGCAGCTCCTTCGCTGACAATGTCTGCTATCCGTTCCGAGCATCTCGAGCCAATCATCACCGAGAATGAAATATCTGAAGCACCAATCGTGCCCGCGCCTTCTACTCCTCAGCGACAGTCAAAACCAATCCCGCTACCGCTCGGTTTCTCGAGTATCCAATCCGTAGATACTGAGCCTATTGAGCCAACATCTCCAAGGAGTCCCAAGAGAGATGCTGTCATACTCCCTAAATATGACTCTGATGACCAATTCGAGGATGTGGCTGCATTCAAGGACCAGGATGAGCTCAACGGTGAGTCTGAGGCTGAGATAAATTCCAAGGATGAGCCAGTGACCCCTAAGCCCGGGTTCATGAGTTCTGTGTTTGGTGGTTGGAATAAGAAGTCGACGGCGACAAGTACTCCCATCATTGCCGAAGATGAAACTAGTCAGTCACCAAGCGAATCTCCAGCGGTGCTAACGCCGGAATCGCAAAGACCTTTCAGGGAGGTCTCTGGCAACGCTACTGAACGTCCGCTCAAGAAGTTGCAGGTGGAGACCTCAGATGAGAGCTCCCAAACTGCTCTGACTGCGGAGCAAATTGATGATCTGTTCAAGAGCAAGAGGCAAGAGACTATTCTTACGGAGGATAGCCAGAAGTCTCCAGTTCATTCTCCACGCGGAGCCCACATTCCTGCAGCTTTACGCACCCGTAAGTCACAGGAAAGTGTTGGAAGTATTGGACGTTCCAATCTCAAGAGTCCTGATACTGAACTACCTGTGGATCTTACTTCTACGAAACGACCAGGAAGTGCTGGCAGTGGAAGAAACACATCAATATCTAGTATCCACCCACCACTACCACAAGATCACAAGCAGGTCATTGCTGCAGCTGCTCAACGCGCCGGTTCGACTAAGAGCTCGGGCGACCAAAAACAACCCGGTGCTACGGCGATACAAAGAACCAACTCAGAGGAGAGCAAGCCTCTTCCTCCCCTTGTGACTCAACGTACTGGATCTTCCAGTGGCGCCATGGGTCCTCCGCCTATCCCTTCTTCACATAGGAACAACAATCTCAGACCCAAGACCCCCAGTTCACAAGCTGGAATTTCTCTTCGCGCGGGGACAACTCCCAGGGCTAGACACTCTTCTAATGAGCGTGAGGTTTCCTCTCCTACTGGCACCGGACCTTCTAGGCATTCGTCAGTATCTTCATTTGCTTCCGAAGTTGACACTCGCTTCAACCTGCGTGCTGGAATCCCAGTGCCGCAAGGCGTCGAGTCCGGCACTGATCCAAGGATGATCAACGCGATCACTCAAACTATGATCGGTGAATACCTTTGGAAATATACTCGCAAAGCTGGTCGTGGTGGAATGTCGGAAAACCGTCACCGACGTTACTTCTGGGTTCACCCATACACTAGGACTTTATATTGGAGTGACAGAGATCCATCAACAGCTGGACGCTCAGAGCTCAAAGCAAAGAGTGTAGCTATAGAAGCTGTTCGAGTTGTCACCGATGATAATCCTATGCCACCTGGATTGCACCGAAAGAGCTTAGTCATCATGACGCCTGGAAGAACAGTGAAATTCACTGCTAGCACAGGGCAACGCCATGAGACTTGGTTCAACGCTTTGTCTTACTTACTGCTCCGTACTGGAGAGGATGCAGTCTCTGATACCGTTGAAGTCTCTGGGAACCTTACGCATGAGGATGTTGACGAGTTTAACCCCGGGTTTGCCCGACCAACCAGCACTCGTCGTGGCCCGCCGTCCTTGTCCTCATATAACAGTCGCACCACACGCAACGAGTCACCAATTAGCAAGAGCAGGCGATACTCTACTATGCATCCCCACCTTACATCAAGACCGTCACGCCCGTCGCTCAGTACCTTCTCTAGGCTCAGTAGCTATTTGATCCCTGGTGAGGGAAACAGGACATTCTCCGGTCGTCGAAGCAGGAGTGTCAATGCCGCCGCTTCAAGTATCTATGAGGCTAGTGAAGTGCACGACAGTGCCGAGGACTTAAGGGAGCAAATAGAGAGACAAGATCGGGAGTCGGATAGATTAGAGAATGTCCGGGCATGCTGTGATGGTAAGTTCACTCAAAACTCACTCACGATCTCAATTTTAACATGTCAATAGGTAAACATGACGTCGGTCATCTGCATACACATCCACCGAAAGGCCGTCAAACAATGAGCGCAGCATCGGGCTCATACAAGCAAACACATCGAGCACAAAGTCGAGCTAGCCAAAGGCCGAGCGAGGCACCTACTCCTTAATCATTCATCCACCGACCGGCTAGATGTCGATCTCCCAAGCAGAGACACAGTTTTACGAATTTATGTATCTCCTTGACTTATTACCTGTCTAGCGCCGCCATCCGTCCCGCCTCGCAGACCTAGATCAAACCAGATCAACCACAATAAGCCCTTCTACCCACTCCTTCATTTACGGCAAAGAACTTTTTAACGGCTGTCCTAGGATTTTTCATTTGTTTTTTTGCACAATTCATTTCATACATCCATCTGTCTAACTCATCCATCCATACATTTATAACTTGCATTACTTTTTCAGATACTCCTTTCTCTACCTCTCTTTATTTATTCTCGTCTGAGCTTTGTCGTTTGTCCCGTCGTACCAAGGGGTTTCCTTTTAGGTTAATGGTCACATATGGAGAAGGAGGAGTTATCTCTCACTCGTCAGTCACTCAGTCAAAGTTGCCAGCGATACTACGGTGAAAGAGGGAGAACATTGTCTTTGTTGTATGATCAGTTTGGTTGATGTCTTTCGTTTGCTTGCATGCATGGACAGGCGGGATGGGGGGCTGGTACGCATAGATGGATGGATGGAGTAGGTGCATGGTCTTTGGTGTGTGTGGAAGGGTGGATGGATGGATGGATGGATATCAGATTTCTGGTGTGTTGTGTTGTGTGTTGAGCGTGCCTAATTAATGTATTTGAGAACATCATTTCGATGCTAGGCTCGTTGGTTTCGGCGTGAGGTTATACATCTGGGATGATGTGATTTGAATGGGATGGGGAAGTCGGGGGGAAAGGAAAGGGGAATGATAAAATTGAAAAAAGAACAAAAATATGGAGAGCGTTTACTGAATTTTGAATTGCAAGTTGCATGTTGATTTAATATGATGTGATGTGATAAGATGGTGACGGCCCTTGCATTGTGTTTTACCTACTATATTATATATCCAAGCCTAAAGAACTACGCAGGGTACGATCAAGCTCTACGACACAATTTATTTTTATATTTTTACTGCCTATCTATCTCATCTATCTATACCGCTCATACTCAATCTCCTCTCTAATCCTCGCCTCCACCCTTTCCACGATCTCCGCACTATAAACCTCTTCCACACTCTTCCCCTCCTTAAAAATTGCCTTCTCATGCTTTGCCGCCTCCTCCTTCGTCATACACACCAAATCTCTCGCTCGCACCGTACTCGCCTTCTGACCCTCGACACTCGTATCCAGCATAACGTCCTCCGGCTTCCGCCACCTCATCAACGCCAACCGGGTTGGGATGCCGCTGACTGCGCTTTTCCCCTTATAGACCTCCTCGACAATGTATCCGACATCCGCCGCCGTCAGCGCGACTTTGAGCCCCAGCGCGTCTTCACCAGGGATGCTGGTGCGCGCGAGCTTCTCTTCGAAACTCTGCAGACTGGCCAGAATACTGTCGTACATCTTGTCGCGGCCCTTGGCGGGCACGTATTCGCAGGGGTAGCCCGTCACTTGCAGGATTATGTGGTTGGCGACGACGTAGCCGAAGACGGCGGGCATGGTTCCTAGCACGGGGAGGATGCGCACGCGGAAATCGGGGAGGACGCCGAGGTCCCCTACGGAGCCCTTTTGGAATTCTTCTTCGGGGAGAGGCAGCAGTTGGGCTTTGCCTGGACCAGGCTTTTCTGTCGAGTAGACAGTGTGGATGCCGGATGCGATGCCCAGGGCGCGGAGACGGCGGCGCGTACTCCGAGATAGGGGGTCGTCTGTGCTAGAGGAGATGTCGCCTACGAAGACGCGGGTGGGGTCGGATTTGCAGCCTGCGCCCATGGAGGAGATGACGGGGAGGTTATTTTTGTAGCAGTATTCTAGCAGCTCAACTTTGCTGTCTATATTATCTATCGCATCAACGATGTAATCTGGTTTCCGGCCATCCCATTCGCCGAGGAGGGAGTCTGCGGCTTTGCCGTGGAAGAGTTCGTTGCGGAGGTCGAAATTTACCCAGGGTGTTATTTGCTGGAGACGGTTCTTCAGACAGCCGACTTTGGGCGTGCCAACGTCGGCGAGCGTGGCGACTGCGTGTCGGTTTAAGGAGGAGAGTGTTACTTGGTCGAAGTCAATGAGGCGGATGTGCGAGACGCCGGAGCGGGCAAGTGCTGCCGTGCAATGTGATCCTACGCCTCCGCAGCCGACTACTATTATGAATGCTGAGCGAAGCTTTTGTAGTCCTTCATCTTTGAGGAATACTCGATTTCGCGCAAGTTGCTCTAGTATGAGCTCTGCTTGGAGTTAATAGTGTTCAATCTGTTAGATGCTGAAGAATGAGCTACGTACCATTGTCATAGTCACCCTTCCTCGCTCTCTCTGCGAGTGCAGCCCCCCTCTCATCTTCTTTACTTACGCCCAATCCCCGGGGCGCGACGCCCATATCTGTAAGCTTCACTTGTTTCGTCAGCAATTGCTTTCTTTCTATTGTAAGATCCAAAAGATTGCACCATCTTTTCCACCCAACAGCAGATCCAGACCTACCAAATCAGCATGATGTTCCGTCCCTAATATCGGTATTGAGCTTTTTAAATCCTCGACTTTTTCCTGCCGTCTCAAAGCTTGGTAACTGAAAATCGCGCCGGCCACAACCGCACCGGAAACTAAAGCGGTAGCGGTAAATTGGGCTTGTTGCGAGTTCGATACTCGGTTGAGCAAATGTGACATATTGGAAGATTTTCGAGTTGGTGGATATGCTGCGAACCAGCGGAGGAAAAGTATTTATTCGATATCGTAAACGTATAGAACTGCGTCTCTGTGTTTCAGATCTCCAAGATCAGCGCTGCATATCCTCAAGTAACTGTACGGGGACACATCTGCATGCTGTCGTGGTCAAGAGTGACGATTTGAACTTTTTAGAATTTCGATGCTGCAACGGCTCCTGCAGCGGCAACTTCCGTTTGTGGGGTAGCTCAGTTCTCACTGGTCGGTTGGCGGCCACATAAGGAGGGGCATCTCTTTCCCCTCCATAATTTGGTTCGAATGTTTTTGTATCCCTTTCCAGATGTCGAGCCTGCCAAGGACTGTCCCCAGATTGCTCAGATCTTTCCAAGGTCAGCAAGTTCGAAAAATGTCAACACCAGCGGCTACTATAAAATCTCTCGACCACCTGGTTCTAACCGTCTCCTCCATTCCCCGCACTACACAATGGTACACGACAAACTTGGGCATGCGTGCAGAGTCGTTTGTTTCGAGTGCCACCCCTGATATAACACGTCATTCGTTGATATTTGGCTCGCAAAAGATAAATTTACATGAGCTTGGCAAGGTATTACATGGGTGAAGGAGGGGTCCGTAGACGACTAAAGACTTTTATACGAGTTCGAGCCGAAAGCGCAGCGCGTGCAAAGTGGAAGCGCAGACTTGTGCTTCCTCACGGATGATGATGTGAAGACTGTTCGAACACGTCTTGTGGAAGCTGGCGTTGAAATGGTCGACCTAACTCCTGAAAAGACTGATGAAGGCATTGTCAATCGAACAGGGGCTAGGGGGAAATTGAGAAGTGTTTATTGTAGAGACCCTGATGGGAACCTGATTGAGTAAGTACAATAGACCGCTCCTCATTGTGTGATGCTTTTGATTGACAAATCTTGAAGAATCTCAAACTATGTCCAATAATTCATAATATCCTAAATCAAAACTTCATTGGGTATATCGCGCCTAAGCCATCAACCTAAGTCGTCATAACAGCCGTATATTTTCATCCATACCCATATTTCAACAACGCCGCATAACATGCCCGTATTTCAAAGGTCTCAAAGTCCTTTCACCTGACCCAAAACCTTCTCTTTCTCGTCTCGCAATTGCTTCGCCATGTCATCTTCGCCTAATCGTATCTTATCCTCTGCATGTGCAAAATCACCCGCCAGAAATTTTTCGTTCACTTCTTGATATTGGCCGTTCCTCGGGGCTAGCTGCTGTGACCGCTTAGTCACATAAGCTCGACTTGTTGCTTCAACGTTCAAAGTTAGAAGATTGTGCGCTTCTTCTTCCGATAGAGGCATCGCGTCGTGAACCATAGGCAGGGGCGACGGTGGGTTACTGTGCAACTCATCGCCTTGAGCAATGGATGATATAGACCCAGAGAGGTCTGACACTACAGACTCAGAATCGTCAACCAGCTCGAGAAAATTGGCATCCAATGGATGATCGAACGCATCCGAAACCAATCGACTTTTAAGTGGAAGCGTGTAATCTGCTCCTGTCGAAGTTTCACATTTTGTCTTAGCCTTCACTATATTTCGTAGGAGGTATAATTCATTCCGCTTATAGGCACCGTAAAAGTTCTTATCGGTCATTGCTACCGCGTGAAGCTCCTCCAATGTGTCGAGATATGATAAGATACGCAAGGTAATAGCTTCAATGGACAAAACAATTGATACTGTCGTCTCGGGCTTGACGAGCGCTGGCAATTCGTAGATCTCAACAGACATATCAGCATGCAGATTTTGAGGGGGATCATTCTTGCTCAGCGCCCAGCCATGTTGACCCGAGACATCGAAGAGTGTTAAGCCCATGATGCTATTTGCAATATCATTAATAGATCCCCTAAAAGCTGGTGCATAATCGCAAACTCCACTATGGCTTTGCGGTGGACTAGGCATTAATCTTAGACAATCAATCAACTCTCTCAGAGTCCGTCGAGGAGCACTTCTTGTCGACTTCCAAAAGTTTGGAAGCACCCGAAGCTCATTGAAGACCTGCATCAAGGAACCTAGGTTGGTAGCATCACAGATGTGGGATCTTCTTGGACATCGGGGAGTTGTAGTCAGTTTCAAGGAACCTGTGTAAGCTGGCCTGTCAGTCTGCTCGACTGGTCTGGGTAGATATTCTTCGACTAGATTTGTGCAGCACTCGTAAATCTGTGCAATCTTTGCAGCTCTGATTGCTTTTATCTTTTCCCTTACATTCTTCGGCAGGAACTGTTTGTTTTGTATCTCCGAATCGTCTCTAGAATTCAGTATGATACTTCGAGAAGTGCGTGTGAATACGTCTCTCTTCCCAAACACGTAGGCTATTAAAAGTAACTCGTAGGGATTATCCTGCGCAGCTTTGGCTTCCCAGTCAGGAAGCCATTGAAACCTCACTTGCAGTTCTAATGGCGATGTACACTGATACCGCAAGCAGACATCCGCAATGCTGACGAAGACAGGAAACTGTATCTTTTCCGGGACACCATGGGCATGGGCAGCATGAAGCAAGATGGTCAATGCTTCGTGATTGTTGGGCTCCGTCTGAGGCATCTGATAAACTTTCACTTCAGTTCCATCCTTGGTGATAAACTTAGATGGCGCCCTTGGAAGATCATTTAGCATGTCTAGCGGGGTGCCAACTTCCGGCGATCGAGGTAAAAGCATATGGGAGAATAACGGTGAAGCGTCAACTAAGACATGGGAGGAGACCCGGAATCTGAGAATTGGTGAGTCGTCGGAAGGCCGATTTGTAAACTCCAATATGGTATCGCCGCGAGTGATGATGGTTTCACGGACGACTCTCTCCTCTATTTGCGGTGCTTCCAAGACATCACATAATCTTTCGGACTCTTCAACGTCTAATTTTAATTTGTCGTAAACCGATAGTCGAGACTTGTATTTATCGAAAAACTCCGGTCTTTCTGACTTCAGCCTATGGCCGCTGCCATCTCGCCATTTTGCAATTGAATACTTTCGTCGATCCTTATCTGCCAGAAATGCGTCAAAATGGCGTTGAGAAAATTCGGGCTCGTAGTTATTATATGTCAGTTTCAAGGAGTCATAGACAGCTTTGAGCATGACATCCTGTATTTTTTTGTGGTCGCGAATAGCCGAAGCCCACTGGGAATTGACTGTAACTTGTAAAGAGGCATCGTAGTTTGATCCGCCGCTATACGACGATCGCATATCCAGAGGACTGATGCTTGACTCGAGAGAAGGATTCCGTCTGTTATTCTCTTAGCACAAGCGTCAGCACTTGTACAGCCCAATACTAATTGTCCATGTGCAGGCTGAGAAATAAGATAATACCCACGAGATTTGTGTATGAGTTTCCGGCAATAACCAAGCGATTCTTCCCGCAGATTCTTATAGACATCCCAAGCAGCATCCACACTCTTTGTATCAGAGCCGAGCGGGACCCTGCGAAACCGTCTTATATGTTCGCGTAGTTGAATGTAGTCAGGATCGAGCGTTGCGACAAGGAATGGATCGGGTGATGAAGTAGATCTGCTCAGATTGATCTCTGACATCAGCGAGCTGATTTCCGGTTCGGCTTGGGGCGGCTACAGAGCTATCAGTTTGACATCTTACAACCGCATATCTAGAGTCGTAAACCCACATCAGACGAGGTCGGAAGGGCATCTTCCTTGGTGGTGGTGGGCGGGGCTCTCCTAAATTTGGGCAATGAAAAGCGGCCCAGTTTCTGCTGTGGAGGTGTTGAGTTCATGGCGGTGCCATATGAAGGGCGCGACATCTTTAGTAGGAAGGTAAGTTCTCCCCGAAAGCGATATATCCAGGCAGTGCGTTTTGATCAGCATCGTGGAGATGTATGAGTGTTGCGTTCGGGCCGTTGACAAGATTGTAAGGTTCTGGGGATGTGGGACAACATGAGCTACTTAAGCCAAGGCTGGGGTTGACTGTGGAGTTGGACTGGCGTGGCTTAGCTGAACAAGCTGGGACAGGCCTCAAAGGTTACACTGAAGTTCCCCCCACGGTCGGTAGATGTCGTGCAGTAAGTTAAGTTATCAACCCAAACTCTGTTAACTCCACGCTACCCGTACTCGAGTATTTAACTACTCGAGTATATAACTACTCCATGCTTACTTGAGGAGTCCTTATTTCGGTCTTATGGGACAATAACTACAACTGGGCCAATTATCCTCCCATTTCAGTCAACTACCATCGGCATCGGCACAACACCACTTCCATCACACAGGGACAAAGCCTATTTTGACATCATGCTTACTCTTCAGTGTCAATTTGATAGCTTCGACGAACTCGGTTTCCTCGTCTCTATCCTTCATACGTCAGAAACCCCTCACAAATCAAGCAGTCACATAAAATCCAGAAATCTCTGTCAGTGCCATCTGATGCGCGGTCCGCAAGCTGACAAAGCATCCATCACAACGGTAGCTCACTCCTGTGGATCACAAATCTCAATATTCGGTCCCTTATCCCTATGACCTCTTGTCGTAGTCTTTTCCACAGACTCGGGTTTCGTGCCAGGGCAGTTGGTCTTGGTCTCCACAGCAAGCGACGGGTGGCTTCAACGCCAAACAAATGATAGACCTATCAGACCTATACATTGGTTTCTCCAGCGAGCAAGCCTTCCTGTTTGATTTCAGTTGCTTTGAAAATTCAGGTGTCGTGTCGATAGATGGCGGCATTGTTTCACAGAAGTCTTTTAGTCCTAACTTGAACCTTGCTTTAGATGAGAGGCAAGCAGCAATGATGAGGAGAAATGTAGTATCTCTATTCAAGGTCGAATGCGCATATTCCCTAGGTGAGAAATGTGATCTGTTTATCTCTACCTAGTCCTGCTAGACGATAGACTCCGCAGAGGTCGAACGGCTTAACCATACTTAGAGAACTAAGAACCAACTCCTTGGATGTTGGTCTCCGAATATTCAGTTCTTCGGCGGGGCCCCGATCGCGAGTCTCGCATATCTCTGGCATATCTCATACGTGCAAGCTATCATCCTTGAAACCTACCGTTTTTCATTCAGTCTTACCGGATGAAATCTATGGGTACCCATACAACACGCTCGAGCAATCAATAATGCCTCGTGAGAGATCCTTCCAAACACGCCAGCCAGGATTTTAACATTAGCCATGCGGGCAGACGAATCCATCTTCCTCGGTTCAAGGACATTCAACCCCGACAGTTGCCTCAGATGCGAAGGACATGAATGAAGACAATACATGCTCACATTCAGCAACCGGCAGGATACATGCAGAACGCATTTAGCAGGTGCTGAGATGATTTTAGCAATTTGAGAATTGCACTATGGTGGATGGAATTGTTCGAGACTTTATAGGGAGATGTGAGGGAGTCAGGGGCAAGGTACTTGACGGGGTAAAATCTTAATATATTGATTCTAAGTGAATGGCTTTATGAAATGTTAAAGGTTATGCTTGAGATTCACCCGGCGTACAGAAGGTGGCGCAGGCAGATGTCGTCGGTCGCTCATGGTGATCAATCCGCTGTGACTCATCTCTTACCTAAACTATTAAATAAGACTGCTTTCTCAGCTTCCTCCTGGAAACATATCGACAGTTCTCCTCCATAAGTTGCGTGCTTTACTAGCAAGAACTTCTCGAATCGGCGCAAAAACTAATCGATAGTCAAGCTGAAGGACCCGGAGCGAAATGATGCGCTCGATATTAAAGCCCGTCATCTTGGACGGTAGAACTGGTGAAGGAGGAGGACAGTAGGTTTCTCCGCGCACTGCAGTAATATCGAAAATAGTTTTAATATTCGATAGACTGGTCAGAATAGCTGTTTCTCTTGCTGCACTGACCGGAACTCCACTCAAAATCACAAATGTGAGGGGAAACAGGTAGACTACCGCACCTTACAACCATCGGAAGTAATGCTAACGCTATACAAAGACCAGGAAAAAACAACGGAGGTACGAGAAACTCAACTTGGGCCCGTAAGATCCCTAATTAACATCACTCCAGGTCTAAAAGCACAACATGTCTCGGCCCTTCAATGGCTGGCGAAAGCCACCTACGCCGAAACCGAAGGCTGTTTCGTAGGAAGCAAGACCATCGAGTTCAAACCCACCTTATCCCCAGCAGATATCAAAGAACGGGACATCAAAATCGATGCCGACTCCCCTGCCAGCATTCTCCTAGTGCTCCAAGCAATCCTCCCCATCCTGCTATTCGCAAGCGACGCAAACGCCACTCCGATCAGTCTCTCCATCAAAGGAGGTTCGAATGGAGCGCACTCGCTATCCTACGAGTATCTTGATCAAGTGCTCCTGCCGTCTCTCGAGCGGTTTGGGATTAAGGTTGAGCGGCGGCTCAAGACGCGAGGATGGTCTCAGGGGCCATTGAAATTGGGGTGTGCTGAGTTCAAGATCCATCCTATGCCGTTAGGACAGTCGTTCAAGGCGCCTGATTGGCCAGCTGAGCGTGGAACGTTAACTCGAATCGACGTTTCAATATTGGTGCTGGACAAACTACAGAAACCTGTAAAAAGTGCAATGCTCGCCGAGCTTGCGCGCGTTTTTCCAGGTGTACCGATCAACTTCATCTTAGAAGAAGATAGTGCCGGGATATACACCATCCTGGTAGCACATACCTCAACTGGATTACGTTTCGGTCGTGACTGGCTTTATGACCGGAAGACGAAAGGTAGGAGTCCGGAAGAAATATCCGAGGAATTAGTAAAGAGAGTTGTGAAAGGATTGGATAGAGAGCTTAACAGAGGTGGTTTTGTTGATGAACATCTTCAGGATCAGCTGGTCATTTTCCAGGCACTTGCTGATGGCAGATCAGTCATTTCAGGATGCGGACTGGTGGGAGAAATGAGGAATAGGTTGGATCGCACGGGTGAGCCGTTTGGAGATGGGACTAAACACACTACCACTGCTAGATGGGTGACGAGTGAGTTGCTACCGCATGTGCGATGGTATGATGGGGGGCAGGTATGTGAGGGCGTGGGATGGAAAGCTGGCGGGGTCAATTCCGCAAACATTCCAGCGGCGCAAGATCCGTGATGTACCTCATCCTACCGGTAGATAGCAACAACAATCATAAGTACCTAATCAATGCACATAGCCGCGCAATTTCTGAACTTCCTGTTCTAATTCATCATCAAGGTCTATAGATCTACAATTCGGAATCAATGTCTTCCCCCCCAAAGCCAGCCTACACAAGCAGCCCCCCAGAATCACTCCTAGCAATCGTCCCCGTGGCATTACTATCCTTCATCAACCACAAATACGCCTCAGCAGTCTCCTCCGGCAACCCCACATGTTTCGTAGGATTCTTCTCCGCAATCTCCTTAAACATCGCCTCCCTCTTCTCCTTCTCAAACCCGCTCCAAAGCTCCGTATCCACGCTTCCCAAGCAAACCGCATTGACTCTAACCGGCGCCAACTCCAGCGCCAGCGCCCTCACCATGCCGTGCGCCCCCGACGCAAAACTCGACACCACGCTGAACCCAGGAAAGGGACGATCGGCAGCGGAGCCGGTGGTGATGATGATTGAGGACTGCGGGCCGGGGGATAGATATTTCGTCGCCACTTTCGCGACGAGCAGCGGCGCGAAGAAGCGCACATGGCCAGCCTTGAGGATGTTCTCGAAATTGGTATCCTGGAGGCTCATAATGGCTAAAGGGTCGCCGGCAGTGAAGACCACATGGTCGACCTTTCCAGTCTGCTCGAACAGTTTCTCAATATCGGCTTCGACGGTGGGTTTGGACAGATCGCATTGGTATCCTGCGACTTTCCCATCGGGATAGCTAGACTTGAGACGCTCAACGGCGGAGTTGACGCGCTGGGGTGAGGAAGAGGAAACGGTAACAGAGGCGCCTGATTCAAGGGAAGCTTCTGCAACACAGAAGCCAGCGCCTGCGGTGCCGCCTATGACGAGCACGTGTTTGCCAGCAAGCTTTTGGTATTTTCCAGCCATGTTTCTTGTATGGAGATGGTTTATTTCAGCTGGTGGACTTATATGTCAATGAGTGGCACTTCAAATATGTCACTAGCTAAATATCAATGACGAGAAGTGGGGTTTACCTTAAAGCCGATTACCTCCGAATTTCATGACTACCTAGGGGGAAGATCAATCACTCTATAGTGCATTTGATATACACTAATTCCGCAAGCTCCGTCTGATGTGTGATCTAGGAAGTGGGGAAATACGTTTTATTTGGGACATGGACGAATGGCTGCACCATATTTGATTTATAATACAGCGTGGATTCTGCGTCTTTCCTAACCGGTAAGGATATGACCGACGATGGCCTGTCTGCGTTTAGCAATCCAGGAAGGCATATATGCCGTGCGGTTCAAGAGCACGGAGCCAAAGCTCTTCGTTGATTTCGTTATTTCAAGCTCGCGGGAAATGCTACTAGAACCCCTATAGATAAAGGTTAAATTACTATGTGGCAAGACGCAGAAAACAACCTTTATTCATTGAGGGGAGGAGAGGGAGGTGGATAGTGCAGCCGCCTTGGGACAATCCAGATAGAAATGGCTGATGCAGGTTACGACCGGAAGTATTTATCAATACCCCGATCAGGTCCAAAGAAGCCACTCAACGAGGATGGAAGGTCATGCCTATATATTATCATAAATCTACAAATGTTCTATCAACCAGCTCATCAAGCCAACCATCGTCCATTAATCTGTTTCCTCCTCACCTATTAAAAGGTTAGTTCCCATGCATTCGTTCGCCCATTGAGGTGCAGATACTACTTACCATAGGCGCCACGATTGTGACCCCGGCTCCCAAAGCCAGAACTGTGGTTACAAGACTCAACTTGTTGAAAGACTTGCCCAAGATATCGAAAGCCGCACTAGGTGTAACTCTCGTGCCAAAGATATCAATTCCATATGCAAACACCAAACTAGTGCTCTCCAAAAGTGCCGGGCTGGTGATGACGTTCTTGATGCCAAGAACTTCTCGTTTGTGAGTGATGATCATTTTGGGATCAAATTCGATAGCTGGCTGGTAGCGAAGAAGTCCTTCTTCTTGCTCAGCAGCGGTGGGATCACGTCCGACAGGACGGCGGGGATCCAGGAGGTAACGAGGGATACCAACGATTGCGTTGGAGGTTAAAGTGCACAGAAGTTGGCGGGTAGTAATGCCTTGGCGAGTCTGTGAAACAGACATATGGGTAATTGCTTCTGGAATTACAAACGATTGGCTAACAGCGTGAGGAAGGATTGGGCCGGCATTGGGAATATCGTATGGTTCCAGATTAGAAAAGTTCGCACTAGAACCAAGAGTCCCACGATCGTTTGGAATTGGCGACTCATATAAATCGGAGACAATGAGTTGGTAGCCTTTAGCTCCTGGTTGAGAAGTAGGGGTTGAAAGCTCGTCGCTCCAGAGTGAATAAGCAAACCAGTTTTCAGTGAAAACTGAAGTAATAGGTTTCTTGGTGTCAACACCTTGGTGAGTCGCGGAATAAAGAATATCGCCGGAGATAGTATCTAGCAGGTAGAATGTGGCCATTGAAGATTCATCCGAGACCGCAGTGATCAGAGCAACGTTGGGGTTCAAGTACTTGTATAAAACAGTACGGTCACCAAGAACTCGGCCAATAGATGCAACCGGATCGTGAGCTGGCTTCGACACTACATTGATGATCTTCTGACCACGCGCAGGCTGGAAAGTCCATGTGAAAACGGGTTTGGCATCAGATCCACTAACATCAAATTTGAGTCCTTTGACCTCGCCATTACTTCCTCGAACAACGAGAAAGTCCTTCGGGGCCCAATCTTTTGGTACGTCGCCAGGGCTTCCGTCAAGGCCGATCGGCAACATCCATCTACCGGCTTCGCTATCAACTAGCGCAACACTTTGGACATGAGTTCCAGGATCCATTGCCTCAACTTTCTTTCCATCAGCAGTCTGTACAACAACATATTCACCTTCACTACCCCTAATGGTCGTTGTGCCCTTGACACTATCGACATAGATAGCCTTGGGGTCCCAGTTTTTTCCTTCAGGGATGTCAAACGCTTTCAGAGTCCATACAACACTCCCTTGGGAACCAGCGTCCAAGCCATAAAGACGACCTCGTTGAGTCGCGACAATGACAAGCTTATTGAAGCCGAAGCTGTCTCGTTCCAACACACCAGACTTTGGTGCAGCTAGGTCACCAGGCAAAATCGCACTCAAGAAACGACTTGGAAGTTTTTGCAAGTATCCAGGAAGATATTGCAGGTCATTAATATGACGCTTAAGCCGGTGAATGTATGCTGAAAGGGGATTGCTGTGAGCTTCTGCCTCCAGGGTCTTTGCCAATGATTCTGACACGGGAATTTCAGCCCACTCAGCGGCAACAGCACCGGAGAGACCTTCAACACGAGTCCATGATTCAGCTCCATTTCGGACAAGGACCCAGTCTTGCTCGCCGTTCAGGATTGCTGATCTCACAGCGTAAGTATCAGGAGTTCGTTGAACAACCTCCGATGCGCCATGGAGAACGTGGCCGTGGTGTTTTCCCGTCTTGATTGGCCATCTGCCAATGACTCCGTGTGATACAGATGACACAGTAATAGTCTCATCCTCCGTGAAACGAGTGAAATAAACATTGGCCTCTTGAGAGCTGATAGAAATGGCGCCCTTGCCCCCGAGTTTCGGTAACTCGTATGCTTTGTCGATGGTTCCCTTCGCAATATCAATGTGATAAACGTCAGCTCGATTGGAAATTGCAGAATGACTGTGGACCAGGAAGTGGGGTAGCGATTGGACTAGATGAGGTGCATGGAGTGTCACTTTCGTAAGCTCTCCATCGGACGTCATCAATGGTAGAGTATGTAGATCGCTCGGCTTTCCCAAAATGTTGACCTTCAGATTCTTGAAGTATTTGTCTGTCCAAGCAATGATTGGTGCGGCGGAGTTAGCTCCCACAAGAAGGACATCTTGGGGAGAATGTACGTCCCCCTTTGTCCCAAGAATATACTCGGAAACCTTCTTGCCTGTAAGGGGATCAACAGTGGAAACCTTCACACTATATCCGCCTCTCAAGCCCTGTAGCGTAATAACGAAGATGCTCCTAACATCCGTGCTAACCTGCAAGGGCATATCACCACTTGCATCTGTATATTCCCATACAACATCACCATTGTCGCCATTGAGTCTTCGTACAATCGCGGTGCCGCTGTCTTCGGATAATGCCAAAACGTCCTTTATAGCATCCCCACCTTCGACAATCTCAAGGTCTTTTATTTGTCCCGCAAAAATGTTGCCCCATTTTGATCTTCCAGTCATCCCATCCCAAGCATCAACTCTGCTGCCCAGGGCACTGACGACTGTTCCGTCTCCCTCAACTGGTCGCAGAAATCCATCCGTTTCTGCACTTCCATTTCCAAGTAATTGTCGCCAGATTACTTTTCCTGTACCCGGATTTACAGCTCCAACAACACCCAGATCGCTTAGAGTATACAATAGTGTAGCCTTTTCATCTTTCCTCGGGCGATGGAAGAACGTGGTATCTTGTTGTGGGAGACCTAGAAGTTCATGTTGATAGTCAACACTAAAGGCTTCATCTGCGAAAACTGCATACGTCCGCGGCAGTATCGACAGAGCCAAACAGACAATATTTAATGGAAGTCGCATGGTGGCATTGGTTAAGTGTTGATATGGACCCTAAGGTGGCATGAAGCTCTCGAGCTTGAGTTATCATGCGCTAGTCTTATTCGGATGAAGTCATCGGCTCGGATTTTCTTGAACGCCGAACATGACGACTTCTTCTTTCCACACTTTGCAAACAATTCATTTACAAGTACTGATGAGACGATGAAAAGGCAGATCCAAAACTATATCTATTCCACTATACTAAGGGGTATCTATATTAAATAACTACAGTGCAGGATAATGAACAGGACGGGGTATCAATAAGCAATCATTAGTTTCCCCTTCACTGCCACCAATATTATATTCGGGCATTCGGCCATCTTACACTCCTTACCCCTTATATATCGATACGGCGTACCTCGACCTAAGCCCAAGATAAGCTTAATCTACTCTAACCCATACGTTGCGTCCGTCTTACCACACTCTCACAAGAACACTCCGTCATCTCTCCCACCCCTCCCAAAAGTCCCACTGTCCTCGCTACCTCCTCCTGCGATCCTCTTCCTTCTACTGCTCAAAAACATATCCACCATCTGTTTACTCCCCAATTGTTGCGAATCTAACACCACCGGTCCGAGGATACCCGTCCCCTGCACCCCATAAATATTCTCGCTTCCCTTACCCTTGATGTTCTCCTGCCCGCCATACCCACCGAACTGTTTCTCAACCGCAGCGCCAATTCCGCCCGGGCTAACCGACGGCGCCGTCGTATACTGTGCTGGTCTTCCTGTGCGCTTAACAAGTTTTGCAGGACTCAAGTTGATGGTATCGAAGCTCTTGGCGCTCCTAACGCTCCTAATACTCTTGGTATCCGAAACGTTGCGTTTATGAAGAACGCTTCGAGTATTCGTACTGTGGTTCTGAAAACTTGAGCTGGGCGTCACTGGAGTGATAGTGCAGGTGCTTTTGAGGCTTGTTCTACTTTGCATTTGTCTGAGGGGAGAACGAGTGGGTATAGGAGGGGGAATTGGTGGTGCTTGAGGAATCCAATTGGGAACCTCTCCAATCTCGTTGAGGGAGGTTGCTGAGCGGTTTTTAAGGATGGGTCTTAATGGTTGTTGTCCAGTGGAAGAATAGGCGGTTTGCTGGACGAGGCCTAGCGGCTGTTTGACTGAGGGTATACGTTTCTGAACGACGTCCGTATCATCATCCGTCATCTGCGCGTGCTCCCTCCTATGACGGACATAGTAGTTATTAGATGATGTAGGCATAGTGTGGCTTGTCCCATTCTCTGGTCTCTCGAGCTTGGCGACTTCGGATGACATCCATTGCTTCCACTCGTTCGAGCCAGCTGAGCTCTGGTCTCGTTGCCGGGGGTAGTTTGGACGGTAAGTAGTACTGTTGATGATAACAGCGCCGCCACCACTACTAGAATCCTCACTAGGCATGGTTGGTAGCCTTACAGTGGGAGCAATCGATTCACAGCTTTCGGCCTGGGAATTGTATGCACCGGTTGTACGAGAATAGACACTCTCACTGTAATAATCATCATCCCCAGCTGATGCTGCGGCAGGAAGCCGATGTGGTGGAACATTTCGGGTTGGCGAACCTCGTCTTGCCAATGAGCTATCACTTGTGAGAGCTGAACCCTCAGTCTCAGCCAGTGCGCGACGATAAGGGCTTGTGGTTCTGTCAATTCTGAATGTTGAGCCCCCAAAGAAGGCCGATCTTGCTTCGCGGATAACTTTAGTGTTGGGCATAGGATCATCCCGAGCGGCTTTCTCTTGTTGAGTAAGCCCTGAAGGATCCTCGGCAGGATGATAAGGAACTTCGGCATCCGTAAGACTGTATCCTCCTCCGGAACCATCGGAAAATTGTCTTCGCTCGAAAGGATTTCCATTGCTTGACGCTGAGTTGAAGAAAAACACATCATCAGAGTTGTGCGATTGCGAATTGTGTTGCGCATTTGTTGACCTGAAAGCATGTCCCTGACCGAAGGGATCTTCGGATGTGTTGGCAAAACACACAAAAGGGATGGCGCCAAGCTGACGATCCTGAATATGCCTGTCGCCACCTTCGGCCACGAAGTTGTGGTCTGCTGGTACTTGACGAATCCATGGCTTTTGATGCGAATGGGTACTTTTGACGGAGTTGCTCCGGTGATTTATTGACTGGTCAGCTCGTACAGTCTCGGTGCTGGCTTGTCGCAAAACGGCTGGCATTGCGTGGGGACTGTTCTCATCTAGGCGCTTCATCAAAGCAGAATAGACTCTGGCGCTGTCTACACCTCCCGGTCTTGGGGCTTGGACATGACCAGGCCTATGAAATGCAGGATAAGCTGAAAATTGATTCTTTGCACTAGGTCGATGAAATGATGCTTTGGAGATATGTGTCCCTGTTTCATTAATTATTGAGAGCCTTTGATCTCTTTCTTGTTGCTGAGATCTTAGTCCCTGGCTGTTAATAGTATTAACCGTTGAATTGTTTGTCCAGCTGGTTACGCGAGACTTGTCGTCACTGAGGTCGCTTTGGAAGCTGCGGATACTGCCAGCTCGAGACCGGAGTTGCTGATTGGATGCTATGGCACGCAACGATGGTACACGTGCTGCTACATGGGCGAACGCAGCATGGTCAGGTTTTGGGATATCTAGAAAGTCCTCATGATTGGCGGATAGTTGCCCAGCATAAGCTCTAACATGAGTCTCGACAGCATCCACCTGCTGCTGTGGAATGGCTACATTTTCTTCTTTGCTGCGCCCGAAAACCTTCCGTAACTTATTTTTCAAGCTTTGAGATACTCTGCGAGCCTTGTCTTTCAAACCCAGATCCCTTGAAGACTCGTTCGAGTCGGTAGTACCGGATCTACCGCTGCTGCTTCGAAGCGATTTCCGAAAAGGCTTGTCCTGCCTTGACGCCTTTGATCTTAGAATGAAGGATGGTTGCTCACGAAGCCGTTGCTCCGTAGCTTGAACAAAAAATCTGTCTCTAGCCATTTGTACAGCCTCGTCGTTTCTTTCACGGCCTGTAGCTGACCTAAGGAAATCGCTGCCACCTCGAAGAAAGCTCATTGATTTTGGCGCTCTCAGAGGGACCTCATTCTCCTGGCTACGAGGAGTATTCGAATAGTTGATTGAGCGGTCTGGGCTACCGTTACTGTAAAACACATTAGGAGCCCCCAGGGGACTAAACATAGACTTGGATTTTCTGATGGCATGTCGTTCGAACGATGATGGCGTGGAGGCAAAGTCATCTTCATTGATATAGTATTCGTCAAAAGCTGCAGTTGAAGCATAGTTCTGAGCGGTTGATCTACCCAGCGAAGCTTTGCCGATTGACGAGGAACGACTTGGTGGACGGTATACTGCAGGTACAGGAGCATTCGTGGTGAGCGCGACTGGTCTTAGGGTAGCGGTGCTTGATTTGCTACCAAGAGCAGGTGGCTCCGTTTTTCTTCCTGTAGATTTTCTTCGATTGACTGCATTCGGACCCACGAACCGAACACTTTGTTGACGCTTGAGAGCTTGACTACCCAGATTCAAATTAACCTCTTGTTGCCTGGACTGTGATAGGTTTTGATGATTGGTAGCACTATTGTTTCTTGCAAGCCTGCTTTGGTCGGTACTGTTTCTTTCCTGAGCTCTAGCAAATGCATACGTTGCTGCAGCTTGAGCATGCAGTTGGGCTTCTGCTGGGTCGATAGTGTCGTGTCTGCTACGGAATGATGATGTTGACTTCCTTCGACTAGGTCCATGAGAGCTATTCCGCCGCAACATTTCTTCTATGCGATGCTTTCAGAAATGAGGTAATGGTGATGATCAAAAAGTTAAATGAGGTACAGCTGCTAAATGCATGCATGTGGTAACCAAAAGTTGAATTGAACCAAAATGTTGTGACTGAACACTCAAAGAGAAGACGAGAACACGATAATTGTTTGAAGTAATGAAGGCGGAGGGATTGAGGAATATGGGTATTGTCGAGTCTCCCATAACACTTGTTGAGGAAAGAGCTCTGAAGGGGAGGAACATTCCAATGGTACTTTCCTCGCAACATCACAATAGGTCAGTTATGATTCGAATGTTTCTTGCCATGGTTTGATCACATTGAGTTATGCCCATGTTGTAATTGAGAAGGAATTGTACAATTTCATTAATACTGGTCTAAATTGTCTTTCGACTACAAACCATGATAGCCGTGACACAATGAAATGCCCTATAATCAAAATGCGCATGGAGACCTTCCAACCAGCACCAACCCATGTCCATAATCACATACTGTTAAAGAAAAACGTCGAGGACCAATGTCCTACAGATCATCTATGCCAAGATTAATGGCAAACCGATATCTTAATTTAAGAGCTAAGCTCTTCCATGAATTCGTGGATCTCCTCGTCAACCAACTTCTGGATCTTCTTCGAGAACTTCTCAGTCTTGGACATCATACTTTCTGAACCCTTGACAACCTTGCCGGAGATCATGTTGAAGTCATTCTCAATGGCCTCTTCCAAAAGCTCGATGGTTGATGGAACTTGCTTGGAGTTTGACTTGACAGAGTATCCACCAGCCTTAATTATAGAGGAGTAGTTGGATGATCCACCACCGTTCCAGATAAGAAGGTTCTCGGTGTTTGATGGAACATCTGACAAAGCTCCCTTGGTAGCGACGGAGATGATGTTCTCCTTCAACTTCTTTGGGGTCAACTCAGAAACGGCATAGGCGGAGTCGCTGGATGGTTGAAGGGAGAGGTAGTAGGCCAAAAGACCAGCAACGTGTGGGGAAGCCATGGAGGTACCAGAGATGGTGTTCACGGCGTACTTGCTGCCAATCCAGGTGGAGAGAATGCTCAAACCAGGGGCGAAGATGTCGTTGCAAGGTCCGTAGTTGGAGAAGTAGGCACGAGAATCATCGAGAGCAGAGGCGCCGACGGTGATGGCGTTCTCAGCAGCAGCTGGGGAGTAGTTGCAAGAATCGGCGTTATCGTTACCAGCGGCAACAGCAAAGTGGATACCAGCCTTGACGGCACCGTTAACAGCACGGTCAAGAGCGGGAGACTTGCCACCACCAAGAGACATGTTGGCAGCAGAGCCCTTGAAGCCCTTCTTTCCCTTCTTGGCCTTTTCAGTGTGAGAGTTGGCAGCCCATTCAACACCCTTGACGACGTCGGCCATAGTTCCGGATCCGTTGGATCGGAGAACCTTGACAGCGTAGACATTGGCCTTCTTGGCGACACCGTATTTCTTGCCAGCAACGGTACCGGAGCAATGAGTTCCGTGTCCGTTTCCATCCTCGTCAGCATCACCGGCAGGAATGGTCTTGCCCCAGTGTGCACGACCCTCGAAGTCAACGTGCTCAGTGTTGGTTCCAGTGTCAATGACGTAAACATCAACTCCCTCACCCGCATCAGCGGCATACAGATATTTGTTGAATGTACCGAAGTTCAAGCTATCTCTGTGAGAGATACGAGCCAACCCCCACGGAGCGTTCTTCTCGGTTTCACCTTCACTGTCACCTAATGCGTGAACGAGGGAGTCCTTCTCGACATATTCGACCTGTTTGGGATCATGTTAGCTGTATATTCTAAAGAGTTTATGCAAAAGGCAATGATGATGACAGTCATTCAGAACATGGCGCCCATTCATTCATAGCTCGATGGTCTCGTGCTTAGGCATGATAGATGCTGAGAATAACGCCAAGGATACTTATCACCAGTTGGAGACAGATTTGTGTATACGAAACGACGCAATTGGATGATTTGCATTAAAGAGGATTTGGGGGCTTATGCTTACATCAGGGTGTCGTCGGACTTCCTCGATGATGGAATCATCGAAATGGCCGGAGTAACCCAGGAAGTCACCGGCAATGTTGTATGTGTGTTTCAGACCTTCGAAAACGTCTGTCGTGATTGGGAATTGTCCTCTCTTTCGGAGCTCGGTGCGTTCGGCCTCACCAGCCGAGTGGATGTCTTGGACCCAGCTGTGATGCTCGGTCGCGGAAGCTTCAGTGACATGCTTCTTGAAGACGACGATATAAGAATCTGGGACCTCTACCGAGTTCGCAGACGATAGGAGAGGAGCGACACCTTCGTGGACGGTCTCGGTGCTGAAGGTTGGTGCCGATGACGCCAGCAGCGGCAACAACGTCAAGCTGATAAGCCCGAGCATTATGGATGAAAGCGAAAGAAGATCTGTCTACCAGCGACTTTCGATAACAAAAAGAAGATGGTTGTGATGGGATTCGATGGATGATAGATGATAAAAGACAGTTGATGAAGCTGTCGGAGGAGTTGTTGATGAGAAGAAGGAAGATGGATGAGAGAGGATGAGCAGTTGTTGATGTACTCACTCGAGCTCCCCGGTAGCCGACAAAGGTGCACTAGGCAACTGGGGCGATGCTGTATTGGATTAGTACGTTTTGGGGTTTAGCGTCCAGGGTTATCAGTGACGAATGGGTCACGCAGACAAGAATCGACGAGGCGAGTGGGCGATAAGCATTGAAGGATGGCAATGAGCTATCGTCTCTCTAATAATAATTGTGCGTGTGTGCATAAGTTGTACACACAACGCAGTCTTACAAGTACCGAGCTATCGAGTATGGAGAAGGTCTGGAGAACAGAGAAGAATAGAGGTGCGGATCTTCACTCCGTGTCTTACCTTGGCACGAAGGAGAGATAGACTGTTCTGATAGCTTTCGTGCGGTTACTACCGTGCTGCACTTACTCACCAGATCTCTATCGTGTGACAGTCATGATGATGCTACCAATATCTGCCTGTTTGTCGAGTAGCGCATCCGTCGCCGTTCGCCGCCCGTTCGCCATGAATTATGAATTATCTATCTGGCGTACGGGTGCAGGGGAACTCGCTCTATGCTTCCTACGACTCCTACGACGCCTACGACGCGGTGGAAGCTTACCCAACAATGCGTAAGTGATGGTTCTCACTCAACAGCAATTATTCACTCATAACTTACACGCAACCTACCAAGTAAACAGCATGGAGATCAGGGGCGAATGGCTTCATATCGCCATCCGAAGCAGATATTATCTCATGCATTAATTGTCCTGATCAGTGATGCTTGAGTGATGACTGAATGTTTCATGCCTTATGCCAACACGCTTCGGGGTGCGCGTAACATGGATAAGAGCTTCCTTGCTTTGCAGCTGCTTTCTGCCTGCCTAGGCTCTAGAGCTCATATTAGCTCACAGGCGTGCCAGGTACTGATACCGATACGCCCTCAGGGTCTTAAAAAAGCTGGCTGGGGCCCCACACCAGTTTACGAGTAATGCATGAATTCAGGTACAGTACCATTTGGTCCATTTCTACTCGGCGGGTGTGTCTCGAGTGGATTCCTATTGACTCCTACCGTCCTGCGAAGTAAAACCACGGGCGGTGTCTCCAACGCTTGCCTTGTCATCGCATCTTTATCTCCAGCATATGGTACATCGTACTGTAATTCCGAGCCCCATAACTTTGCATCTTACATCTCCCAGCTTACAGCTTACCGATACTTCGAGATCCGCCAAGGCTGTTTGTTCCCCGGAGCCAACTAGATGACTGCATTCCGTGAGGCGGAAGCCATTCTGAACATTCTAAACGCTGTGGAGTAAATCTTACTAAGTTACTAGGCATGATTCAATGGTTCAAAAGCTTACAATCCGGTTGTGAAGGTGTTTCTAGGAGCAACAGACATCCAAGTTCAGCCACCCTATCCCATCCGATCATCCCCTTTACCGTATTGATAGCATATCTACGAAAGTAGATAGGTGAGAGGTTCATGTGAAACAAGCTCCGAGGGCGAGCGCGTGATCCATATGATCATATCATGACCTCAAAACCTCACCTCCTCGCCTCCTCGCATTTCTTATCATCATTGTCTATGGAACCGGGTTGATATATGCTGAGCGCTTCTGACTCGCTCACCCCAACCTTGACATTCTTCCAAGCTTCCAAGACAGTGTCCACGTGACCGAATTCGATAGCTCCGAAAAGGAGAATACTGAACGGTTTGGGAATGATAGATCAAGATTGTCTCACGACCGACATTAAATACGTCGATGCAAACAGACAATCAGGCCTTCAAAGTTTTGGTGAATTCACGACACCTTCGTAGAAACTTCTCTAAAACCATGGCTCTTATGCAGCTGCAGCTACAGCTACAGCAGCAACCAAATTTAGGCACTAAGGCTACTACTACCGTTTTAAGCTGGCAAGGCGGATGAACCATCAACCGTACATAAGGCTGACACTATGAATTGAATAAACAGCGTACCTTGGAAATACCTTTGAAGAGCATACACTGATTTAGCAGATGAGAGCTGCGCCGCAGAATCAACTACTTCTCTCACTCCGTCCCAAAGATAAAGAAGGGAATTTGACTGCCAACACGGTTTCAACTATCCCCACTTCGCGTACCAGTATCAAACAAAGCAAACAACTTCGACGAAAGTCAACTTAACCGCAATCTAGGACCGCCATCTTACAAGGCATAGCTGTCGAATTACTGAATTCAGATATTTGAAAGGGGAAACTGATGAAGGAGATTCTAGAAGGGTGGATCCAACCAGACATTGGAGGAGTGGAAGATGTCGCAAAGGACCCGCAGACATCGCTCTTCTACTGCTGCTTCCTCTCCTCCTGAAGCAACCAAGGCCACTGCGGAACTACAGGTCCTTCTTGATAACCTGTCCACGACTCTCCACAATCGTGTCGAAGATGCATATCCGCCTCTGCCATCCATTGTGGATCAAGTACAATCTGTCCGACGATATCTGATAACATCTTCACAAACATCGCGGTCGAAGGACGATTTTAGACATCTGCATGGATTTCAAATACTCTTGAATACACTCCGAGCTTTTTCGGGCTTCTATCATCCGGTAAAACGTGAGCAGAAGGATAAAGTTCGACTTTTCGACCTTCTCGAAAATATACTGGGAGTGTTGGCACAAGCTTTCCGCGACCACTATGGCAATAGAAGATATTTCAAACGCAGGGTCGAAGGTGGTGGATGGGGAGCGCTGGAACAAACCATAGCTAGCATTGGCATTGGCGGCAGTGAGTCTGACATATGGAGTGAGGCACAGCTTTTCGGAAGGCTTCTCGCATTCGCTTTGGACGACAAGCGGTTCGAAACGCTATGCCAGACTGTTGCTGAGCTCCACCCTTCAAAGAGCCCTTCAGAAGAGAACTCTATACCGGTGAATACGGAAGATTCGACCACTTCATCGCAGAATCAACAACTTGTGCCACGACGCGAGTCGGACACCCTCCAGAGCGACGACAAGATTCTGAGCCTGGTGGAAGGTCGCTTGCAAGCGACCTTGCGCGAGACTTCCTTGCTACACTACGCGGACATTGTGCCGACTATAATAGATTTCTGGAGGACCATACCTCGGAAGCCTGGTATACCGGTAAATCCAGCTGCATTGGTAGTGATTTTGACTTTGTCGAAAATATCCTCCATCTCAAACCACAGCCTCTCCGCTTTGCATTCGACGGGAATACTGTCCACACTGCTGCCACTTGCTTTCGATGCCGATTTCACACTTGCTCCTACCGAGAGACGTCTGGTCGAAAATCTGTGCGGTTCTCTAATGACTCTAGGTATTAGCTCCCTCAATGATGCCCAGTATCTTGTTTCCCTCCAATCTCCTGGTGCTAGCGAGTTTTTCCTTCGCACGATGAAGAAATCGCACACACCTGCGTATATCCAATTTGATCTCTCTTTAAATGGTTTTGCCTCCATAGAACTCCCAACTCTGGCAAGATCATTCCCTCCGCCTTCAACGGCGGCTGGTTATACATTTACAGCCTGGATATTCGTGGATAAATTTGATCCTAATGCTCATACGACCATTTTTGGGGCATATGATGAGACTCAAACATGTTTCTTATTGGCGTATCTTGAACAGGATACCCATAATTTCATTCTGCAAACTTCTATTTCCTCCTCACGACCTAGTGTTAGATTCAAGTCAACAGTCTTTCAAGAACGTCGTTGGTATCACATTGCAATAGTTCATCGGCGTCCTAGAACGATGACATCAAGCAAAGCTATCCTCTATGTTGACGGAGAATTCGCGGAGCAGGTCAAATGCCAGTATCCGGCCCCGCCTCCACTCACCAATGCCAGCACCGAAAGTTTTGCCTCCTTCACCTCAAATAGTGGTAAAACACATCCAGTTCAGGCCTTCCTTGGCACGCCACAAGATTTGTCTACCCGTCTGGGACCTGGCGTGGTTTTCTCTCGCTGGTCACTAGCCTCAGCGCATCTTATCGAAGATGTGATCAGTGACGATTTGGTTGCAGTTTACTATCGTTTGGGGCCACGTTACAATGGGAATTTCCAGGATTGCATGGGCTCTTTCCAAACATATGAAGCATCTGCAGCTCTTGGGATGCGTCAGGAGCTCATGCACCCCGGAAAAGAAGAAAATTCGGACATACTCCGTGCGATTCGCGGGAAGGCAAGCGCATTGGTGCCGGAATCTCGCATTACCCTGAGTATTCTTCCTACTGCAATACTAGGAGATGACGACCGTCTAAGAGGACATGGATCCTCGCTTCTGAGAGGGCTTAATCGCACAGCATCAAACAATCTATTTCAGCTAACGCACAACAATGGGATTTCGGTAGCTATTAACGGGTCTTCTCCTTCAATAAATGAGGCATTGACCAGAGCCCATGGAACTGCTATTTTGACTGGTGAGCCAGTGGTAATTGCCCCGCAAGCCCTTGATGATGCAATGTGGAGACTGGGAGGGTTTACTGGCATTGGACTGAAGTTAGTCGAAGTAGCTGATTCCAAAGAAAGCATTCTACGCGCGGTCGAGAATCTGTTTGAAAGCATCAATGCCAGTTGGCGTAACAGTGAAGCCATGGAGCGAGAGAATGGGTATGCAATTCTGGGTGCTCTCTTGCGTGGAAAGATGGGTGCCGGAACGGTTATCTCTACTCGAAACGGCAACTTAGATTCCCCAAACATGAGCAATGATGACCGCGATAAACTGGGTTTCCAGCTCCTGAGTCTAGTGTTGGATTTTGTCGGCTACTGTCATGAAACCCCCGAAGAATCATTCATAATAAATCCTCTTGCGTATCGCATTTTACTTGTCGACTTTGATATGTGGCGAAAGACTGCTCCTATCACGCAAAGATTATATTACAAGCAGTTCATCACTTTTGGCGTGAATAGCAAGTATCACGAATTCAATTCCCGAAGACTTTTCCGAATGCGTAAGTTGGTCCTACATCGTATGGTCTAAAATTATACTGACTCGAAGCAGGAATTGTGAAGAGATTTCTTGATGCTTTGAAAGCAGAAACCTTTGTCGCGGAAGTATTTCCCTCTTTCATAGAAGCGCTTACCAGTTTGGTCAAGTGTAACATGACTTCTGAGGTCTTCCGGTCTCTTGCTCTGTTCATTACTTATGCTTATCACAAGCCTACCAGCTCCGCCTCAAGAACCCCTAAAACGTCCACTTCAACACTTCCAAGTCGAGCTGCTACAGTTTCAAGGGGCCCAAGAAGGCCGACAATTAGCACTGTATTTGACAACAGTGAAGTTGCTTCTGTAACCATGACGAAAAGACAGCTGGGAAATCGAGTACTGGAAATGTATACAGAGCTGCTGTGTGAAAAGGGAAGCACTTCGAATATTCGTAAATTTGCTAGAACAGTGACAAATAAGGTATGTAAGTGAGCTCAGGTTCGAATTCATGTCCTAACGTAATCAGTGGCTTCTTCATCTTTTAACGGAGGATGACCCACAAGTTGTTGTCTTAGGCTCAAAGATCCTAGCCCGACTCTTGGTTGTTCATGGATCTAGCTACGCGTCAAAGTTTTCGGGGAAGACAGGTGGCTTCACTATCATGCGGCACCGACTTAAAAGATGGTGGGACATTCCGACCTTGTGGCCTATATGCTTCAGTATCTTGTTTGGCCATGATGTTGCGGAGATCGATTTTGAGAGATCATTCGATTTATACAGCCTGGTAGACACATTTACCACGGGAAAGCCTATCTATCCTAGCGCCCTTCCAGTGATCACCAACATGTTACAACATGGATTGAAGGATGTGCTTAGAAATCAAGACGATCCTGACTCTCCTCTACACGATAAAGGCAATGGGAAAGATATGCAGTCGCCAACAGAAACTCCAATCGTTACCGGTCGTCATAGGTCCATGTCGCTGACCAAAGAACTTGAGTCTAGACGTAAGGTTATCTTTCCCGGAATCATAAAATTAAGCTAATATCGAATAGAAACTCAACAGCCAAAGAAGGAGCGCCTGGCAGAACAAGTTATCATTTTGCATACAGTAATTAGATTTCTTGCCGACATACACGGCAAATCCCAGGACTTCAGAGACTTTGCCCTGTCCTCGGACTACGTCAGACTTCTTCTCACGGTCCTTTTCCCTGTCATCGTTAGTGCTGATGCGGTTAGTGCAGAGACAGAGCTTAACTCGCGCGATTCTGCATTAACATTTGAGGGTGACGATGTCATCATAAGGCCTGTCTCCAGAGTATCAATTTTGCCTCCACCTATTGTGCGAACCTCAACCGTGGAGACTCTGCTTCCGCCAAGCCCAACGGCACCAAGGGCGAAGCCTTTACGTAGAGGTTCATCGTTCATTTTGCTAACTTCTCGGCCATCTGAGTATGGCCCATCGTCAGCTAGGTTGAACTTGGTCATGTCCCCCAAGAAACGAATTGCTGCACAAAAAGTCAGTAACGCCATAGTTGAGGGTCTTTTGGAACTGGTTGTAGGGGTATTCATTGATCAGGTCATGGCGAGAAAGGAATTCCCCGGCTTCGGATTGTTTCTCAAAGTTCCTCCTGGGTTTCAAGAGCATCAAGCATACTTTGAGTCTTACTTACTACGAAATATGATCTCTCAACTCGGAACCACCATTCAATTGAACCAAAAATTGCTTTGGGAGCCTCGGCTTATACAGAACATGGCTCGGTTTATTCTACATATCGGTGAAGCTGTTTTCGAAGGTTGGTTCCTGGGTGGCGCCGAAGTTCTTTTGGACTTCGCCGGGACAGTTCTTGAGTACTTGGAACGTCCAGAAGTCTCGAAAATCAAGAGTGTGCGACTTTGTAGCCAAGCTATCACGACCATCAAGGGGGTCTTCCTTAGAGTTGTCCTTCTGAGATTGTCCGAGCTCGATGTCCCAGATGCATCAGAGTCTGAAGCTCTGGATTTGATGGACAAGCTGTTATATTGGCAGACTGTTGTCTTATCTGCTGAAGTTACCGAAGATACCTATCTTAAGTTACTTTGTTATCAGCTTTATGTCAAACTGGTTGACGCGAAAGAAAGTATACGTCTGGCTGCTGCTAATATCTGGCGTATAATACTCGTTCAAAAGCCCGAAGAAACTTCTGTCATGCTTCGCCATGCTATGCCAAGTGAGCATAAACATCTAGACTCGGGTTTCAAGAGACTCACCGAGTTGGACAATGAAACTTTTGTGGAATGGGTTCACGATCATAGGTTAGAGCTTGATGCTTTGTTTTTCGGAGCCATGTCGCGTGCATGGGATGATTTCGTCGACTCTGAAAACGAGAAGACTGAGGAGACATTAAAAAGTCGCGTTACAAAACGACGGGAAAAGCTCAAACAATGGCATTCTGAAGACTTAAACGAAGAAGATATTCTGTTCCGTCATGACCTTGCTTCTAACCTATGGATGAAGAATATCTATGCATCCGAACATCTCAAGCATCAAAGGGCGCAGCAAGATCAACAGGATAATTTCACTTTCCTCGTGTCGACTTTCTCAAAAATGGATCGGGAGCTCCACAGACCATGTGCAGTGTTTGATCGAGGATCACCCACTAAATGGAAATTGGATCGTACTGAGGGTCGCAACCGCATGCGCTTACGCATGCTGCCCGATCGCACCGCTCCAACCTATGACTACCAGCCCAAGCGCAGAACCACGGAATCCAATTCAACTGATCTTCTACAGGTCCATACAAAAGCTTCATCAACCGACCTAAGTCAGAATCTTGATACAACACCAAAATCTATAGTCCCGCCTGCTGACGCTTTCGGTGGCGACAACGAATCTGGCGAGAACACAAGAACAGGAGACGCAAGACCCGTAACTCAGAATGGGGTCGTCCCAGAAGAAGAGTTCGAGCTCGTTGATGACCCAAACGAAGCTGGCGATGGTGATGATGGGTATGAGGACAAGAACCGTAAGGTCATGCGCAGTCTCCAAAGGGGGGATTCGGTACAACATGTCTTCAACATCTCACGAATTGTTGGGCTTGAGGGTGTCGAAGGCTTGTTGATCCTGGGTAAGGACTATCTTTATCTGATAGACAATGTCTTCCAGAGATCTGACGGAGAAATCGTGAACGTCACCATGGCACCTACTGAAGAAAGGGATCCATATTTACAAATTATTGCTGGACAAGTACCGACCGAAAAGCGACCTAAACCTGTCAGAACGGAACAGGAGTCTAGAAGTTGGAAGTGGAATGACGTTATCAGTATTTCTAAGCGTCGATTCCTATTCCGCGATGTGGCACTCGAGGTGTTTTTCACAGACGGGCGCAGCTATCTCCTAACTGCCCTCACCGCCGTCTCGAGGGATGATTTGTTTACAAAGCTCTCTTCAAAAGCGCCTCACACCAATGGCAGCTCAACATTACCCAACCCAGAAGACGGATGGCGCCTGGAATCTCTCAGAGTCTCCGAAGAGGCACCTGCTACATTTGGCTCTAAGTTTGGCAGTATTTTCAACTCAACCGCTTGGAACCCTGCCATGCGACGATGGGCGAAGGGCGAAATCTCCAACTTCCATTATCTGATGCTCGTTAACACCATGGCTGGTCGAACGTTCAATGATCTTACGCAATATCCGGTCTTCCCATGGATTCTGGCGGATTACACCAGTGAGGAGCTAGATCTTAACAATCCTGCTTCGTTCAGAGATCTGTCCAAACCGATGGGAGCACAGCACAATTCCCGCCAAGAAGAATTTATTGAAAGATACAAGACACTTGGAGAGATGGACCCTTCTTCGCCGCCCTTCCATTACGGAACACATTACTCGTCAGCCATGATTGTGTGTTCATACCTGATCAGAATTGAACCTTTTGTACAAACCTTTCTCTTACTCCAAGGTGGTGCTTTCGATCACCCAGATCGGCTGTTCTATTCGATCGAGAACGCTTGGAATTCTGCATCTAGAGACAATCGGACTGACGTTAGGGAACTTATACCAGAATTCTTCTATCTTCCAGAATTCCTGACGAACAACAACAACTACAACTTTGGTCTCAGGCAGGGAGATGGAGGGGCTGTCGATACTGTTCAGCTTCCTCCTTGGGCCAAAGGCGATCCAAAAATATTCATTGCCAAGCATCGCGAGGCATTGGAGAGTCCTTACGTGAGTAAAAACTTGCACCAATGGATCGATCTTGTCTTTGGCTGCAAGCAACGTGGAGAGGCCGCTATCGAGAGTGTTAATGTGTTCCATCATCTGTCCTATCATGGCGCCAAAGACCTGGACGCCATTACTGACAACTCGGAGAGAATGTCTACCATCGGGATTATTCACAACTTTGGGCAAACCCCTCATCAGGTATTTTCGAGGCCTCATCAAGCGCGAGACGACATGCGACACAAGCCAAAACGGCTCGACACTTCTGCGGAGACTCTAACCCGGCTACCGTTTCCACTCATTGAAAGTCATGAGCGAGTCGCGTCACTCATCTACTCGTCAAAGCTAGATCGTCTTCTCTGCGCTACTGCATTTCGTCTTAATCTTCCACCTATCTATGACAAATACTTGGAGTGGGGTTTTGCAGACAACAGCGTTCGCTTTTATTTCAACGACTCCAAGAAGCTTGCCGGTCTCTTTGAAAATCTGCACCAAGGCCAACTCTCGTGCGCAATGTTCGCCTCATCTCAAACCCTCATAACGGCTGGCGAAGACTGCGTCATCTCTGCACACACAATCGTAACATCTCCATCCAAATCCGTGGACCTTCAGCCTCGATCCTCGCTCTTCGGTCACAAAACACCCGTCACAACCCTGGCAGTCAGCAAATCATTCAGCACCATGCTCAGTGCATCAACGGACGGTGTTGTCATTTTATGGGATCTGAATCGTCTGGAATTTGTTCGCAAGCTTACACATGGACGACCTGTCGAATGTGCACGAATTCACGATGTTAGTGGCGATGTTATGCTGTGTCGTGGTCAAAAACTTGCCCTTTACACCCTCAACGGCGATTTAATACTCGAGCAAAATGTTTGTGCAGATCTTGGACACGATGACTATATCCATAGTTGTGCTTTCTACGAAGGCACAGGAAATGAATGGTTGGAAAGCACGCTGGTCTTCACTGGACACAAGCGAGGTATCGTGTGCATATGGAAGAAAATTGTGGGCAAGGAGAGCGGAAAATGGGAGTTGGAGTTGGTGAAGAGGTTGGATCATGTAGACGGAGCGAGAAGAGATGCTGGAGCGGCGTCTGGTCCGCGTGGTAGGAGAGCCACGGCAAATGGTAATGTGGAATCGGGTATCACTTACATTTTGCCGATGGAGAAGGGGGTGTATACTGGAGATGAGGATGGGAGAGTGGTAAGTTTGGAAAACACCTGATACTGAGGTGAAGGTGCTAATTTTGATGAAATAGTACGAATGGACGTTGGTACAACGGGAACGATAAGATAAATATCTATCTAGATTGAGTCTGCTCGATCAAGGGCAGAAACAGAACAACACGGCGATTGAATCTAAAGTACGCAGGAGCGCATGGAGAGGAGCATAGTGCATATGGTGTAGCCAAAAGAGAGATGAGATGAGATGTCGATGAATAGATGATTGTTGGAGATGGACGGGCAGGGTGGTGCTGGGCGGCGTTTTTCCTTTTTTATTATGTTTTCTTGGAGCGTCATTTTCGTAGCGTGAATCTATCTTTGGCTTGCCTATCGGGTACGAAGGCGAGAGAAAAAGTAAAGGTTTGGGAAAATGTATCTATGTACTTATGTTAGACGGGAATATGAGAAAGATATTCATTTTATCTGATGTTTTGTTTGAGGTCGATTTGATCTCTGACCAACGATGATACTGCAGGTAGAGCTGAGCTGTCCACCTTTTGGAGACACTTTAACCCCGACAGACTGTATCCAAGTCTCGTAGACAATCAATTTAATACATACCACTCTTCCAACAGTGAGATGGGTTTCTGGCGTTGAATAGGGCGCCGATTAAGATGCCGATTAAGATGCCGATTAAGATAATCCTAATAGAAATCGTCTCGCTTAGTGAACCTTAATCTCAGCCATCATGCATTTACCGCCACAAAAGAAGAAGTCTCCCTTCACGCCTACAGAAGACCGGAAGTAGAGCAAAGGAAAAAATTCTACATCCGCAAAAAATGCAAAAATGAATTTTCCGAATCCGGGAATCGAACCCGGGGCTTCTCGGATCGTCTTCCGCTCGAATCAATGATATGTAGTATATGCACGAAGAACGTGGGACTTGAAAGCGAGATATGTTAACCCCTACACTAATTCGGATGTCGTATTGGTTGAAGGAAGTTGTAGTATTTAGTTATATATTATATTATCATCTATGAGATGAGATTTTCCATATTAAGATATAATCCCGCTGCAAAAACAAAGTAACTCATTCTATCGACTCAACACAATAAATACGAGCATCAAGCCTATCAAAAGATTCCATCGGTCTCGCAGGCACCCAGCCATTTCTATTGCACAGCGAAAAGCTTCCCATCCGCATGTAAAAGTTGGGCCTGTCTCTACATGACGTTACAGAACCGTTAGCCGTGCTCCCACTTCTGCATCCTTCTTTACTCCAGCCCGGTGTCCATATCCGGGCATCTCCCCGCTGAACATGCAGCGTTCGTCGACGCGGCTGTAGATCCGAAGCTTATGTTCATGCTTATTTTCATATGCGGTGAAGACCTGCTCCTCTAATCTACTTGGCAATGCATGCTTCCTTTCGTATTCTTCACCTGCGCTAAGCTAAGCTAGCTTCGACGATGGGGTTTTGCATACACGAAAAAGCGATTGGCGATGTCAAAGTGTTGCCTGGTTCGCGATCGTACGGTTCTGTAGGGCGATAGGGTGGATGCTTGTGGAATGCAGCTCAGCTTCGAGCTCTGGTCTTGATGGCGGGGCTGCGCTCTGGTTGAAGAATACTGGAGATGAATTCAGGGCATATAAATATCATGAGCTGTATACCGTCCTGAGTGCTGTGTTTAAACCGTCACCATTGAATTGCGTTCCTCTATATTTCTTGATTGTCAAATTGAGCAACATCAAACCTTCAGTCACCTTTCTTGAGCTTGTTCGCCGCCTCGCATACTCATCGTCTATATCCTAATTCTTTTCCAAAGTGTATACATTGCCATCATGTGTTCCACCATTACGAATTCGTTCGCCCAAGGGCTCTGTTACGATGAAAACAATACATATGATCTCAACCAACTCACCGGCTACTCCACACTCCCTCTTTGCGTCACCAGCTTCCTCAGCTACGGGTAAGTTGCCATTCCTTTCCATGACCTGCATCTCTCACATGCCATTGAGCTAACCCAACTCCAGAATCCAAGACAACACCGTCTGCGGGATCGCTGGCAAAGGAACCGAGACCGCCTACGCATCATGTCTATGTTCCACATCCTACAGCGAGCATCTCTTCTCCATCTCCTCGTCTGTGCACCAGTTCTGTGGCCAATCTACTCCGTACCCCGTCGAAATTGCTTCTAGCATTGTCGAGCAGTATTGCTTTTCCTTAGCTGGAGGCTTTGTAACGACGATAGGCGGGGCAGCCACTACGGTTGTTGCTCCTCCTAAGACTTATGTTCCGTCTGTGACCTCTACGTCTTCGATATCCGTGTCAACGACTGTAGAGCCGGTTACGATTACTTCCTGCCCTGTTTCTACTGCTGCTATCTTGAAGGCGAGGGCGTATGAGAGGAGTGAAAACGTTCGTTACTCAAGTGCCGGACTGGAAGAACGATGCGGCTGAGGATATGATGCTGTTATCGTGCTTCTCGTTCTGCACCTTCTGGTTTGGATTGTCGGATTTGGGTGGCTGTTCAAGCAGAGAAGAGCCAGTAGGGCTAACAGCTGCGGCCATGCTGACATGACGGTAATGAAAGAGCCCTTCGAAAAATATGAGGATAGGAGCGAAAGGGCCATGCAAAAAAGCTAGGGCTGAGATGAAGCTATTGCGTATCATCGAGTGGAGAGAACTCTCTTCTTATTGTATGTACAGGTACTGGTCAGATCCTACCCACCTTTTAGAAGGGGTTGACTTTACAGTCCCGCATTGGTGTTTTTATGATGTCCACGATCCATTAAAAATATGAAAATAAATAAACTTCTCCCGTCGTTGCTTTACGGTGTGCCTCTTTATATGAAATGTCTCATTCCAGGTCGGAGTTCCCATTTCTTCGTTAATTGCTCTGCCGTCAGAAACGAAGTACTCTGCAGCTTCCGGATGATTGATCCAGCTCCCAGTTTCAATAGACAAATTCCAATGCCCGATTACCTTGTCAACAAACCATTTCCAATCTCTTCCCAAGAACTCCTCTAGCCAACATTCAAACCAATGACATCCATAAACTAACCAAATGCAGGGGGAAATTATGCGATTGACTGGCTGGTTTCGACCTGTGAGCGTATATCAAAAGCTGCTGGGGGAATTTTCCTTCTCTACAATAAAATTCGTCCGCAGCTTCATCACCTTTGCTTAGGCTTTCAGCTTGCTTGTCCGAATTGTAAGTTTGATCGGATGCAAAAGGATATGGAGAGTGATGGCAAGGCACATGGATGGGCAGTCTGCCCCCAATGCTGGTGTGATATATGCCCATTTGCATATCGAAGATTGAACGGAGGTGACTAGTCAGATAGATTTCTTTATGTTCCACAACTAAAAGGCAGTTAAACTCGTTGACATTATTTTCCGTTGGCCATGACCACCATGAAGAGTTGTGTTTTGAGATTCACGAAAAAGACCTGTATTAATGTACCAAGTTCGAGTGATTGTTATGGGTGCTGACTACTTAAACACCGCATTGTTTGTAACTCCAGATGATAATCATGCCACTGGCATTTTACCCCTCCTGACACGGCAGGCTCCATCTTCGATCATCTCAGACGAGTTAGAAGATCCATCGAACCTAGAAAGAGCCTCGACTAAGTGGTAAGAAGAGCCCAGACACAAACCCCACTCGATCACTGCGGCAAGATAACAGAAGCAAGAGGTAACTTAGAATACCCCGCACACACAACCTCAACTATAAGTATGTATGTTGTAACGCTGAAACTACAAACGGCCATAGACATCCCTACCTAGGGCTACGTCGGAGAGCTAGTAAAGAGACGAATGGCTGGTGTGTCCTGCGTTCGTTCACGCTATGCATTGATGCAGAGTTTGTGGAATATTCGTTTGATTCTCTCAATGCCCGTGTAATAAATTATAAGCACAATCCGTCGACCCCACAGCGTTCAGTTTATTCTTGACTCCCCATATGCACTTCTATTCATCATCGTAGCCGCTTAAGGGTTTTCTTGGTGTTGTAGGAACTGTGCGGATCCTGTTAGCAATTGCGATCTTCCCAGAAGGTCAATCACATCGGCTGCCCCAAAACGTACTTGGATATGTCAACGGAATTTGCGGCCTCGGGTTATCCCCCAATGCTCGGCGAATTGGTGGTGCAATCAAAAAAACAACCGGTCCTGCGCTTCCGATGACTATCGAGAAGAAGATGGCGGGCTTTTCAACGGCTGCCCATCGGAGGTATCGTACAGGTTGGGAGAAGAATCGCGGGACGGCCGACATTTTGTCTGCCAATATTAGTTGGATTTTCAGCACATTGGCGACTGAGTGAACTTGCTTGCGTAAATACCTACACTTTTCTTGGAGAATTCGAGAGTAATTGTTCTCGCGCAAATGGGTGTTGCAGCTTCGATTTCAACGTTGATGTTGCGAACTAGAAGCATCACGTGCAGCTATATGACGCTAATCGATATCCCTGTCGCCGCGGGAAACTCTTGGCATTGCATACGTTTCCTAAAGCTCGAAGCCGCGCAATTGACAACTTCGAGAGAGAGAATATCAAACTCGACCACAACGAATGATGAGGTGGTTTCTTTCTTTTCTATTGCTGAGCTTGCTCGGCGTCGTCTCAGCTCTGAGCTCCAATGGAAATAAATTATTGGTTATATTGGAGGAATTGTCAGAGAAGTCGAAATACTCGAAATACTTTGGAGATCTTGAGGGTAAGTAGTTATTTGTGGTGAATATCTGCCATTGAAGCCTTGTATCACTGACATAGGAATGTGAACAGGACGAGGATACAAATTGACATTTGAATCACCTAAAAACGAAAATTTGGGACTATTCGAACTGGGCGAGCGAGCTTTCGACCATGTTCTCATTCTACCAGCTAAGTCAAAGGGTAGAACTCCCCCGCCTAACAGCCTTGACCATAGCTAACGTTTGGCAGGATTGGGACCAAATTTGACCCCTAAGCTTCTCCTCGACTTTATCAACAAGGGCGGGAACATCTTGTTAACTCTTTCATCAACACACCCCACCCCCACTGCGCTCGTGTCATTACTCCTCGAGCTCGACATCCACCTGCCCACCGATCGTAACGCCCTTGTTGTCGATCATTTCAACTATGATACCTTGAATGCGCCAGATAAACATGATATTATTCTCCTGCCACGACCAGATGCCATTCGGCCAGATGTTAAGAACTTTTTCCGCGGGGAGGGTAAAGGCGGGGAAGTCATTGCATTCCCAAGAGGTGTAGGTCAAACACTGGGCAACACCAGCCCATTGTTGACACCTCTCCTTAGAGCTCCAAGAACCGCATACTCATACAACCCTAAAGAAGATGTTGAAGCCGTTGAGGACCCATTCGAGGTGGGGCAGCAGTTGTCGCTCATCACCACAATGCAGGCAAGGAACTCTGCAAGATTTACCGTCATTGGGTCTTCGGAAATGTTGGAGAACACATGGTTCGATGCTAAGGTCAAGCGAAGCATTGGCATGGGAGGTGTTGGTACCGACGCCAAGGAGATCCAGACTTCCAACCAAGCTTTCTCCAAAGAAGTAACTGGCTGGACGTTCAAGGAGATTGGAGTTCTAAAGGTGGAAAGCATCAAGCACTACCTTCATGAGGGCGGTGTGAAAAGCAATGACACCAACCCAAAGATCTATAGAATCAAGAATGACGTTGTAAGTCAAGCTACCCACCAACTTGGTTTTTCTCTAACAATTGTCTAGACATACGAAATTGAACTTTCTGAATGGTCCTGGGACAAATGGGTACCATTCGTTCCACCACCAGGAGATGTTTTACAGCTCGAATTCTCCATGCTTTCTCCTTTCCATCGTCTTGTTCTTCAACCATCTACTCAGACCTCCCACTCACAAATCTATACCACTAGCTTCAAGCTCCCTGACCAGCATGGAATCTTTAACTTCAAGGTCAACTATAAGAGACCATTCCTTACAAACATTGAGGAGAAGAATACAGTTACGGTCAGACATTTTGCTCACGACGAATACCCCAGAAGTTGGGCCATTAGCGGAGCTTGGCCATGGATTACTGGAATCGGTGCCACAGTCACTGGTTGGTTGGCATTTGTTGCTCTTTGGTTGTGGAGCAAGCCTGTACCGTTGAAACTGACGACGAGCGGAAAGAAAGTACAGTGATGGATTGCACTGGTTGAAAGATGTTAATTGTATGATAAAATGAAAAGTGTATACGGCTGTATTAGATGACAAATCATCATTTGAGGGTCAACAATTTATCAAGCATGTAGGAGTTAAGCTCCATGTTTTCTTTTCGCCCATAAAGTTCCAGCCCGCGCTCATAACAGTAAACAGGTTCACCTCTGCTCCCCCATTGGTATCATACGTAATATTCCTTTTCAATAATGACTCTTAGGCGAAGATGTGTGTCTTAAGTCTCTTTTGAGTTCGCTTGATGCGACAGAGCTCCAATTTCCCAAAACCATTACTCCGTTCCCAGCAAAACGGCGGCATCCAAACTAAGATTCCTTGTCCGATCATACTCAAACAGCCCAATATACATCAATGCTGATGTCTTCTACAATATTGCACCATCCAGCATACCTTGCTTTCGCCCATACGGTCACCACATCCCCAACTTTCAAATTTCTTACAAACTCACCGTTCATAGTTTCCCGCCCTCTTCCCTTCTCATCCAATTCTTTGGCTTCTAGGCTCTCTGGGTCTTTGATGTTGTCGGTATACTTCCACGTAATATCGTGTTGTTCTGAATCCTTCCATGCGGTCTTATTCCTTTGTATGTGTTTCGAGGAAGGGTCGAGGTCGTGCTTGAAGACAAGTGGTTTCTCCGGATCTGAATTGGGATTGGCCTCGTAGTCTGGTTCAATCGTACGAAGACTGCATACTATCTCATTCCCCCAGTCCATAGGGTCGGAATCGGATTGAGAGAGACGGAATTGTGGCCATGGTGCAACCTCCCAAGCTTCAAGTAAATGCGCTGCTAAGGAAATTAGTGTGGGAATATGTTGCGAATTCGGTTTGTGGCAGGAAGACATACCTTCTCGTGTAGCAGACATTCTTTCTATCCCAGCATCAAACCAGGTGCTTGAACCTCTGTATGTTCCCTTGTTCTCAGGACGACCACCCCAACCTTGATCGCGACTCTTAATCTTGAATACAATCTTCCTGCACGGGTGTTCGCCTTTAGGCCGAGATGCGCGAGTCCATTTATTTATCACGTCCGCAGTCGCATCTTGAGGGACTTCCCGATCTTTAGGCCAGGGTTTCGGTGCTCCTGAAGGATAACTTGCCTGGTACTCTGGTAGCATCTGGTATTCTCCTTCGGCATCATTTTTGTAATCCGTAAAACCAATCGGAAACGACCGTAGCATGAATCTGTTCTCGTCATCACCCCCCGCTCGAACATAGGTTTCTCGACGATCTGGGGATAAAGTCGTAGAAGTGTGAGGCCAGTATTCGGCAAGATCAACGATCGCGTCGATTAGCTCCAAGGGGAGAGGAGAGTCTGGTAGCAGAGTGAGGAAGATGTCCTTAACCGTGAGAACATCTTCAATGGAAGGCTGATACCTGTCCGATTCGTAGAACTGCATATTGAGTGGTAATTGTGATATTGGATCTATTAGATCTTGCGCGCTTGCCATAACGTTGGAGATTTTGTCTTGTATGAATTTTCCAAAAGAAGCAAGTTGGAGCATTTTAAAAATTGGTTTTGATGGTAGCTGAAAGGTCTTGGTATGATTAGACAAGAGCAGGCTGAAGCCAACTATTGTCCGCGGGTCGTGTTGTCGCCTTCATGACGTACCCCACTTTGTCCCCGAGCAGGGTATCGTTAGTACAAGGCTGAAATATGATAAGTGTGGGTTAGGCTGACGCTTTACTTACTTACTAACATCAAAGTCACGCCCTAGCACGTCATTGGCTGCATAATTCTACTGGAACTGCGTTTGGAGGCTGACAAAACAAAAATGTCATTGATTCCACACATATATCTTTCGCATACTTCACTTTGAAGATGGATCCTTACAACCCAACATTCAGTGCATTATGACCTCGACTAGGAGCCTGGTCGCGACAGCGAGGACTCTCGCTAAACCAGCAACGCCTCTTCCGAAATTTTGGAACAAGCAATTGTCGCATAGAACTGTTGCCCCACTACAGAATTCCACTGCGCAGAAAGTGTTGAGATCATACCATGGCTCGAGTCCTAGAAACGCCACCCCCGCTGGGCTGGCGGAAGCTTCGAATCCAGCAATGGCATTCCCTTGCCTCGACGCCATGGAAACTAAATCTGCAAGGCTAGAAGCTCGTTCTTTGTCGAGCGGTCCTGAGCCTTCATACACTAGTGGGGAGACGCAGAAATTCCATTGCAATGATCCATTGTTACTCGACTGGGGCGGAGTATTACGAGAATTCGATATTGCCTACGAAACATGGGGCGAACTGAATGCAGATAAATCGAATGTTATCTTGCTGCACACCGGATTATCTGCGTCCTCTCATGCACACTCAACCGAAGCAAACCCCAAGCCAGGGTGGTGGGAGAAGTTCATAGGCCCGGATAAGAGTCTTGATACCAATAAGTATCACATTATATGTACAAATGTCATCGGCGGATGCTACGGATCAACTGGCCCTTCCACAATCGATCCTGCTGATGGGCGAAGATATGCGACGAGATTTCCAATCCTGACTATGGAAGATATGGTACGGGCGCAATTTCGACTGCTCGATGGGCTAGGAATCGAGAAGTTATATGCAAGTGTAGGCTCAAGTATGGGCGGAATGCAATCTCTAGCAGCTGGTGTTCTCTTTCCTAGTCGAGTTGGTCGGGTGGCTAGCATTTCAGGATGTGCTCGAAGTCATCCCTACAGCATTGCCATGCGACACACCCAACGCCAAGTGCTAATGATGGATCCGAAGTGGAATCGTGGGTTTTACTATGATGGGATTCCCCCACATGCAGGCATGAAACTGGCTCGGGAAATCGCAACGGTAACTTACCGGTCAGGACCCGAATGGGAATTGCGATTCGGTCGAAGGAGAGCTGATCCTAGCAAGCAGCCTGCATTGTGTCCGGACTTTCTTATTGAAACCTATCTTGACCATGCGGGTGAAAAGTTCTGTTTGGAGTACGACCCAAACAGCCTTTTATATGTCAGCAAAGCGATGGATTTGTTTGACCTTGGAGCCACAAATCAGCTTGCAGCTTCGAGAAGAAGGGCAGATAATACCAAACGCTTTAATTCCGGCTCGCTTCAGCAAACATCTGCAGATGCGTCATGCAGCCTTACCCTTCCAGACTCTCCCTATGAAGAACAACCGGAAGCCAATGCGCCAAAGGATATGAACACTCCAATTGAAGCCAGGGACGGACCACCTGCTGACTTAGTAGCTGGGATGAAGGCTATGAAAGATCACCCAACCTTCGTAATGGGTATAGCCAGTGATATTTTGTTCCCGGCATGGCAGCAACGGGAAATCTCCGAGGCGCTCAAAAAGACGGGAAACTCCCATGTTACTCACGTCGAGCTTGGAGAGGATGTAAGCCAATTCGGACACGACACCTTCTTATTGGATGTAAAGCACGTTGGCGGGCCACTAAAGCAGTTCTTGGGTTAAGTCACAGGACTGCAGTGGTCCCAAACAAATCTCCATGTACGATTACAGTATGATTACACGAGGTGTGGCTTTCGGCGTTCCAGGATTTTGGAAAAGTGGCGTACATTTGTACTGTACATATGAACATCAGATCTTGAACCGAATAACTACTTTGTACTTCGTATCTTCTCATTTGTCAAGTTTGGACAAGATCATCCGCCCACATGCACAGTCTTCACCGAATCCATCCACTCTTCCTCTTGCCTGCCAAAAAATTCTTTCTTTTTCCCCGTCGGCCTTGTCCGACTCATCTAGACCCATGTTCTTCCCGCCATTTAGCTTATTGTGGATGGAGCTCGGTACAACTCCTCCAATCACGTCTTGCTTTTCCACGAACTCCGCTCGCTGCAAGCATTTCCCCCCGCCCCACTATTCCGCGCTACTAAGCTCACAATAAAGTTAAAGACTTTTGGATTTCCCATCTCTGGTCTTCTTCAGCTGCTGCATTTCATCGATCGTGTTTACGACACAAGTCAATGAGCCAGAGCATTTCATAGCCTTTTCAGTGAGTGACTTGAAGTCTTTGCGCTTACTTACAGTTGGAGGAGAAGAAAGACTTCGCAGTGTTGAGCTTCCGATAAGATAGAGGGGCTGCTACGATAAGAGAACGTCACTATCAACAGCTCTTAAGTAGGACTACTTGCCAGCTTTTAATCGTGGATTCGGAATCGAGGACTCGGCTTTTGGAAGACAGTTTTCGTTCGGGTTCGGACTCGGACTCGGATTTTGACGTCAATTATCAGGACGAAGATTACACAAGTCAATCTAGACCACGGAAGGGAAAAGCAAGAGAAGATAATATGGACTGGAAAACGGGCGCGGGTGCTAAGACCACCGGTGTAGAGACACATGTCAGCTCAGTAGGAGGAGAACGACACTTGAAATCGAGTGATGGAGCTGGTGCTTCCGGTCAAGGTAATGGGAGCTTCGAATTGGCTGGCAATGAAACCAGCGCCGATGAGGGGGTCGACGGTGAAGTTTTGGAGCACGCTATCGAAGCATTGGAGGGAAAGAAGAAGTCGTGGTGGGCCTACCTACTTACTAGAGAGTTTTGGTTTGTGCTGCTGCTTGGGTAAGTCTTTGCTCCCTACTCTCTTACATTGACAACGTTCTGACGTCAATCTTCACATAGCCAAATTCTCGCCTTGTGCATCACGGGTACGAACACTTTCACTACCCTTCTCGCCAACAAGGGTACTTCGATTCCTGCCTTTCAAACACTGTTCAACTATGTTGCTCTCGCGGCTGTCTACAGCACATACACTATTTACAAGTACGGAATCCGCGACTATTGCAAATTGTTTTTGGTTGATGGTTGGAAATATGCCATACTCTCGTTCATGGATGTCGAGGGTAACTACTTTACAGTATTGGCATATCGTTATAGTATGTTGTTCGAGGACCTGAGAATTTGACAAGCAAAGCTGACTTTTCATAGCAAATCTTCTCAGCGCTCAACTCCTCAACTTCTGGTCCATCGTTTGTGTTGTGATCGTCTCATTCTGCTTCCTTCACGTTCGCTACAAGTGGGCGCAGGTCGCCGGTATCCTCATCTGCTGCGGTGGCATGGGTATCCTCCTGGCATCTGACCACATCACTGGATCCAACGGCGGCGATCCTCCCACCCAACTCAAAGGTGACCTGTTCGGTCTCGCCGGCGCTACTCTCTACGGTCTCTCCAACGTCTTCGAAGAATGGTTCGTCTCCAAACGCCCTATGTACGAAGTCCTCGGCATGCTTGGCCTCTTCGGCATCGTCATCAACGGCATCACAGCCGCTATTTTCGACCGCCAGTCGTTCCAGGATGCGGTGTGGGATAGTCAGGTCGGTGGTTATATCGTCGGTTATACATTCGTTCTATTCTTATTCTATACCCTCGCTCCCATCATGTTGCGAATGGCGTCTGCGGCGTTCTTCGACATTTCTCTCCTGACGGGAAACTTCTGGGGCGTCATTATTGGGATCAAGGTTTTCGGATATACAGTGTACTACTTGTATCCTATTGCGTTTGTGCTGATTATTATTGGGTTGATCGTTTACTTCCTGGCTGGAAGCATGCTCGGAGATTCGTTAAAGCCTTGGTTGGGCAAGAATCAGGAAGATGGTATTGCTGGCGTTGGGACGGCTAAGCTGAAGGCTATTAAAGAGGCGAGAAGAGAGGGTTTGGCTGGGGATACAATGGCGTAGTCAGATGGGGATGGGATGGGTATTCTTTATGACGGGTTTGGATATGTGTTAATGATGTGACGTAATGTGTAGTCAATTCAGTTTATATGTGCTCAGAAATAAAGCACACGCATCGGTTCGGAAAGAAGTCTATACTTCTCTCAATCTACTTGTGATTATGACCAAGAAGGTGTCTAGAAGTTTTATTATTCGTACTCGATGAGATCCCTTCGCCATCGTGAGATGACATACATCCATAATGGCCAGTCTCGCATGTTCGTGTATACATACAAGTGATAGACCGAAATCTACCGGATACTCGAAAGATTGTCTGACAATGGCGGTTCTTTCATCCTCAACACAACGTTCTCCAAAGGACCGGTTCAATTGACAACACAATGTCTATATGCACAAAGAAGGTAGCATATCACCCATCTTTCTTTCATGAGAACAATTGCAGCGTAGGGACAAGTTGTTGTCTAACCAGCCCCCTATACCACTACAAAGCATCCCCTTAAAACAAGAAAATGTCTATCCGGGAATAATGCATGGACAACACTTCACGAGTATCTATACAACACCTCCCCATGAGCTCTCTCCATCTCCTTTCCCCCTCACTCCTTCCCCTACACACACCCCCGACCACACATACCCGGCTCAACTTCACCTATCGCAAAACCAACCCCAACTCCCCACCACCCACTCACCTTCACCACCCAATATGTGCACCATCACCCGCACCACGCGCACCTGCAAGCACACGACCCACTGGAGCGAATCCTGCGCCTGGGCACGCGCTGAGCGCATCACCCCCAGCAACTGTCCGGACCTCGTGAAGAAATTCGATTCTAAAGGCAGTTGTGCAGAGTGCAAGCGTCAGAGTCGGTCTTCGGGCAAGGGTAAGGGCGAGTGGAATAAGAAAGCTGCGCAGGGGGGGGAATGTTGTAAGGTTATGTGAGGGGAATGGGTTTCCTTGTTGGTTGATATATGTGTACCGATGATGAGAAAAGGAGGGAAGGGTGTCAAAAATAGCTAAATTTTATTTCTTTCTGAGAAGACTTGATTTTGAGAGTGATGAGATGGACAATATGGGGATGTGCAAGAAGAGTGACAGATTTGGATATAACCTGCGTCGTTCAATTGATAACAATCACTCTAGAATACCTTAGTTGTTTGCCTGATTCTCTTTATCAAATGTTATTGTTCGCTTCCCCCTTGTTGACTTCGAGAACTTCTCGATATCATTCTTTTGACCTTGGTAGTCGTTCATGCAAGAAGAGAAGATCTGATGGCTGCCTTCCAAGTAGGCTATGTCAACGAACTATCTCACCGAAGCGATCTCACAGCCAAGTATCGCAGAAGGTCTGCCTAATCGCACAAAAACAGCTTACGTGTTCAGCAAGCGAAGCAAGGCATTCTCAATGGCCATGACTCAATCGGCGACGCGTGGAAAACAGGTATGTATGTATCAGAACTGCTATCAGGCTATGGGTGAAAGACAAACCCGTAGGATATGCAAATTTCTGTGCAGTGAGATAGGCAGATGTAGATTGCATGACGCAAGTGTCATGCGGAGGGATGCCTCTAGAACAGTAACCATAATCAAATGTTTATTTACAAGATGAAGGAATGCAAATGCCGCCGCGCGCTGTGAATGTGGTTCACTTTTTCGAAGTGCGAAATGCGACATTGAGTGGTTCATACACTTGGACGGCGTGCATCGAGGCAGTCGTCTTGAGAAGCCATTGAAGTACGTAATTGACTGCCAACAGAAAGATGACGAGAACGACTTTCAGGCTACGATTGAAAAATAAAATCGTAGGATTGTTTGTTCCTCTTCTTCTGAGAGGGTGACGCTGCGCTAGGGCTGTCACTAAACACCCAATTGTAGTTGACTTGGTTAATGTCAATTGAGGCTTCGCGTTTCTCTTCCACACTGAGTAGAGACAACCAAATGCGATTGTAAGTGTACGATTTCTTGTCTATTCACAGCCAAGGCTCAAATCTCCGTGAGAGACTTCTCCCATCCTACTCTTCTCATTGTTTCCGATGTCCTTATGATGGCGGTTCTCACAGTGGATGGTCAAAATGTCGACCAAATGAACGATTCTTTAGCAAATCGTTTGAGTTGGAGTAATTGTGTAGATTTGAAAGAGGGAAGAAACAGGCCAGCCCCTCCTGTTCCTTGGCCTACCTGGTCTTCAGCCATTGGGTTGTTCGCCATTAATCATTCGAGCGAAAAAACTTCTCGTTGATTCTTCTCTTTGATTCTTTCTCCTAGACTGCATTGATTTGCCGAATTATTTGATGATTTGAAATTGCATCGGCATTGCCTGTAGTTCTGAAGAATTGACGTGACAGCGCGCCACAACCGACAAAATCATACTCCGTACATAGCAGTACAGTAGTTCTAGTGTGAACCTCAAGGCTAGTGTTGCCGTCGGTGAGACACCGCTTCGACATTTTGAGAGATGCATTAAGCAAATAAGGAATCACAAGATCTCGCACTTTGCACTAATCTTAGTAGTGGTGTATAGGAAAGTTCGATTTCCAAGGAATTTTGCCAGAATTCCCATCTTCCCATCTTCTTCTGTTTCATCCCATCCTCGAACTCCTTCGCAATCTCTTATCGCATGCAATTGACTTATCAACCCCTCTATGTTTTACCCCTCCACACGATAACCACCAAAGATGCGATCTCGCTATCGGACTTTGAAATGTCCCCCCCCCTCCCCCCCTCCCCCCCTCCCCCTCCTCTTTTCTTATCTCTCGCAGAGTGGAATATCCACTTTACTCTACGCACTCCCGCTCCCTCACACACCACCACAGCCAACCAGTGCCCTCACCCTCCCCATCATCGCCAGCCCTCCTCCATTACGCTCCTCCCCTTTTCGGACCGGACGCATGATCTGAGTTCGAATCTTAGATCTCTAGTGAGCTTTTTGGCTTTTTAGACGCCCGGGACCCTGTCTGCATTACGGCGACGGGAGGATTGAGTGCTTGGTGCTTGATGTATGTAGGTATGTCGGATCGCAATCTACGAGGACAGGTCATGCATTGGGTTGATGGCGTGGTGTGATTCGCCCGTTGATTTGTGCCTAGTCAAGTATGGGATATACATTCTACTCACTGCTACGGAAGTACTTGCTTTGTATGTACTGTTCTGTACTGTACTGTACTGTACTGCAACTGTGCGAACCGAATACATGCATGTCGATCCTTTCGTGAGTCTGGATTTTGTGTTTCATTTAGAGCGGCTTGCTGATGGGTGTATGTTTCATTCATTTCGGGGCGATGAGATGATACGGTACTCGCCTGTGCATGCTTTGCCGCAAAGCTGATGGTAGATGGCTGGATGTATTGAGGTATTGATGTACCACGGCTATTGGTGTGGGTTACTTTGGGAAAATAGGTTTGGATGGGCAGATGGTGATGGCCATCATCTGATCTGAGTAACGGAAGATGGTGGGTTCAAGTGAGACAAAGATTAAGAGACTCTTGGGCGATTTCATCATCTTCACATGCCGTTAACTGAGAAAGAGGTGAGGATACACACGATAGATTGATAAGTGTCTTCGCACTTGGGGAGAGGAGGGTAGAGGAGAGAGGATAACAGTGCAGATGACCTTCTCATTGGAAGGGAGGGGGACAATCGAACCCTTGTAGCTCAAGACTTGAGACTTGCAACGACAGATGATCATCCCATGGGAACAAACTACATGCTCTACCAAGCTTAATCTTTTGAAATCTTCAATTCAAGTTGCAGCCAGTTCCAATTCCAATTCCAAATCAAGCTTTGACACAACCAAGAGGGCAGAGGGTACGGCAAAGGGCAAAGCGCAAAGCGCAAAGGGCAAAGGTGTGTCGATAAAACTGATATCTACCGTTCCTCCTAAGAGAGAAGCCGCATTTATCGCCCCATTTCCTGCGCCGAAAGCCCATCCTCACGACTCACTCCCCTCACTCTCACGACTCAATGCAACAGTGCGAGTACAACACAACAAAGAATATCTGTGCAAGAGTGGAGTGCGACGGCCCATTAGATTCCCAATTGACATTCTCCAGTTGTTTATGTACATCATTGGGCATTTTCGGAGAACATGATCTGTGCAGATAGAGCAAAAAAGAGGAGCCCACGCCAAACACGTGTACCATCGGTTGTTGAAGGATGAATATAAATTTATAAATTTATACACGTCGAGTGGACTTGGGATAGAATGATTCGCCAATTGAACTTGGTGGAGTGGGGAATAGCGGCAATGAACGGGTTGGAATTGGACCTGGTGCTGGGGAACTTGGACTTAGTCTTTGGAGCTGAGTGAGGAGATTATAGATTATGCTTGTTGCGTTGTGAAGGCGAAAGGGTTAGGGAAGAGTAGGAATGGAAGGGAACGGGAGATGCACAACTTCCAGGTTCCAAGTTGTACTTCGTTCTTCGTAGACCACCATACTTCGTAGACAGACGTAACAGATAGATAGGTTAGGGATAGGGGTTCGATTAAGGCGGAGCAGACTTGGGTTTGACTTGCAGTCCTGCAGTCCTCAGTCCTCAGTCCTCAGTCCTGCAGTTCGGAGTGGAGGAAAAGGAGGGAGGGTCCGAAAGTGTCACACAGACAGGACTAGCTGCCGTAGCACCAGTTCCGCTTTACTGGGGTTGAGCCTTGAGGAAGACGAAGGAGAATTATGTGTGGTTTGTGGTTTGTGGTTTGCGGTTTGTGGTTTGTACCGCATGAATGGGACATCCGAGATCTCCAGCTTGTTCTTGCTTGATTTCTAATACGTGCTAATACGTGCTGCTTCGTAAGTTATCATGGAAATGCGATGTTAGTGTGAGCTGTGTCTTAAACTCAATTGGCGACTTGGAGTGAGATGATGCTGATGCTGATTGATATCAATTGACACGGATACGAGTGTCTAGAGTGTAGTGAGAGCAGCTTTGACAGGAGAACCTTCTGCCAATCTCACTCAGTTCAATTGGGATCGTTGGACTCAACTCGACTGGGCAGCATCATCGTGCTTTGCATTTTCATGTTGCACAGGTGGTTTTGCTTCTTTTCCCCATCCTCAAACACTCCAACCCTCCACCCCGTCAGATATGCCCACTTATGCGACCGCACCGCTCTCTTCAGAGTTGGTGCTTGTATGCATGCATAACTTCTTACCCGCATCGACCGCCGCTTCTATGCCTTCCATACCGGCCCAAGCTAGTATCAGACGAGTTAGGTGACCTGGTGCGCTTTTCAGCCTGACCTAAAAGCTAGACCAAATCAGGTATAATGTACTCAAGTGGACTCTGACTCACATCTCCTCTGTTGCACTTGCACGCCTTTCTTTCGCTTCTTCGCCTCTTTCATCCGCAACAACCCACAACAATATTGACCAATTACTGCTTTCAATTGTATTTGCAACCCAACGTCAATTGACCCCAGAGTCTGGCGAGAGGGAGAATGAGAGGGAGCAGCAGCCATCAATTGAGCATTGAGCAGTGAGCAAACAATTGCACCTCCCAAGCCTTTGTAAAGTTCGCCCTGGCTTTTACTACGATGACACTCGCAAGCACTCACACTCACATCACACTCCACGCCCACGGCCACCCATCCCCCGACGCGTCCGTCCAAGCCTCGTTCGCGAGCATTTCTAGGAAGCTTCGATTTTTGCCATCGCTGACGAATAAACTGTTTACTGTTCCATGATGTTATCACGCAATTGGCCAATGGTCAATAGGCAATGGGCGATGGAATATGCTGCTATCCTCTATTCTCGTACCTTCTGTCAAAGCATCCAAGGGAAGTATGCCAATTCTCCAGGGAACAACCGCACGTACGCTGCCGCCGACCCAGAGTTGAAGGGGAAAACAAAGAAAACCAGGTAAAAGGAAGCAAACTCGGACAAAGACTCAAGACATCGGGACCCAATCAAGATACCGAAATCGTTTTCGAAACATTATTCCAAGGCTAACCGCTGCCTAGCAGGTAGAGGCAGCTGCTCACTCGCTCTTCTTTCTCACTACTGCCACCTCTCTTTTTCTTCCCCCTCCCCTTATCGTACAAAGTGTACCGGGACGCTTCATTATTATTTTCCATTTTCCTGCCAAAGTCTACTTTGTACCAACCCACAACCACAAGCAGGGCAACAAATCCAATCCTGGTATTATTAACCAAAAGGACAAGCAACCGCCAGAAAAAGAAAAAGAATGAAAACTATCTTTTACGGTATTCCATTTGCGCTTATTAGTGCATGACCATTCAATCCATCATCTCGTGGCAGCCTACGAACCGTCCGCTGCTGTGTTGAATGACTGGTTAGACGCAGGAGTCATATGGCTCACCCAGATCCATATTCATACACACACTCTTTATACAAATCCCATCACACCTCCACAAAGTACCTACATATTGTCGTTCATGCCCTGCCCTTTTCTCTTGCTTCTGCTCCCTTCTTTCAATCACACATCTCTTCCCATAGTTAAATCGATTGTAACCAGACAATTGATTGCTTTCCTCTCTGTATTCACTATACCGTCTACTCCACGTCTCTGCCGTTGATCAATTGAATTGCGGATTCTTAGATCACGCTCGCCTTATCTGAGCAGAGACACATAAAGAAGCACCAGCCCAATTCCCAGCTGACCAACTCTCTACCACTTCCCTTTTACACAGCCTCCTCAAAGATACCTGCGAACTTTACACAATCCTCGACTTCAGATCTCGACAAGAAACAAACACTAGCGGACTTAAGAACCAAAGGTCCGTTGTAAGTCTTGCCACAATTTGGCGCGGGGCCGCGAACAAACGAACATGGATGACAAAACATTCACCTCAATCCTACAGCCTTCCATTTCCTTCGATCGCAGACAGTCACCAATTGCTACAAAACCATTCGCGAATTCATCAACACATATCCCTACACCGTCAACTTCATCCATCAATTCCATCCTGTCGACCCCGAATCGATTTACGATTATGGATCGCAAGAACCATTTCGGCATTACAAATAGCCTCATGTCACCGCCAGAAGCTCTTCCTCTCGACAACCTGCACCGAACAAGCTCGGGACTCGCAATGGAATCCAAGATGAGGAAGATGCAGTCGATGGTCAGTGCGACGTTCCCCATTTCGCCACCTGTGTCCCCAGAGACCAAATCGGGGTCGCCCGAAGAACCTACTATCTCACAAATAATCACCGATCCTATTCTCTACCCGCTTTCCGACAGCCAAAGCACATCCGCCACCCAACCATCCCTCTTCGATAATGACGACTCCCTAGTTACACAAAGAGTAGTCGATGGCCATGTTGCTGCGAGGAAGGCTAGCATGTTCCGAGAGTTCTCGCCTCCACGACAAGACGAGTATGAGCTTGCTTTGGAATTCAAATCACAAGTTGCAAAGACATTCAACAAGAACCCGAGGCTATGGTTCCGACGAGAAATGGCATATTTGATGGAAGATAGGGAGCTTCAATCAGGGGGACGTCGGTATACGAACATTGCACCTGCTACTACAGGCCCTCGTGTTGTTAGACCGATCGGTCAGAACAGTGGAAGAGTAACAAAGACCACCCAACGACCACCTCGTCAGTCTGCTCCATCTCGTCCTCCAAGAGCCGCTGGGACCCCTGGGCCTGACGTCAAACGTGTCGCCCGAGAAGACAAGGACTTTGAGAGCTTGCCAGATTACTGTCCGCCGATCACTAGCCTTCCAAACAAGCCCAATTCATTGAAGGTCGACTGGAAGGGAGCCCCAATTGATCTCCGACAGGATCCACACGTCAGGCTACTTCACCCAGATGAGGTATCCCTTGCAGCCAACCTTCGACTTGACTGTGCCACTTATCTTACATCCAAGCGTCGAATCTTCATCAAGAGAATTGAGGCATTGAGGATCGGCAAGGAGTTCAGAAAGACAGATGCTCAACAGGCCTGCAAGATTGATGTCAACAAGGCTAGCAAGCTCTGGCAAGCTTTCGACAAGGTTGGATGGCTCAACCCTACCTGGGTTAAGAAGTATGCCTAAATTTATGACTCTTCGCCGGCTGGTCCGAGTTTCGCCACTCACACACCGCAACGCAACCTCATGGATTGCGTATACGATGACACGATCACCACAACGATTTCCTTCACTTTTTATCAACGATTTATCAGCTTTTCTTAAACTGCATTGCGACGGTTATTCGCATATACCACGATTCGGATTTTTTCATATCATATCACGATTATGTAGGCAGCGAGTGCTTCTTGTTTCATTTTTGTTTGGCTTGGTGCATATCATACATATCTACATATATATTTTTTTTTTTGCATCGGGTTGCCTTGATACCCAAGAGAGCCCGCCCAGCTCCACTCTCACGACTATTTATATTCATTTTGTCTATTTTTTATTCGGCTGGGACTATTAAGCTTCCTGTGCCTTTCTATTCTTTGACCTTGACTTTAAAGTCGGGACTCTTTTGGCGACTTTTTGGGATACCTTTTCTTGATAGATGGGATCAACTATATTGGGGGGCCTTACGGTTTGGGAGCTCAGCTCTTGGCGTTATTGAATGATTTATCTTCACACCATTGCTTATGGATGCTTTGGTGGCGGTGGGGACTGGGGATATTGATATACAACCTGCATTGGGTATCAGGGCTGGGAGGCATTGTCTTTGGCAGATTGACTGGGCACATCAATCGGATGGATTAGGGAACGCATGGATGGTATAGGGTGGGGTTTTCTGTGGCACTGGATTAGATTGAGTCGCTCCATCAAGTATGGCTTTGTTGATGCATAGGACATGTATTCCATCGAGATAGGACTGCCTGGGTAGGATTATCATTAGTGGATGAGAATCGATATATTTAGAGGAACCACATTGCGTGCTTCCATATCCAACATACATACCGCAGCGCATTATGTAAACGCAAGATGAAGTGAACTGAAGTGAATCATGATTGCGCGATTTACGTCGGCCGAAAGCTAAGTATGTGCTGTTTCCTGTTTGCTGTTTGCTCTTTGCTGTTCCTTAGATGTGGATTAGCTTTATTGGAGTGTCCTCGCTTGTCTGCAGGGGAAGGGGTTGGGGTTAGAGTGGAGGTAGCCCTCCACTCCAGTCTCCAGGAGCTTGCTCCCCCGATTGGATGTGGGGAAAAGAGTGGTTAGTGGCTCGGGCACCAACGTTCATCATGATGTAGAGAAAGAGACGTACGTATGTACATAATGGAACATTTCGGCGGGAAAACTGCGCCATCCCTATCGAAGGTAATCGAAGCTGCAAGCTGGCTTGGCGTGGCCGATGAGGCTTGGATTGTGCTGTGTTGAGCTGAGCAGTCGTATTTCGATTTTTGGCTATATGTTGGTATAGTAGCATAACACGTGGAGGAAAGGAGTGGGCTTTTTGCTGTTTGTCTGTCGTTTGTGGATGCTTGGTGTATTGGGCGAGTAATTATGATAGATAGATCGATTGGTTGTTTAGGGGGAGGGTTTGATTGGTGTAGGTGAAAGAGGAGGGAGCCGGAAGCTGTCAACTGTGGGTTGTTGCATGCTGTTTGTGGTTCTCTATACTGGCCGTTATGACCGGTAATGGATGGAGCAGCTTGGAAGGGGTAGTTGGGAAGAGTTTACCCAATGCTAGCTGGGAATAATGACGAGTTTATGAACGACATATATTATGATTTTCAGCGTCCCAAATCTCCATCAAGTGGTGTCTTCATTATTATCATAATTACAAGAAGCTCTACTCTAAAGTATTGTGTATATATAAAATCCAAAACGCAGATCACCACAACAACCCGACGCTTGTTCTCCTACCGTCCCGTCAAAGGGTCCAGCCCCTCCGAATTCCTAGCCTACCGCTCTGGCTCTTCGGGTATCTAGTTCCAATCTCTCCATATGGTATCATAAAACACCATACATTACCTATTCCCATTTTCCATTTCTCAATCGCTCCATGAAAACAAACCGCACATCTAGTCCTGACTCGTACTGAAATAATAGCCATCCCACAGATACAGATAATCATCCACCACGCCGCCCAACAGACTCGGTAGTCTCTCGCTCGTCCTGTGCAAGAAGCCCTTGGTGACGTTCTCATAGAAGCCTCCTCTCAGGGCCCACCAGCCCATTGCCCATCCTCTCTTGTTCCACTGTTCTTTCTCCAAAGCGGTGGTTCTGACACTCTCTGTCCTCAGCTGTCTTGCTGCGTACTCAATCGAGATGCCGATAAGCCATGGTTTCCACGACTTGGGATCATGACGGTAGTATGAGAGTGCAGCGGCGTAGATGACGGGCTGGAGGATATGCATGTATTCCGCATATTGGGCACTTCCAGAAATGGTGTTCAGGAGGGTGATAGGTGCTTTGATGTCGTCTGCGGTGAGGACCTTGGAGAGGAGATAGTTTGATATATCGCTTGAGTTAGGAAGATTAGGCAGAGTCAAGCCCGTCCTCTTCATCTTGTATTCCTTAGCCTGGCGAGCTCTGCGCATCTTCTCCTCTTCCTTGCGCATCGCCGAGGTATCGTCGGTGTCCAGCCAGGGAGGAATATCATCATCTTCAAGTTGCGCGGGACTTTCTGGAATGACTTCGCGCTCGGGAAGGGGCGGTGTAACAAGTGGTCGGCCTTTGGTGATGCGCAAGAGGAGCAGCTTGCAAATGGCCTTGACGAACTCTATGATGACTACCACGCGCCACCTGACTCGTTCCCCCTTCCTCTTGGCCATCATTTCCCAGAGCAATTCCGTATACTGGATCATGCTCAACAGCATCGCAATCCTTCTATACATCTTGTTGCCCTTTACCCAGAACTTCGTGTATCGGTTATGGGCATTTTGACGCGGCATGCCAGGGAGTTTGGATAGTGCTCGCGAGAGTAATGTATCATGATATAGGGAGAGGAGTTGGATAGAGGAATGCAGCGATTCCGACGCGAGTTCGGCATCGCGAAATCGTCCCGGGATGATATATGTGAGCGAGCGAAGGGTCGATTCGATCTGAGTGACGGCAGATTGGTTTTTGAGGATGAAATCCGAGTAGAGGTGTAGCGCGTTGGGAATGGTATCCCGTATGCTCTTTATAGATGACATGCTTGGTGGAAGACCATTGAGGAGAAGCGACCTAGTCGTTGAGATCTGCGATGGCGACTGGCTGATGAGATATTGTGGGGAGAAGATCAGATATTCGATGCGTGGAATTGAAGAACGAGGTTCAGATTGTTGTCGCAAACGGGGGCTGAATGGTTTACCCTTGGTTGACGTGCACTCATTTCGCAATCTCAGCCTCGGTCAACACGTGAATCCGTTAAAGTGGTCCTTGTCCTTATCCGTCCAGTTCCCCGGCGATAAGCACGACTTCTTTTAATCCTTGCCTATGCTATTTGATAATGGCGCAAAGGCGAACACTGCCTAGTCATCTTCATTCAGTATGCTGAATGCCTCTTTCCTTTTCATACACACATTTTCTTAGATTATATTAATTCCACCATGGCGAAACGGCGCAGATCAAGTGCTTGCTCTAACGATTTACCAATAAACAAAAAACCCCGCGGCCCATCCAAATGCGATTATCTCTCGAATCTCTCCTCCGAGCTCCTCGTTCGCATACTCCACAACCTCCCGATCGAAACCCTTCTATGCTGCCACTCCGTCTCGCGTCGTTTTTACACCTTATCGAATGATTCGCAGCTTTGGAAGTCTTTGTATTATGCCAGATTCGTTTTACCGCGAGTACTTCGTATACCGGGCATTAAAAATGGTGGAACGAAAGAACATGACGAGATGTTACGGTTTAGTTCTCGGAGGAGTAGATGGCTGGATGATGAGAGCCTGCGGAACCGCATGGATGGGAAGGAAACCAACTGGAAGAGACAATATAAGCTGAGGCATAATTGGGCAAGGGGTGCTTGCGAAGTCAAGCAAATTGACATTGCCGCCAAAGGACGTGTGCCTAGTATGATGGTGAGACTCGCGGGAGGAGTCTTATTGACTTTGAGCGTGGACGGAGAGCTAAGTGCTTGGGGGCTAAAAGAAAGGAAGCCAATCATGCGGCTGAAATTAGAAGATGGATGGATGCCGACATGTTTCGCCATTGATGAACAAGAGGGGGACAAAGGGAGGCTAGGAGTCGTGGTGGGGTTTAAAGATGGAGGATGGGGAACGTGGGTTCTGGATATAGAGAAGAAGTCTTCCTCTCACGTTCACAGGCATCCACCGAGCAGTAATGGAACGTTGAGTGCGGTGGCTTATGCGAGCCCCTACGTACTGAGTATAACGAAAGACCAACTGCTCTCGTTCTACACCCTCACGCCACCATCGTCTACAGAGGATTCGGAAGATAACTCCAAAGTCGAGCAGAAGGAAAGACTGACGCGGCCCTACCTCTTGACAAGCCTCAAATCGCACTCCTCGTGGCCACCACTATCCCTCTCTATCCGTCTCACCCCAACTACAATTATCGCATCCATAGCCTACACCCTCCCGACCTACCTGAGCGGTTATACGATCTCCATACAGGAACTGCACTTCTCTCATTCATCATCGCCGTCCTCTGTCCCAATCCTCACCGCATCCCGTCTCACCTCCTCCGTTCCCCATGGCTTCCACCCCTTGAACTCCTCACCACCTTCAAATCCCACACCTCTTCCGCGTCCCACAACCATATCCTACGCGCACCCCTACATCCTCGCTACCCACCCAGACAACACACTCTCGCTCTATCTCTGCACCTCGACCTCGACCTCCCTGTCCCTCTCCCCACCACAAAAACTCTACGGCCACACAAGCGCCATATCCTTCGCCAGCATAACTGCGCGCGGAAAAGCCGTCAGTGTCAGTGAACGCGGCGGCGAGCTGCGGGTATGGGAGCTCGAGCCTGCACGGAGCGGAAAAGGGAGCGAGGAAAGGAGTGTGCAGATCGTAGCGGATGATGACGGCTGTGGCGCTGAAGGCGAGACAGAGGTGGAGGCGGATGTTGCGAGAGAGATGGACAAGAAACACTGGGTGGGATTTGATGAAGAAATGGTCATTGTTCTAAAGGAGAGTGGCGTTGCGCACGGGGATGGGGATACTACTGAAGACGGCGGAGCAGTAGAAGGCGGACAGCAGAGACTAGTCATTTATGATTTTACATGAGGCTATCTAGACTAAATGATCTGGGAGGAAGATCTATTGGATATATATATAGACGAAGATACATACGAATATAATGAATACAGGAGCTGAGAGTAAGGCTCTCCCAGACCAAGGCTCTTCAAAACTACAACCAGCAAAGAATACAGTCCTGACCAGTCTCTTTCCATTGCATCCAGTTATTCACTGATCACACTTCCTCGCTAATGACTCAGCGGGGCGCAACCTCCCGTCGCAGCTAGTCGTCTGCAATTGATACCCAACATAGCCCCAGGGCACTCTAACGGGCATTTTTCTCACGACTCGGGACTGCCACCGCACCGCATCTTAAATACCGCACATATTGCTTTTATACTACATATTAGAGCTCCCTTCCCATTCCATAACCTACAACTCCACCTCATTCCATCACCATCTCCTCCCCACATAACCATGGCCTCCCCAACATCAACATCAACATCAGCACCAAAGCCATCCCTCCCCCCCTCACCCACCGTCCGCGTCGGCGTCGGCGTCTTCATCCTACGCACCAACCCATCATCCGCCATCTCCGCCGCGCAAACGCAGTTCCTCATCGGGCTCCGCAAAGGATCCCACGGCGCCAACACGTGGGGTCTACCCGGTGGACATCTAGAGTTTGGGGAAAGCTTTGAAGAATGTGCTGAGCGGGAAGTGAAAGAAGAGACGGGATTGACGGTCACCGAGACGCAGTTCTTGACTGCGACGAATGATGTCATGGAGGAGGATGGGAAGCATTATGTTACGGTTTTTATGGTTTGTCGGTGTAGGAAAGGGGAGGAGGAGGAGACGAGGGTTTTGGAGCCGGAGAAGTGTGAGAGGTGGGAGTGGATGGGATGGGAGGATATAGTGAGCGGGGTAAAGAAGGGGAGCGATGTTGGAGGGAAGCAGGGTGCCAGATTCTTTTCACCGTTGGTGAACTTGGTGAGACAGAGACCGGAAGTTGGTGCTCGTCTAACATGAATTGTTGGAGACCATGTTCGGGAAAGTCTATGTTAGATGAAGAATGGTTCGGTCGAGCATTGATTCGAGGATTGGCCCCTCATCGTAACATATGAAGCCAAAATCACAAAGGCACTGCATGAAATTTGGTGGGGCATTTAGACAAATCTTGTTTCATTTCTAGCATCCAGAACAAAACTAATCCGATAGCCAAAATATAATAGTAGGTTAGTCCTCCTGCAAGTAAGTTAGCATATGCACTACGCATAAGTATCAAAGACATTGCTAAGTTTTGAGGTGCTTCAGGTGAAAGATGAAAAGTCTACGTTGTCTTCCTCATTAGACTAAGTCTTCGGACTTAGCATGGAATGTTTTTTTGCATCATAAGCAATGGACACTGTCCACAGGAGAGTAGAAGGGTAAAAAGACTTTGTTTACCTTGAGCGTTCGTGAATGGAGATGGATAGCAAAAACCTAGAAGTTCTGTATCTCCACATTAGCAAAGTCATTTCACACAACTGAAGCCAATAAATGCTCAAGTAGGAATCGACCGAGATAATTTCAGGTAATCGAACCAGTTTATTCGTCATTGTTGATCTGTATTTGATAGTACATGTTTTGTTCATCATTGTATCTCGGTCAACCTCCGTGGCAAGAAGAAAAGTATAACCCACAGTTTATAACGTCGAGCTGTATCGTCGTGTAATTGCAGATCGAGTCGGAACGTCGACGACAGCGAATTCCTGCCCTGGTCATCTACCAATACCTAGAACCTGCAAAGCAATTAGCATCGCGTCAAGCAACATGCGAAGCATAAGTGAAGATTGGTAGGGCAGAAGATCAGATAGTCCGTTTGGAAAGACAGGTTAATCACCATGAAAGCATAAAGCCCGTTGGTAAGATAGGGGCGACACGAAAGTTCATCATAAGAAATTGAAGTTGAGGAGGAGCAGAAGTAGACTAACCATCGCGCGTTCAATCTCTTCCATGTCGTTGTGTGGAAGAAATACTTGTGTTGAAATAAGATACTGAAGTGAAGAAAAGCTAAAATATATGGCGAAGATCTTAAGCTTGAGAAGCTGCGACAGAAAATTTTAGGCGAGGTCGCGGCTTAGTGGCGGTTTATTCCGGACGTCATATCACGTGGCATCTATCTCTATCAAAAAGCGAACCTAGAACTTCATTTCGGAAATGGTCGGAACTTCAAAGTAGTCCTACCCATTTCAATTGGTTTGCTACTATGAGCCTATATACAGGATATCTATATATCATCCGTGTGAATTGTGCAACATTCGAGGTCAGAGCTGGCAGTACGAATGTGGATAGTACAAAATGTAACAAATCAAGATCGTCAACGAGTATGCAATCATTTGGCGACTTTAATCGAGGGCAAAAAGCTGTATGCTGAGACATGCAATGCTTAGATTGCTCTTTGTAACTAAATTCTAACAAAGTAACGACCTGTTCCCTTCAAGCCAGAACGCCCTCTGCAATGAATATGTGCCTAGCAAAATTGATATCCCAGAGGCCCAATTATGCCATCCATTGCATGTTGTTCCGCTGTCAATATAGATGCCCAGATGCCCAGATCAGTGACGAAACGTTCGACGCCTTTTCCAGCCCTCTTTTACGTGCTATGCATATGATCCATTCCGTTTACCCAGGTAGACTCCAGCGAATACTCGATTATGCGCGCTGTGTGAATCCTTGCAAGTCTGCCAGCTTGCACAATAGAGCCAGAAACAAAACTCCGGACGCGACATATAACACAAACGTAAGGAAACAAAACGCCTTGAATCGTATAGAAATTCCACATTAAACACCATGCCGAATGCCATCTCCCCTGTCCCTTGCCTCTGCTTCAACTCCCGCAATTGCGACAACGCGAATGGGGAATCTCATGATCGTGAACACCACGCTACAAAGTGTGTAAAATGAAACCTGATGCAGCACCGTTCGACTCCTCCTGATGAACCCTGGTGCAAGAAAGAATGAAAGATATGAAAACAACCCTTTTGAGATTCCAGATGGCGGAAAGAATGGGCGATAGAATAGAACTCCAGAAACGACAGGCCTAGGTCTTACAGCACATAATTTTCCATAACATATCCATATAACCTACAACATTTTTTCATCGTCCCATCATATAAGCCGGGGGGAAACCACCACCGTTAGAACCATTCATCAACGCCGTTGGACCTCCAGCAGTCATGGCAGAAGTAAACGGTTGACCACTCCAATTGTTCGCTCCGTTGAATGAAGCTGCAGCATACTGATTACCAGGCCCAGCCATAGTACCTGAAGACATTATGCCAGTGTATCCCATCCTGTTGGGGCCAAGCCCGGGTGGTGCTGATAGACCTGGAGGTGGTCCGTTTGCAGTGCTGAAATTTCCTCCGGGACCGCCAATCATGACGCCATTCATGCTCGACATAACACCAGATATGTTCGCCGGACCAGGAGCCACCATACCTGGCCCAGAACGAACGCCAAGAGGGTTTTTGGAAAAACTAAGACGAATACCGCCCTTGACGCTGTTGTGCAGAGGGTGACCGTAAAGTTCATGAAGAGCTTTCGTAGCAAAGGAGACATCCTCAAATTCTACAAAACACATTGGTCCATTTTGCTTGGTTCTGAAGCAAAGACGCTTGTAGCCACGTTGCTTCGAGAACATTGCTTTGAGCTCGTCCTCAGACGTATCAATTGGGAGATTTCCGACGTATAGGGTGTTGCAAGGTGGATTTTGATCGGCGGGATTGACTGGGGGAAAATTGTGGCGTTGATAGTGCTGACTTCCGAGTTGATAGTTCGCAGGCGGACCACCATTCATAGACACCGGTGACATTGCATTTGCATGAGGCATGGATGGAAGGGTTGGCTGAGGTGTGTAAGATGAAAGAGGAGTGGGACCGGCAGTATTGCTGGTCGTCAGAGATAAGCCTGCCATGCGTGCATTGATGGGAATCTGGGGATTTGTCGGACGGCGAGCTTGAATGGAAGCAGCCCCATTCTCAGCGTAAGCTACCGGATCCTTTAACAATTCCCCGGTCTCGTCATCATCAACGGAATCATTGTTTATCAACGATTTTCCAGTAATGCGCGTACGCTCGTTCAAATGATTTCCGATTGGTGACTGCGGGGAGAAAAGACTTTGATAGTGCACACTAGACTCAGGATTCGGAAGCTCATTATTCGCATAATTTCCGTTGTTATTTGTAGGCGAGACTCTTTGTGCGGTAGAAAACGAGCCGTTGAACCTTGAAGATTGTCGAGGAGTCGGACCAGCCGATGAAGCAGTGGAGGAAGTGGTGCTCGATGGTCCAGCGTTGACAGTTGTGTCAACTGTGAATCGACGAGAGGTAGTAGGGCTACCGTACAGGATCTCCACGATCATTTTAGCATCATTTGCAATATTCGGCTTCCCGTCGAGCATGGTCTTTGCTTCAAGGGCGCCCGTATGGGACTTGAAGTGGAGAACTGCAGATCGAAAGCCTGCATCCTCGGATTTCTCTTGCGATAAGACTTCAGCATCTGTAAACTCCTTGGACCAAACTACCATTGAACGTAATGCATCCTCTGTAGTGTTGACTGGGAGACGTCGGATCAATACTGAACATGGTCCTGAGGTGAATGATGTGCTCGCGGCGGTTTGTGAGGGGTTTTGCGACGCTTCACCAGCGAACGCATTCATTGTAGCCATTGACAAAGACTGATACGGTGGGTGAACACCATTGGGTTGACGAAAGGCCTGACCTTGTGGGACAAATACTGGAGCGTTCATGGCATCCTCTGGTGGTGTGGTCGTGCTAAGATGGGGCTTATGGTCGGATCTCGAGTTATGGAATCGTTGGGAAACTTGAAATGTCGCAAATAGATGAGCTGCGCCGGAACGAAATGTGAGGACAAATATTCCCCTGCTGCTATGCAGAGAAGGGATTTGCGAATCAGCAGAATTTCTAGACTCTTTGCGACCGTGGAGTTGGTGACGCGCCCAAGATTTATGTAGTGTACGGATGGGCCAGTGATAAATGGTAGGGGGCGGATGCGGGTAAGAAGGTTGATTATCGAAATAAGATTAGACAGCGTCTGTATCGGTATCGCACACCCACATACGATAAGAGCTCTGGGCAAATACTCGTCCAGGATGGATCAGTGGCCTGAGAGATACGTGGGATGAAAAGAACGGTGATGATGGTAGGGTGGTAAGGTGGTATGGTGGTGAGATGTGGGATGCGGTATTATGCGATATGCGCGATTGAGGAAGGAAGGCGTGCTGGTGCTTGTCCGTGTGCTGGTGCTCGTTCGCGTATGAGATTGTAGGAAATCAATCTTTCTACAATAGGGTTCGTGTGAGCTGACTTGTCAAATATGCGGTACCTGACGATGAATGATTACCGGCAGGATGCTGAGTATGGATTTCCAGGAACGTTCGCGCGCGTGTACCAGAAGTAGGAGGGCGATTGAAAGCACAAGTCCTATAATTATTGTTCTGGAGGTGAAGAACCAGCATGTGAGAGGGGTGTGAGGATGGAGAGGGAGATGAAGTTGGAGTTGGGAGTGGAAGTGGAAGTGGAAGTGAAGTAGAAGGTAAAGCGCAACAACGAATAAAGGACGGAGGATAAGGCGTGCAGGCGTGCAGGCGTGCAGGCGTGCAGGATTATCAAAAGTAGGTTGGAATTGGGACTCGAACGAATTGGTTTAAAGATGAAAGGAATTTGGGGTTCGAGAAATCAGGATTCAGTAATAAATCAGAAGCTTAAGCAAAGCTTGGAAACAAATGTACTTTTCCGAGTCTTGGTTCTGGATGGTACAAGTACTAGGTCCGGTGGTGTGGTTGTATGGCGGTGGTAGTAGTATAATAGTAGAGTAGCATTAGAATTTCTGCTTAGATCGAGGAGTGACTTTTGGGAATGAGGATGGATAACGATGCGAAGAATGCGGTTCTCTCTGCTCTTTGACTGGCAGAATCCCGAATGTGAGAGGCGTCTCGAAAGAAACTTGCTTGCGGAGGGAGATAAAGTGAAGTGCCTGCGGTCTTTTACCTTGGATAGTCGAAACAGCAAAAGGCGTGGACGGACGGTGGTGGATGTGGATAATGGATAATGGATAATGGACAAGTTAACTGAATGGATGGTGAATAATGGGTCGGTGGTGATGGTGTAATATGAAATTGGGGGGATGCTTTTTGAGGGGGGGAAGAAAGAAGGGAAATGGCCAAGGTGTTGTGGAGAATAAAAAGGTGGAAGCCTTTGTGATTGGCCGATACTCGATAAGAGATAGCTTTGGGGCTAATTTACTACTTTAGCTCTTTCGCTCGTGCAGCATGCAGATGCTGTCCCTAGTCGCAAGTGTGTTGCTCCTGGTAGATAGCGAGGGATGGGAGCAGGGGCCGGCGGAGGATAGCAAAGCAACGAAGCATACACAGATGAGTTCCAGTAATTATCTCTCCGGCCTTGCCAATATTTATTTGATTTGTTTTCCCCTTTCCTCACCAAATTGTGCCAGAGCTGAAGTACAGAGCAGACGAAGTACTTACAAGCATAGTACTCGTAGCACATGGTGCAAGTATCCTGGAACAAACTGGGGAAATTTAGATTGCGTTAGGTAGCTGGTCAATGTGCGTGCTAATCGGTGTCCTGACTCCACAGTCACCTAACACGGTTTCTCGTACCTCAATCTATACTGCATCCATCTATATACTCCATCCATCCATACTATCCACACTATCCATACTATCCATACTATCCATCCTATCCATACTATCCATTCTTAGAAACAATTGCTCCAAGCTCCAAGCCCCAAAGATCTAAGCTCCAAGCTCGAAGCTTTGCAATTCCTCCTAACCGGTACCGGGAGTCGCTCTAGAGCTAGAACCACGGCCGACTGCCTAGCCACTAAACAACCAGGTTGGGAGATCTGCCTATGAACTACCATATCGAGCTCCTACCCGTGATCGATAGAAGCCAATGATCAAAGAAACGGAGGATATCTGCATGCATACATATAAAATTTCTTCTCCCTGTGCCTTCATCGAAGGGCAGAACCAACCATCGTAAAGGATTCCTAGCATGGCGACACTTTGTCTGGCAGCTATCCGATATCCTTGGACCCTTGAAGCATGGCAAAGGACGCCTCCGGAAAATCCAATGATTATCAGTAATGATATCTCGAGGCCTGGGGAGATTGGAAGACTAGTCGATTCTCGGACGCGTGAAAACGAACGGTGCTTTCTGATTCGTCCCAAATCGGACAATAAAGAAAATGTCAGCTTTATGTACGGTACCTGGTATGGGATGCATCCCGCGCCTTCGCAAACAAAGAAGCTACTTTGCATTGCCCACTTACCTAGGTAGGCACTCAATGGTAGCCGGATATATGATTATTGAACTTTGTTTCTTTTTTCTTGTCCCTGTTTCCGCCGAACACTTTGGCTCGTTTGCCTCGGAATTTTCGAAGAACGTCTAAGACTCTGAAGTATTTTGATGCCGAAGGATACTCGATCTTTCAAAGGCTATCTACCATGGCGGGGATTTAGAAATGGTAGACCCAGTGGTGTCATCTGTGTATCTGTGTGTATGCCAACTATCTCCGGGCGACTAGCTTCAGACTGGGTGGGCTTGAATGCTTGATAGTAAGAACCAGAAAATGCTTGCGTCTGTTACACAACCACAAGACCGAATTCTCACTATTCCCGCAATGGCCCAATAGGTGGGTTGGTCATCAAAGACCAAAAAGGTGTTATCAGTATCTGCTACGTCCTACTATACAGTATATCTGGGGGTCAGGAGAATAATATATCGGCCAATCAAACCTTATTCAATCCTCATTGATTCTTCAAATGCAAATTTGGAGCTGTGAAGATAGAAAGCAGAAGAAGCGCGCGGACGAGTAATGCATTAGAAGCTCAAGCGCTACTTATCACTTACCTACGTAAATGAAGTCTTTATTATCAAAGAGTTGAGAGCCGCTGTGCTTCACGTTTCTTGCCTGGTGTGGGGGAACTATTTGGCAAGCGAGAAGGCTTTGGCTTCGCCGAAAAGTTACTTGTAGAAGAACAAACTGTAGCCGTGCCATCTTCGCATGCAAATCTCCTTACGGATAATGTGAATCCAGCCCGGAAAGATTGCCAAGGATCAGGGCTGATTGCACGGAAGGAATCCAGTTTCACTTCTCTTATCTACCCTTTTCCCAAATTCCAAATTCCAAATTTCCAATACACTTGCCTGTCCCTCTTCCTATGGTATGGCATGGCTGGCGCATCGCACAATGACTGTTCCGCTCCATGATGGGTCCCTCCAACCTATTCCGCCATTCTGGTTGCTGCAAGTATGATCGCCACTTTTGTTCTTTGGGAGCAGAGTCGATCTGCTGATGCCTTCATTTAAACTGGCTTTGCTGTACCACTTCGGACTGTGGCGTTCTAGACTCCGGCATCTTCTCACCCATCCGCAACACAGGCTCGACAGGCCATGCAGTGGGGCCCCGTCTGTCCAATCTATCCGTTTGCGATGTACATATAACGGTTTCCTGAGTATCAAAGCCTCGTCGCATAACGAGCCCGGAGAGACGATTTACTTGCCGAACACCCTGGAGTTATATGCTTCATACTCGTCACCCTTGAAAAGAAATTTATTGCATTGTTGGTAACGCTTCCGATTGATCCATCACCCAGGTAAAGTTTCTTTTGGCGGTTTCCCTTCATTTTGTCTGCAGGAAAAAAAGCCGACCTCGAATGCTCATTCGGTATGGCCGCGGCCCAGCTGCTTTTGCATCAACGAGCTTATCGCTGCCCTGCCCCATATATGGATAACAACATGGACCCAGACCACTATCAACCAGGGCACAGGCAATGAGGGGCTTTCCGCACCATATCGTCATCATTGTTCGTATAGGAAGGGTTCCCCTGTATAGGGCGGCTTCGACTTTGGTTTTGAAGCTTACGATGGTGCACAACTACACCCCATCGTATAATTATCCATTTGCGGCGACAAAGCGGTGGATGCTAGAGCATTCTCAGCGTTGACATTGATCTTTGATCAATGAAAGTTTCGCGAATTCCCATAGTCGCCTATCAAGGCCAAAGCCCTCCCCTGTGGTTATATGGGAATTTATCCGGAATGATCGGATTCTATAGCATGCATTTTCTCGAAGGAGAGAAATCCATGCAACATGTGGAACGAAATGCAGCTGGGATGGGAAAACGATGTCGAAAAGTTCTGTTCTCAAACCCCACAATCGCGAGTGATACGCCCATAGCTCCATTATCCCACTCGTAACTGTAGATTTTCTGGGATTTTGACCACCATTATCAAACAAAAAGTTGGTGGCATCAAATCCCCATCACACTCTTCCACCATGCATACACGCATGCATGCCTGCAGATAGAGCTAACTTAACCCCACCATATCTTACATACCTAAGTGGCTGTTACACGATAAAAATGCCTCAACCCCCCACCACCGGCTCCAAGCTTAGAAGTCTTGTTGGATAAACTTGATATAAGTAAATAAGCCGATCTCAGCATCAATAAAAGCAGATCCAAACCAAGCTTCCGTGGTCCAATGGTTAGGATTCCACCCTTCCAAGTGTTCTCACGAACACAGATGTCAGGTGGAGGTTCGTGTTCGATTCACGGCGGTTGCAATCAGTCTATAATTTTTGCATTTTTTTCTTCCACCCCAACTCCATATATTCAACAGCGAACTCACCCATCCATCAGTTTGTAGTTCGGCGACTTTTTAGTCTCCAGATAAGTCGTTAGGCGATTTGACGACAATGGATCCTTCTAGTCTGGGTGGATCTACGTTCTGTTCTAGACCCTCTTTGAAGGAGATTAAATGCCCGATTAACACATGGTGGGTGGGATCTACCATCGGAGCTTTGCAAGCTGCGTTCGGGATGATCTCATTGTATCTTGCCTGCCTCGCCTGCCTCGCCTGCCTCGCCTGCCCTGGGCGGAAAACATGATGTTCTACGGTACTCAAAAATTGCAGCACCTGGGCCTTTCCTCTGATCTTATGGGTGAGCTCGAAGTACTTTCTCGTTTTGTGGCTTTCGTTCTATGCATGGTGGAGTGGCCAGTTGTCGATTCTACGGCTATGAAGTGAGCATCTTCGGTATCCAGGTAGGCGGTTGGAATTTGTTTGTACGTGCGGTGCTTTGGTTAACTTACGGACACGGCTGGTCTCTTATGGAGAATTCCTCTCTGACTTAGTCGCAGTAGACCATAATATCCTCACATTACAGGCAATATGCAAGGTCGTGAGACTTCATTTTCTTACTATCAGGGACTTTGGCACGCAGAAGCGCACTAGAATTCTTGATCATTCATTAGATTTCCTTTCCCTCCTTCCGCAGCCTTCTCTTCTAGCATCTGAACCTCGAAATATTTCAATTGTCTCATTCATATCCCCCTCACTTAACTTGTAATGATATATCCTACCGCAGCCATGCTTTCCATAATGATATCATTCCAAATCCCATCCTGTTCCAATTCCCTTTTCGCGCTCACCCTATTCCCTTACACACCTTTTTGAATTAATTTGCTTCATAGCCTAAACCTTTCCTATGGGTATCTGTGCCCCTCCCGCTCATCGATAGCATGAAATCGCCCCCTCACCCGGTTTTTTTCCATCCGGGAACTCATAAAATCACACATCTGCCGAAGCGCCTTCTCTTGTGCTTCTTCTCCGTCGGCGAATTTGCTTCATCGTCGTAATCCTGCGACGAGTGATTATTATCTCGTCTGATGATTTGTCTGCATAAATCTATGAAGACTTCATCTACGTTTGCTAGAGATCCAGCCGAGTTAGTACCATTCCACACCATATTGGGTCTGTAGTCTTGCGATATTTCTCCGCTCGTCGGTTACTCCGGAAGCGAGGCAAGAAAGGGAGATTCACAGAATTGAGCAATGAAAAAGAAAACTCACCTCTCCTTCTAGCACTCGTCTCATAGTACGGCGCATTTCCCCAGTTTTGACTAACTGTGAAGGCCTCCTGTCTGCTGACCATCCGGTCCTGGTCTAAATCGGATTTATTTCCAACTATGACGATAGGAACATTTTCGTCATCTTTTATGCGGATGATTTGTTCGCGAAGGTCAGAAAGTTCGTTTAGACTGCTTTGAGATGTGATGGAGAAGACGAGAAGGAAGCCTTGGCCGGTTTTCATGTAAAGTTCTCTGTATAAGGTGTGAGTGGATGTTTGAGTATAATGTGATGGTACCGTAGCGGGATTTTACCTCATGGCGGCTGGTGAAATCGTTAGTAAACATGTGGTTCTAGGAAGATGAAGATAGCTTACTGAATTGTTCCGTGCCAGCGGTGTCTAATCTACAGATCCCGTCAGTACTCCATTCTCACTCGGGCAACACATCAAGCTTACATCTCCAACATGCATTGCCGCCCCTAAGCAAACTTCTGTTAGTACACTAAACTGGATTCTGGCCTCCTGCCATGACTGAAGAGAACTTACATCAACCTCAATTTGCTTCCTATACGAATCCTCGATCGTTGGATCATAACTTTCAATCCAAATATTTTGCACGAATTGCGCTAATAACAGGACCCGGAAGTCAGCTCGCTCCCCCGGACACCCTAAGGTACACTTCTCGATTCATACATCCCCATAACCTTCCAGAAGGAAGTGGGTCTTCTCGAATCTCGGTAAATTGGGTAGGAGATCCTTACCAGTCAGGCAACTTTTGCCAACACCACCTTTGAAGAAGTCCCATGTTAGCCATCCATAAATCTTATAGTCATGGACATTATCCGGAATCTCCCCATTCTCCAATTCCGCGTCAATAGATATAGTAGAAAATACTCACCAGCACCTAAAACAACAATATGATAATCTCTCCTAAACCGACAAAGAACCCATATCAGCCATCAAATTCAATGAAGAAAGTTACCCCTGACTCAAAGGACGTGCGGTGGGCGTTTTGTACGTGCGCATTTGTGAGAAGTCCCTGAATGTGGAGGAAGAGAATACTCGACTCACCTTGAAGAGTTTCTCGCCGACATATTTTCTGTGGTCGGAGAACTTCCCCTGAGTAATACCCTCTTGCTTCTGTCCTTTTCTCGTTTCTCGTCGTCGCCGCCGGGCTGGGATGAAATGGCACCTGGAGTCTGATTCGCGAATCTCAATGCACTTTGCCCCTATCACATAAAGGTATGTCCCGTGCTTTTCACCCCAAACAAAAGTACAAGGGGAAAGCAGACAACAAGATAGATATTTACAAAAGGAGGGAAATTTTTGAACAAATGAACGGATAAGTAGAACGAATGTAGTTGAGATCCTCTTCTTTCGACAAGACCAGCGTAGATAAGATAACGGCTGAAATAAGCTCAACAGCACTTGTTGGAGCTCGTAACGTGCCAACGTCAAATTGTCATGCAAGTTTGACAGATTCTAAGAGGGTTCCTCGTTCGTTCGTTCGTCTTGTTGTTTTTTCGTCCCGTCTCGTCTTGTTTCGTTAAGGTTTTGCTTTTGCTTTGACGCGTGAATCTTCTTCCCTTCTGCTCGAAAGTTTTTCCCTCGGTCGATTTCGTAATCTTCTTAAGTTAAAAACTCCACCTTTTTAATACAAAGTGAAAAGCTTCGTACAACGGGCAATCTCGGTTTCCGATATAATAATATAATAAAATAGATAAAACAAAATAAATATGGATGAAGAATCGAAGCGGTCGAGAGGAGGAGAGAGGGTGGTGAGTGGTGGGAGTGAGCGACTACAAGACTGCGGACGGTATTTCGTACTGTACTTTTCGTACTGCTTTGCTCTGTTCGCGAGGCGCGATTTCAATAATTTTTTTCTCTTGTTCTCGCAATGGAACTTGGATTGATTGGATTTCAGTTGATTTTGATAGCCGGAATTTAGTTCCACCGTTGCCCGGAAGTGGGTTGCTCTGTGCTTCTTTAGGTAGAAGCGGTAGAAAGCTGGAGTCGTTTTGCGGGTCGGGGACCGAATAAGGCCGTCTAGATTGGTCCAATCTGCGCAGATGAAAATACCGAGGCTGGCGATCGAAAGGAGAAGGAGCTTGAGCGAACAGCTGCGAAAAGCAACGGCAACGACAGGACGTGTATCTGCTCTGTGGACTGGGGAAGAGAAGAGAGAGGGAAGAGGGAAACAGGAGCCTTTCGTACTATGGGGAGAATAATGTATAAGAAATGCGCCACCGCATCAACCACGAGATGGGATAGACAAAGTGCTCCGGAAGTACATAGGTGGAGGATGCTAGGAGCAAAAATATATTATATTAAACTAATAATAAAAAATAAATAATCAATAACGAACAAAGTAGTGGACGATGGGATGATGGGATGATGGGATGATAGAATAAGCCATTCTAGCGTCTGCACCTTCCGCCGCCCATCTTCCAAGTAGCTCCGAGTCCCAGCTCCCAACTCCCAGCTCCCAGCTCCCAACTCCCAACTTCTTAGAGGTCCAAGGTAGGCGACCTGTAGGTACAGTAAAGCTTCACTTGGCAGGCAGTGAGGAAGCAGGTGGTACGTCGTAGATGGTAGGGGGTCGGTGTCTGGTAAGGGTGTTGCGGTAGTACCATCCACGCCATCCTGTGCATCCGTCCATTTATCCATTATCCATCCAACCCATCCCATCCCATCCCATCCCATCGTAAAAAAAGGTCCCTGAAAACTGCATCTGCACGCTGCACAGCCCTAATGATGGATCAAATAATGGCTCTTGCACCCTGACGCCACGTTGTTCAGGGACCTAACTCCCCTAAAAGCTTGCTAAGTGTGCTAAGTGTCTGCAACAGCGCCACAAGAGTGGTGAATTGTTTTGCCTCTGTGAGTCTTAAAAGTATCTTAACAAAAAGATGGGACGAGTACTTCGTAGTGTAAGTTAGCAATGCCTGGTTCGGAGGCTCCATCTCAATCCATGGCAGGGGAATCTGGAATGGTAACTGAAATTGGATGAAACTCGATTTTGCCGAGGAGATGAGATGAGATGAGATGGGATTAGATTGTGATCTGGTGGACTTCTGACAAATCCTTAAGGCTCATCGCCGTTGTTCTTTACCCTTTGTCGTATACAAGAGGAAATATTTTTCAGCTTGGCGAGTCTAATGAAGATCTTTCAGCCAAAAAGAGAGAAAATAGATCTACGAGTATACTTCGCTGCACAGAAGCTTGCTGCCTGAATAAAAGGAGTCAGTTTCTCGGGAAAAGGAGGTGCAAGTCCCGCAACAGAGAAGAAGGAAAAATGTGTGGACAATGAGGGAATTCATTGGAGAAACAATAGCCTTGATCTGTTACTCCAAGGTTTGCTACTTTTTCTTTGCAGTCCTGATATGACGAGATTCGGTTATTATTATCGTCAGATTTGGATTATACTGGTATCCAAATCTGGCTTTCCTCATACCTACTTCCTATGTAGATAAAACACCTGCTTACAACCCTGGCGAAGTCTCCTAGTATAGCTCATTAAGGACTCCTTTTTATCTCACAAATTTTATTCAATGCTGTAAATAGTTCTCGGTAACGCTTGCGAGGCTGGCGGATGAGCTGGTAAGAAATAACTCGTCAGCAAACGGTCTCATCAACGTAGAATCAGCGTTAGTGGACGGATATGATTTGAGCAGGGAGTAAATGTTAACATGAGAGAACCGGCACGCAGGGTCGGGAATGACGAAGGTGACACAGATGATACGGTCTGGTATCAGATGAACGTTAAACATCGTATGCGACAAGCCAAGAAGCTTACAATGGGGTAGTAGTGATAGGAGGTAGCGTCAATTCTCTATCAAGAAATGCGGTCAGTCCAAAAGCTAAAGATGCCTTGAGCTCCTGATATTATCGTAGCACAACTCGTAAACTTCTAGATCAAGTACACAGCAACTGGTCATTATCTATCCAACATTGCAAGGTCATACAACATCTTCAAACATAATACATGGTAGTCTTTCCAAAATACGAACCCAACAACCGGTCGTTCCTACATCGTCCCGGACACAAATACGCCTTCTCGGTTCGCCCCGTTCCATCAAACTCAACCCCGAGAAATCTAGGTATCAGAAACATGTCCATGTACATACAACAATAAATATCATCCACAATCCTGCACACCGCAATATCCAATCGGCAATATACAACTAATAAGGATCCCACTCCAATCTCCTCTCCAACATGAACGACTCCACAGGAACACCCCTCCACTTTTTCTCTCCCAAGCCTGTTATGCTGAAGAACTCAACCTCGAAGCCCATGACTTCTCTCCAACCCCAGATAAGCTTCCGCCAATAGCAGGCTTCAGCTGCGGGCGTGAGATACCTCTCTCTGAAAACCTTCACGCTTCTGTCTGCAATCACCTCCACCTCATCCTTTTTCTCCATCAATTCCTTCATCTTTTTCTCTAAATTTTTGAAATTTCTGTCCACCTCCACATAGTTCTGTTCGGGTCCGTCCTTCTTCATCAAAGGATGGAAAAACTCCATCCACTCCAGTTTATGCGCCACAATAACGCTTCTGCAATTTCGCAAGTACTTCAATCTTGCAGAGTATGAATTTCCCTCCGTATGCGCCAAGAATTTGTACTGGCAATGCTCGTCCATACTCTTCAGATCATTCTTCATGCTGTCTTCATTGTGCCAATCGAGCGACTTGACATCCGCCCAATCCTTCCCACTGGTGATCTCCACCAATTTGTTACGCAATTCCAGACCCATTGTTGCGCCTCTCCACAACAGCTTGTCGATTTTGCGACTCCACGGCCATTCCTTTTCAGTCATCTGAGATTTTAATTGCACTTCTCCATAGCTCCCAATTTTAGTTTCCGGCCATGCCCAGAACCCAAACTCTGGCATAAGCCATAATTCTGTGTTGTGCGATTGTCGCGCGTAAACCCATTGCGGATGTCCTGAGAGCTTGTCGTCGACGTTGAAAGTAAATTCGATGTTAGGAAGAGGTTCAGGCGATGTGAGCATTGCGCGATGCAGGGCATGTAGTGTGGCTAAACCGCGCGAGTAGATTTGTCCGTATGTTGCGATTATGTAGAGCTTTTATATCATTATTAGCCTTTCCTCCACGCACAGTACGAAAATTTAGAACATACCTGTTGATCGTAAATCATGGCTCTAATAAAACCATTCAATGGCGGAGTATCGTCAAGCTCTTTCAAGGTGATTTTGTTACTCTTCCTCAGTTTAACCGGACGTTCAACTTCCTCAAACAAGCCAGGAAATGCGGCATCGCATTGTCTCTGTGTTAAAAAGAGATTTCGATAATCCCGCGTGTAATTCCAGTTGCCGTCAAAACTCCTACTACTTTGCTCTTGATTAAAGTCAATCGTTACTGTGGGATATTGCTGCGGCGTAGCAGGAATCGCAGCAAGGCTTTGTTGCCTGGTGCCATAGAACAAGATAAGAAGAGTGAAAAAGAGAGCAAAAGCAAATATGTATTGACGCCGACGAGAGAGCGAAGCAAGAGCGTCGGTTATCGCCATGTTTGATGAATCTTTGGGAAGAACCGGCTTTAGAGAAGGGGAAGAGGTTGAAAAGAACGTGGAAAGCAAAAGCACTAGCTAGCACTTAGCCCATGCATGTAACGGTTGTGCTGACATGCCTTATTATACGAGACTGGGACGATCCGGTTATTTACGGACCGCGCACACACCAGCATTACCAAAGAGAATTGATAACAATGTCCCACTGTCTAACTTATCCGTTTTCCCTCAGCGAGAGAGCGACGGCGTGGAATGCCCTCCCACTACAAGATTGTACGTGGATAGCTGGCCAAAGTATCAACAGAATTTCATGTCAGGTGGGAAAAAGGTTGAAATGCGGAACTTTATTTTTAGGGATATATAACCTTATCGTAAGCTTTGCTCAGGGGAAGCATGCGTGCCTCCACATTTGATTAGCCAATCAGCCCGTTAGATATAGAGATCATGACGGATAATGAAGCTATCGTCACATGAAAATGCCTGCGTCCCGCACTGTAAGGTTAACAACAAACACGTCCACTATTACCGCAAAAGTCCACATGTATCATTGCTACGTTTATAAAATGCTGACTTGACAGCGTGTTCTCATACAGCCTATGACTCAATCCCAGCCTGATCGAGGTAGCAATGTGCCTCACGGACAATCCAGAAGCTCCATTACCAAATGCAAATAAACCCAGACTCCATTAGCCAGATGTGCAACCTAACTTCCCCATGATGCAAATCAAAAGACCAGTCCCCAGCGCGCCTCTAATGCGGTAAAACGTAGCGCCAGTAAAGCGCCAGTAAAGCGCCAGTAAATACTTTTTGGTCCGCACGTCTTGTGCTTTTCTTCTCCTTCCTTCCTATATGTACACTTGATGCTTAAGCCATAATGAAGGCGAGCGCATACTAGATGATTATGTTCTTATTTGTTTTTTGGTCCCTTCTTGGATGGCGCCTGGAGCTCCGCACTTCGCGAGCGATCCCGTTCGAGGACAAACGAGAGCTGGGATTTACTCTTGCTCATAGTCTTCAGGGATTCTGGCACCGGGGTAGGCTCAGACCCTATGCTTTCCGCCAAGCCGCTCAGAGAAGCCTGTGGTGCTGACTTCTTTCCGAAGAGATCCTTCACAAGTGCTCGCGCTTTGCCTTTGCCTGTCCTTTCTGGAGAACTAGCAGCTGCTGTGCCTGGTAAACCAGTGCCTAAATCGAGCTGACCTGTTGCTGCGGTCAAAGTTGGCGCCAGACTGGCTGAGCCTTTGGATTGATGATGCAAAAGCTGCTTCCCACTGAATTCTCTATGCTCACGTATTCTACTTCCATTCGAGTTTATCGAAGTGTTCGAGCTTTGGGAATCAAGGCTTGGCGGTCCTGGTGGAAGTATAGTGGCTGTCTTTTTATCATCATCCAGCATCCTTTGCAGCTTAAAGTCCTCTTCGCTAACAGTATCCAGGGTGAGCTGAGTATTTGCTAAGACCCGAAGATCCTTTGATTGACGGGGCGGCTCCAACTCTTGGCTGTTGTTGTCCGCAACAGATGGTACCTCCTCCCGAGTGGTCTCCAGTGGTTTGTGCGAGCCGCTTCGAGTCCCGCTTTTGGACGCACTGCGTTTTGTAGGTGATATGCTCGAGCGTGCTGGAAGAACCGTATTTTCATTTAGGTTTGTGCTTCTGCTAGGTTGTCCAGTCAATGGCGGCGGCCTGCCAAGAGCTTTAGAGTGCGTCGGATCGGGGGGCTTGGTCCCGCTATCATTGGAAGACTGTGAAGTCTGTGAGCTTTGTCGTCGCACAATTACTGGCCTCTTCTTCTTCACAGCTGACGAAGCAACAAATTTCTTGTTCGGTCCAACAACGACCAGCTTCTTGTCGGTCTTCTCCATCTTCTCGACTCTTTCGTTCTTGGGTCCAGCTTGCTCACGCTGCGAAGATGACTGTACGACGGCATTGTCGTTTGTGCTACCAGATGATTCCGGTTGATTTGATTCATCTTCAGAGACAGCTGGAGATATAAACCGCGCAGTCGGTCGCGGTCCGTTTCCGGAAGGGCCCCTTGTCTTTTTAAGAATTGGATGTGGCATGGCAGCTGCGGTTCGAGTGGCTGGAATTGATGTTGCTGTCGTATTAGGTCGACTCGAATTCCTGGAGCGAAGGACCGAGACGCTCGAGGCTGTTTTCTCAAGACGATTTCCATTGTTCTAGACATCCTATATTTAGCTGAGACCCAGGATTTTCGAGTAAGTGTATGCATACCAGTGGCCTCCCGCTTTCATCACGGTTTGGTGGTCCTCGGAGCGGAACAAACGTCTCACCATCGGAGATGTGGACGAACAGTCGTGCAACAGTTGCTCCATTCAACTCCCGTCTCTGGCTTCCCCATATTCGCCACCAGTAATTCTCCAGGCGCTCAGCTGTTGGGTCGAGGAGCCTTCGTTTGGTTGTAGTATAAACTGTAGAATAATGAGCTTCATACTACGTTCTTAAAATCAGCGGGGAACTTTTAGAATACCTTTCCAGAACTTTGCGATGTCGGCAAGATCCAAAGGATCAGTATTAATCCTTTCGATGGTGCTTCCAATCTGAGGAGAGTTAACCACAATGCCCTTAGGCAGTATTAGAGCCATCCTCTTGACGTCGCCAGAATAAAATGTGTAAAAGCGACTGCAGCTCTTCTAAGGTAGGCAGGCAGCCTACCTAGAAGATGCTGCGTCACTAAACGGGAAGGGAGACTTCTGTAGCTCTCCAGTGATGTGGAAACCAAGCAAGGATTAGAAAGTTTTTTTTTTGCGAGGGTCGTTGGTGGATTTTGTGTGAAGATATGGACTGGGAAGATCCGGAACCAAGAATCGGATGTAGTGTTTTCTGGAATTATATTCGAAGTTTGGGCGACCTCGGAAAGGAAAGTGAAAGGTTAAGGTTCCCAGTCGCTATGGTAGATAAGGTTTGGTATATTTGGTGATGTGAATAATACTGGTAATGACAGGAAACTAGATGTATTGGTCCGGAATTGATCCGAGCGAGGGAGGCATGGGAATGCGTGGGCGCGAGATAGATGGATGGACTGTGACGAGAAGTCCGAAGTGAACGTGAATAGTTGGAGGCGGCGGATGGGTTTGGGTGTTGCGGTTGGAGTAAATCAAGTGAATAAATAAATATCACCCGCTACTGCTGCCAGGACCAAGGGAGGGTAGAAGGTAGGAGGAGGCAGGAGGTGGATGGCAAGGTACGCAGGGAGGAGAAAGAATTAAGAATTAGGTGCAAATATGTTTTCGAAACATATATTTATCGAATTTCTGGGTGGAAGCAGGGTGGATTTCGGGATTTCGAATGTCGGTCTTTGTTTATCAGAAATAATTTCCCTAGCTCCCAGAGGTTCAAGGATTCTCATGCAATCCAAATAATCGTGCACGGTAAGAAGCGTAACTAGCAGACTGGTGTATGTCTAGGAGTTCTAGTAAACAGCTAGCTATGACTTGGATCTCCGTTTGGGAATGGATGGGATGCAAGACCGGTAGAATAAATGCAATATTCCTAATTTAGATAATTAGTTGAATGGCCCTCTTCTGCTCCAAAACCACGATCGGCATCTAGACTCGGGATCTGAGAGTTGAGCTGGTCGAAGTCGTCACGGTGATTGGGTTGTGTTGAGGTGAGTTGTGCGAGTTGTGTGAGGCGGAAGGCGGGAGGCGGGAGGCGGGAGGCGGACAGGAAAGGAAAGAAGGTTCAATGAAACTGAAATTGCCCAAGGAAGGACATATCAAAATGCAGAGAGAAAAGCGCTGAGGAGGAGACACATGTGCATCGGAATAACTGGACTGGATCAGAAGCAGAGAAGGGGGAAAAAGAGGAACCCATTCTTTCTTCATCCATCCTATATTCCCTTCCATATGAAACCTCGACGAGAGAATGAAAAGTGGATATTATGACAAGGCTGCTGTAAGCTGGCTCACCTACCTAGAGACTTTTTGACCTCTTCTCCGAGGTGGACGGGTTGACGGGTTACGGGTTGGCGGTTGACAGGTTGACCTCTTCCAAGATTGATATTCAAAGCTTCCTGTCGGACTATTAAAAGAGTTGTTATAGGCGCGAGAGATACGGACGGTCCGTACGAAATAAAGTACTCATCAGTTTCAGTTCAAGCGGTGAAGACCTTTGGCGAGCTTCCACAATGACTTCCACTTCCAAGGTTTGGAAGGCATAGATATAAGTCGAGTCCGAATTGCTATTAGTAACTGCATACGGGGGCGCACTTGACAAGTTGATACTCGTCGTTCCAAGGCTGTCGAAGAAAGTACGTAGCCAGAAGTACTAGCAGGTAGATACGGTATCGTGATTCATGTGTGTCAAGGATTGGTACGAGGATGTCGGATTGGATGGAGTCGCATCGAGTCAAATTCGCGAATTCGACGTGTGTTCTACCGCCCTTCTAAAGATTATGGTGGAGAAGGTTAGAATGGGAAGTATAGGTAGGGAAGAGGACAAAGGGTAAAACCGTTTTTCTTTCTCCTACTTTCCCACACGTATCTACGGGACACGGGACAACAGCAACTTTCACCTCATTTCGCCAAGCCTTGTCACAGAAACTACGAAGAGAAAGGCACTTGGCTGGCAGATTAGTTCATGTGTACTCGAGTAGTCCAAGCAATACTGAACGCCGTCTAATAATCATCCTGCAATTGAGTGCGTGGCATACAAGTAGACCAGCTCGCCCGGTAGCAAGGATTACAATAGTCTCCTCCTTCGACCTTGAGGCTGGCTTTCCTGAGTCTTGCCAGACGACTGGCTGGCTGACAACTGACTGACTCTTTTTAGCAGAATCCGAAGGATGCATTTCTTTGGGCCGAGGGACCTGACCCCTGTGTCGCCATATATATGCCGTGCCGAGCGGCATTCATTTGGTTTGAGCTTATGACAGTTCTTTCGCCATTGGCACGCACTCTTCCGCAGCCAATACAGTAATACTTACTCCTTTCCTTCGCACGTTGCCCGACAGATCTTGCTGCCCCGGGATATCCACACATCTTGAAGATGAGATGAGATAAGATTCATATAATGTTACCTCCGATCAGGCAGATATGCGTGTGTCCTCTTATAGAAGGATATTGGCATCTTCATTGTACGAAAGAGGGTTCCCCGTCTCGAGGTCAATTCTTTGTGCCGTTCCTTGAGACCGGCAAAATACATGTAAAACGCCACATTGCCAGCAACATCATGTGTCAGGGGTCTACAGACTCTACACGACCTGCAGGGAAACACAAGGCAAAGAATATCGCGGCAACCTGTGGCGAGGCCGCTTGCCAGCCTTGACACTGCTGGTAGGACGAATTGATCTTGAATCTACTTGTGCTCTCCTTTCCTCCCTTTCTCAAATCAACTAGAACCGATCTTCATGGCGTCATGCCAAATCTTCGCATATCAATGACAATCTTACAACATTCCGTAGACGGGCATGAAATTATCCTGCGTCGGACTACACCGCTATCGTGGGATTTGAAATAGCCATCAAAAAGCGCACCGTGATCACGAGTCATTTCCTACTGGACAAGCCAGCGAAAAAGCAAACAAACAGAGGGCCCCCTCCCCCGGGCCCCAGCTCTTCATCTGGGGCAAAATCCCAACAAGCCTCAGCTTCTATCGACACAGCACAGCATAGCAGAATGAACTACCTTCCTATTCCTTCGGGCGTGCTTCACTCCTGCGTTTAGACTTTGCGGAAGTCTTTCCGATGGCCTACTACGGAATCGTTCTTGAACATCTGACCTCTCCCCCGCGCCGCAGCTCAAGTCGTGTGACGGACATTACCTGGTAACCTCACTCGGTTAAGCAATCCAATTGTACTTGCCTTAGCCGAAAGACGATGGCAAACGAGCATTGCTCGTTTCTCGCAGTGTGTCGCAACACGTCAAGACTCAAGCGCAAACTACTGTGCCAGTGTGCCCGTACGGAGCGCATTTTGATGCGGAAATAAAACAACAGGCATGGCCTAACTTGTGGCTCCACGGCTCCCATGGCTCCCATCGAATCCAAGCCCCCCGGATTTCTAGACCCCACTATCCATTCGGGTCCACTTTGGTACAGTGCCAGCGATTCTCCGACCAAAATTTTCGTACTACTTTAGTAAACAAGCTACTACAAGGACGAAGACTGAGACTAAGGTAGAACATGAGAAATATCCTCGAGCCTCATCATCAGAAACCAAGACACACCACACACACCACACACACACACACCACACACACCACACACATGGAGGATAGGGAACATGCAATCCACCATCCATCCCCCAATATCCGAGCCGCTCTTCCCTTGCCTTCTAGAAACTTTCCAACCCCCACATCCTTACTGGCACCCAACCCAATAATCAGTCAACCGCTCATCCACAGCTCGCCATCACTCACTAGTCGAGTCACAAGTTCACAACCTCGTTCGACACAGTCAAGTTCGGACACTCCCATCTTACTGTACGGAGCACTTCCCAATCCACCCACAATATAGCGGAGCCCGCAAAAGCCAGGTGGCCAGGGGTACGATACTGTAAAGGTTCAAGCGACCACAGTTACCAAACGACCAAAAGGACTAAAATGTCTCACTTGACCCTTTGCGCATTCTAGCCTCTTTCCAGAAGCCTGCCAGCAAAATGAGAAGAAAATTTTTGACTTTGTCCCTTGTCACTGTAAATGATATTGGGCATCAAAGGTTCGAGCGAGAGCGAGGCGAGCCTCGTCAGTCTGAATTTCCCAACGTATGGCTGTTGCAACAATTGAGAAGATACCACGTTTTCCGTAAACCCTTGCCCTAAAGGATAACTTGAGACACTTTCGGCTTGCCAAATATGGCAATTTTGCTTTTTCTAATGTCCAATCATTCTGCCATCATCCCAGGGCCCCGACGCTCTTCTCACTCTTCGCGCACCACACTGTTCAAAAAACAACTAGAAATAAAATAGAAATCCTTCATGTAAAGTGAGGCAAAGCAAGGCAAGGAGAGCAGCGCAGAAGGAAGTTCACAGGTCAGCCGACCTTCAAAGCGAAGCTGAAGCTGTAACCACCAAAAAAAAAGTCTTCACATTCGCGTCACCTAAACGCATCGAGGCACATAAGAAACTAGGCACAGACTTATCGCACAGCACCTCCCTCACGGTAAATGATTTTCAGGGGTCTTTGTCACCAAGGGTTTAGTTTTCTGTCGGGGATTTGTCCTTTTGTGCGTATGTGTGTTGTGGCGCGGAGTGTGACCAGTTGTGCTCCGAAGAGAAAAGGGGAAAGAAAGAGGAGTTGAGTTTGGGGTTACACAATGAGATCATGGTGACTCTACGAATCGGGTTGGGATTGGAGAAAATGGAACGGCATATTGCAATCTGATGTGACTGTGTCCCTTCAATACAGTAAGAAGACGGCGCGCGGATGTGAGGGGCTCGGAAGCACGGGTGAAAACGGCATACTGCTAAGATAAAATAGATCGAATGAGAGGGAGCAGTGAGCCTTTCCCGTCCCAATACGGACGTCCATAGTCTATAAGCTTTTGTGGTCTGAAGAAAAGTGCTACCAAAGTACAAACATCTAGCCTTGCTCTGATGAATATCAATCATGTGACAGTGTAACCTCCGTCTACTCGTAAATCGGCTGGTCATCTTGTCAGCGATCTCTCCGAAAAGGGCGCTTGCGGAGAAAAAATAATTACCTCCAGTAACGTATGCGGCAGCGTCTGACAAGAGGAAAGTAACAGCACCCATGAGATCCTCGGGCTGACCCATCTTACCCTGGGGAATCAGCGAAGTCCATTGTCTCTTCAGATCCGGCTTGTCATCCAGGATCTTCTTGGTTCTATTGATTCGCGATTAGTCTTGCCTTGCTGTACAGAATTACAACCCCCACGGGGTTCTTTGGGGTTAAAGCTTACAATGCAGTCAGCATGTAACCAGGGGAGATGCAGTTGACTCGGATGCCAGCGTGAGCCCATTCGACAGCCAAACTCGATGCGAGATGTCGCACCGCAGCCTTAGCTGCGTTGTACGGCGCTTGGGGTTGTGGCACGTTGACAATGGCACCAGACATGCTACCAATGAACACCATGCTCCCTGGAGCCTTACGCTCCATCAAGTGCTTCGCAACCTGAATTGCAAACAAGTATGTTCCATCAACGTTGACACCCCAAAGCTTTCTCACTCGCTCAAGTGGGTAATTGATGGCTTCGAAGTTCTCCGTGAATCCAGCTGATGTCACCAAGCTGTCAATCTTTCCATGTTGGGCGATGATATCAGCAATGGCGCCCTCGACGGATTCTTGAGACGATACGTCGGCATAGTGAGCGGTGACCTTGGGGACCCTAAGATCTTGTCAGCTCTGAAAATGTAACATTCATACTCTAATTGACTGGTTACTTCTCTGCCCCTGGATTTTCTCTCTTGAACGAGGCTACAAGCTCGCCTGCTTGCCTCTCGGCTTCCTCCTCTGTGTTGTCTTAGCACACTACTTCCTGTAAACTCCCGCAGATGAAACATACTGTTCAAATCAACGATTGCAACATCAGCACCACTAATAACCATAGCTTGACTCATAACAAGCCCCAGACCTCTAGCACCTCCAGTTACAACACCAACCCTTCCTTCCAGAGAGAAGGATGCCAGTGTGCGCTTGAAGTGAAGTCCACCCCTGCCTTGCACCGGAGCGCTGGCTGGCAGATCACCTTCTTCCGGATATTCGACCTGCACCGAGGAATCAGTTCGGGCGAAGCTACCTTCAAAGGGTTCATCATCCTTCTTTTCACAAAGGCGTGCTGTGCTGTGAATGGATCTTTGTGACGATAGGGCTGGTAATGTGCGAGGTAGGGCTGCTCTGGATGAAGCTTTAGCAGCGCGAGCTGTCTGTTTTAGAAGTTGCGACCGAAACATGGTCGGTGATGTTGACACTGATCAAGAGGGATTTCGGTAGAACGGTAGAACAGTAGGACAGTGGCTATCAAAGCTACCGGTAAGTGGTAAGTTGTGGATTGGAAGCTCCGGAAGGTCAATTGGATAGGAGTGAAGCTACAAAAGAAAAGTAGAAAGAGATCAAGAACATTCAGCGGAGGTCAATTGACTTCATAAATGGGATATTTCTTGAAATTGAGGTTCTCGTGAAAAATATGATTTGTGACCCTAGTGTGCATCTTTCCCACTAGTGTTCAGATACCGTTCTCCCCGGGACGAGGGATTGGAGACATGTGTAACTTTGCTCGAGATAAGTGGCTTTTCGAGGCATACTGACATCATCTGACAACGAGAGCTTTATCGTTCTGGTTCGCCCATAGTGGGGGTGAGGGTGGACCCTGGAAAGCTGGGCCAGAACAGCACTTGGAATCGGTGAAATATGTGGAGAAACTGTGGCAATAGTAGAGTTTAACGAGCTTTGATTGAACGTACAGCAATTTACTAAGTATATAAAAGTGGTGTAGCGACTTTCCATGGAGCTCAGCTCGACTCGGGGTACCAGGCGTGTCAGGATGGGTAGCTTCCAAGCTTCAAGAAACTGTTGAATACACGGTGAATTAGTTCGTGAAGACACGAAGTAGAACTAGACAGCCAGCAATACAACCATTCTGTCCATCCAGCATTTACACCCGTAGCATCCCGGTCCAGTCCTAGTCTTCCTGAGTAGCTTAAGAACTCATGAGTGTTCGCTCTGTTTCCGAGTCAGCGTGAGTACACTGTCACGTGAGCCCATTGAATCATCGTTTTCTGCTTAGTCAGTAAATCCTAAACTTTGCACAGCCTCTTCTTCGCCCTTTCATGAAACAATAATACGCTCTTCAATTCAAACCCTCATCAATCTTCAACACCCATTCAAAATATACACCTAAACTGATACTTTCATCAAAATACGAAGGATATTCATCCCGAAAATCACGAACTTTACGACAGAGGAGCTGGTCTACCGATCACGATAAGGACCAACCGACTAAGGTACCCCACGAATTCCACTGCTCCACTATGCGCTTTCCAACGCTCTGGGCGACAGTTGCCCTCTCGGCGGGCAGCCACGCATTTCTTCTTCCTCCATCCATCTCGAATGCCGATGACGATATCATCAACGCTTTGCCCGTCGATGCTGCCATCGAGGCAGATGGCAGATTGATGAGTATCGATTGCCCAGGCTGCCCAATCACTATCGGAGACTTACGAGGGGGATTACATGATGTGCAGGGTCCAAACAAACTCCTCCTGAACTTCTCCATCTCGCACGATGAGGATAAGGACCATTTGTATCTTAATGGACTGCGATTCTACCCTGTCGATATCGGCTCTGAACCTCCATTGGAACCCCTTACAGCCCCTCAACTGATCAAGATACCCGGTACAGCCTGGGCTGAAGCCGCTGACCCTGAACTCGGTTTCGCCTTGCGTGTTTCCCATGCAGTACCTTATTCTAAAGAAGACCAGCTAGATCTGATTACTGTTACTTTTGATGTCATGGAGGTTGGTAACACCTTTGTGACCGGAGTGCCAAGCGTCGAACTCAAGTTACTCGAAACACCAAGTGGGAAGCTTATGATAGGAGATTCACAAATTATTCCAGCCAAGAGCTATTCGGCTAGTCCCATAGACAACATACAAGAATGCACGACGCCTCTTTGCAAATGGAGAGCAATTCTTGCCGATCGCTTGTCAAAGCTGAAAGGTTTCACGGGCTGTGGTGGTAAAGCTCGTCCAGCATCAGAGAGACCTCACCACGGACATGGACATCCTCGCCCTCACGGCCATCATGGTAGCCACGGTGGTCATGGTAGACCTCATAGATTCCACCACAAGCATCACGGTTTCGCCAGATTCTTGCGTGGCATTGTCCTTCATATCTTCGTCCCAGTGGTTATTGGCATTGTTGCTGGGATCACCGCCAGCGTAGTTGGCATGCTCGTTGGAAATCTAGTTGTCCTCGTTTGGCGTCTTCTTTTCCGTCGTAATGCCACGGGCTATGCCAAAGTTCAGCAAGAAGATTGCGCTGTCGAGGAAGGTATAGAAGAAGATAAAAGTCTCATCCAACACCAAGGTCCACCTCCTGTTTATGAGGATGTTGTGAAGGAAGACACCGAGCGCCAAGGGTAAAGAACGAACGAGCGAACGAACCGGTACGACAATATGGCGTTGGGATAAGGTTGCAGACACAGTTTTTATGGGGATCTCGCTAGGATAATCACTCAGGATCGAGATGCGGAATGGGATCTTTTACCTGGAGTTATTAGCGAATTGCCGGGTTTAGGGTTTTTTTTACAGCACGCAGCTTTCTTTGGTGAATCAAATGTATGAATATATCAAGCAATCACTTTTTCATGGTACACAAGTGATAGGGGCTGTTTGGTATCGTCTCATGACATTGACTATTCTAATGTGCATGTAGGTGGAAGCCAGTAGGCTTTTGGCGTAGTGATGCTAACTTATCCAATCATTCAGAATGCATAGTAGTGATCGAATGATTTTGATGGGTTCAAACTGAAATTCTTGCCACTATCTTATCCTTACAATGTTGGCTCAGTAGTACTTCATTGGGGCTGGATAGTAATAGACCGTCGGAGATATATGATAATTTTATTAGACATGCCACATCTGGACCTCCGATGGCGTAACGTCTCTCTCTATGAATTTCTGCTTTCCCCATTATAACCCCAATCGACTAACGTCCGCACTGGTGGGCTTTCCTTGCATCATTTCTGCCATAACTTTTCCAGTTCCAAGACTCTGACTTATTCCCCACTGAAGTGTTGAGAGATTAGTAAATAATCAGTGCAAAGGCTTCTGCGGATCAGACAAACTTACAGGACCATGTCCGGCAGCAAGCCAAACTCCTCCATCCTCTGCACCTCTTGTGTTGACACCTCCCAAATCAGTATCCGGAATCCTCGCTAATATCGGCACTCCCTTATTTGTGACTGGCCTAAAGCAAAGTCCTTTCCTCACCACATCCAATTCGTTGTCCACGTCAACTTTCAACATTTGCTTCGTTACTTTCTTCAGTTTCCTAATCGATTCGTCCTCGATCTTTGATCCCGTCGCCAGCTCCGGTAATGGTATGCTCGATGAGTTCAACCCCGCAACATATATCTCGCCTGCTTTCCTGGAGAAGATTTCCGGCGAAAATTCATCCTCGTTACTAGCGAACACGGCATGACAGCCCTTTCCTTCGTCATCTGCATTCCAATACTCTGGTGCACGTACCACGAGCGAATGGCCTGCAAGACTTCTGATGGGCAATTTTAGCTTTGATTGAGGGAAGAGAGTGGAGAAAACAGATGGTGACCATGCACCTGCAGCAATGAGAATCTTCGTGCATGGTATGTCAGATTCAATCTGTGTAGCTGTGTCTAGAACGCGGATGCTGGAGATTTCATTGCGCATATCTTGATGTATGGAAATCCCTTGAGCAGGATGGTGCAGCTGCACGCCTCGTGAGATACAAGTCTCTAGGAGGAATTTGCAGAGCCTAAGCGGGTCACTACGCTAGGGTTAATAATTCTTCTGGGTATAACGATATAAGATATCTGCAGTGGGAATGCATACACTTGAGCTGTAGTTTCATCCCCACTGATAACCTCCAGGGTATCACCCCCAGCTGTTCTCAACCATCTGGGCCTACTTACAGCACCATCTTCATCAGCCACCAGATTCCTACTGGCACCATTGCTCTCGACCGCTCTACTACCATCTCCTCTCAACCAATCATCGCCTCTTGTGGCCTTCCCGTTTGCGCTTTGTTTCTGGCCCGCTACAAAACTGAAACTGGTACTCCATCCCCAGCCCCATTTCTCGCCTCCATTATACTCCTCAGCCAACTTTCTATGCTCCTCAAAACTCAGCTCACCTAGCTCGGCGCAAGCAGCTGAGAACCAGTCACGAGCTAGAAACCCGCCAGCGTATCCAGAAGCGGAGGAGAAAAGGGTGGGTGAGGGGTCAATGAGATGAATAGTTGAGGGCTGAAGACCCTGACTGAGATAGTAGGCCGTACTGAGACCTATTATACCACTACCGAGAATCACTGTATTTTGGGACATTTCGAATGGCCTTGCTGGACTCAACGTAAAGGACTGAGCTGTGATAAGGCAGAACGAAATCTTCAGTGCCCCGCACTTGATATGACGTAACTGATTGACTTACAGAGTGGAAGGAAGAAAACAGCTTTGGTGGAACGATAACAAGCTAAAGCTGCTTCACGTTTATTAAGCACTACAAGATGGGAATGCTAATTACTTAGAAAAGCGGTACATCGCGGCGCCGAACGTGGAGAAGTTGACAAATCTCAGCACAGTAACCGCAAAGTGGAATCTACCCCACCATCACTCACATCATATCAGAGCTTCTAAACCCAATCATAGAAACATTGTTCCCTCCACATTCTCGTCTTTTATACTACCCAGCATATCATGTCTCCTAAAACCATTCTACTAACTGGCGCAAGTCGTGGCATTGGATTAGCGATAGCACAGAAGCTCCTATCTCAGCATCATAATGTTGTACTTGTGGCTAGGACCGCGGGCCCCATGGAAGAGCTCAAGAAGCAGTATCCGGAGCAGGTGGAGGTTGTTGTGGGGGATCTGACCGACTTCAAGGTGGGTTTCCGATTGCACTGAGCTACATGGCTGAAGCAATTCTTGTTTTTATTTGGGAGGATGGAAAGGATAGAGGTCAAACACTCGCATGAGCTTTCTTTAGGAAAGAGCTGGCAAGAGAAGCACAAGTGACTTCACCAGTACTGGAAGATATGACCGCTACCATAGTCGTCAAGTATGCCTTCTAAATCAGAGTCATATGATCTATAAACGTGGTCAACCTCGAAATGGGTTTTTCATATTTCTATCACAATCGTCCAAGCTCTTTCTTACACAAGTGCTAACAGCTTAACATCCATAGATAGGATCTCAAGCAGTAGACACGACTATACAACGGTTCTCCAAACTTGACAGTCTGATCGTCAACCACGGCACTCTTTCCCCGGTAAAACGTATTGTAGACAGCACGCCCGAAGAATGGCGCACTCTATTCGACGTCAACTTTTTCAGCGCCCTGGCATTTGTTCGTATTTCATCTGTCCCTTTCCGCTTGGAAAGCATTCATTAACTGTCTGAATACAGATCAAGCCTTCACTTCCTCACCTCCGCACCACCCACGGTACCATCCTACTGACCTCTTCAGGTGCTGCCATTGGCGCCTACTCCACCTGGGGTGCCTATGGTTCCTCAAAAGCATCGCTCAACCACCTAGCCCAAACACTTAGCGTCGAAGAGCCACTGGTCACCACTCTGGCCATCCGTCCCGGGGTTGTAGACACCGAGATGCAGAAGGAGGTCAGGGGCTACTCTTCAGACGGGACTATGGACAAGAAGGACGCGGAGAAATTTATAAGTCTGCATGAAGGTGGGAAGTTGTTGAAGCCGGAGCTACCAGGCGGTGTCATGGCGGGATTGGCAGTGGGTGAAGTGGAGAAGGAATGGAGTGGGAAGTTCTTGAGGTGAGTTACTCACTTGACTTTTTCGATAGAATTGAACAGTGGAACTAACAAGAGAATATAGCTGGGATGACAAACTGTTGGAAAAATTTCGGGACTGAACACTGGTTCAGAGCAAATATAAAAGTTCGTGGGAAGAACAAGTCACATAATATTCCAAAAGACAATATACTTGAATTGAAGCCTTTCTACTATCCACATATTCATAACCAAATTTATATTTTAGATATCAGCTTAAAACCCGATATGTAATATAGATTTAGCTCTTAATCGTTAGAATCTCAATATTTAGATTATTTCAGATTTTGATCATACTTTAGTATTCAGTCCAAATAGAGGTCTTCTTTGGCAGGTTTGGTGTGTCGTCTTTTTTGGACATAGTGTGAGAGTCATGACATTGGGTCCAAGTCTAGAAGAACACCAATAAAACCTCACCAAGTACAAAAGTTCACATCACTTCTCTGGGCAGTGAATGGGCCTGCAACCAATGATTCCCCGATCCCCCAGCTCCATGAAAGTTTTGTTGCACGTCTTAAATAAGTAATTATCGTGATTTTGTTCAATTGATTTTGTGGAAGTCGTAGTAGATGCGACATTGCGACAAATGCCCTCGATTCTGCCCTTAGCATCCATCGCCGCAATCTGGGATCGAGGTTTTTGAATTAGATCCATTGACATGGAACAAAATGTATAAGATTACATCTAGTCAGCCCGCCGGGTATCATGCAAAAACGGCACCTCTCTTCCCATTCCATTGTCTCGTCCTCTCAGTCTCCCCCTCTCCTGGTGTTTGTCGCCGTCGACTCCGCGTTCGTCGCCTTCAGTTCGAACGCCCGCTAAGGTTTATTTTTCAATATACCAATAAATCAAGCCCAGCTCATTGCACAGATAGGCTGCTTATGATGCTCCTCCTGGCTTAGGACTATTGTTTGCGCTCCCACCTCGTTTCATTAGGCCTGCGAAGAAAGATGCAAGTGCTTCGTTTTGTACTTTGCCATCTGAGGAAGTCGCGCCAGGTGTCGTTGGCTCCGGTGATGTGTAAGCTTGCCGATCCTATAAAGTGTTAGAGTAATCTCATTTCAGCTGGTCATTCAGTAGAATACCTTTAGTCTCTGAAGCATATCATCGGCATCCACTTGGATACCTCCCATGTTGAACTGGACTGGCCCAATATGCTCACTAACTCGCCCCTCGTCCAGCTGCCTCTGGTCACCTGCGGGTTCGAAGTCACCGGATATCTTCCTCCCATTTACTAAGCGGTTACTGTCGACATTCGAAACATCTGCGCCTCGGCTAATCGTCTCTAGAATAGGAACCTGAGAAGCTAGGAAGCTTTGAGCATCCAGACTTGATACTTCCAGTCTAAGTCCCAGTGTTTCGGCAGAGGTGGCTTGCAAAGCATCGAGGCTAGGATCTCGAATAACTTCTTCGTATGCGGCTACGGCGCCTCCAGTTATAGCTCCATGGGATTCATTATCTCCGGATGTAGAACTAGCACCGTTGCCATTAGCTATAAGGCCCGGTCCTTCTTCGATATCTAACGACCACCCCTTGTTCACTTCTTCCACATCGAAACCTTCGCGGAGGACACGGATTTTGCCCCAGGAATCCCAATTAGGAGGCACGACAACCTTGTCTCGGTCGATTACGTTATGTCTAATAGGTTGACGTTTTAGTAAAGAGTGGATGCCGAGCGACGAGTGTATGAGGCCTTGTAGAGGACTTGTAACTCCAGGTGTTGTGTAGATAAGAGATGCGCCGTCTGGAAATAGTTAGCAGAAGGAATATACAAGGCCACAGGGAAACCAACGTTTCAGCAGAATAGTCCTCAAGGACTGCAGAACAAAGTCGAATTCGTCTTCTCTCCAAGACCGCTCTTTCTCCAAAGTTTCAATTTTATCAGCCTATGTATGTCAGCTAGCGAGCTTCAGATGGGGTATTGCGCAGGATGAAGCTAACATTTTGACAGACCACACACAGTGGGAGACCCAAAGCTTCTTCCCATTCACCGGGCCCTAAGGGTAGGCTTACGTCCCCTTCTGTAGCGGTGCTCCCCCCACCATCCAAAGTGCTTCCCCCGCGTCCCCTATCCCTCCAACTAATCATAACCTCCTCCATCTTCTCCTTGCAATCCTCGTCTAAAGATATAAGAAGAGGCCGTAACAAGCATATCCAGTCCCTCAATTCCCTTAGCCAGAACCACGGTTGCGACCAATCGAGGAGTATGACGATGAGCGTGTTCGGAATCGTTTGGGGTGTGAGAAGAGGCTGCATGAGAGGGGTGAAGGACGGTGAAGGATCGGCAAGGAGATATAAGGATAATCTAGCCAGAATATCTAGAAAGTCAGCACCGCATCAACAACCCCGGTGCGACAAGCCAAACCTACCTTCATGATCAGCATCCAAAACATCATGATATGTGTATCCCAGAGCGAAGTTATTCGCGATAGGAGGCTGTTTACTGCTGTGCCTATCCTGTGCCTTTTTTGTGTCATCGACGGATAAAGCTTCCAAAAATTCTCTTTGCGAATCTGTTGTTCCTCCTACTCCATGTCAATACCGGCACTCCTCTTTTCTCGCTATAGATGGAAGAACTGTACCTAATACAAGTATGTTCTTTTCCGGTAGTCGTTTACCACTTGCAACTCCGTCCAACATGGACGACCACATGTCTTTCTTCTCCTCATCTTCGCTAGATGTTGTAGCCTGCGTATATGTCGAAGCCCGGTTGTTCGCCATTTTGGCCGTCTTCCAAACGGATATTTGCTTCTCCTATGTTGTACCAATGACCATGCCCTCTCCAGTAGAAACGTTTGGAACTGGTGATTCGTTGCCGTCACCAGAAATATGCCCCAAAGTCCTCCAAGTATTAGGCGTATGTAAGAGTTAATTGTTTTCGAAGTTGTCGCATCCACCGTTCTAGATCCATCATGTTCTTGTATTGGAGAGAAGCTTCATAAAGTTGTGAACGTGAATCAATTCATGCAGGGACACGCGAGGCAGGGGCTAAATTTTGTGCCAGCCTCGCCATCTTCAAGTCTCAAGAGCCAAGGGCCTGAAACTTTACAACGCCGCCTTGTCTAAATTCTGAGCCGGCAGCCTTGCCTGTTTCCTTCACTTCTAAATTCCTTGGTAGAAAAGCACGAGATGAATACCATTCGACAAATTCAAGAGCTCAATAAGCGCGAGCTTGAGCAAGGCATGTAAGTACCCGATCAGTCGCTCCTATTCATGGGCAGGTGGTTTAATTCTTAGCTAACAAACTCATCCAGACCTCCGTCCGCCTCCTGGCATACAGACTATCGCGATACAGCCTACATTTACATCGGTGGCTTACCATTTGAGCTCTCTGAAGGTGACGTGCTCACCATCTTCTCACAATATGGGGAACCTACGTACATAAATCTGGTGCGAGATAAAGAGACCGGAAAGTCGCGAGGGTTTGCTTTCTTAAAATACGAGGATCAGAGGAGTACGGATCTGGCTGTTGATAACCTTGGCGGTGCTGTGATCGCCGGCAGAACATTAAGAGTTGATCACACCAGGTATAAGAGAAAAGAGGGAGAAGAGGATACGGGATTAGACTTGAGCGGGGACTTGAGTGGAAAGACGGCTGGGGATGAAGAGGAAAGAAGGAAGAGACGGAGGCTTAGCGGGAGTGGGAGTGAGAGTGAACAGGAGGAGCAAAGACCATTGTTGAAGGAGGAGAGAGAACTGGCGTTGTTGATCAGAGATCACGACGAGGATGATCCAATGAAGGCATTTTTGATCGAAGAGAAGAAGGAAGAGGTTGCGCAAGCACTGTCTAGAGTCAAGGGAGCGGCGAAATCGGAGAAGGAGAAGACTCATAAACATCGTCATCGCTCACGGCGAGATACGGAGAGGCATGCTGAGCGAGAAGATGGGCATCGTTCGAGGCATCGAAGTGACGGATATGATAGAGATAGAGATGAACGGAGCGAGCGCGACGATGAACACCGATCAAGGCACAGAGGCCATGGACACAACAGACACAGTGAACGGGATCGCGAGGATCGAAAAAGGTTACCAGAGGATGACCGTAGAAAAGACAGAAGGTCACGCAGGGAGAGATCACAGAGCGCGGAGAGACGGGGAAGATAGTCGTAAAGTCTTAATCTATGTCGTAATGCTTAATACACAATATGCAGGCTTAAATGCAAATATGATATCCATGATCGACAATCGTCCCATGCGCCTGAACCATCAAGGCTTCCTAAACCCCGATCATATCATCCCAACGCCATGCTGTCCAATGACCGATGAAACAAAACTGTATGGGCAACTATTCGACATTAAGATACCTCTTCCAGCCATCTCGTTGACAGTGACGTTTCCCATCTTCCCCCTCAGCAATAATGAATCTTTCCCAACGGCCATCAACGCCCGCTCCAAGGACTATCATGCTAGAATCGCTCGTCCATCCTACCACGCCCTTGGAAGGTTTAGGGCCTGCATCGCTCACGGTCAAAGGATTAGATGATGCAGAAAAAGTTTCGTCTCCAATGGTAAAGGGGGCCGAAGCAAAGGAGTAAATGTCGGAGAATACCCGTGGCATGAGCGGTATACGGCCTAAGAACCCCCACTTCTGACTAGCATCGCCTTCACTGACTGTCGGGTTGATGCCACTTCCACTACCCATAGAAGTCAACCGCCGATGACCAGTATCTGATTCTGATCGAGGAGGTTTGGATGGATGTGGTACATCAAATATGTGAAGCGTAGACTTGTCGGATGTTACAGCTAGAAGCTGACCCGACGGAGAGAAAGATATCGAGAAGATGTCGGCTGGGTCTACTCCTCGTCTGAGTTCTGCTATTTTCGCACAATTACTTGTCGCCCATACTCTGACCAACGTTCCCTTTATGCTACTTAGCTCTGTGAATGTAAAGAGGAGGGGGTCAAACTGACCTTTTCGCTTGCAGAAGCCAAGACCTCGCCATCTCGACTCATATCAAGGGCTCTCAGGGCAGTGCTGTGGGCTGGTATTATGGTAACATTGCCAGTACTCAACTCAACCACCTGTACTTGCCCAGCAGTTCTACCAGGAAAAACAACGCTGGTGGAATTCAAGCAGCAGAGTCCGTAGGGGTTGTTGGCGGTCTCGAAGGTACCCCAATGTTCCGGAGAAGTGCTGAAGCGGTACACCCTAACACTATTGAGAAGTGCAACCACTACATGCGTCCTCGAGATCCGGACACCCCGCACTGATGTGAGAACTGATATTTGGGTCACAATCTTCTGCTTCGCATCATCCCAGATGATCACCTAGAAGAGTCGTCAGTTGTGCGGCAACTCCAAGAACCCTAATGCCTCTTGCCTTATTTTGAGCAAATTTAGGTTGCTTGCCTCCGCCAATCAAGGCAATAAAGTTGGTCCTCCCAAGCATCTCCGCAGTACCAACTCCTGCGTTGAAATCTATTCCCATCAGCACTCATTTTGTTCTCGGCGTCTTGGGAAGGTGTACCTCTGGTAACTCTGAGCTGGCATGGGTCCGAGTTATATACTGTATTTTGGCATCAGATTAGGCTTTCCGTGATGGTTTGATGAGGGCTTACTGCGAAAACCAGTGTCAAGTCCAATAGAGAAACAGCTGGCATTGTCGTTGAAGGAGGCTGATAAGGCTGCGGTATTTCTCGAGCTCTCGATTGCTGGTCTGGTGTTCATCGTAGCCAAACACTGGTGTTTCTTCTGACTTTCCAAAGTCCCACAGTGTTTTTACAATTGTAGGGAAGGGCGATGAGAGATGTGTTTTGGAGTTAATAAAGCCAAGCCCCATGCTTTATATTCTACTGATTTTGAATCATCGAAATGGATAGCTATTGCGACAAGATTATTGTTGATATTCGAGATCATCGTGGTGCGGAGCTACGGTAGAACAAGGCTAGGCTATCGTCAGCCTATCACCATGCATGTGTCCGGTAGATAGCAGTAGAGTACCGTTCGTTTCCTATCTATGGTGGGAGTGCTATGCCGTATGAGCCAAAGGAGCCATATGAGCCACAGAAGACTAATAAATGTCGTCCAAGCTTTATAATCGTCTTCCCAGCATTTTCCACGTAGCAGAAACAATTAGTGGGATTTGGCGGGACAGGACATTGACGGTTTGGGGAGGGGATAAACAATGAGAAAAAGAGACGGCTTATTCACTGCGATTTGCTTCAAAGAAAGATTTAACCTCATGTCTTCTGCAAATATATGAATACATAACGCGAATAGAAAAATAGCCCGATCATTTAGCTTCCTCAGCCTCGTACAAGCTCTGCCCACACAGTAGTACACACCCATTCTACCAGGTAGGTAATCACCCACACATCTTAAACAGGCAAAGCGCCTTATGCAACCCGCGCGGTGTATTTCGCTAAATTATTCCCCTGACTTGAAGAAGCAACGACTTGTCGACCGATAGTTCACAGTTCACGAAAAGTAACTTCGCGCCTTCAATAGAGAGGGAAAGAACGAGAAACAATTATCCTCCATCAATTATTCTCTCCCTGAACTACATACCACACCGTCTATCACCGACCAATTTATCTCAGTTCGTGGCTTGAGCCTCGTAAACAACAGAAATCATGTCTTCTCCATTGAATGCCGTACGTTTGTCTCTATCCCCCATTCAATAACAATACCCCAAACCTACCCCGATTTCAGGATTTTCTGACCACCACCACCCCAGCAGTTCTCCTCTGGGGTTTGATACCTACATTTCGAAGTTTTGATCATTACTGACCTCAGCTTTTCGGCAGATTAAGATGCGAAGAAAGAAGAATGTGAAGAAGGGTATTCAGTTCTGTTTGATGGTTTGTGGTGCATCTGGCACAGGTACGACGGTCTAGCGCATATCTACAAAAGTCGCGCAGTAATTAATTCGATCCATCAGGGCGAACCACTTTCGTGAACACTCTCTGCGGCAAGAAGGTCCTCTCGGGCAAGGATGCCGACGATGCAGCAAATGCCCATGTTGAGGAGGGAGTTAAAATCAAGCCAATTACCGTGGGTGAGTAGTTCTAAAATTTGATCTACTTTGGTGCTGCGACTGTCGACTGACATTGTTTATTCAGAGCTAGAATTGGATGAAGAAGGAACCCGTATTTCGCTCACGATCGTCGACACACCCGGATTCGGAGATCAAATCGATAATGAAGCAAGGTAGGCGGGGAAGACATTGAAGCGATGTCTTAGAGCTGACAGGTCCATAGCTTCGGTGAGATTGTCGGTTATCTCGAACGACAATACGATGATATTCTTGCGGAGGAGTCTCGTATCAAGCGTAACCCTCGTTTCCGCGATAATCGTGTCCATGCATTGCTCTATTTCATCACTCCTACCGGCCACGGGTACGTCGCAACTTGACTCAAGTCCACCCAAGTTCTAAACTGATATGTATCATAGCCTTCGCGAGTTGGATATTGAGCTGATGAAGCGCCTCTCCCCACGAGTTAACGTTATCCCCGTCATCGGCAAAGCCGATTCTTTGACACCTGCTGAGTTGGCCGAGTCAAAAAAGCTGGTGATGGAAGACATCGAGCATTACCGAATTCCTGTCTACAATTTCCCCTACGATATCGAGGAGGACGACGAAGATACTGTCGAGGAGAACGCTGAACTTCGTGGTTTGATGCCATTCGCTATTGTGGGATCCGAGGACGTTGTTGAGATTGGTGGACGTAAAGTGCGTGCGAGGCAGTATCCATGGGGAGTCGTAGAGGTCGATAATCCAAGACACTCGGACTTCCTTGCCATTAGAAGTGCGCTCTTGCACAGCCATTTGGCAGATTTGAAGGAAATCACACACGATTTCTTGTACGAGAATTATCGTACCGAGAAACTTAGCAAGAGCGTCGAAGGTGGTAACACTGGGTGAGTCGAGCGCTATGTCTAAACCGTAATGTGTGCTAACATATCCATAGTGATGCTTCAATGAACCCTGAAGACCTCGCTTCCCAATCTGTCCGCCTGAAGGAAGAGCAGCTCCGTCGTGAAGAAGAGAAGCTCAGAGAGATTGAAGTTAAAGTGCAACGAGAAATTGAGGCTAAGCGACAAGAATTGTTGGCACGTGAGAGTCAATTGAAGGAGATCGAAGCAAGAATGCAGCGTGAGCAAAGTGCTCATCTCGAAGCTAATGGAACGACGGAGGCCGAAGCTTAATGGTGATGATGGATAGGACAATGTTTTAATGCGTGGAAGGATGATTGGAAGCAGATAGTGAGGCCAGTCGATTGCTGCATATGCTTTCGTTCGATATCTGGAGCTGGGGATTTCTTGATGCACGTCGTTGACGGCGCTGCATTCATTCTAGCTTCTGAAAAGCTAATTACGTATTTCCTTATTGACTTCTAATGTGCAGTTAAATCATTATTTCTTTCTTATTAACTTAATAACTCTGGTGATCAGCAGTCCATACCAATTCGTCAAAGCAAATGACAAACTTCGTTTTTTATAATGCTTTCAGTGAGATGTCAGCGCGATGCGATAATGAATTAAACCTCCAACTAAATCAATAGAATTGTGAATAAAATAAGATTTACAAGAACTAAGTTATTATAATGAATGTCTCTTGAAGTACATGTAAGCGTCTACAGTTCTTTGAGCAGGCAGCCACTAATATGCTATGAGCCTTGCCCCATGCTCGCCAATCACCATGACGTCTAACACTTACTAGAGCCTTCTATTATGAGCACAGCCATTCAACCTAACTTCCCCAGATCTCATTCAACTTGTCGCCATCATCAACCTCTTCAACAATTCCATCCAAGGTTCATTTTTTCTGTTGGTAAATCTCTGGGACTATCTTCAAGATGTCGGCAAATACCAAATACACTCCTGCTCCTCAGAGAGACTCTTTTGATGATACGGCTCATTATTCCCAAGCCCCGCCTTCCTATGCTGAGCCATCAGCATCTGCCGACAACGATGCTTTACTTGGAGGACCTAGAAGCAGTGAGGACAATATTCCAGATGACTTCAAGGTTCGCATTCAACACCAGAGGATGCAGTAGAGTTCTAACGAAGATCTAGTTTGGCGGCTCTGTAGCTGAAGCAACTATTGAGATTCGGATGCAGGTAAGTCGCCTTCTCTAATTATCTGCGATTGCGCATATCGCTAATAATTCATTCAGTTCGTTCGAAAGGTCTATGCGATCCTGTAAGTTTTCGCAATATCTACATCACCGGAACCGTCTTGCTAAACATGCCTCCAGCTCTGTGCAACTCATCGCCACGGCTATTCTTAGCTCAATCTCCTTCTTTAGCAGCTCCTACAAAAACTGGATTCAAACCAATACTTGGATGTTATGGATTTCGGTATGACGAGGAATCGCATCTCTTCTTTGCTCTGCTAACGTTTACAGCTCTTCGGCGCAATCGGCTTTATGCTCTTGACATACTGGAAACGAAAGTCTTATCCAACCAACCTCCTCTTCCTCACAGGATTTACGGCTCTCGAAGCCTACTCGATTTCGGTCATTGTATCGACCTTTGACTCTCGCATCGTCTTGCAAGCTGTATTGCTCACCGCTGGAATATTCGTTGCGCTCACTCTGTTCGCCTGCCAGACCAAGTACGATTTTACCTCATGGATGCCATACTTGTTCGGTGGACTATGGGCGTTGATACTCTTCGGATTCATGGCTGCGTTCTTCCCAAGTAACAGCACCGTTGAGTTGGCGTACTCTGGAATCGCCGCCCTTATCTTCTCCGGCTACATTCTTGTTGATACGCAACTTATCATGAGACACTACCATGTGGAAGAAGAAATCGCGGCTGCTATCAGCCTGTACCTTGACATCATCAACCTATTCCTAGCTATTCTCCGCATTCTCAACTCTCAACAAAATAATTAGGAGGTGCTATGATCAGGGAGCGAACATAAGGATGTTGCTGAGCGGCTAGGAGCGACGATTTGTAAAGGGCAGATTGAATGGAAGTGTTGACAACGAACTTGCTATTTGGGAAGCTGGACCTTTGGATGGGAAACGGAGTAATTCTTTTGTTCTTGCACCGTAGTTTTCCCCGTGTTTTTTCCTTTTGATCGAACGGAGTTCCCCTCTTTCTCTGAACATGTACTTAATGGGTAGTTATCAGTCTATTCGAAATAAAGTGGTACCCTATAAGTTATTTTCCTGCCGAAACTGTAGAAGCTATGGCGGGTCTGAGCTTTGATTGAAGTTCCATCTCCTATCTACAACCTGGGCTAGATCAAGGATGTCCTCTACGGAGTGTACAGTAGCGCCAAAGGGGGTCGAAAATTCCCCGGTCTTCATTTCTTCTTCGAGGTAAAAGTCTCGTTGCAGACTGCAGAAGGTTGCAGACTGGCTCGGTGCTCTGTACGTGCATGATTGGTACTTCTATGCTTCGTACTGGACACTTAGCGAAGCTCCTTTCTCTGCAAATAAAACCTCAATCTTTTAGGGTACGCACCCGGCACTTGACCTGTTTTGGGGGACGAGGGGTTTTCCCGACTGCCGTGGCGTGGAGCTAGAAGCTGGGATTGTAGTCGGATCTTCATACCATAAAAGAGGGAGAGAGATAGAGGACTGGAGTCTGGAGCGAGCGAAGGAATATTCTCAAGACGAGCGTAAGTCTTAGTATCGGAATATTTGCTCCATATCGTGCCATCATATGCAGCTCGACGGACGAGTGTATGTTCGTATGTGCACTACACTGTACAATCTGACTCGCAGTTCGCATTTGCACGATGACAGTGCGAGCAATATAATTCGTTGGGCAGATCCTCCAATCCCCGTTTCCCGCTCTCCTTCTCGGTCGAAAAACGTGTAAAACAAACCCCTTATGCCTCTCATGTTTCTGCTAAACTTGGAGTGTTATAAGTTATTACTCCACCGGATGCTACTATTCGTTAAAAAACCCTTCCCCTACTGCCCCAGCGCGCCCACGGAGGTAGTGCGAGCTTACCAGCTGTCCCCTGCACTTTTGCTCTGCAGAAACACTGAACACTTTGAACACACAAACGCACACTCTCCACCCTCCCTCACCCTCACCCTCGCCCTCACTAGTATCTACTTGTCTGCTTTTGAACGCTCTTGAAGTCTGAACACACGTCGAAATTCCTTTTTCACCGCCCCGCTCTGCCACATATTCCAAGATCACCCACACCCACACCACACCACACCCACACCCACTTCTACTTCCACACCCCCTTCCAGCTCTACTTGGCCCTTAACCACATTCGTTTGGAATTGAACTTGGCTTTCTCTATATTCTCCTATTGCTGTTCGTTTAAAAAGCAATAGGAAAGGCTGTTCCATGATCTATTCATTCCTTTGAACCTGCTCGAATCTGAAGGTCAATTGGGAGAAGAATCCAACTGTTGTTCATCCAATTGAACTTCCGATTTTCAACAAATTTCGCCCAAGAACCCACCCTTTCCCCTCCCCCTCACATCTCGTATCGCCATGAACCAAAATCCCCCAACCGTCGCGGCACAAGATGAATACAATGAAGTTGTGCAAGATTGGGCAAATAAACCTGGCGACAGTATTATTGGTATAGAACAAAACTTTCACAGCCAAACGCAATGTCCCACTCGACCTATGATAAATAAGAGAAAGGTCAAGAGGAAAGAGGATGGACCTCTGGAAATGGTCTGCAAATGGATCGTACAGCACCAAATAGGTATTTCCCCCCATCTCACTCCAAAATAGTCTGTCCTAACAGCTGGCTTTAGGGTTGTCCGTTAATCTCCTGATGCTCCTCTCCTTAACGCACCTCTGTTTCCCCAGAGCCCGCCGACACACCCGCAAATTCTTCGAGCTCTCGTACTACAACCCCGAGTCCGGCAGGTATTGCGCAGGCTGGAATGACGCTTGGATGGTGTTTTATTGGATCGTGGTCTTTACTGGACTTCGTGCTGCTGTCATGGATTATGTTCTCACTCCATTGGCTAAAATGGGAGGAATAAAAACGCAAAAGGATACGACGAGATTTGCTGAGCAGGCTTGGCTTCTGGTTTATTATTCGGTGTTTTGGACTCTTGGAATGGTATGTTATGGCTAGTCCTCCCCATGAGGAGGCCTCCGACTCATCTCTCCCTAGTACATATACATCAATTCGGACTACTGGTTGAATATGAGCGAGCTATGGACAAACTGGCCAGATAGAGAAATTGGCGGACTTCAAAAATGGTACATATTGGTGCAGTACGCATTTTGGCTGCAACAAATAATGGTTATCAACATCGAAGAACGTCGAAAGGATCATTGGCAAATGTTCTCGCATCACATTGTTACGACTTTGTTGATATTTACCAGTTACGGTTATCATCAGACGAAAGTAGCCAATGTAATCCTTTGCTTGATGGATGTGGTGGATATTTTCTTCCCAGTAAGAACCTCTCCCTATGACAAAACAAAAGTTTCTGCGTCACTTTGGAAGAAGCTAATCCTTTCATCCAGTTCGCAAAATGTCTCAAGTATCTTGGGTATAACACTCTTTGCGACTTTGCTTTCGGTCTATTCCTCGTCACTTGGATAGCTGCCCGTCACGTTTTCTATATGATGATTTGTCACTCAGTATGGGCAGATATCCCTAGAATCATCAACTACGGGTGTTATCACGGCAAGAATGGTGATATCACTGGGCCATTCTCGCCCCGAGATCGTTTTGGTCATCTATTTACGCCATTCCGTGACCCTGAAGGAACAGTTTGCTGGAATGACCAAATTAAATGGGGATTTCTGAGCGCCCTGTTGTTCCTCCAATGCATCACTTTGATGTGGTTCTGGATGATCATGAAAGTTGCCATCAAGGTCATCAGAGGGGGGGAAGCCGAAGATATAAGGAGCGAAGATGAAGCCGAGGACGAGGAAGAGGGCGTCAGCCTAGATGAGAAACACATCACAGAGGCGGTGAATCAATTCGAAGGCGAGCCTTATGAGGAAGAAGTGGGTGTTGAGGCACTGAACCTTAGAGGCCGGACGTCGAGGAACAGCCGGTATAGGAAGAGTTCTAGTAGTGCGAGTGGGGTAAGCATTCCGGGTCACAGTGATAGGAAGGAGTTGCTAGGAAGGATTGGGTGTGACAAAGGCGTTTGAAGGAATTATGTTAACCAGTGCTGTTTGTTACAATCCCATTTTTAGTTCTTTGATTGAAGAATCAAAAACTTGTGGGATGCTGTCGATTTTGGGACGTCTGCTGGGACTGGAAAAATGGGTGCGGCTTCGTGCGAGATATCACTTCTTTTTAAAACCTATCTGGGTGGCATGTGGGATGGATGAATGGATGGACGGGCCTTTCTTTTTTCGTGTCGGATGAAATGGTTTTACTGGGTAAAAGTACAAAACCATAATGCCAGGACAGTGCATACCCCATTTGATAGCAAGATATTCTTGAAATGCGGAAGACTAGAATTTATAGACGTTCGGGACCTCACTTGGGGTTATACACCAATATTTCATAACATCACGGCAACGAAGCGTGTCCGATTTGGGTCTGCGCCTCTAGTAGAGAAGTAGAGAGGAAGATCTATACATCTCGTTCTTCCAACCATATCTATTGAGCATTGCTTCTTACGCATTGGAAAGTCCACTTACAGTAGATCTCAGGAAGACATAAAACTCACAGAATCACAACGAGAATATAAAGAATTGCATACAGACGAACTTTTGAGATTTAGAAGCTTCCCAGGACTCCTCAAACGCTCCAAGCACCCGCCGCATACAAACATCTAAGCTGTTCACTCTTTCTATACTCCACCTGCCCGCTTTCACTATAGCTAATCTGCAGCGAAAGGCGTATCGATACGGTTATGCTGCTCACTTGCTCCTCCTTTCTTTACCCCGCTCCTCTATTACTTCATTGTTCTTGCTCCCTTGCTTGGGCTGGTTCAAGTTGCTCATTCAACGAATGAATCTGGTGCGGACGGCTTCACTCCACCTCATCTACTACAGAGACTGTACTGTGTCAATAACACCAGCGATAACAGCCTGTGTTCACGTGGACGAGCCACAAGAATCGAGTGCTGATCGTAAACCCCTCTACACGGGATCCTGTAGAAAGGACGGAGAGCGAGAGGTATATATGAGTTGGATCGCTCTATTGTTTTGTGTCCTAGATGACGTTCCTGCCGTTATCCTCGGGTCCGCATTCTACCAGTCGCTGCTTTGCTTCGCTTCGCTTCTACAAACATGCACACTGTGCTGATCTTCGCAAAGCCGAGCGAGGAGTTCTCATCGAGGAAGGACTGAATGGATGCGAGAAGTGCGAAGGGAAGGAAAGTGGGGCTGAGCGTGGGAGGTCGTGTCCCGAAGGCAACGAAGAAAGGTCGCAGAGCAGCACATGGATATGCGTTCAAGTTGTAGATTCGATGTAGGATATACCTAAGACCAACAATTGAACTGCCCTGACGAGAATAAAGTGAAAGTTGTTCTTAAAGTTTGAAAAAGATAGATATAATGTACATTTGGCATTCCCATAGTGCTAGCTACCACCAACTGATCCGGTTGCATGGCGCTGTGATTGCAGCGGCTGATGAGCAGCCAGAAGATCTCTCCGAGCACCGAGTTGGAACAACCTCCACTTCCTTGACCGTTTCCGCGTCTTCTGCATAATGTTTATTGATTCCGTCCGCCCATTTCAATTCAGTTTCCTCAGCCTTCGTTTGCCTTTAGAATAGAAGTTGGAACAAGCCAGACCAAAACCCCAACCTCCCTATCCCACCTAATGTACCTAGGTATGTAATATGAATGAAACAACGAGCTGTGCGCATCTGCTTGCTTCTCGCCGGTTAACACAAAAATAGGGCAAGGAGCCATGAGAGCTAGAAGCCAAAAGAAAAAAGAAAGCAACTGCAAAAAGAAAAGCAAAACGAAACCCTATCGTGACACATTTACTTGATTACATAACTCCGACCCAAAACCCAGGTATCCCATTTGTTGAGAAGGTTCTCTCCACGCGCTCAAGACTTCCGACCATTTCCCAGTACAAGCGCGTGGTGGTATATTGCTGTCTGCTTTCCATCGCCCGTGTTATCCTATAACAGGATTAAGTAATTCGAGGGTGCTATTCCGGTGTCTCCATTCTCCTTCTTTGCTTGCCACCATCTTCCGCTAACGTCTGATACCTCCAGAATTTCATGCTTTGCGAAACTGATCTCGTTCGCGTCGTCCGGGTTGGCGTCGTAGGAGTAAATCGCCTTCGCTCGGTATGGATATTCTGTTGGTGCAACTACTTCTCCTGCTGTAGGTTCTGAGCTCATGCCTCCATTTACTCCTAGGTTACTAGCACCATTGCCAAATCTTGGTATCGTGGAGTTTCTTTCTGCTCCTGCAGCCCCTCCAGGAAATCCTGCTACAGGTGATGATGTTTCGAAACCTCCCAATTGGGCTGATGTGTACATTTGTGGTGGGACATTTGACGAAATTGAAGTGTCCGGGCGACCATTTCCATAACCGTTTCCATAACCGTTTCCATAATTGGTAGACATTCCTCGTCCACCTGATGATGCTCGATGGTCTTTGTGAAGAGCGAATGAATCAAGGTATGCTCGCGGAACTGCGGAAGGCGTGGAACCGAAGTAGAAAATCCAGACAATCTGGATATACATGTCAGCAAATATCGAGGCATGCGTCCCACGCAAACTTACCGAAACCATTGAAAGAAGAATGTGTCCAGCCGCGCTGGCTTCTTTGGCCCCATTTGATGAATAGATCAAGGAATTGACGGATGAGCTCGTGAGTACCAGACCGGTAGCTAGGAACCCCACTATAGCAACATGGTAAGTTTGCGTCGTGTCTGACGCGATCACGACGAACACGCCGATGATGCAGCATAGCATATATGCAACGGTGAACCATGAGTAATTTGGAAAGCCGTCATTCCCTCCGTGTGATATTGTTGCTATTATCGATCCAATAAACGCAATAAACCATGCAAGCTGTTTGAAAGAACATGTTAGTCACAATTCATCGCAGATCGTGTTCATACGGCGCAGCCAGTATGAATCTTCTGAAGCACATACCATGGCAATGGATATGGTAGCCAACGCGAATGGATCTCCCAAAATATTATCCATACTCATTCCACGCATGCCCTGCGTCCTCCTTCCCTTGTAATCTGATTGTGCGTTCATTTTGCGTATTGATGGCGAGTATAGTGATCCGTATGATGGCATAAGGAAGATTCACAAAACGTGGAGCGGACGTCGAAATTGAGCCCGGCGAATGATTATTGTCGTGAATATGGTAGCATTCGATTCAATCGAACGGTCGTACTTTCGAGTATAAACAGAAGATAAAAGAGATAAATCAGGTATTGAAGAGTTTCATAGAAAAGAATAAAGGTAATGTCGTCAAAGTGGTGTTTCACCTGCAGTGCAGTGACCGGAATATGGAAAACGTCCCGATAAAAGCTCCAATTGCGATCCGATTCAAGTCGCAATGCTTTTGCAATATCGTATTATAGCTAACCACAGTCCAGCAGTAGCAGCGAGCTTATTTGAAGGTAATGGTACTATCACCACTTGCGTTGTTGAGAGGGCGGGCGGTTATGAGGGCTGATAAAGTGGGTAGTTCGTGCGAATGTAGATGAAAAGGGATGGAGGTGCAACAGTACGAGAGTCGAATTGAAAGTTGGTCGGGTAGGTAGGAAGAAGGATTGTGTACGAACGGGTAAGGTAAGTTGGGGGGGGAAAGGAAGAGTAGAACGAATTGGGGGTTTGAGGGGTGTGAAAAGAAGTGTGTGCAAAGTGAAGTGCAAGGTCCTGGTCGTGGACGAATAGGAAAAAATGAATGGATGTGGCCAGGAAGTACAAGAAAGGCGCGAAGGTGTGGACGTCAGGAAGTGAAGGGAGGGAGAGAATGAGTGGTATTGGACGAAGTTTGAACGGAGTTTGTGGTAAGGTGGTGGTGGTAGTGGTGGTGGTGAGACGCACGCGAAAGCGATACGCAAGACTAAGGTTACGGTCCAAGGACTTCGTAAAGGACTACGAAGTACAAAGGCTACTTTATCGAGAATTGTTTTACTTCGCAGTTAATTTCGTACGCTCGACGCTCGTACATTACGGCAACAGTCCAGGCCGATTGAAGCGATGCAAGTTTGCGACTGATAGGGCCCGGCGGTATGTGCAAACAATGCACAATAAGTCAAGGTTTATGAAGACGGTCGAGGCTGTGCAAAGCGCAAGGAACTGCTTTGAGATCTTGGGAAGTTGGAGCTGAGCACGAGCACGAGCACGAGCACGAGCACGAGCACGAGCGACGAACTGCGAACTGCGAACTGCTGCACGAACACGGCCCTGGATTAATATGAGGTCTGACTTATGCAAGCACGACGGTAGAATAGCGAGCCAAGCAAATGATTGAAATGATCTCTCGGAGGTGAAAATTGGAGCTGCGGATTGCAGTTTCTGGCAATGAGACCTGGGGGTATAACAGCCATGGACGACTGATAGTTGGTGACAATGCCTTTGAGATGAAGATCATTCATGCTAGCCAACGTATCCGTTAGATCTTCAAACGCTACGCTCTCCGCAACGGTCTGATCAGCTTTGCCTCTACGCAGTCTCCAAGTCTGCAAGTCTCCAAGAATCTTTCTCGAATAGGATACATGTATGTAACTTGTAACTTGTACCTGTACGAACGACATAGCTCGTCTACACAATTTCCTTCTCCCCATTCCCACTTTCCACTTCTCCCTTCCCACTGCCACTTCCCAGGCTACCCGGTCAATTTCCCCATATGGTACCTGAGCAGTGGATACAATGCACAATGTACTTACTTCGTACTAAAGTACTTCGGAGAGTCAGCCCAGCCCACTTACCACGCAGTAGTCTGGAATCTGGAATCTGCCATCGTCAGGTCGGCGCATCGGAACCTGTCAATCTCAAGACTCAGGGTCTTGGGTTTTTACTATTTAGCTGTACCTCATCATCCATCATTTATTCTTCTGCCCTACGAAAACACTCCTGCGCCGCACATGTCGTACAAGTACAATCCTTTCAGGATCCAAATCCTCGCCCTTATCCTGTAACTTATCCCACAAGGCAAGAAGAATTTAAATCTTTCATCTCAATTGGCTTCAACAAGGATCATTGGGCGATGCAAAGCTCTGGACTTTTTGATCGTCCATCGTGCCATCCACGTTTCATACCTTGCTGAGCACTTGGTAATTCAACAAGCTCCTGAATTATGATTACTTTTTACCCGTGTTCTTTTCTCAACTCCAGTGTGCGTACACACAGACCCTCGACTTTCTGCAAGAACTCCATGTAGAACTCAGGAGCTTGCAGCCTGAGATGCTGTGTTCCTGTGCTCAACGGTCAATGATCATGTACAGGACCAAAGGACGAATGAGAGAACCGGCTTCGATACTTCCGGCGGGACTTTGAAGCACCTTTGACTTCCGACGTGCTAATTCACCAGACATGGAAAAAACCTCACCGAGTAAATTGATATATATAATTTATCATTAAGAGGTATTTGTTTCATCGAAACCGGCTTCTTTTCGCCGATTCCGCACTAATTGCTTCCATAGGACCGTTGCCCATAAGCATAAAAACATCGATATTAGCGCCAATTTCTCTCGCCAGCCAATTTCTCAAGTCAATAGCGATGAGAGAATCGATGCCATATGTATGCAAGGGCTTGGCAGTGTCGATATCCGACTCAACCAGTCCCAAGACTTGGCAAATCTTGTACGAAAACCAGCTCGTTACTAACGCAGTAGCCTCGTCATCGTTGGTGTTTCTCAGAGCTAGAGAAGATAGCTCTAATCGTTCCTCGCTTTCCACCCATTGGACTGGTTCGAGACGACCTGGTGACTTTATCTGGAGTTGAAACTGGGTATTCGGAGAGATTTGGCACTCTACGTTCTGGCGTGGCTTGATTTTGTGGGCAATAGTGTTGCCCATGACCGTATCTGGGACAATTCTTTGAGTATACAGTAGGCCATCGGAAGAAGCAGAGTAGTTAGTCTCCAGATCTTCAACACTTGAGTACGCCACTCGTTTCACGACATTCACTATGACAGGAATCATCCCCTGGTCATCTTGCCCTGATATTTTCTCCAGGGATAGTGTTGCAAATTTCCGCGTTGAGTTTTCAGACATTAGTACACGACCAACACCTTCGGCGAGATGGTTTCTAGGCTCGAGATCTCCTGCGATAGCCCTTGTGATCCAGAGATGGGTCTTTGATCGGGTGAGGATTGATTATATGAGAGAATAGTCTGCTTCGCTGATACCATCCAGAAATATGGCATCTAACTCAAGAAGAAAAACAGTTACAGCCTGCTCGTGCTTTTCTTTAGCTGCGAGCTCTGCAAGCGTGTATATGCGACTTTTATCGAAGACATTCGGGAGGAATGCTTGCTTCAAAGCTGCACCAGCAGATGACTGAACCTGGAACTTTCGGTCCACAACCAAGGCAACTTCCCGTGAAATTTTCTCGTGCTCAGCTGGGTTGCGCCGGATTGCAGTGGTTATGATAATGCTACTGCACCGGCAGGATATGTCTTCTTGCCCTGGAATCTCGACATCAACGCCAGAAAATCCTGCATTCTGCAGATTTTGATGCCAGTGTTCTACCGTCAAGCATGGACTGTGCGTGGAACGTGGCTCATGATCCAAGGGACTCCACCAGCCTTTCAGCAGGCCAAATACCAAACCAATGGGAATGGCCTCAGGAACAGTGGTTTCAAACAAGAGCAATTTTCCACCAGGCTTAAGAAGCTTGTAAATATTGGACAATGACTGATGAACGTCATCGGTCGCATGAAGCACGTGTGATGCTACGACGAGGTCGTATGTCCCTCCTTCGAAAGACTGAGCAACTACATCTTTTGAGATATCGCAAATGCGGAAGTCCATCAGGTCAACATACTCATGGAACTTGGCACGTGCCTGAGCAAAGAATCCCGCCGAGATATCTGTGTAGTCGTATCGCGCCCATTTCTTGTACCCGCCACGACTCATTGTCTCCAAAAGGCACAAGGTCTGACCACCGGTACCAGCACCAACTTCCAGAATATTCATGGAAGGATTTTGAAAGCAGAGCAGCTTAATGTAAGCAGATGCAGGGTAGGCATGATGCTCGTTCGCAAGCATTTGTTCGTAATAACGGTCAGCTAGACCATTGCTGAACATAAGATCGAGTACATCAACCTTGCCCTGGAGGATCTTGATCAGATTACGGCCAATATGCATGAAGAGGAACCCGTCGATCCCTGACTCTTCGACTTGAGAAATGAGGCTTTCTCGGACAACTGTATTTTTGCAAAGTTCTTGGACTGCTGACTGAGAGATCGATAGCTCTTCATTTTTAAGCCTTCGTACTTGAAATTTCATCCAATCAACGTATGATTTAAAATGACTCTCCGCTGGCGGAAAAGGATTTTTTTCAATAAATGCCAAAGCATCAGCGACGAAACACATGATAGACATTGTTGTTGACTGATAAATCTCGACTACATTGGCTGGTTGTTTTGGCCTGTCCCGAGTGCAGAAGAGAAACAGCTGCTCGTTGCTCATCATATCGAGAGCAGGCTTGGAAGCGACTTGGGTGAAGAGCATCCGTGGTAAAGCGCCTGTTTCGTCCTGAAACTCGGTTTTTTCAATGAATACGGTCTCCAGGCCCTCAAAGCAGACGAGTGGCCTCGCAGACCCTTCTGGCATGGGCATTCCAATAATGTCAGCTGTTGCACCTTGGTGTCCATGCAGTTTGCACTTTGCGGCAGCACGCACGTTCCCTTCTTGTAAACCCAAGCTGCTGCAATTCACCCAAACATTAGCAATGCGGCTTGGGACCATGGTTGGCAGATCGCTTTGCATTTTGCTCAACGCCGGTACAATTAGCTGTGCAAAGCCGTCAAGTGTCGCAGGATGTACAATATAGGAAGGAGAAAATTGAGCTTCATCCTCAGACATCCACGACTGAGTATTGACTTCTGCGATAGCCTCTCCATTACTTCCCAACATTAGATGATTGAGATTCTGGAAAGCTGGCCCATAGACCACAGTACTTCCAGTATCCATCCCATAGAGGTCTTCTTCCGGTCCTCGGCAAGCGCTCCGAGTGTCTTCGATCCATTTTTTAGTATCCGCCATTCCAAAAAACGAGGACACCTTATCGAAGTCTTGTTCGTCAGTTATAGCTTTGATAAAACCGTTACAACACTCAGAATATATGTCATTATCCAGCACAAAAAGCCGGAACTCGGACCATGAACGGTCATTAGAAAAGGACGACAGAGTCAGCTGAACCTCGACTTTTCCAGCTTCTTCGGAGAAACGAATGGGATGTGAGAAAGTTACCGTCTTGATATGCATCCCTTTCAAGCAAGATGCGTCTTCCATAAGTTGCTTGAGACCTTCCATGGCCATGACCAACATGCCGGATGCGGAAAATATGATTTGACCGTCAATTCTGTGGTCTTTCGCCCATGGAATCTCGGCAATTCGCATGACATTGCGCCACTGTGCTATTCTAGGGTTCCAGTCTAAACTCTGGGTCCCCAAAAGGTCGTGTCGAGCGAGATGACGGAAGCGCAAGTTCTTACTTAAGCGACTCTCAATCCAATATGACTGCTTGCGGTTGAACGGATACTTAGGCAGACCTGCGACAGCCGGTCTTAGGGCATCATCAAGACCATTAGCCTTCAAAATGCAGTAAATATTGCCAACAGCATTTAACATGGAGACAGGGGCATCTCGATTGCGGTTCAGGGATACAACGTAAATTGGCTTCTTGGGGCCGGAGAAAGTCCTCAGACCTTCACGGATAGGGCTTTGTAGCGCGCCATGTGGACCGATCTCAAGTAAAATACCAATCTGCAATGTCTTTTGAGCTGGTTTTCGAAGTTGTTTGCGAGGGCTCTTGTTTATTTGAGCCAAGAGCTTTGAAAATGCGCCATCGAATTCTACAGGAGAGAGGAGGTTCCGTACCCAATAATCCGCGCTGCTGGCATCTTCTGGAGACATAAAGTCTTTTGTGACCGAAGAAATCATAGGACAGGATTCAGAAGTTCTCCTCGCATCAAGTCTTCCCAATGCCAGGAGATAATCATCCGCAATTGCCTCCATAAAGTGTGAGCGATAGGGAACTGTACACCGGATCTTCTGCGCGAAAACTGAATCAGCCTGAAGCCATTGCTCAACAACTTTGAGCTCTGCAGCATATCCAGTTAACGTGACGCTCTTCGAGCTGTTAATGCACCCTATTGCAACTGCGCCAGATGTGCCGCAATGTCTTTCCAGTCGATCGAGGTAGGGAAGGACGTCTTTCTGAGATAGACCAACAGCCATCATTGTGAAGGCTCTCGTATCGTTCGCGAGATGGGAAGAGAGTTTACCTCGCAGGTATGCAATCTTCACGGCGGAAAACCGCGACAGTAAGCCAGCAGCATATGCTGCTGCAATTTCTCCAGACGAGTGACCAAGTACCACGGATGGTGTTATGCCAAAGTCCTTCCACAGATCCACAAGGGCTATCTGGAGGCATGTAGTCAATGGTTGACTGTATTCCGGCGTATCTATCTGCAGGTCACTGTTTCTTCCTCGAATAATGTCGAGTAGTGACCACTGGCAGCCAAGCTGGCTCAAACACATTTCGGACTTTTCCAAGCTATCCCTGAAGACGCCGAAGTCAATTAGTCGCTGACCCATGCCCAGGTATTGTGCCCCTTGTCCAGTAAAGATGAAAGCGACGCCTACGTTGTTGTTCGCCTTGACAGGGTCTGTAAATACGGTGGTTGTGTTCTTGTCTGGATAGCAAACTGCAAAGCTTCTCCAGAGAAAATGATTCCGCCTCATTGCCAGGGTGTGAACCAAGTTGTCAAAGTTCACCGAGTCTCTCTGGATGTGTTGGTGAAGGGGTCTCAGAGAGCGCTTGAGCGCTCGATAATTCAGTGGCAGAACAGACGAGTATTTTTGGATTTGTCGAATTAGGCACGCTTGTTGGTAGTTTACATGATTCGATAGAGCCGTTCAGCATGTCTGGCAAGCTTTTTCCAATGGTGAGTGTAGTGCTGCTGGCCATTGGATGTTGAACAGTTTTGTGATATCCAGATAGACCGTTGAGCTTTAGATAGTGGTACGCATCATCGAGGATTGCTATCGCGTTTGTTCCACCGAAGCCAAACGAGTTTACCTGAATTGCCAGCATTAGCACCGATTGGAATTCGGGGTAGGAAGTACTCACACAGGCTCGGCGAAGACTTTTCACCGGCCAAGGGACCAAGTCGCGTGGGAACTGATAATGTGAGCATAAAACAACACAAGAAAACCGAAGTCTCGGTACAGATACTCACGTGCAAGTTGCGTCGATCTGCATTTACTTGTGAATTAAGTACATCGAATCCCGCAATGGGGGGAACAATTGCCTTTTCCAATACCAAAACAGCTTTGATTATCCCGGCTAGCCCACTACAACCTCCCAGATGACCAATGTTTGCCTTCACAGCACCGATGTACAGTGGGTCATCCATACTTCGGCAGGAGCGAAAAGCTGTACTGATGGCGTTCGCTTCAATGGGATCCTCAACAGGTGTGCCTGTTCCATGAGCACTGCAATGCCTTCCCCACCTATAAAAATCATGCTTTAGTTTTTGTTTTGTCCTGGGTGCACGCTTGCGCCGACGAGAGCTCATGGCATCAAATAAAGCGGACCGGATAAAAAGAAAAGGAAACAATGATTGATTTTCTTACGCGCATAGCCGTTGGCACGCTGGTCGAAACTCCAGCAGCGGCCGTCTGGGGACAGGAAATTGAAGTCTGACATCATTTTCATGAAGTTTGGATGATATACAAAGTTTGCTCCCCCCACCATGGCCTAATAGTAGATCTATCAGTCAAGTATCAATGAAGTGATATAGCTGTTGGTAATACTAACCATGGACGAACTGCGAGTTCGCAGATCATTACATGCCAGATGTAAGGCGAGAAGACTACTCGAGCAAGCTGAATCCAGGTTCATGGATGTCCATTTGAAGTTGAAGAACCAGCTTAGTCGGTTTGCCAGCATTGAAGGAGCGATTTTCATTGCTGCATGTCTTTGTTCAGATTCGTAGTCTTGCTGCAAAATGCTCAAATAGTCGTTGGTAAAGCACCCCGTATACACGGAAGTGTCTGATCCAGCGCACTGTGCCATCGGAATACCCGCGGAATTCGTGTTAGTTGTGTATATTCCATGGTGTCTAAATCGAATCACTTACCGTCTTCCAAAGCATGAAATGTAGTTTCGAGCAATCGACGTTGCTGAGGATCCATACGTGCTGCTTCTGCAGGAGTGATTGAAAAGAATGGAGCATCAAAGGAGCCCAAGTCTTCTGTCACAAAGTTGCCGCATCTCAACAGTATCTATCTTTGATTAATTTAGGGCAATCACGATCCTCATATTCGCTCACTGAACTGGGGCGGTTATCATCTGGATGATAAAACGCATCGATGTTCAATCGCCTCGACAGATGTGGCATCCTGGGGAAACTCGAACGCCAAACCAATAATGGCACATGGCAGAGAATCTCTCCCAGAGTCAGTTCCTTCCATGATGCGGATTGCTTATCGACACTTGGATACAATAATGAGCACAAAAATAGATAATTTCAACCCGTTTTAAGTATCTTGGATAATATCTAGAGGCTCCTTGCTAAAGGGCAAGGGCGCACTCACTATTTTGCTCATCCTTCCTTTTTCGGGCAATATCGCGGCCTGTTGCATCGAAGAAGTGGTGATGTGAGATTCCCCAATCAAGGAACGCCTTTCTCCCAGGGCATTTCTTTACTGCGAGTGGGACTTGGAATAGAGTGTAGATACAAAGCGTTAGAATGAAGTGCAAGTAAGGCGGGATTTTAGATCCGATGGTTAAAGAATTGTCCACCTGGCTACTGGATATTAATTGACGATTTTCTGCATCTTGGTTCCCCCCCAAATTCCATCTAAAGTATTCTTGGCCGGTCGACATCTACAGACATGATATCTGCAAACCCAAGTCGTCCTTCTTGTTCCAAATTCAAGATTCTCTGTCTTCACGGTATAGGAACCAATAGCGAGGTCAGTTATACAGCCCATTTTGATTCGTCCAGTGTTTTTTATAAGTGGTCTTACCAAAATTTTGCAGATATTCGAGGCTCAGACCGGTAAGCTCTACTCTACCGAAGTACCTAGTCTTCGGGACCTGGGATAAGTAAAAGTACATGTATACTAACTAGAACACACCACCTTCAGCTCCACTACGGTATGAGATGGGGACTAAGTACGACTCCGACTTTGTTGAGGGGTCATACCACTGGCCAGCGGCTCTAGGCATTCGAGACGTGTTTGGAGATGACCAAATCTGCTATTCTTACATCGATGGGTAAGCTTCAAGCGCTCTGTCGGCAGTGAAGGACCTGACCGAGTACGTCGAAGAAAATGGCCCATTTGACGCTGTCCTTGGCTTCTCGCTCGGTGCGGCCTTGCTCGCAACGCTTTTGCTGCGCAATGACCGCAGTCAATTACGAATCAGATCAGCTATCTTCTTATGCGGGACATTGCCCTATAACTGCCATGAACTGGAACACGGGAATAAGCGCTATATGCAGGCTGATTGCATGACTGAACGCACTAAAATCCAAATACCCACTGTTCACGCATGGAGCCCCCAGGATGTGGACTATCCGGGGCAAAGCGAACAGTTGATACGCATGTGCAACGAGGAAAACAGAATCGAAATTCAATATAGTGCTGGACATGGTGTTCCTGCAACAGGAAATGGATTGTTGGCTATTGCAAATGCGATACGGAAAATCATAGCTTGATAGAGCTTTATCTAAGCTGTTCCCCTCCGATTTCAAACCGAAATCTTAACCTGGTGGATAAAAGGGTAGTGGGAAAATGGGCAAAGGTCTCCTTCGGGAGACCTTTTCCATAATTGCGGGGTTGTGGGTCGTAATGGGTCTATGAATTTGTATGTATTACACAATACTTCGTATGAGGGAGACATTCCAGCGCATATGCGAAATTATATCGAAAGACCTAGATTCGCGGCGCGGAAACACGCGCGTTCGTTTAGTAGTGGCACACCAAGAAGCTATACGGCCTACTTGTTATAACTTTCTGAATTATTACACTAAAACTACCTGAAAAATCGCACGAATGTTTTTTCAGATGTACAGTCGACATTAACTTTCAGATATCAAAAATCTCAACTTCTTTAATTATCTCGAATTAAAAGCACCTCTCAAATCTGTTTTGGTGTGCCACGATTAAGCGACGGCGCGTAGCAGATATTAGAATGCGCACGGACCATTTCCAACTGCATATTTCCGACATCGTTTTTCTCCTACAGCATGTAGAGAGACCCTAGCTTATGCCATCGGCTTCCTTCCAGTAACAGTCCATCGTGTAAATGCCCAACAAGAGCCATCCCTAGTTTCGGAGGCCACCTCGGGTAACAGCTCTTTTATGCCCTGCGCCACCTGCTCATTTTGGGACTTACGCGCAATCAGTTCATGGATGATCAGATTACATTCATGCATGGCTATAGCCAGGTGCGGCGCAGCATCGCGCACATCAGATTCGACCTCCTCCAGTCCAGCACTGGAGAAGAGACCCGGGAGCTTGGGGACCCAGGTCGGACTGAGTCTGGAGTCTTGCGGTTGAGATATCTGCATGAGGCGACGCAATGCATCAACCTTATTGTCGGGCCTCGTCTTCTCGATGCGGAAGGACGATACATCAGGTTCGCCCCACTGGATGTACCCCCCTGGCTCTGTGACCCAACAGTTAGAATGTTTCTGAACATGCACACTGTGTTTTGAGGGTGGGGTCGAAGAAGGCTTGTATGCCGGAAGTGGTATGCCGGAAGAGAAACTCACTTGTCAGCTTTACGAGGCGTTCGAGAACCTTTGGGATATCGTCATTCTGCAAGACGAAGGAGAAGTTCCGGATATGCACCACATCATATTGTTCGACAAGATCCTCCGGGACATCTTTCATAACATCCCATTGACGAAGGGTTACATTCGCCGGCAGCCACTCCGATGGTGGCGCCGCATCGAAGGAAATGTCCAGCCCATCTAAGATTGTCGTTGGCGGTACCCGTGCCTTTAGGTCAGTGAGCCAAATACTTTCCAGCTATCAGCACAGTCTGTAAAGAGTACTCTAGAACAGGATGGTATAGGATCATATTTACCCTGTTCCTGTCCCGACATCAGCGATCCTTAGATGCGACTGCTGAGTATCCAACTTCGGATGTACCAGATAACCAAATAGTTCTATCCAGAGATAGTGCTGCAAATTTATGCTTGGATTTATCAGTATTGCACAAGTGGCTACTGAGCGAGGAATCAGGGCACACGAACCGGTTATTGTCAACGAAGTCTCGTGTGAATACATAGTCGGTTTTCGAGGCCATGGCTTCGACAGTAGGTTGGAATAGGTTGGCTTCTACCAAGATGCAATAAGAGTTTATGGATTTCATGCGGAACAGCACCAATATTTATACCTACGTAAAGGTCTTCAATGTCAATGTCACAAGCGATCTGGATGATACTGCCGAGGAAAACAGTTCACCAATGTATGTCAGTGTCATGTTCATTTCTTGCTTGGTGCCAGTATCTCCAGGTTCTTGCTTACACACAGAAGTTCTGTGCCTCATGCAGATCAATGTATTCACAGGCTTGAACTGAGATGGATCATTCGGTGCTGTATCACAAGGGTCCAAGGTGGCACGAATATATCCTTGCTGAAATATGCACCCAATTCCCAGTAATATGCATCTTGTACCAGTTTCGGCGACCAGAATTTGATTGACACAATCAACTGCAAACCAATATTCCACCTGGGAGGAGAAGATATGAATGGAGAAATGGTGTGCTCTCATGTTTAAAGGGCCGGGAGAGGGAGGTAATTGGCGCTGATGTGTGGCCTAGCTACAAGTAAATCGAAAAAGTGGAGAGGGTTGCAGCGAAAGGAAGGTGAGTGGGTACAAGAATTTTTCTATTGGCGAACCATGTTTCGCTGACTATTTCGGATAGTAGTAAAGACTACCAAACAGTTGCTACTATGGTAACTTTTAGTAAAGTGTTTGCCTTGAAAGGTACAGCTATTCCGTCCCCACACATGATACTTCGATCTGCTCGGCCTTATATGCTGTGAAACAATTCAGGGTTATGAATGTGACAAATTTGAGGCTCAATTTCCCAATGCTGCAAGGCTGTTGCTACTTGTTTTTCCTTTTAAATTGCTTGGCCGTCTTTGGCAACACTTTCTACTACAAAGATTAACTTCGATCATCCAGCTCTTGTCATTGAGGAAGCCATGGGCTTTGTTGAATTTCCTGTCACGTCTGAATCTAAGAGATTACTAATTGCAGCTTATATTTTCCAGGTATTGACGTTAGCCATTCTGGGCCTGCGAATTGTAAACAGGCTCGTCCAAAAAATACAACTAGGCTTTGATGATATCTTTGTCATTCTTGCCGCTGCAGCTTCAACATCAATTGTCATAATCTTTACTTTGGGTGCGCCAGACTCTCTATCCCTATTCTCAAACGACATCTACTTACCAATTCTGAAGTGGCTAAAAGTGGGCTCGGATACCCGATTGAGGAAACCCTTGTGAATTATGAATTTGAAGGAAAGGTAAGCAATCATCGCTCTGAGGACTTTGCATACCAGTAGCCATATACAATGTCATTTTATCATCTGGCTAACTTGAACATGACAGACAAACATTGCTAATTCTATTTTGTACGCGATTGGCATCGCTACATCTAGGCTGGGCACCCTATTCTTCTATATTCGCGCATTCCCTCATTGTACCATGCAGCGGGTAACTACAGGCTTTATGGCTATATCAACTACCGCCATCGTTGCAATTACGCTCTGGGACATCTTCACATGCCGTCCTGTGAGTTTGAACTGGGAATTGGGGGGAAAAGGAACGTGTGGCGATCGTAAACCGCCGTACCAGGCAGCGTGCATCTTGAGCATCTGCAGCGATGTCATAACCCTGGCTCTTCCCATGCCATTGATATGGGGCCTCAAGATGAAGCGTGAGAATAAAATCGCTCTTACGTGTCTCTTTGCCTTTGGATTAAGGTCAGTACTCATCGTCTAATATCGTTCCCTGATACTTTCGAAAGTGAGACCACACCTGGAACTAATCACAAGCATATAGCGTTGCGTCTATAGCCTCATGGCGCCTTGAAGCAATAAATAGGTAACGTTCTCTATCTCCTTAATTACTTAATAACTTCAGTTTCTGGGTTTCAGCCTTAAAAAACCATACTAGATCCTGGAGTATTACTCTCCTCCTAGTTTGTAAGCGCGTTGGTGAGATGCACATGCTAATTATGACTAAACAGTGATGACATTGCGAGATCTCGAGGTGAGGTTATTTTCACCGCAATATTGGAGACGGACCTAGTGATAATTTGCGCCAGTTTGCCAGTGATTTATTCTTGGTTTTCCAAATTCCTCCCGAAAAGATGGAGGAATATGCCGCCGAGTGTAGGGCATAGCAGATATGTACAAAATCCGATTCGTACATTCGGTTCCAGCGGACGTAAGGGCAAGATTGGTCTATATTCCCTCGAGGACACGGTGGACAAAGACAACTATAGTGCTCCCCTCACATCCATATCTCGAGCGGAAGAGGAACACACCGAAAATATTCCGCCAAGCATTATGGCGGACAAAAGGAAGATACCATCGGACTCTGTGATGACCAGGACAGTCAGGCATTATGATAGTAGAGGGGTTGCCAGAAGTGAACATAGTTGTGGAGACGAGTCGGAGATTGAACTGGTGCACAGCGTTCCTTCCTAGGTACTTTCGAAGTTGATGGGGCTCCAGCGCTAGCAATACCAATGCTTGTGGCCTTGCACAAGACAGACAGCGTGACGGCTATTGTCAAGATATATATGGGAAAAGCAAGGAACTAAGGGGCTAAGTGTCTCGAGCTTTCCGAGAGCTTCAGGTTACAGTGCGGGTCAAAGTTCAGTACTTCACTGTTCTTACCAATTTCATAGCGAAAAGTGTACATATCAAATCCAAACCCCGTTTCTTTTGCCATACTCCGAACGCCTCCCGGCATATCTCATCGTGGCTGGTGGCTTATGCTTTCGCAAGAGGGAAGATTTGCGGACCTTGATGGAAGATGCGTCAGTCCGAGAGTTTTCCTTTGGAAGGCCAAAGTACTCCAAGGACTTCAACACATCCTACGACATCCCAAGCTCAATGCAAGTGTTCGTGTCATCAAACCGTTGGACAAAGCATCACCAATAGTTATCATGCGCTAAATATGCCTATTTAGATACGTGAAAGTTCTTCCAATCTGATAGCCACGGCGAATGCAAAAAACATTGCGCTTAGACTAACAACTGCTGCTTGAACTGGAGGTAATGATCTTCATGTTTTTGCATTGAGTTGTGATCATACAAAACATGGCACAGAGGTGTTTGTAGCTTCTATAGCTTGCTCGGACTGCTCCATGCTCACACCCATCCCGAGACACGGATCATACAAGATCCTGGGCTGTTCCATCTCATCGGATACAATGATACAGCCTTGCAGTAATCGTTTCATATCAACTGACTGTAGAGACGATATATCGTCTTGGTGTGTTGGTATCACCTGAGAGCGTCGATGTTCCTAATTCATTCTCCTGATGACGTCCGCCTTGATTCCGGAGCCAGCTTGACCTGTTTTCTCACCTACTCGAAAGTCCCAAGCTTCACACGAACTTAACTTCATGTTACCAGAACAAATATCTCACCATCATGCTATGTCGTCATCTAGTCGTTTCACCAATGCTGCCCTTCGGACCTTTTGCTCCACTTGCTCTACTCTTCCTTCCAGCTCTGCCCAGCTTTCACCAGTTCGTAGTATATCCACAGCATACCAACGCTGAATGACCGCTGCTGTTCTCTGTCTCAGTGCCGCCATGTCTGCACTTTGTGCTGCTTGGAGAGCTTCAACTTTCGCGACCCGTGGTTGTAATTCAATAAGTTGAGCGGAAACCTCTGCTGATGGGACTGGTACATCAAGAATAGAAGTCAATCGTGAGGCAGTTGATGGATATGAACTGGCAGATGCTAAGATGATCGATAAGATACTTGAGGTGTCAAGAGAAGTAGGCAATTGATCAGGGCTTATGGATTGGAAGAGGTCGGGGTATTTCGCATCTAGGAACTATCAGCGATAGTATTTTAACTCATTGATACTGTGATACCCACGCAAGTGTAGTAGATCTTGGATGACTCTGGATTTCGAGGCAAGTTGGTGGAGAGTATGCTCTAAATTTGAAAGTCGTTCAAAGGCAGATGCCTCCGAACTTGAAATAGCCGCGCTGTCAACATGACCGCAAATAGCATATTCTATTCTCCGCAGACGTGCTTCCAAGAGATCGATTGTCTCCACGGCGGTCTTGTCGAAGGTATTATCCATTGCCGTAGACTTGCATCTGGTATTGGGCGGTGTTTTATGGAATCTGGGGAAAAGGAGATAAAAGTTGCATTGGTTCTGCAAGGCTGAGGATAAGGTTCTTGGCACCGGCAACGTCCGGTTAACACCAACCGCTGCATAACATTAGATTAGGTGCGATTAACATCATATTGCGCAACGGAACATCCGCTCTCAATTATTCCATCCATCTGTTCTATAATCACGAATATCTGCCGGAGATAGTGATACAATCGAAATTAGGGTATCTATAGAAAGGGATTTCTGCGCAGTTATGCATGAAGGAATAGGAGCTTAGGACAGTTTTGCGACAGCTTCTCACACGACCGACTTTTCGTATCGACGACGGATCCTACGAAACACTGGAGGAAGCAAGAGAGGGAGTGGCATTATAAGATGTCTTCGTACGCTACGATCGGTGGCCCCAGCGGCACTTCCTCAGACTCTGGTCGCAATCCACGGTAAGCATGGCGGAGTAAGAGAACAATTGGAGTCTGTAGACTGATCTCTGCACAGGAGGAAATCAAGTCGCATTATCAAGGAGCTACATCTAGGACATGGCCAGGCATCTTGGCTGAGCAGCAATGTCAATCTTCTTAACACAAGTATGTTCTCCGCGGAATTCTCCTCCGAACTTTCGCTGACGTACCCCAGTCGTTGGTGCCGGCACACTTGCCATGCCATTAGCTATGTCACATATGGGAATATTACTCGGGACGATTGTTATACTATGGTCTGGTGCAACCGCTGCGTTTGGATTGTATCTGCAATCTAGGTGCTCCAGGTATCTTGACAGAGGAACATCCTCTTTTTTCGCCCTATCCCAAATTACGTATCCGAACGCGGCAGTTATTTTCGATGCGGCTATTGCTATCAAATGTTTTGGCGTCGGAGTTAGCTATCTGATTATTATTGGAGATCTGATGCCAGGAGTTGTGAGAGGCTTTAGTGAGGGAGCAGAGACCGTACCAATCCTTATGGACAGGAAGTTTTGGATAACAGTATTCATGTAAGCTCGTGACTTCTTCACTCGTTCATGCCCCTTTTGCTGACTTATGTATAGGTTTGTCGTTATTCCACTGTCCTATCTGAGACGCTTGGATTCTCTGAAGTATACCAGTATTGTGGCTTTGATCTCTATCGGGTATCTTGTAATCCTCGTGGTATATCATTTCGTGAAAGGAGACACAATGGCCGATCGAGGGGAGATTAGGGTTATCGAATGGGCTGGAATCATCCCAACTCTACAGAGCTTCCCTGTGATTGTCTTTGCCTATACGTGCCACCAGAATGTGAGTAGACCGCTGCTATGATGACACTATAATATTCTGACGTTTGCAGATGTTCTCTATCCTGAACGAGATCAAGGATAACGCACCAAAACGGTTGGTGCTCATTGATAACGCCCAGTTTTCTAATCTGCTAACTCTCTTTTCTAGCACAACGAGCGTCGTCGTCGCCAGTATCGGCACTGCAGCCTCTATCTATGTCCTTGTCGCCATCACTGGTTACCTGTCATTTGGCAACAGTGTGAAAGGCAACATTGTGGGGATGTGTAAGTGATTATAACCGTACTGGCACTAGCAGGCACTAACAATCCTAGACATACCATCTACCGCTTCGACTATCGCCAAGGCGGCCATTGTCATTCTCGTTATGTTTTCTTATCCGCTTCAAGTGCACCCATGCCGGGCATCAGTTGATGCTGTTTTGAAATGGCGTCCAAATTCTCTCAAACGAAGCAGCACACCCCATGGCTCGCCCGCGCGAAGTGCCCCTTTACTAGCTGGTGGCACGGTAAAACCAGCAGCAAGGAATGATACAATCAGCGAAACCAGATTCGCGATTATTACCACCGTCATCATTGCCTTAAGTTACTTTACAGCTGTCACCGTAGCATCACTTGATAAAGTCCTTGCATATGTCGGAAGTACAGGGAGCACAAGTATCAGTTTTATCCTTCCGGGACTCTTTTACTATAAGATTTCTTCCCCAGACTCTATTCACCACCAAAGATTGACCAAAGAGGACGATGATACCGACCCTGATGACGACGAAGAAGAAGGCCTCCTTGGACAGTCCGCGAAAAAGGCTGTACCTTGGCGCAAAACCATTCTGCGAAAGCTTGCTTTAGCACTGGCCATCTACGGTGTATTCGTGATGGCCATATGCCTAGGGACGAACTTATTCTTTACTGCTCAAGGGCATTAGAAACACACACTTATTTTATTTTAAATTTTTTTTTTGGGACGACAAATTGGCACAGCGATTGACACGGCGTTTTAGCGATTATGATATATGTGACAATCAAAATAGTTAGAGCATCGACGGTGAATAACCATCACCGCATTTTGTAGATACAAATATGAAATTGGACACGGCCTTTAATGTATATTCAGTCTTCATAAATATATGATACCTTTAAAGAGAAGAATATCATTTGGTGATTCGTCTCCCAACGCCTTTCCGTGAAGAATGACATTACATCCATCTATGACCCTTTTGTACGGAAACTAACATCCATCTTCAGGATTTGTTCCATGATTCTTCCGCATATCATACACATAACCTGTCCGCCCATCCGCACCCAGTACGCCAGGCTTTGGATTTGTATCCATTTCCTTTTTACATGGTATCAAGTTCGAAGCCTGAACAGCCACCATCACCTGTACATCCTCGTATCTGATCCTGATGGCCTTCCGTTCTTAACATCCTCAGTTTTATCACGACCTCGTGGCACTCTTCCCCGGCTCCATTGTATTTGGCTTATATTTCGGTTCCAGTAATCCCACCTAAAGCACCCATTGTTAGTCTCCAAGCAGTCTCAGTTCCCATCGTAGCCAGCCTAGCTATATTGCTCCCCATTCCCTCTTGAAATCGACCTCATATGCGTCCCCCATCTGAACTGCCCGAAAGCCACAGGCCAGAAAACAAACCCGCCCATAAGACTCAACTCACCATGCTCAATAACCTCCAAGCCGTCTTGGTAGGCTGCGCTCCCACTCCCAGCCAGTATTTCGCTCTCACGCTATCGAGCCGTATGTCTTTGAACTTCTTGCCTTCTCCATCCGGCGGCAGTTTGGGGATGGGATCGTATGTGCCGAGGACTTCGAGGGGGAGGGAATTGCGCGCTGTTCTGTTTGTACAAGGTCAGCTTGAGATGTGCAGGAGATTCATGCATCTTGCTGATAGGAATATAAGAGGGCGAAAGGGTTCAATTAGACAATGGTAGGAAGATCTAGGGAGGATTGAGATATTGGGCCGATTGAGGCATGAGAAAGCCGTAGTGGAAAATAATACGAACCGTGCTTGCGCAACAACGATATTGTAAAATGGTTCTCTTTTGCGACCGAAGCGGGCCAGACGGATGCGTAAGACCATTGTTGGCGGGTGTATGGTAGTTGAGATATCCTGGGGCTTCTCGAATGACAGTGATGGGGAGGTGGAGGATAAATTATTTCGAGAGTTCGGGAAATCTACGGGTAGCGGATTTTCGTTCGGCGGGGCGGGATAAGCGGGAGGTGGAGAGTGGAAGGAGGGGCAAGAGGGGAGGTGGGTGGTGATGTCAGTTTGTTTGTGAGAAACATGGTCAAAAATAAATGCGATATCTCGAGCTACTTGAATGAAGTACTAGATATTTATAACGACACATAAAATCCTAAAAGACCACTTGAAACTGATTTACTTTTTACACCATCCAACGTTTCGAATTTCATACCCTTCCAGAATTACGCAGACATACGATTTCATAATGGCAGCGAAAGTAGGCGCAGAACCCGCTCATGCAATCTTTATGACATTGAGCAGAGTTAGTGCTAATGAGTTTGTAGTATCTCACCGCAGCCAACGCAGCTGCACTGGACAAAGATCTCATGTCAATTGGAGCATTCTCCCTTGATCAACTGATGGAACTTGCTGGGTTGAGTGTTTCGCAAGCTGGTTCGATCACCCTTTTCTTGTTTGTTTTCTTCTTTTCTTGTTTAAGTACCATCATTGCTTTTCTTTTGATCTGTATATACATGGTCTTGCAAGTTCAGTCGAATGTTGTTGCCGACTTCCGGGCCTTCTCTCACACGAATGAGTACTTTCTACCGAAGTAGTGTATGGAAACTAAGTCTCGCACCCATCTGGACAGTATACCGAGTTCATCCACCAAGCAAGGGAAGAAGGATCTTAGTAGCGTGTGGACCGGGAAACAATGGTAAGTTTTCCATCTCTCTGATCCCAATGCAATCGGTCATGAGCTTAGTAGGAAGCTAGGTGGCGATGGTCTTGTAGCAGCACGACATCTATGGCAATATGGATATAAACCGACAATCTACTATCCGAAGCAGGGAAGTAACGAACTTTACCAGGTAAATAGGCCTTTAGTCAATCTCGCGTTCGGATGACTAACAAAAATTTTGCCGCAGCGTTTATCAACCCAACTCAAAAGTCTCTCCATTCCCTTCGTCGACGATTTCCCATCTGCTCTCAAGGAAACCGATCACATACTTGACGCTATTTTCGGTTCGTCCCTGACTTCCCCCTTCTTAGCTCACGAAATATCCACTAACTACTTCATCCACTAGGCTTTTCATTCTCCGGAAGCGTCCGCGAACCCTTCCAATCAGTCATCACCGCCATGGAAGAGACTTCTCTCGCTGTAACATCTATCGACGCACCTTCTTCATGGGACATAGCTGAAGGTCCGCCTTCTTCCGGTCCTGGTGCTAAGTTCATGCCCGAGTGCCTGGTTAGTCTAACGGCGCCGAAACCTTTGGTCAAGCACTTTAAGGGGAGGCATTTCTTGGGTGGAAGGTATGCATTTTCTCATTATTGTTCGAAAACGTCAATCAAAACTAATGGACTTAGATTCGTGTCACCTGAAATAAGAGAGAAGTACGATCTTCAATTACCGGAGTATGAGGGAGTAGATCAAATTGTCGAAATGCCGCTCGAAGGCAATGAGAAATTGTAAGTTTACGAGAGGCATATGGCAATGAAAGTCTTAAAATGTGTCAAATGCTATATCTACCATGCCGTATCATCAAATAATCATCATACAACTCATACAATCGTAGCACTCATGGTTGAACATCCGTTTCACCTCTAAGGTTATTCCTCGTGCTAAATAAATGTTAACAAGAAACGATGAGAGGATGCTGGGCAAAGTTAAGACATACCTCCTCAAAGAGAACAAGCACTGTTCCGGCTTTGCATATATCCTAATTCGCGTCAGTGAGAGCGCATTCATAATATAGCCATCGAGCTTCAATTACTTACCCCTTCCTTATGCACCAACTTCGCGACCACTCCTTTCTGGGGCGATCTAATCACAGTCTCCATCTTCATACTCTCAATCCTAAGAAGTGATCCGTCAGCATTTCAGTTTCCATCAAGATCTGAAAATGAGGTCCTTACACAACCAAAGCCTGGTCCTTTTCAACCGCATCTCCTTCCTTTACCTCATTTCTCAATACCTTACAAGGCATTGGTGCTAGAACGCTATTTGCGACATCTTTCAAGCCCAGTGCCTTTTCGAACCATTTTGGAGTCGCCAATTGCAGTTGGATCTGCCTTCCGTGTTGGAAGAGTGTTAGCTTGTCATCTTGTCGAATTAGAGTAGTCTCAATTCGAGTGTGCGGAAAGAACGTTGAGATTTTGGAAGACTGTGGTTCGCAGATGACATTTGGGTAGGATTGCTCAAACCCCGATCCTTTGACTGTTATGTCGAAAAGATTCTTTTCAGACTGATTGACAATAACATCGACTACTTCTGGTTTTTCTCCTGCTGCAACTGGTTTGGTAAAACTAAATTGACGTTCGCTGCGAGGGCTGAATCCAAGACCTGCACCATGTGGACCTAAAATTGAGTTGGAGCTGCTTGAGGTAAGTTCTTGGGATAGAACTCCAAGCGCAGCTTGCACGAACGCTTCCGGTTCGATTTCCTCGCTAGCAAACAATTCATCATGGTGTTTCTGGATGTAGCCAGTTTCCACATCGCCTTTAATGAATCCAGGACTCTTGCAGATCTTTTTTAAGAACTCAATATTGGTACTCAGTCCAACAACCTCATAATCTTGTAATGCCGCATAAAGTTTTCGAATGCCAACTTCTCGAGTTGGCCCGCTGACAATAAGCTTTGCGATCATACCATCATATGCAGAAGAAACAGTGTCGCCTTGGACAAATCCGGCGTCAATTCGGACACTCTCCGATAACTGAGGTGTGCGTAGATGAATAAGTTTACCAGAATCGGGCATGAAGTTCTGACTTGGGTTCTCTGCGTAAATACGAGCTTCAAGGGCCCATCCACGCTCCGATATTCTTTGCGCGATCTCGGCTTGATTGAGCGGTAGAGGTTCCCCGGCAGCAACTTTGAACTGCCAGGATACAAGATCTTCTCCTGTAATCTCCTCAGTCACCGGGTGCTCGACTTGTAATCTGGTATTCATTTCCATAAAGAAGAACTCATTCGTGTCGTTGTCGAAAATGACTAGATTTCGGGTTAGTAGACTATGATGCCTAGCCGTAAGATGGACTCACATTCTACGGTTCCAGCACCTTCATAACCCACAGCAAGAGCTGCAGCACGGGCTTTCTCCCAGAGATCTTGTCTAATATCTTCTGCTAAATTTGGTGCCGGTGCTTCCTCTAAAATCTTCTGATGTCTTCTTTGTAGACTGCAATCTCTCTCGCCAAGTGCCACCGCCTGACCATGCTTATCCGCGAAGATTTGTACTTCAATATGCCGAGGGGTAGCAATGTATTTCTCCACGAGCATCACATCATCACCAAATGAATTCCTACCTTCACTCTTCGCACTCTCTAGTTTCTCCAGAAACTCGCCCTCGGTCTGGGCGATTCGCATACCCTTTCCACCACCTCCTTTGACAGCTTTTACCATGACAGGAAAACCAATTTGTCGCGCTTCATTCAGCAGATGTTCCGGATCTTGGTTATCACCATGATAGCCAGGTATACAAGGAACTCCAGCCTTCAGCATGATATCTTTACTTCTAGACTTATTCCCCATGGCCTCGATGGCTTTCCACGGAGGGCCAATAAACACCAAGCCCTCCTCCACACATCTTTTAGCAAAAGCCGAGTTCTCACTCAGAAACCCATATCCAGGATGCAATGCCTCACAGCCTTGCTCCTTAGCTACAGATATAATTCGTTCGCCATCGAGATACGCATTCGCAGCGCCGAGATTCACCGCGAAAGGACTCGAGAGTGCATGTTGAGAGTTCGCGTCAGGATCTGTGTAAATTGTCGTACATCGAACCCCAAGATCTGAAGCGGTTCGTCCGACACGCAGAGCGATTTCACCACGATTGGCGATGAGGACCGACGTTATAGGTGTGATAGCTTGGGAGGTTGAGTATTGTCGAGGATGGGAATTGAGGAGAGCCCGAGCTAGAGCTCGAGTTCTGGAGGCGGAAATCATTTGGAATTACATCAATCCAGGGGAAATGGCTCCTGAACCTGTAGATATGATTGAGGACAAAAGTCAACTTTGAATTGTACTGCAGCACTTAAGGAAAGGGTTATGAATCTCAACCGATGGAAGCCGGTCTCATGCGGGGCCCCAGAATTCAAGAGCCGAGGAGAGCTAAATTGAGCTCCAGGGAGGGAGGCCCGCAGCTATTGTAATCTTACGTTTAGTCATAGCACACAAATTGGCATGCGGAAGAGAAAGAAATCAAGGCAAGAGACTGCTCTCCGCAATGAGCAACGACACTTCATTTGCTAGCAAGATATATTTGGCTCCTTACTTGCCTATAAACTACTTACATAAGGGTCTTGTAGCCCCTCCACTTTATATACATAGTAAATTGGAATCTAATCGTAGACCACACGAGCGCTGCAACTCATCGACGCACTGTTTGAGCTACCTATCTTCTGCCCTCGCATAGACATATTCTAGTGTTTGAGAGTATACGAAGTGTGTTGGACTTGTAGCTATCGGCGCAGCCAACTCCAAAGAGCAACAGTCAACGTAGAATTGTACCAAGCTTCAACTCATTGGTGACTTAAATCCACCTTTATAGACCTTGGGTTAGAGGAAAGGAAAAATATGAAGGATTTCACCAAGAAATGTAAGTGTCGCTACAACTTGGATATGGAAAAGAAGATTGTTCACCCGCCCATTCCCCACTCCCCCCGAAAATATATATAGTAAGTCCCAGATACGAAATGATACCCAGTTGCGCCGTGCTTCTTTCCCAAGTCTTCTCGTGTTCACATAACGCCCAGATCAGTCTTCGTCCTCACTGTTGTGCCCTCTAATGAGTTCTTTTTTTAATTGCAAGATATGGTTTATCATATCCGTGAAGAATTCTCTTCTCTAAGCCCTCAGAGCCCGCAGTCTCTCTCCTAGCCCATCTTCCTCTACTTCCGTAGGACCTAACTTCACAGGTGCCGCCGTCTCCGGAGTCTCCATTGACTGCTTCAACTCGATACCAGCGTCATCTGCGACTTGATTCATTAGTCTATCTACGTCTTCCTGTGGGGTCGCAACTGCAGTCGCGGATGCGGTTGCGTTTTCGTAATAGCCTGTCGCAACATCTAGGTCTTCGAACTGTGTCTCAAATCGATCCATTACTGCGGAAATCTGGTTGAAGCAGACTCAGTCAGTTCTCCGCCGATCCTCTTATAAAGCGCCAAACAAACCTTCTCTAAATCCATAGCTTTCATAGCTTGATCCATTCCCTTGACCACATTTGTCATACTGCCCGTAACCTGCCTCATCGTGACAGCAGTTTGCACTCTGCTAGCCACGGCATCGATGCGACTTGCGAGGCGCAGTAGATTTAATTTCTCGTTTTGTTTCCGGATTGTATTCTGAGCGTAGATCTTCGCGATATCCGGATGCCCCTCCTTCATCGCCTGAGATGAACACAAGTTAGAGATGGCGGGTTTGAGAGTCGGCGGATAGGAGCGGCGGTACCTTTTCGAGTCTGGCTTTCTCTGTTTTCTCATCTTTCGCAGCTTTGTTTGCTTGACGGTTAAGCTGCTTTGCTGTGAACTGTATGGAGTCTCAGCCTGCGACCACCGGTTGTCTTCTAGGGCAATGGGTAGATAGAGCCTTGGGTGGATGATAAGGCAGATGACGTACCTTCAGATTGAAGAGCGCTTTCTCGAGTCCCGACATGGTGCTTCAAAGGTTTGAAAGAAAATAGAAAGCGAAGATGTGCGGTCTTTATGTGATGTTTTAAGTATGGTGAAATGGCGCTTGGGAGAATTAGCTGGAGAAGTGCTGGTTCGTGAGTCTATAGCGGACAATCTAAGTAGCCTTGTGAGTTTCCGACAAGCCTGTGATCTGGGTGGGGCTAGCAGACTACGGGCGCCCACAAGTGTATAGATAGCAGATAATATAGGAATTTCCTGTGCCTCATTCACGAAAGTTCAGGACAAAGTATTCAGTCCATGATTCCTTCATGCCATATAAATTTTGGTTAAATGTCTTAATCATCCTGTCATCTGTATTTTTGTATATTCTCATATCTAAATATCACAACATAATGCCTCCAAAGCCCAAGCTTAACGTACAAAACTTTCCTCGTCCTCCTCTCCTGGAGAAGACTCCGCGCCATCTACTGGTGAAGCATCAAGGCCATACTATTGCAGATACCAAAGATGCTTATTGGGTACTTGAAACCTACCATTCTCCCAGTTAATCAACCCACTCTATCATCTAACCACAAGCATTAATATCATAACAGCCTACTACCTACCCAAATCATGCCTTACATTACCTCTGAAACCAACCACTAAATCGACATTTTGTGAATACAAAGGCTGGGCAACATATTATTCTATATCGCTACCTTCAGATGACCAAGGAGATGAAACAGAAGTGTCCAACAGGATCTGGTCATATGAAACGCCGACGGAGAAATACAGGGACATAAAAGGCTACGTCAGTTTTTATGCAGGACCATGGGAATGCTTTGTGGACGGAGAGGAAGTGAAAGCACAGCCTGGAGACTTCTATGGGGGATGGACAACTAGTGAGCTCGAGGGAATTATCAAGGGGAGCGCAGAGACAAGATGGATGTGAGAATGGTCCTTGGTCATTCACCGTGTCGAGTAGGGAGTTTCCCACCCCGCTCCCCACGATGATCAGGACAAAAAGTCTCGACGAAGGACCTGCCGTAGCAACTAAGCGCAGCATGTAATAATAATCTTTCAGTGGAATACAAAAATTTGTGTCCTACGTAATCTCGCCTGTGGCCAAGAAACAGGTCAGTTCAGTAAAGAGGAGAAGAGAGCGAACAAAGAAGCAAGGGAAGAGATCGAAGAAAAAGTAACAGATAGCTCAAGAAGGACTGTGAATCCTCACCATTTCTAAGATGATTGTCTAACAAACATGATACATATGTAATTCGACGACAGGCTTCGGGGTTCCCAAAGTCCGTGGTTATTCACATGGCCACTGCCATGAAATGAACATTCAGTAACACCGTGACCCATAACGGGGAAATTCCAGCATCATGCGACTTAAGTCAATTAAATATTACATTTGGTAGTGCATGACACACCAACTGCGTTGTGATGAATGCCAATCATGACCCCGGAATGGTTTTGCATCAGTATTGACTGCTGCTCTGATACCAATCTTCGCTACAACCATAATTATAACGTCTCTAGCACGCACCAAATAGGACTAGGGTGGCTTTCACGCAGCACGCCCAAGCTCATTGTCATCCACATGAAGGGATGATGAGGAGATCGTTTTCCCTCGTTCTTCAGGAGAACAACCAAGAACAGACTTTTCTGTTGTTCTCTGTAGACTATCCAGTAAGAGACCAAACGCCAGGGTGATGCGCAACCTGCGAAGGAGTGTCTCCAGGGAGTCCAAAGGCCTCGCGGCGCGGCATAAGCTAATTATAGTGCAGTGAAATGACACAAAATGTAGATTTAACCCTATTAGAACGCCATGTGTTGCTTTGGATAATCAAAATCCAACCAGAACTACAGCAAATGACTACCAATCTTCTGTCGTGCTCCAGGAGTTGCCCGCGACCATTGAAAGACTGTGAGAATGGTTACTAAATGGGAATCCAACCGCGAGAATAGAGAGCTGATGTGACCTAAGTAGCGAATAGGCCGGTCGTTGGCTTCTATTCCAAGGGCCGTTTCTAAACCCGCTTGTCTGGGTCGAGAGGGAATATCCGTCTCAAAACGATAAGTATCGATTGTTTCGAGTCCCACTAGGAACACGAGTGACTTGCTCCTCCGCATTTGGTAGATAAGGTTCAGGTAAGGCGTTCCAAACCAAGTAATCTGGGGACCAGCCCGCTCGCTTTCCTTCACCTATTGGGCGCTTGCACTTCAGATGGACAAATCGATACAATTATCTGACTAAGTATTCTATACTGTTGACGATCTGATTTCCTTGGAACGTCTCAAATATAACACCGAGAATGACTCGGGCTCAGGTGTTAGTAGAGAAACCATTTTCGCATGTTGAGTGAAGCTTTGGGGACGCTTTCTTTTGCCTGGCTTCCTACTACATTCAACAGTCGGAGAGGATGCTGGTCCTACATCAATGAACTCCTTGCATTGTTTTAGCTCGTTGACCATAGGTCAGTGAAAGTTAACCAGAGGACGATGGGGTCGAATATCAACCTCGATGTCTAGCTTGTAATCGTGAAAGGGCGTTATGATCCGTTCTCGTCCCGCTCAGGGCTCGATTTCATGAAATGGTGGAAGAAAATGACCAACGTTTCCGGCAGTAATTCACACTCCTTCGGCTCCTCTTGAATCCTTGATGGGAGATGCCTTAGACGACTTCTCGTTAAAACCTTTCACAGTTTTTCGATGTCGCTTAGCTAATCAGTCAACAGTGCTCCGCATTCCCCTATCAACCGCTCAATCTCAAACAAACTCGGTTAACTTCAGTTTCAATTCCTTCGAGAAAATCCTCCGATTGCTTTCTATCAGATACTGATGAGCGAAACGCCTTCTTCTCACATGCTGCAAGGTTCCCTTTTACCAACAGGATCTAGCATTCGGACAATAAGTTTATTGACCAAACCATTTGAGGTAATACACGGTAGGAACACGCGGCGAACTGAAACAATGATACGCAGGTATATCTTAGCCAACAAACATACCATGGTTCATGCGGGACATAACGACGAATTCGACCACCAGGGAAAACAATTCGTCGAATGATAAGCAGAAGGCAGGCAATGTTGTGCCCCAGGTTTGTCAGGTGGGGGAGGATTTGCCATCCCGTGGTTATTCCTTCATCCAGGGGATGCATGGATAGCAAGAACCAAGTGTCAACTATATATATCAGATGGACCTGTCCTCCTCTATTCAAAATCTGCGTTCCTCAACTTTATTGTCCTTTATTTTCTGTGGTATGTGCAGGTTACATTCATTCCTTACTATATACTGATATTTTGCATTCGTTTCTCACATTCACTTCAAACATTCTATATTCATACATACCAATCTCACGGAAGGACAACTAAAGCCATTCACGGCAAAGCACCATGAGGGCCAGTTCAGTTCTTCTTTTTGCTGCTTGGGCTATATCCGCGTCTGCGGCACCTTACAACTCATATCATGGTGGAGGTCATGGAGGCAATGGCTGGGGACACCAACCATCTATTACAACAGCTGTGGTTCCTGCTTCTGTTACAAACTATGCTCAAACAGGCACGGCTCCTAAAGAACTCACAACACATACTACTATAACGTCGACAAGGGTCGTTTCAGCTCAGAAAACCACTTTGACCACGTCTCAGACAACTCGAAGCACTGCCTATGCTACTGGTCAAGCAACTCGAGCCTCCGCCTCTGCGGCAGCAGGCTCATCTGGTTCTGTCGTCGTGGAACCATTCCTAGCAGGCTCAGGTACAAAGGTTGTCCAAGCAGCTGCGGTAGCTGCTCGCACGCCCGTGGCTAATGCTGAAACCGCTTCCGCATCTTCCGCATCGACATCTGCACCTATTGTTTAAGTGTTATGCGATTCTACCATAGTGGCTGGCGAAGGATGCATCGGCACTCAAGGTACATTTTAAACACCATGTTGAATTTTGGCATGCTCTGATTACGTTGTCTGGGTTGGGGCGTTTGTCTTCATACCCTCTCAATGTCCCTGTTCTCAACGATGCAAAGCTGGTCGATCAGCTCGCTCCTCCATCGACGAGAATCGACTTACTGCCCTTTTCGAGGCCCTGAAAGCTGGCGATATGGTCATCATTGATTTCGGTCACAACGTTGATGGTCCCTTTACTTCTACAGACAATGGGCAGGTCCCAATGCGTTGGGGCTGGAAATGAGACCTGCGGAATCATTCCCGGGCTCGTCCTATATTATCCGACCTACTTGGCTTACGTACCGAAAAACGAGGGCGTTTCGGGTAGCTGTATTTCATCATAAGGCTGGAAAGGGGTTACTTTCTTTGTGATATTAGTTTAGCTGGATTTATGTGTAATATAGTTATTTTCTTGTCAATTACAGCATGAATGCCATTTCTGGATCCTAGAAGGGTAGCTCGATACACCATACTCATGGCCAAAACGTGAACCAAAGCAGCGAATAGAACGACCGGAAAGACGTAAGTAAGTGCACAATCACATCTTTCATTTGACTTGACCGAAGCCTCAAGAGAGCTGCTGTCGATATTCCGCTTCACTTACTCAGCAACTCTAGCACTTGAACAATAGTTGATAAAACTTCTACCAAACTGAATCCAGAATAATTTCAGAAGGAGCCGTTCTGGCTAATTGTTCCAACACAGCCGTGGACGAACGAGGAGGATAATATCGCACAAGCAAACGATACAAGTACGAGACTTGGTGGCTGTGTGTGGCCAAAGGATGTGGAGATAGCCAGAAGGATTGCCGAGCAGATGGAAGCAGGCAGCCTCTGAATCAACGGTTCCGAGAAGCCAGAGCTCAAGACTGCTTTCAGGGGCTCCGAACATTGTCCATTTGATTTGCCTCTGAGTTTTCACGGGCTGGCCCAATGAGACCTCACGTCCTCAGAAGCCTTCTTCAGGCATCATCGTAGAACTTAACCTACGAGGTGCGCAACAATATCATGCGTTGTCACACAAGGCAAGGGGCGCGTAGGCTTTTCCCTCGCGGCCCTTATGGAGCCATCATGATTATTAGGCAAGGATTAGAAACAGCTTGATGTCACTAAGCGCTTATGACGCTGTCCGTTGCTCGGCGCTGTATACAATAGACTGATACGTAACAGGAGCCTACTATCACGGTAGCAGGCCGTTCGAAGTGTCATGGTACTTGGTTTGCCTCTGTGGAATATAACTACCATTTTCACCTGTCAAACAGATTGAAGTACAACACCTAATCCGAATAGGCTTCAGCGTCCCATCACTGGAAGCGGCTAGGTAAAATTGAAGTATAAAACCATTCACCAATTCGCCAAACTTATCTTTAGATGAGAACGTCTGTTCAGGAGTTACCCATCAATCATCTCGAGAAGCTGCGCTGTAGAAAAGAGATAGGCGGTTGCGTCGTTTAAACATAAAGAGGGTTGCCGAAGATTGATAACGGGGACAAGCAGAGGATCTATGACCCAAATGACAGGATATGCAGGAGACCATAGATAAATACAGTTACCAAGGACATGCGCCACACGGAGACAATTCCAGCATTATTCCCGATGAGAACCACGGAGTATTCATTCATACTATATCATGTTCTTCTCACCACGGTAGTGGCCTGCGATGAGAAAAGCCATCTCGAGAGCCTGTTTTTCGTTCAATCTCGGATCGCAGAAGCTAGTGTAGTTGAGTGACAAATCCTCTTCAGCCAACCCTTCACTACCACCTGTACACTCTGTCACTGCATCGCCAGTTAGTTCAAGATGAACTCCTCCAAGATAGCTGCCCTCCTCTTGGTGAACGGCCAATGTCTCCTGCAGCTCGGAAAAGATGTCCGCGAACTGCCTGGTCTTTATCCCGGTAGATGTGGATCTGGTATTTCCGTGCATTGGGTCGCACTGCCACACAACGCTTCGAGCGTACTCACTTCCTTCTACAACTCTGATGTGCTGTGGCAAGAGTGTGCGAACTTTGGAAGCACCGTAACGGGTAATGAGGGTTATTTTTCCAACTTCCACGGTCGGATTTAGCTTGCGCAGCAGGGCTAAGAGATCAGAGCAAGATGTTGTAGGACCGATCTTGACACCAATAGGATTTTCGATGCCACGGAAGTATTCAATATGCGCTCCATCTACTTGCCTCGTTCTATCGCCTATCCAGAGGAAATGGGCGGAAGTGTTGAAATAGGCTTTGCCATCGCCACTAGATTCGCCCGTTTCACCAGGGACTGCAGATCGTGAGTGACTGTCATAGGCAGGGTTTTTGAGTCGCCTTGTGAGGCTTTGCTCATATTCAAGGAGAAGACCCTCATGGCTTGTATAAAGGTCCACGGTCTGCAGTCCGCCAGCCGTATCGGCACCCACGGTATGCATGAAACGGAGACTCTCCGTTATCGACGCCACGATGCTTGAGTATTTGTTTTGTAGTTCCGGATCCCTAACATGTCCTAAGCCCCAGTCCATTGGCTTATGGAGATCTGCGATGCCGGAAGACAAAGATGCTCGAATAAAATTTAGTGTGCTTGCGGAGTGGAAGTATGCACTGCTTCAAATTAGCTAGGAAAAACCGAGAAACTTGAGCACTGAATTAGATGGTGCTTACCCAACAAGTCTCTGTGGATCTAAATTTCTCTCATCAAGATCATAGCCATTCAATATATCGCCTCTGAAGGACGGCGTCTCTATTCCATCTACCATCTCCGTAGGACTGGATCTAGGCTTCGCATACTGTCCTGCCATTCTTGCAATTCTAACAACTGGTTTGTTAGCGCCCCAAATAAGTACCAAACTCATCTGAAGCAGGAGCTTGATTTTTGATTCGATAGCATTTTCTTCGCAGTAGTCAAAAAGCTCTGCGCAGTCACCTCCTTGCAGAAGAAAAGCCTTTCCCAATGCGACATCTCGTAAACTTGCCTTAAGCTTGATGATTTCAGTTGGCGTTACGATTGGCGGAAGGCGTTGAAGTTTTAGGAGTGACTTCTCGACGGCCTTGCGATCCTCATAAATTGCATTTTGCTTAATTGGCTTTGAAGTCCAAGAGCTTGGTGACCATGACTCAATTTGGTGGGGTTGTGCAGACCCGCTGATTTGAGGAGTGCCGCTGTTTTCTACTTCCGCCCTCAACGTGGAAGCTGCCATCTTGGGTGAATTGTACTTTTCTCGAAGCAAGAGCAAAGCTGTAGGTCGATGATTAAATGCGTCCAAGCGACTTCCAACCAAATGCTGAAACTCTTGTTGCTTATACGATCCTAAAATTTGTTTTGCAAGTTCGTGGGGAAAGTAAGTTTGGATGTTCCTGGCTCTCGGCTTGTTCGGGCTACGGTAACCGACTCACCTGTCAGCCCTATGGATGTGGAGTTTGCAGCCGGAACTTGTTATCCAACCACCTTGCTTGGCTTCTAAAGATCCTGACCCCTCTGTTGGTGCGCAAACAATTGACTCCCTGGTTGAATTTGTTTGAGTTGCGAGATGGCTGAGGCACAACCGCCTACGATAGTTGAAGGTGCAACCACCGGTGATGTCGACGATGAAATCCCACAAGCTGCGAAGTCTGCAGAAGATCGTAAAGCAGCAGCAGCTCTTTCCTCTCTCGATGCACCCCGCGACGACGATTCTACCTCTACAAAAGATGTCGATCAGGAAGCTGTCCGGCAGGCCATGAACAGATTGGCAGGCACGAATGTTACGAATGGAACCATAGCTAAGAAGGGAGACGACAAGAAAGTAGTGAAGAAGACTGTTAAGGTTGATCCAGCCGATGTAACTTTGCTGGTATGTTGACCAGAGGGCAAAGCTCTTACTTCTCCTTTCCTGCGATATCTGGGTCTTTGTTCCTTTGTGCAAATGCAGTCTTTATGTCAGAGCCAATCCTGACACCCTCTACTCTTTTATTGCTCTTCCTTGGCCCCCTAGGAATCAGAGCTCTAGCATGATTTTGCATGGCATATGCTGACAGAGGGAATTTCATTCACAGATCGACGAGCTCGAGTTGACGAAGATCAAAGCGACGGATTTACTAAAGGCACACGATGGAGATGCAGAGAAAGCATTGAGGGCGTATATCGCGCCGGTGGCATAAAAGATACTGGAGACGGGTGAGCAAGAGCATGCTTGCCAATGGATAGTTCAAGCATAGCGGAGGAGTTTTGCATTTGCTAGGAAAGGTCCGATAATTACCCCTAAAACGCCCAGACTTCTGTGAAGGTCAAACAATCCAGTGAAATATCTGACCTCACACACCTCCAATGCAATTATTCCAGTATCCAATATCTTATATCATAGAAGATGTTGAACAAGTGCAAGTGTAAGTCAGCAATTGCTTTCAGACCATCGGTATCCCATTGGTTTGGTCGGCGACCCACATTTGCACTACCGTATAATTGTCATGTAGTGCAAGCAAGGGAACAAGCTTTGCGATCTCGTCAGGATTGCGTCGTTCTTAAACCCGTTCGCTCCCAACCCGGATGTTTTCTTTGTACTTTGCCAGTCGTGGTTATGCGGTTTGGGGTTTGCTTTCCTGATATAGCTCCGTGTAAAGGTATGTAGTTTTGGCGCATTGTGATCTGCCCTTGTTTTGCAGAAAGCTTCTTCAGAAACAATGACAACATCATCTTCCTTCTATGTTGGCACTTCTGCTCGCTTCACGAACCAAGCTACCAATCTGCTGCGGGAGGCTGCATATTTTGCTTACACGGCTGATGCATCTCTGCAGATTTGGCTCTGATATGTGCCACATCCGTGCCAAGCTCTAACGTATGATCCATGGATACCGACCTAGGAGACTATGCAATTTCCCGTTCATTGATCAGCACCGAAAATATGCGAAGATGCGATGTCGAAGTGATCATGGTTCGGAGTCTTTGCTGGTCGGCGGGGATCCTAGGGAAACTCGTGGAAAACGTCAGCCATGAATAAATTTGGCTTTCGGGGAGAGCCAGAAAGTGTTAGGTGGTTTGGCTTGGGAGTAGGGCTGCATATCCACACCATTAAGATTGCGTGTTGCTTAATGCTGGAGTACAATGGCAGCTTGCAGCTTGAGGTCTCGAGTCCGAGAGAACTTACTTGCATGTCCTAGGGGCCAAGCACTGGCTATTCGATATATACCAGTTGGTGAGACGAGATCGGATAAGGTTGTGTGACCATATCTCATCTTGTAGTTTTGGGAATCTCTTTGGAAGTTGCCTACCTTTCCTAAAGAGTATCAATCACTCGTCTTCTCTCTTGTTTCTTCCATTGTTGAATGTTGGTGTTCCTCGTTCTGCGAATCGCCTCCATGAAGAAACGAGGTGTCAAATTTAAAGTTGCTACTAGTGCCCTTCGTGGGAATGAGGAGGAGATCATATATTCACTGCGGCGGTATCGTATTAGAGGGTTTATTTTCTGAAATTTCTCACCTTCAAGATTCACTTCTTTTCCAAATGGGTTTCTCTTGACAGCAAGAACACCTCAATTACTTCTCTCCATCTGCGACAACTCCAGTGGTTCTTCTGGATCCTGGTCTTCAGTAAAAATTTCTGTCACATACTGCAGTCATCTAAACGCCCTCGCTGTCGATATGGCGCCTTTGTTACGCCGAGGAATCGTGTCTCCTTCGAATTCAGAGCTACTTCAGAACACGATTGGCTTCGTTGTCCCTTCAATCATCCTCTTCGTTTTACGCATGTAAGTGAACCTCCTGCTACTCGACTTCTATCCCCCCATCCAGTTATTGGTTGAAGTTACCTTTACGACAAATCGCGCAACCGGTGTTGACACAACTGCAGCGTAAATGCAGTATGGGTTTTGAGGAAGATGAACCTTGAAGACTGGCTTATGTGTATCGCCATGGTAAGCATGAATATTCATCTGGAGCTCCTGATCTTCGGTTCCGCGCTTATTTCAACCTCCGTAGTGCTTCTATCTGTCTCTACTCGTCCTGATTAACGTCTCTGCAAGATACATGACGAACCTCTTCCCACCAGAACAACTTGAAGCAATCATGGCCGACCCCGAGGATGTTGCCTCCCGTCGCCTGGGATCAATTATTGTCATTCCTCTTGAGCAGTGTATGCTTGCATCTACTTGGTGTGTCAAGGTTTGCATCTGGCTGTTTCTGTGGCGTCTCTGGTATGTCCAGAATTAGATTTTTGATCTCTGCATCTGCTAATTCCGCGCCAGTCGACAATTGCCTCGTTACCAGAAAGCATTGAGATTCCTTATGTTTTACATCATAGTGGGATACGTTACAATTATGCTTGTATACTACGTTGGTGTCTGCCGGCCTTTCAACCAGTACTGGGCTGTTCCCGTCGAGAACGAGCAATGTGCTACATACTCTCATTACTCAATCGTCCAGATGGTGTTCAACATATCTTCGGACATAGGTCTCATCATCATTCCTTTGTGCATGTTTTCCATGGCAAGACTGCCCCTTCGTCGGAAGGCGATTCTGATGTTGTTTTCTCATTGGCCGTGTTCACAATTCTTGCAGCAATAATGAACAAGTAAGTGAGCTAGGCCGCTTCGAGTTTCTCTACTGACACTTCATCTAGGATATACAACTTCGAGAGTCCCCTCACAACCGTTTATCAGGTCTGGTATATTCGAGAGTCGTCAGTGGCCATATGGGTGGGTAACCTTATCTGCTGCTGGCAGATTATACAGAAGATCTTCAAAACACGGTCCTTCGATGATAGAACACCAAATATTGTTATGCAGCCGGAAATGGGAGCTAGACTTGCCCATCCTTCAAATTACACATCTGGTGGTACACCAAAGCCAAAGAACTGGTTTGAGCAAATAGTCCATCTTCGTGCTGCTGCTGGAAACTTCCTTTCCATTGCAACTCGAACGAAGAACACCGGGCACATGCAGTCATCATCTGATCAGTATCCAATGAATAGCCATGACAAGGGACTCGACAGCAATTGCCAGCCTATGTAAGTGTTTTGATCGCCCCTTTTCTGCTCCAACAATACTTTATCTGCGCTGACTTTGTGGCAACTAAGTTCTTTGATGACCTTGGAGAAGGGTGATGAAGACGTTGGACCCGCATTACAGTATCGGGACTCCCAGCACATTGCCTGATGTCATTGATACCTTTGTCGAGACCTTTCAACACTTTCTCGGCAGTTGTGATTCAGATTGTGGGATTAAACTGAGAATGAGACATGGTAACGATTACGAGATACGACTTACGAGATTATACCAAGTTTGATGTCGCTGGCTGGAGTTGGAGGCTACTATTCTGATGCTTTAGAGATGCTTGACAATGCTCTGTGCTTTATGGATACCTATAGAAACTTCGGTTACTGGATGGTGTTCTGGTTCTTGATGTATAATTGCAGAATCCACAGATAGACAGTGGAATTAAAGGCGAAACTCAACGCATCCGCGAATCCTTCAATTTGGATTCTGTTGTTTCATACATTGCTATTGACGATTACCATTACCACTCATAACGGGCGTTTCAGGATGCAGAAAATGGGTAGATTCACTTGGGCTCCAACAACCGTGGAAGTACCACGACGTTGAACATATTCTCGACTGCTACTTCACCCCAATCGATACTACTCACATTCACCGTGCAGCTCCCCCGAGGTAGCTATTTAGCCGTGGCAGCACAACGGAACCGCTGAGAATGCCTTGTACCCATTCTAAGCACCATATACTAATCTTCAGGCATCGAGCTATCCAATCATGTACACAGTCGCTGGCCATTTTGACCGCTCACTGTGCCCCCATCTTTATTGCCCCGACACTGGAAAAGTACGACCGCACCAGGTGATGATAGGTGCTTTCCTCTCACCCATGGACTGTTCTGTTGGTCTATCTATCTTTATCACATATTCATTTCTCTTATCACGTCATTAGGCTAAAGGTTTATGTGTATCTAATCCAAATTATCCAATTCGTTAAGTTCTAACGGCGAGTAAGACCGAGATCACTGGTCTCAGATCGAAGCTGCCAGTGAATCAATGATGCTTTACGCCCCAAGGAAATTCACTTACCCCTGATCCATTGCATTGTATTTTTTTCGTTTTCAATCTCCGGTCCTTTATGGGGACTAGAAAGAGCCCGAATTTCTCTAGATATGGCTAAGAACTTCATCGGAAAGGATGGCAACTGTGCGCATGCACACACTGTCCGAACTCGGAGACATCGTCAGGCTCGAAATTTGAGCGAGCAAGCTCACTTCCCGCATCGGCAAGTAGCCTTGTGAAGTTATGATTGCAGTGATCGCACTGGCCCCGAGAGAGAGTCGAGGCATCGAGATAAAGTTCAAGCACACTTTGAGTAGTTTGGCAACGCATTGCTAGACCCTTTTTCAGCGACAAGCCTCCTTTTCGCTCGCTTATTTTAAATTGGCTGGAGGGGTCCATTGAAATTACAACATTGACGAGCCTACTGTAGAATACAAGCGATATACTAAACCTCCTGGCCCCAAGGTGGCTTGCGAGTCTAGTCATCGGATGGCAGTTCTCCGAGTATAACTACAGCTTTGAGGAGAATATGTCCTCACGGCCTCCCTGAAAACAATGGAATGACCCTTTTCTTATGACAATAGAGCATCATGCTCATCCATTTATTGCTTTCGAAACCAACAAGCTTACAATAGACCTCAGCATGGCCTTGGGATACTCATTCTTCAAGCCCGATCAGATAATCCATAAGCAACAGGTGATATACGAGCCTTCGCTAGTATCGTAAGAATCAAATTCGAAGAGATGGAATGACACTTGGTGATGTCTTGGCTTTTTTTAGGAACTACCCTGCCTTCGACCGCACTTCAAGAAATCTTCTTCATGTTCGCTCTCATCGCCCTTTTCGTCTATATACTAGGTATAATCCGTCTTCTGCTCGCTATCTGTGATCTCATCCCGGCGTCTTTACTCCGTGTATTGTAAGCATTAGTTTTCCCCCAGCCGCTTGCCATCAATGTTCTATACGTAATCACCACGAGATGCTGACTTGGCTGACTACCAAAATCGATAAGGTATGACCCATGTCGCAGGAAGACATTGTACAGAGATTCCCTACTGACTCCGATGAATGGTCCCTAGGGGAAGCCTTTCCGACCGTCCGTCGGTGCTGTCATTGTAAGCTATTCGTGCGATAGCTGTGTCACCTCCAAGACCCTGTGCACTTAGCTACTCTGGATCTTCGTCTTTCTTGGCACGGTATTTTGACCGCCAGACTGTTGTTGTATGACTCAAACATGGTTTCGCGAAGGTAACTCCAGTGTTCATGTTGTTTTCAACAGGGATATTCTGAAGATAGGGGACAGCTGTGGTCTTCAAAAATCACTCAAACAGAATTATCTATTCATAGAGTATTTGAAAGATGCACTGAAGTTTGCGAATAGCCTCAAACCAGCTTATTTCTCTGCCAGGAAGCCAGATAACTTTTATTCAATCCGTCGAGGTATTGTTCTTCTACAGGAATGATTTTTATCGAAGTCGATTTATTTAGGAATAAGTATTTTGAAGAATTTGGAGCATCTCGCCTAGGTTTGTGATGCCTCTTCCAAAACCCCATATAAAATAGAAAGAGCATAAGACACCTGCATGATGTTGTACAGATCACTCATCACTCAATTCAAATCTGACTAAGTCTATTTCTAATTCTTGTATGCCCACCTTCTTGTCCCTTCAACTTTTTCTTTGATTCCTTCTCAACAAATTTTCACGGCCACTGAGAATAATGTCTTATCCGCCAGTCCCGCTGCCGAATGGTGAGTTCTGTTCCTCTGCACATTCTCTGTCTCTAACCTTCTCAAGGCCACAACTTCACAGCGACGCTGCATAGCAAGACATATGCCGCTATCGATTCTGCAACATCATGCGATCATAGCGGCCACGTAGTTTTCATATCAGGCGCATCAAAGGGTGTGGGAAGAGCCACTGCTATATCATTTGCTAGGGCTGGTGCGGAAGGAATTGTTATCGGTGCGCGATCCGATTTATCTTCCCTCGAGACAGAACTCCAAATGGCGGCAACGGCGGCTGGAAGGAAGCCACCAAAGGTTCTGGCTGTCAAGCTCGACCTACTCTCGCACCAAAGTGTCAAAGATGCGGTAGAAAAGGTGGAGGAAACTTTTGGAAGGTTGGACATCTTGGTCAACAACGCGGGATATCTTGCCACAAGTCAGACAATAGCGGACTCTGACCTAGATGAGTGGTGGCAGACTTTTGAGGTTAACATCCGCGGAGTATACTTGATGACACGGGCTTTCCTACCCATGATGCTAAAGAGTGGTATGAAAACAATAGTCAATGTAGCTAGTACTGGAGCCAACTCTCTAAGGCCGGGCGCCAGTGGGTATCAGACTTCCAAATTCGCGTTGTTGAGGTTTACGGAATTCGTGATGACGGAATATGCGGATCGAGGAATACTTGCATACTGCGTGCATCCTGGCGCGGTCAATACCGATATGGGGAAGAAATTACCAGAATATCTTCATAAGGGTGAGTGTCACAAGTATAGAGGTCTCGAATCGAGTGTTAGCCGTCGCTGACAGAGCATACTAGTTTTGATAGATGACCCTGAGCTTGCCGGCGACACTATGTGCTTCCTGACGCAGGAAAGGCGGGAATGGCTAGCAGGTAGGTATATAAATTGCACATGGGATATGCCTGAGTTTCTGGACAAGCAAGTGGATATCGTCGAGAATGACAAATTAAAGGAGAGAATGCTCTTTTAGATGCGGAGAATGTGGAATGGTGTATCTGTGTCACAGTCTTTTAACCCTACGTTGATGGCTACTTTGAGGTTGTTAGAATGTACAGCACCACGATAGATTAATGAGGATGACTCATGACAGCTGTCAACAAGGCAGTAAGATAATGAGATAAATTGCTTTCATCTCGTCGGGCCAAGCTTCATGTTCATTGTCATTCCCAGCATTACATGAAAAGAGGGTAGAGATAGCCAAGAGTTCGGCAGAACTCAACGGGATAGCTTGTTCGCGGAATGCCCCATTAGGCAACCCGGGGTGATGTGGTGGGGAGGGACTAAGAGCTCCGAGGTTGTGGGGGCTCTCCACCAAACGCCAACTCCCAAGCACCGCACCTAACAATCGAGAACAGCCATGCATATCAATTGACCAGACACGAAGCTGGTCCAGCTTCTGAATATGCCATTGTGTGACCTCCCATCGGATGGGAAATATGAAAAAGGAAAGTATGACGAGGAGTGAGTGAGGAGAAGAGCTTCAATTACCCCGCACCTCATGGAGGTGCGCAGCACAAAGGGTCACAAGCAATCCGAGGGCCAGCTACTCGAACACTTCTGCTTGGTGGCTACTAGAGCATCTCTCCACTCGGACACTCTTCTGCACTTCACAGCCGGGACATCGATTCTACCGAAGGATAAAGATTAGCCCACTGAACTATTTAAGGAGGAATACCTGCGAGCAATGCATGGTTTATTTCTGTAATCTACAATAAGGTATCTGGGTTGGCCATTGCTTTCCGGCCCTTCATCATCACAAGTCCTGCTACACCTGACCAACTGCACGACCGCTCATGATGTCTACTCTTCGAAGTTTCCCTCGAGTTACAAGTCGATTGCTACGCATTAACAACCGGCCTCTGTCGCGCAGCATCTCCACCTCACCTCGATATTTAAGCCCGCCCACTCAAAGTCGCCAGCCCCCGCCGCCACCGGACACAGAAAGCGCAGCCTTGAAGAACAATGAGCCGGCAACATACCTAGGCACTACCAAACGGTTACCGGAGTTCAATCTCGTTGATAAAGTAGTTTGTGTATCAGGAGCGGGTAGAGGTCTAGGGCTGGTCCAGGCGGAAGCATTATTAGAAGCCGGTGCTACAGGTACGATTTGGATTTGTGATCTGCACACAGAATATTTAGCTAACAGCTGGTTCTACAAAGTGTATGCTCTCGACAGGCTTGAGACACCGTCTCCGGACTTTGGTCGTATTGCAGAGCGCGCAAAGAATGAGCTTGGTACATCACTGTCATACCGTCGTATAGACGTCCGCGATGTCGAGTCCTTGAATTCTATTGTCGAAGATATAGCCAAGAAGGAAGGCCGCATGGACGGATTGATTGCGGCTGCAGGAATTCAACAAGAAACGCCGGCGTTGGAATACACGGCTAAGGATGTTGACCTCATGATGAGTGTCAATGTGACTGGTGTTTTTATGACAGCCCAAGCGGTAGCAAAGCAGATGGTGAAGTTTGGAAATGGTGGAAGTATAGTACTTATTGCCAGCATGAGTGGAACTATTGCGAATCGGGTGGGTATTTCGAACCTTCACTTCTAATCTTTACTAACGATTTGGTAGGGTCTCATCTGTCCTGCATACAATGCATCCAAGTCCGCAGTCCTTCAGTTGGCGCGGAATCTTGCTAGTGAATGGGGTGAGCACAATATTAGGGTCAACACTATTTCTCCTGGTTACATAGTGACGGCTATGGTTGAGGAATTATTCAAGAAATTTCCAGAGCGAAGAACGGAGTGGCCAAAGCAGAATATGCTGAACAGATTGAGTTTACCAGAGGAATACAGAGGTGCTGCGGTGTTCTTGGTTAGCGATGCTAGTAGTTTTATGACTGGTAAGTGGATGTCCGCGTTTTGATGTGGCTTTGTGGGACACAGAACTGATAGATCTCTGGCAGGCTCCGATCTTCGCATGGATGGAGGACATGCCGCATGGTAAAGAGGTTATCTGAGCAGGATTTCAGCATGGATGGCACAAGGTCCCGAGAGGAGTAGGTGGCTAAGAAGAACCAGTAGGACACCTGGGCGTTACTAATGTAATACATATGTAGGATCAGATAAGGTTGCCCTGGTATTGGTTTAGTGTCCGTTATAGCACAGGCGGAAGGATAAATGCATGGATGAATGACATTGTACATCGGTTAAATTTTGGCTCACTGGCAATTCTTCTCCGAAAGTCGCATTGTGATCAGACGATGTGACTGATCTTTACTCCGGCAATGACTTCCATATCTCATAATCTATTAATGGTACAGATGTAAATTCTATACACGGGCATGAGTGACCATGCAAACCGCAAGAAGCCTTAGAAAATCCGAAATCATATGATGCTATGCATTGAGAGAATAATTCCTTCATTCACCAACACTTACCCCATTATATAATCCACATTCACACACCTCGGTTCCCACAAGTCTGTCTCATCCACGTGCCAGCCCGGAGGACCACCACCTCCGCCACCATAACCATTTCTAGGAGGTCCATACGGTCTTTCGCCTGGCTTATGGCCTCCCGAGCCAGGTCCTCCCAGTCCTCCAGGCCTCCCATACCCCCTATCTCTGCCATGTCTATATCCATATCCATACCCCGGAGGCGGGCCTCCCATTCTACGGTTACCTCCCAACAACGGCCACATAGGAATATAACATTGTTTACCCACTCCGCATTTCTCTTTACAACTTGTCCATTCGCCTGCCCAGCCTAGCCAGGCCATGAGTAATTCAACACCTTCTAGCCAGCGTCGGATCTCTTTTCCGTCTTCCTCTTCCAGACGGTGAGTCCGTCCAGGTAGCTGGAATGTGGCATTCCATATCGCTTCAACGGATAGGCCGATGTCGACGATGGTATCACAGATTCCACTCATGGTTTCCTCAACAGCCCATTTGAGATTCTTTTCTTCCGGGGAGAGATGTATCCCGTCGAGTAGGCTGGTGTGATAAGAACGACAATTGGAAAGCGTGGTGTTGAATAGAGATGAGCCGCGAGCCCAAATTGTTCTGGGCGATTTGGGCGGTGGGTATTCAAGAAATGGAAGCAGAAAGAAACTGGTCTGGTCTCGAACAGAGACCATCCAACTTCTCTGTTGCGAGATGTTAGACGCAGACAGAGACGTATAGCTCTGTAAAGTTTCGAGAAATTCAAACAATTGACTGGAGTACGTTTGGACAATCTCGTTGGTCATGACATGCCAGTCTGCTCCTGTGCATCCTTCTGATTGCCCGATCAGATTTTTGATGACCCTCTCGGAGTCTTCTCTCATGATTGACGCATCTGCTACACTTACATTGCTCAAAAAAGTATGTGATCTTCTTCTCCTAGTTAGCGCCTTCAACGCATCGGCCCTCGAGTTTTCGTCTTTTCCTCCCATCCAGTAGCCCGCACTTGTCAGATTTAATGCCTTCCTCTCCCTTTCAGCTCTGGCCATATTCTGACCTAAATACTTTGGATCATAGTAACTCAGTATGCCACAAGACAGGAGTCTGACTCGATCTTCGCCTTTCTTAGGTCCAGATCCAGAAGAGCCATAATGTGCGGTCGCACTCAAAAACCAATTCCATCCTTGACTTCTCAGGAATGGTTCCCTGTTCATATCATGCCTGAAGTTGGGTGGCATTTGTGGATTGGTCTCTGTGGGGTTTTTAGATTGCGTTGTACGGGGTGTTTGAGTAGTTGTCGAATGCATGGATAGAGAAGGTGTTGTTATAGATTCTCCTTCCTCCATGTCCAGATCATCTGATACCGTTTCGGGAAGTAAAGGGGCAGTGACATTTGTCTGGGCGACCAACTTCAAGCTGCTACTCTCGAAATCACACCAAATCATCTCAAATCCAGCGTTCATTCTCACGAAACCTTCCACTCCCCATCCTCTACCCCCAAGGCCCTTTCTTTTTACCCAACGACATAGTCCTCTTGCGCGATCATACTCATCGTATAGACCGCGAAATCCCCCACCATCATACGGAGGGCCAGAGACATTACCGTAGATTTGTAGCATTTGAGCATCCATTCGTCCTTCGCCCATAAGAGTCGCAGATTCTCCATCAAAATAGACACATTTAATGGTACGCGTGGTTTGAAACGTTAGGACATGGGAGTTTCGAGTTGATCCCATAATACCATAAGCCATTCCACTGTGGTCGAATTAGTGTCTGACTTATCACTGCCCCGCCGGAACTACGAGCGAGCTCGAGCATCAGATTCTGCGCCTTCAACGCAATCATTAATTTCTCCGTGATGGTTCGAGCAGTAGGAGGAGACTGCGTTCTAACAAGGGAATCCCCACGAAGGCGACTCCAATGTAGCTCACTGCCACTAGGCCGATCATTGAGACATCGTTTAGCAAAGAGAATGTGATACTATACGCACATATCAAAGGCGACCCATTCGGGGCTTTCTGGTACTGGATTTGCATCCCTTCTACCATGATACAGTTTTGTGAGGGGAGGGATTTCACATGGAGCGATGGTATGACCAACGGGGAAGTATGTATTAGGCCATTGCTGAAGTAAACCATACACAGACGCAAAATAATGAGGTGCTGGCGATGTAAAATTCAGTTTCCATCCATGACTGTGACTATCAGTGACTTCAGGAGCTGCAAACAAAGGATGCTGGTTATCGGATGATGCTGTAACAGAATGCAATGCAAACTGAAGGAGGAATCCAAGATAGCTTATACGTTTCTTCATTCTTTCCATGCCAGTAAATACAACAATGAAAATAAACACAGAAAGAGATGATGTCCTACCTGTTTGGAATCACTTTGAAGATATACTCAGTAAGTTTGGGTGGCCGCGTCACCAAGATATCCAAGATAAGATAAGTTCATAGCGTTCGTTTGGTTCTTCAGGGTGTATGCGCGTCACGATATACGAAAAAGACGACACAGCCAGAGGATCTTATTGACTCAAAAACTTATGTCAAATTAAAATATTAAGATAATGGCACAATATTTAGTTTAATAGATAGCTGAAGCATTGAAGTATCTCAACCTTACTGTGCAAGTTCATTACGGAATTTTTGAGCTGCTTTAATAGAGACTTCAATCAGGGCCTTTTCGAAGGGTTCCAAAATCTGCGCGTTTGGTGTGTTCGAGTGTGCCCCGCGAATCAGTGATCTCATCATCTGAAGCTTCGACTTTATTTATTTGTTCCACTTGAAAGAAAATAATACAAGACAAGAACCCTCCAAAATGGGTGCGTCAACGTCGAAAGCTGCTTCGAAGGCTTCGAAAACTGCATCGCAATCTGTTGCCAATACAGCTCGGAAATATCCAACTCGAGTTCCTCCAGCTTCATCCCACACAAATGCAGAGCCAGTTCGACCGAGCGCCGCTGCGCAACCGGGACCTACTGTACATCCAGAGGCAACTGCTTCTACGACGAGAGACGAATGTTCGTGATTATCCATACTCCTCATTTGTCTGGTGAAGCTCCAATGCAGCATCTTCTCTACTCCTCTTTGATAGACTATGCTGACTCGAAAACGAAATAGCAATCAACCTAGACTCTTCCGACCCAGGTCTAGCTTCTCGACTTCGTACAATTGGCCCTGTCCAGCCATCCCCTATGATGTCGAACTCTTCAACATTCAATCGAGCTTCAGCAAAAGATCCCTCTACATCCGACGCCACGTTTGTGCCCTCAGCATCCACACCTTCGCAGAGTATATTTCCTACCGCGCATAACAATCCAGCCGTTTCACTTCTTACCGCGAGATATAGGATAGCTGAAGAAGCGGAGAAAGAGTTTGCGAATTTAGGTAGGAAGGGGTTTGCAGGAAGAAGTTACCTCGATGTTAGCACCATTCGGACAGCTATTGTGCTTAGGTCGGAAGGGATGTCAGAGGCAGACATTGAGAAGAGATTGGGGTTGAAGAGAGGCGTCGTTAGGAGCTTGGGAGGGGATGTGGTTGCTGTGGCAGGTTTATAACATATTGTCGTATGATTGACAGACATGGCTACAGAAAATTATATGCATAGATCTTATGATCGGCATGACCTTGGCCCAGTAACTACTTGGTATGCTGGCTCTGCCGACGGAAGTAGGTAGAAGTAGTATGCCAAAGAGGCATATCGGTGGCAGCTATGGCACGTTCCATATCCACTGATGGAGGTGGCACAGAGTCGGTTTCCCTGATCAAAATCTGGCGGGCACGACTCTTCCTGTGATTCCACCCCGCTGAGCACGTCTCAAAGCGTTTCTGAGTCGTTCACAGCGCGGTTAATGACCCCACGTTGAATTGGTATTAAGTTCCCAGCATATGGCGATAGCATTGTAGAAAAGAACGCTCAATATCATGAGTTTAGCTATTATCTTCCCTGACGATTCTGATAAATGGTTAAATATATATCCAAGAAGGAAATAATTAAGCACGACTTTATTGGTCAATCGAACCCTACCCCAAAGCTCTCGGAAACTTCCGTGAAATCGCGGGACTTTAATATTCAGACCATCACGAAACTCAATGTGGAGGGCTCTTGGGCCTCATCAATCACACCCGCAATGATTATTCGGTCTCCTGTGACTGGCAGCCTGGCACGACCAAATGGGCTCCGAAGCCTCTGCCTGTCGTGTGTTATACGAACGGAATTGGGAGGGTTGCGCACAGGAAGAAGGACTTTCTCAAGTACAAATGCGAAAAGAGGGACGGCAACAGTGGGATTGAAGGCAGGTTATTTCTTTGCCAATAGAGACACATTCGGAGATGTGAGGAAAGGTCGCCTAAGTACAATCACAGAAGGACTGAAGAGCAAGGATATTGGTGATGGCAAGAGAATCACCTTGGAGAGTGCGTCTGCGACTCCAACCAGCACGCCGATAGAGGATCTACCCCCGCACCGACGAAGGCGACACAAGCAGAGTCTCGAACAAGAAGGAAATAAGGAATACCTTCCGGAAAATTCCTCGACGACCCTCACTGATCGCGCTACTGCTCTTCCTCAAACCTCGCTCAGACGCTTATTCTCCATTCTTCTCTCGCTATCTAAACCCCGCCTTTCCATGCTGGTCGTCCTTACCTCGTGCTCCGCCTACACTCTTTATCCTGTGCCATCACTTCTCTCGCCGTCCCTCCTAGCAACACCCAGTCTCAGTACCCTTACATTGCTTTTCCTGACCACCGGCACAGCCCTTTGCGCTGCTTCCGCAAACACCCTCAACATGGTCTACGAACCTAAATTTGACGCCCAAATGTCTCGCACGCGCAATCGACCACTTGTCCGAAAACTGATCTCGACCCGTGGAGCTGTGCTTTTCGCCATTGCTACCGGGGTTGTTGGAGTGGGCGGTTTATACTATGGGGTTAATCCGACAACAGCATTCTTGGGTGCGGCGAATATTTTCTTATATGCGGGGGTATACACGCCCTTGAAGAGGATTACAGTGCTCAATACGTGGATTGGAGCAATAGTTGGCGGAATTCCACCGCTTATGGGTTGGACTGCTGCAGCTGGACAAACCTCGTCGCATTTATCAACCTCTCCGACACCAGAATGGCGTGATCTACTTCTTGGCCCGGATAGTGCTGGAGGATGGCTATTGGCGGGTTTACTAGTCGCATGGCAGCTCGCACACTTCATGTCACTCTCCTGGTCTATTCGTCATGAATACAAGAACGCAGGATACAGGATGTTGTGTTGGGTAAATCCAGCTAGGAATGCACGTGTAGCAGTACGTTACAGCCTTCTCTGCATTCCCATATGCATAGGCCTATGCTATGTAAATGTCACAGAATGGTCATTTGCGGCAGCGAGTATGCCTGTAAATATATGGTTGGTAAGAGAAGCATATAGATTTTGGAAATACGAGGGCAACAAAGGTAGTGCTCGAGGTTTGTTCTGGGCTAGTGTCTGGCATTTACCTGTTGTTCTTGTGTTGGCAATGGTAGAAAAGAAAGGACTATGGAGCCGGATCTTGTCGGTTGTGTTTGGACAGAGATTAGAGGATGAAGATGAATGGGAATATGAGGATGAGGAAGAAGATAAGCATACTGGATCTGTCCCGTTGGCATTTGCGGCAACTCCAAGTAAGTAAGGGCAGAGTCTATGGGCGACTAGAACCATTTTGAGTCTTTTGCCATATTGTAAAATTACCGCATGCATAAATTTAAAGTACTAGCGGGCGTTCATACTCACATACAATGTACATCATCCACTTCTATGACTTTGTTGTCTGTCGCATGACAAGCGCGATGTGATTCTTGTCGATTTGCCGGTGCCCTCTATTCTTGCTTCCTGTCTCACTTGGTGTATATTTCAGCAATTTCATTATGTTTAACCAAAATGTCCGTCTTCCTAGTTGAGTCTCACGTCCCCGTTCAAGGTAGCTTAGTCCAAGGATCCTGTGGATTCAAGATGCACCGGAGAGTCCAGGAAACTTCTGTCTTCTCTAGAACAGATCGCTCGGAGTCGAGGGGAATAAACTTTCCGACGTTATATGCGGGTGCCTGTCCCCTTTCCTGGGTGCTCTCATCTTCATCAATGCCTAACGAAAGAGTTCATTTAACAACAACAACAACAACAACAACAACAGAAATCGCTGCCTCCCAAGGCGCCAATCTGGGAAAAGGCCGAAGATACACCTGCCAGCCGCCATATCCAATTTCGGCCCTGCACGCACAAGCCTCCATTTACTGCGGATCCGAATTCACGTTACCTGGCGGATGGTATCTACCTACACTGACCAGCTTATCTGGCAGTTGGATCTCCCATTGCGCAATTGTTGGTATTCGTTATCGGATGGGAATGGTATGTAAGACTTACGAAGTACCGAATCCGCAGGTTGAGGCTCGAATCCAGGAGTTGAGCCTCAGCTGAGGAGGAAGGGAAGCGGGTCGTATTGGGTAAGGAACGAGGGGATGAGCGCTTATCTACCTCAGGTTGTGGGGAAGGGATGGTTACTTTGATAAGATGGATGGTACGAATATGGAGAGGCCCATCTGGGTCTCCTGACTGTACCGCGGTACGATTGTGGCTAGAGAGCATGAGAAGTACAGGAGAAGGATGATGGGATTCTTTGACATCGGTCGTGTGAGGAAGAGATGGAATATCAGATTTATTGGCGGGGTTGGCCGTATTGGGCAAGTGGGGGTTGGTGGGATGATGTTGGTTGGTTGGTTGGGGTGAGGCCTACGAGTAGAGTACGTGAGTTGTCTGTTGGAAAGCTGGGTCTTCTTGACGTTGTTTTCTTTTTTTGCTTTCTAGAAGTAATTATGGGCATCTGTAGGTCCCGTCCTGGTCGTGGAACGGTCACCTGAACGGTGAGATCTACAGGAGCTTATAAAGGCAAATCTCCTAACACCGAAAAGCCAAGAACCAACATCGCTGCGGTCAGTGCATTTGGGCATCACAAAATAAGATCTCATATAGCCATAACGTACATTCTCCTCTACCAGAAATGAGCAAGAACCCACATTGCTAGGCATTACGATGTAAGATACGCCATGAGACGTGCGTACGGGAAGGAATGGACCCTTCACAAGGTACCTGCATACCGACAGGCTCAAGATACTGTAGGCATGATTCCCGCAGATGCAAGGCATAACGGAAAATGTGGAGAAGATGAAGGATCGAAAGTGGGAAAGTGGGAAAGCCGAAATCAAATTCATGCGTCGCCGGTCATTGGCTGATGGGAAAGTTGTTCGTATAAGGATGTAGACTGAGTGTCGTGGTGAGGTTGGTTGGTTGGGCAGAAGAGGATCTTGGGCTTCGAGACCTGATCTTTTGCGGTGTCGGTTGCCAAGAAGAAGAAACTTGTGTCAGTAAACGACAAAATAATTATACTTGTCACTCACAACGACTCCTATTTACGGCAGATAGTCATAGCCCTCGCGCGCACAGTCTTTGGCTGTTCATATAATGTACCGATTCTATGGGGAAATCATTGGATGGAAGGAGTACCCATCTTCCGAATGTAGATTTCAATAATGAGGAGCAACTTTGGTTGGTTGGTTGGTTGGTCCTCACGGTTTCATTTTCGGATTTTAACGCTGGACCCTGAGTCTAGAACATTGATAATCGAACAGGATGCTAAGTCTTTTACTAAGATTGAAGTGTCGAGAGGGGGGAGGGGGGTTAGCTGACTGTTGATCCGTGCTGTTACCAACATGATGAGGAATCATTCTTGGAAGGTAAACTTGGTAAAGTTCCATCTAACCATGGAGTTTGTGGGGATATGTTTTTAAGAATAGAGAAAGTAATACAGTGAGAAGAAGGGCATAGAGCACATGGCAATATCACGAGGACTGAAATGATTTGATACTTTCTTTATTTGACTTCGTTGTCTCTCTAGAAGAGGCATAACAGCTCTCTGATAAATTAACTTCTCGCACCTCACTATGCGCATTGCTTCCAAGCCATTCGCGCCCATACCATGACGACTCCTTTCCAAAACGCCCATCACCCCTAACCATGAATAAATACGTAAAAGTCATATTCATTGCGGAAACCCAACAAAAGAAACCCTCCAAGCCGAAATGAATGCAAGAAAAAGATGCTGAATAGCTGTAAGGTCGAAATATTTTTCCGATGCCGCAAACCCCATAGCCATACGCCCGGTGCTCATGCCTATGCCCTATGCCCTTACTCCGTACCCAAACCGATAGCCTGTACGCCTGATATCATCTTCCAGAGGTAACCTGTGAGAATTGATCCGATATATCATGATGGTATCTAATAATTTGCTCCAGTAAATTATAGAATAATTTCGAAATATAAATGCAGGAGAACGACAGGACTATAGACCATTCGGTCGGTTGATGATGGCATCAATGCCCATATCCATCGACGGTAAGCGAGAGTGGAAAGAACCTCTGGATTCCTGGTGGTATCTGTCTTGGTCTGATTGTGTGTAGCCGTCGTGACGATCCGATGGGTATCCATCGTTGCGGTCGGGTTGTGGGTATCCATCTGGGCGATCACCGGGCTGAACGTTTGGGGCGTAGGAGTAATGTGGTTGGCCGTGGTTGAGTGGGTCGTTCGTCGAAGCTTCACTGCCATTATCGTGGTCATACTCGGCTTCGAGGTCGATGCTAATACCACTGTCTTCACGAATATCGTATTCATGGGGGTCGGAGTAGGGTGCGTTTCCGGCTTGTCCACCGGACTCGAGCATACGCTCGCGGCGAGCATAGGCCCTGGCAGCGGTTTGCATGTTCTTAAGGCCGCTCGACATACACTTATTCATGTTAGCAGCATTCGATAAAATCCTTATAATTGCCGCATACCTTCTGCTCTACTACGTTCCATTTCTCTCCGGTAGCAGCAGCTAGACCGGACCAAATCTCTTTGCGCATGTCCATATAATGTTTGGCGAGGGATTCCGTCTTCACGTTATTCCAATCATCAGTAGATTGCCGTTCCATTAGACGTTCGTGACGCTTTCGACAAGCATTAGGGGTCTTATTGGGAAAGTATGTTTGCTGGATGGGCGCCCAGTTCATTCCTTGCTTGCGCGCAGCCATCAATGTTCGATCGTCGACGGGATTCCAGGCTCCTGATGAAGGTCGAATGGGCTGAAGAGATTGACCGTAGGACTGAGTTGGCAATGACAACGGAGGCTGCTGTACTGGTCCTCCAGTAGCATAGCTGGGCATAGGAGCGTATGGGTGAGGCATGGTGTTGTGAATAGGTTCGTAGTATGGTGCTGGCCTTGAAGAGATGGGTGGGTACACAAGGTTGTTCGAAGACATTGGTGGTGAGCGATAGTAATCCATACCTCTGGCTGTATGAAGTTCCTTCGGCATTCTAGTACGTTTGGGTACGGGGTTGTAAACTGGACGATGTCTGAAACGACAGGTCGATCGAGAGTATCAGGTTGTTTGAATTTTGGAAGCCCGCCTGCAGGAAACAACTCTAAGAGAAGACACTTGACACAAAAAACAAATTGGGATTAGATAATAAGAATTGAAGTCTAAAGCGAAAAGAGGATAGGAAATTCGTAGCTGCCGGACGATGTTGAAATGCTGAATGAGGACGAAAGGTCTTAGCCAGCGACACTGGCGACCGACCTTTATAATACAGAATCGACCAGCTCGGCAATCTGTTGGAAAGTATAGCACTGGGGGCCGTTTGGGTGGTGGTTATAGCCTCACTGACGCTGAACGTCCAGAAATGAGACCTCGACTAAAAGATGAAACAAGAGGGTTCTGCATTTAGACGTGGTAGAATGGTCTGTGAAATCCGACCCCGACGTTTGGCGGCCTTGCAAACATGATGGAGAGCAGCAAACTCGTTACTGGGAGCTGGGAGTTGGGAGCTGGGATCTGGGAACTGGGATCTGCTCCAGTAGCCGCGGGGAGACCTTCGGGTCTCCAAAGGCCTAGGGGCTATGGAAAAGAGGAGAAAATATTGGTTGAGCAGAGATTTCGGGTCGACTCAAGGGACACTGGGCGGTAGTCTCATCATGAAATCCGGAGACGTGTCTGGTCGGCGCGTAGATTAGTTGAGTTATTGTGGGCGCCAACAAATAAGCTGCGGATGAGGCGTTCGCGTACTTAAAATAGAACACCACGGAAGAAGATCTCGCGCAAGGGCAGGAAATGGGTTGGACAGGGGCGCGACACCGGAGAGACGTTTTGGGCAGAGAAACACATTTTGGCACACGAGGTCGGATATCGGATGGAACATAACAGATAGAGTATCCGTTTCGTAATGAATTGGGAGACTTCACAATGGTAGGTAGGTGATGAAAGTTTGATGCGGAAGACGCAGAGAGGGGCGCGCAGAAAAGGGGAGACAGAGATGCGCGCGTCTACTTTCTACAGAGCACAGTCCCGTAGATTTTAGGTCCGCTACTACTGCTCTTATGGGATAACTCGCGGAGAGCTATACTCGATAGGTAGGCTCTAGCTACATTGAACCTTCACGTGCTGCCTTGAGCCCATGGCATGTCCAAGCAAACCTGGAGGTTCCCCATTCCAACAAGGGTCGAAGCTTTGAATACACTCTGGCCAGTTCGCGCGGGACATACATACATACTGTCTAGTACCTAGTACCTAGTACTTCCGTACCTGAGATCTGCACCATATCAACATATCCGTCTGCAAGAGATGGATGGGTACCTTGGTTCAATTCGTGCTAGTAACTTTTACCCGGTTGTGCCGGTATTGCGCGGTTGCGGTCTTTTTCTTCATTGCGTCCCAACTTTCCCAAGTTCCCCTTATGAGTTGGGATGAACTAAGCCGAAGTGGCAGCCGAGGGTTTACACCTACCCACTACACCTACACGGCTATACACCCATACCCATATCCATACCATCCATGACATCCATACCATCCATGACATCCATGGTCAAGCCGCAAATCAAGCGTTATCGTAAGGATCCTAGATAAGGCGCCTAATCTTCAGTATAACGTAGGCACCCAAGACCGCGACCAGGGCGGGTCTACTTATCTACAGACTCTTGCAGGCAGCTTTGCGACCCTCAAAAGAAGCAACCTGAAAAAATCCTCACCACAGCCATGGTCGTGACCGAAATCTCTCCAAATGCCATGAGGCCGGAGAGTTCTTCAAAGTCCAACATGTTTTCGAGGGTCTCGCTGTCCCCGCGCAACAAGCACATTGGCAGATTGCTCCCAGGTACATGTGATGTGAATCACATTCAAGGTATGTACAGTATACAGTTCTCCACACGTCTGTGCTATTTGGCAACGGGTGTTTTCCTGCCATCTCGCCCTATCGGTAAAAATCCATTGCCCCATTTGTCCCCTTGCTCATCGCTCTCACACAGACCAACAGATCATTTCGCGGAGAGTTTGCCGCGAGGTTGGATGATATCCTGGTAAGGTACAATCGACTGGTTGATATGAAAGCAAAGTCAATATTAATGTTAAGTCCGGAACTCACAAGCCAAGGTACTTCTAGACGCACTGTGATCGATTGTTTCAAGGCTCGAAACGTCTTCAAATTACTGTTATTTTCAAAGTTGCAAGCGGTAAAATCTGCATACAGCGGATATTCATGTTCACGTTCGAGAATATGCTTTCTTCGGCAGAGTATCAACCCCAATCGTTTCAGGTTAGGGTGATTCAACCACGAATGAAATAACCAACAATGGAAATGTTGCTGTTGATGTTTGTTTATAATCTTCTATGTAGGGTTTGTTATTGGTTGACCAAATTGGTAGACTCTCGCGCGAGTAGTACCCTGTACGGCGCCATGTTTCCATTGGCGACTTGTTGGGGGCATGAACTTCTGTCACCCGCCCACAAAAAAAGAAGCAGCTAAGTTGGCGATAATACGATACGCTTACATTGTTCAAGGTCATATTAAGATCTCACCTTCGTGTTTCGCGGAGAGTCTACTTTCATCCATCTCAAGCTCCTCCAGCCCATATTCGAGGACTGCAGTCTGTTCTGCTCCCGGAGCGTTCTGTCCATCGGAGAAAACTCAAGGACTGACTGGATTCATGAGTTTAGATGCCCTCCTATTCCACACCCCGAAACTCGTGTGCCTGGATACTGTTGCTATTTAGACTACGGAAACGACCATTTCGTCTTTGCGCAGTCAGATATCGTGGTACTGACAAGCGCTGCGCCCCACCAAGCGCACATCAAGCCTTGATGGACAAGGTAGTCTTACATCGAACTTGTCTCGTAAGATCATGGGGTATTCCCGTGTACGCATATTGGGCCTTACCTTCCCACATGGAGCGTGGTCCTTGAAAAGGTTTTCACGGACCGATACATGGCCCTCCGCCTCTCTTCTCCTCCTGATTGCTCGGATATATGCACAATCGCAGTGGCTTAGTTATCGTGGATACTTCCAATATGTACCTCTTCCTCTACAGCTCCTGCTTATGGTGGGGTCTCCCGGGAAATACCCCAGTCTACTCTGCATGCCAGAACCTATGTCCTATTTATTGCTTCGGGCCCCCAATGGCTGCCTTACGCGTACGACACTCTCTTCTCCGCACGTTCTGGAACGTCAGGAACAACGTTTGACACACCACAAAATTGGAGATGGTAGTTGCCAGAGACATCAGCGATTGTACATATTATCAGATCACACTGGAAGTCTCTTGTGTGTTGCCGTTATATCTTCGACTTTTGTCTCATTCTTACAAGCACCAACTACCTTCAGTCGCCCAAGAGGGAAATCTTACTATTCTTTTCTGAATCAAGAAATCATTTTACTCGGATACATATTGATCAAATTGTGCCAGAGTAGCCTGTCGAGCCCATCAGCACTTCGTATTTGCTCAGAAATGCAGCGGGCGCAGCCGTTTGACATACCTTCATTTTCTATTCTCGGCTGTCGTTTTCTGAACCGGCACCTTGGGCTGAGTGAGCTTATTTTCCGGTGAGGCTACTAGGTATTTGCGGTGTAGCAGGATCAAAGCATTTATTTGAACAAACAAGAGGAATTTAATGCTCTTTTATTGGGTTGTAGAAGAGAAAGGCGCAGGAACTCAAGTGGACAGCTACTAAGCAGTTTGATAACTGCAGCTCCAGCACACCGTCACAGAAGTCCCCGCTACTGCCTTAGACAATCCCTACTCAAGCATTAATATCTTCACATAACGTGCATCCGCAAAACGCTTAAGCCTCAACACGGCCAGGCTTTCTTCCATCCCAATCCATATCCCCATCTAAAATGTACAGCTGTGGCTATGCGCGGAGCCCTTGAGGGCGAATCCAAACTTGAGCAGAGATCTATTATAGTTATAGAAAACTAACTGTACTCCTCCTTAAATCTACATCCATCTTATGTCCCTCAAATTTCTCTGCTGACCGCAAGTAGTCAACATTAACGGCAGAGGAGCATGAAGGTGCGACCATGCGAGGCCCAGGCACGCCCCCACGATCTTCCCAACTCCTTGGCCCCGACCAAAACCTTATCTTCAGCGACCATCGTATTGTGAGCATGGCCGTGATGTTGTTCATCCCTCTTGATGGATCATGGTTGAACTGCTTTGCCGTAAGCTTTTTTCATCCTATAGCAGGATCGGTGATGGAAAAGACCCAGCTACCCTATTCTTTGTGTCCCCAAATTCACAAACACGCTGCTGTAAGCAATTCAAAAAAGGCATAGCAGTTAAGCACAGCGATACCCCGAACTTTACGGCAGCCGAACTGGCGTTCATTAGGCTTATGATAAGTGTCGAACACGAATCCATTGTGAAGTTCGAGTCTGAGATTCTTCCTTCACAACATGATCAATTTTCAACCGCATTCTCCCTGCTGCCAGTGCTGCGTTATTCCCTGGCAGAATTCTGCTAGGTCATTACCAACTGAGATTGCTCGTCGAACAACATCCTCGTTGGCACAATGTTCGTCTAGTTGTGTGAGATGTACAAGTCCAGTTCAGAACTTCATCCAGGCCCTTTCATGCTCTCTGGCTGAAGTACGATTTTGAAGCTGGTACCGAGCATTTCACTGGGTAATGCTCCTTAGCCATTATCACGAAGTGACCATAGTACCTTTCGCTCCTGAAGCGACTGACAAACCGGATACTCATTTCAAGAGCAACGTCAGTAAACCAAGTTTCCGTTGATTGCGTCCCGAGGTATGAAATGAAACGGAAAACTCGAGGAGCCAAAGATACACCGCAGCTGTATATGCAAGCCTTTCTCTTGACATCTTCAAAGAAGCCCTGAACTGCTTGGCTCATTGGCGCATGGAGTTGTTACATCCTTCCCAATCATATCAAGGTAGCTCATCAAAAACCAGCCCTTCCGATCATCGGCCGTTCAACCACATCATTCCTGTTCCAGGACGTCGGAGGCCACAAGAAGGATGAAGTATGGGAATCACATCTCCGTGATCAATATCGCTCAAAGTACCGTCTGTGCCACCAGATGATTGCCAGTGATTAGATATCCCACTCCTGACGGAACTGTAGATATGAAAGAACACTACGCCACCTTGGCGCATCTGGAAGCAAGTTCACCTCGGTCGGTGCCGGCGAAGCTTTTCGGAAGACCACAAGGATCACAAGAAGAAAGCAGCTGGAAACAAATGGTATCAGGAAGGCTAGAGCTTTGAGCCCATTTCCAATGATCGGGGCGCTACCACAGCCGAGAACTCAAAATGGGGCGCTCCCCTAAGCACTGATATCTAAGATTGAAAGATATCGTATAGGCTGACGAAAACTCGGGATGAAGCCCGGACCAACAATTTATCGGGCACCAAGTTGCTCTGCTCCAGAGCCCTCGAGGAAGGGTTTGGTCATACTTATGCATTCCAATAGGATCTTCGGCTGCATAACCCCGATATTGGGATATACTACTCTGTACAAGAGACATTGAATTACTTTTTCCCTTCCCCTTCCCGAGACCAATCAATATCAAGGAGCTTGTGGCACATACCACGAGGGTGTCAATAAAAACATGATCTGGAATCTGGATGCCTTGTGATGTGACAGATCTGTGTCTTATTTAATTCATGACTTCGAACTTATTGAAATACCTTGTACTTTGTCGAAAGTCAATCGAGATGCCTACTGACGTAAACAATCGGTTGCAAGGCCAACAAGAACACCACGGTTCGGATGAACCTCCATAGTCCGTTAAAGCGCTCTAAGCTGGAAGAGGAAGGTAGAAACATCGTGCTCACCTTATCTTTTATGGCGCCCGAGTGGCTTGCAGAGCGAGCGGAGGTCACCGACATATCGCCTGCTGGAGTGGATTTGTTGACATACAGTCACATACGGAGTACTGACTCGAAATATGAATTTGACTGAGAAATGTTTCAATAATTGCTTCACCGTAAGAGATCTCACATATCAACATATCAACATATCAACATGTCAAATATCAAAATATCCAAATAACAGAATCTACCAAAATCCCATGCAAGGGAACATGCGGCCGTCTCCAAATCCAGAAATCCAGAAATCCAGGAACCCGACGGGGAAACTGCGTGCTAGTTGTTGCTTTAGTATTATTGATGGGAATATGTCGCGTGTACCTCGACTGCCCGAATTGGCCAATAAGCAGTCTTATCAATATTTCTTTGGGGAGGCAGGAACGAGGGCCAAGACCCGAGGATTGGCTTGGGTGGTATCGCACCAACTTTCCCCCTGCCCTTACCGGCCTGAGCTGACCTTTTATGCAAAACGATAAGGAATGAAAGCTCTATCCTGGCTCGCCTGGCAAACGGTATCGGAGCTCCACTGCCTTTTCCAGGGAAAACCCAAAAGCGGGGTGAAGAGAGGAGCACTTTGTTTACGAAGTACATACTTTGCAGCTTAGACAATCAGGGAAAAGATGGGAAAACTAGTCCTGCAGGTACGACGAAAATATATAATCTTCCAGAACTTCTCTCCCAGTAAGCTTTCGTCTTCTTTCTCTCCCTCCCTCTCTTCATTCCTCTCTTCGCCAGTCACACCATCCTCCCATCTTCCTTCACCTTCGTCTTCGCCTTCTTCTCCATACTCCGAGCCGATATGCGTACCTCAACCCTTCTCCACTGCCTTGCAGGCATTGGCTGTGCGACAGCCGCAGCAAAGCCATATGGAAAGAAGTTCGAGAAGAAGGATATCCACGTCAGTGTTCAGGCTGATGGTTTGGATGTAACCTTGGACATTAAAAACACGACCGCCAGCGTGGTCAAGCCCAAAGTCTTCATTATTTCTATGGTATGTTAGAATTCTACCGAAAACTCGAGACTTGCCTGTAGTTCGGCGGGAAAGCCTAGTACAGTGAAACCAAACTTACGCAATGTATCCAGTTCTCACCTGAAGCCGATATCTGGTATGAAAACTCCTTCACCGAAGGCTCGATCGGAAACCTCCTCGCCAAGAACATCACCGTCCCTGGTTTCTCTCCTCTCTTCCCACAAGCCCATTGCTTGGCGGATGGTTCAGTCTGCCAACTCACCACTGGCGAATCCGAAATCAATGCCGCCTCCACCCTTACCGCGTTGACTCTCTCCCCTGCCTTCGATCTTACCTCCACTTACTTCCTCGTTGCTGGAATTGCTGGTATCAACCCTAAGTATGGTTCCATTGCTGATGTCGCCTTCTCCAAATATGTCATTCAAGTCGCTTTGCAATACGAGTTTGATGCCAGAGAGAAGCCAGACAATTTCACGACTGGTTACTTCCCTCAGGGTTCATATGCTCCAGACCAATACCCAGCCAACATCTACGGAACCGAAGTCTTCGAGGTTAACGAGCCACTCCGTGACCTTGCTGTCGGATTTGCCAAGAAAGCCACCCTCAACGACTCTGCCGAAGCTATTGCCTACCGTCCTAACTATGGCAGCAACTCAAGCGACAACATCTATGCATCTGCCACCCACGCTCCTACTGTCATCACCTGCGACACTGCAACCTCCGATGTCTACTTTTCCGGAACTCTTCTTGGCGAAGCATTCGAGAACACAACCACTCTCTTCACCAACGGCTCTGGAGTTTACTGCATGACTGCCCAGGAAGACAATGCATCTCTCTCCGCCCTTGTCCGTGCCGCCATTTACAACATCGTTGACTTCTCCCGCATCATCATCATGCGCACAGCGTCCGATTTCGATCGCCCATACCCAGGTGCCTCCCCTGAGTACAACCTTCTGTACTCGAACCAGGGCGCTTTCGAGCCAGCGATTCAGAACATCTACTTGGCCGGTACCGAAGTCATCAAGGGTCTTCTAGACGGCTGGAACTCCACATTCGCTGCTGGTGTCAATGCCACCAACTACATTGGTGACATCTTCGGAAGCTTGGGTGGTGAGCCAGATTTCGGTCCAGGAAGCGAGTTCGGTGGCGAGAAGGCTAGCGTAGAGGATACAACCATCAATGTCAAGAGAGATGGTGCCAAGAAGCCAAAGAGCCGCATGGAGATGATGGGAAAGAAGGGTTTGAGAAGAGTCTAAAGGGTCAGTAGTGAAACACTTATATGGCCATGGAGTTGATGACTCGAAATGACGTCGATGATGAATTTTCCTTTTCACTTATGTATAATGATTTTAAAAAGGTTATTTTGGGGACGGCATGGATTTTTCAAGCATAATGGTGGCGACAGATGACTGGGTTGCGATGCCTTTGGTAGCGGCGGAACTGATGATGACGATGAAGAAAAGTTTGAAAAGCGGAAGGAATTGTAGATAAGACTCACCGTGAGCAGACTTGCAAGCGCAATGAAGTTGGCATGGAGGGGGACCGGAGGGAGGTAATGGGGTATATATAGTAAAAATAATACACAGGTGGTTGAGCATCTACACACAGGAACAGGAGTTGAAAACATCGAGTAATCATGTCGTTAGCTTAAGCTTCAGCTGCTTTTGTGCGGGTATTCCCTTATTGGCTGGATTGGCTCCATTCTGGTCATCTGTCCCTCATTGACCGCTGTCAGTCTTGACTTGGTGGTGGTTGGTTGCATGAAACGGACCGAGAGTTGCTGTGGACTGCGGTCGGATATGGTGTAATGAGATATAGGACAAGAGGCGGTAGCGGGACAGTGAATTCATTGGAAATTCGGGGCTTCTCGTTGACTGTTTCGCCGAATAGTGGGCAGGCATATATCAGGGCAGTCCAACCCGAGGATTTGCTTCATTGCGGTAGGAGTAGGTAGGGCCATATACCCCTTCTTTTATTCTACTTCATTGACCTTTTGCTGAGAACTCCAATTAGTTTTCTGCTTCGCGTACTCAAAGAGCGGATGGACCACCATGAAGTTATGAACAAACTAACAGGTGCAAAGAGCATCTGCAGAAGGTCGATATAACAGCGAATCCTCCCTCTCATTCACTCCTACTCCTCACGCACCATTCTCCTCCTCTCATTCCCCCCTACCCTCGTATTCGCCCTTCTCAATCTCCTCCTCAAATTCACTCCCCTCATCGCCTCCATCTCATTCGCCCTCCCGCGTCATCCAATTCACTCAACGCGTCGAAAAGAAAAATTTTCAACCCAGCCCCCCGACTTCTGACTTTTTCGCCCTCTGCTCGATCCCCCCCAGACTTTGGGAAAGTTTTCTTGTTCATTTTTCAAGCAGGAAGTTGGGCGACCAATGGCGAAGCTGGAAATGGTGCAGGACCAATAGCAGAGGTGCCTCTCTTTTTTCTGATGTGCAACAAAAGTTTTGGAGGACCGGAAGGGAAGAATGTTGGGCCCGGAGGGAGTGAATGAGGAGGTTGCTGTGGTGGATACTGCGTGATGGTCTGGGAGAGGGAAATGGTGAGTAGGATGAAGGTTTGAGGAGGAATGGTGAGGAGTGAGAGGTAGTGGTTGATGTATTGAGTGGAGGTCTGAATCTAAGGGGTATGGATGCAGCAGCAATGAAGTGAAGCTGAGCGTTAGTAGATCACAGCATCCTACCCGTCATTGAGAAGACCGTGTGGTAGAGGGTTTGTTGAACCAAAAGGTGACGCCACACTTCCAGTGCAGCTAGAATGATATATGACTGGCCTTCTCACAGGATTTCTGAACCAGGGTACATCAATGTCTGTTCTATCCTGTCTAAGAATAATGCAGACCTGATATTTACAACCACGAGTTGTTCATCTCCTTCAGATCTGATCTCCCTGAGCAACTCCTTTCATCGCGCAACTGCTCCACGCGCGGTCATGGTCAAGTGCAGCATTCCCTGAAGGGGTTGAGAACATAATAGTGATGTTGACCAATCTTGCGATTGGATGTTGAGGTTTCAGCAAACACCGATAGCTCCATGATCATGATGCAGCTGATAGCCAGATAACTTCGTGAAAGTATGAAGAATCTTACAAGTTCCAGTATATTCACATCTCATACATGTCCATTGGTGAGCATATCCCTCCTGAATATTCTCTCATAAGTAATATGTTATGCAAAGCCAAACACGACGGCGTTCCGGGGAGTAAATATTATGGCATATATCTGATCTGTCTCAATAGTAGGCACGATCGCACTTGACAATGCATCGACTCCATTAGATCAGAGTATTTCTACCAGTTTACTAGACGGCGAACTTCTGCACTGCGTGTTGGACCATCAACTTTGAGTAGGGGACTGCCATCTTGCCGCCTTTCGGCCAAGTTTCGCTGGTCACGGCAGCATGGGTTCTGTCAACTGCAATGAACTGGAGAAGACACATATTTCATTACTGCTCACCTTAAAGTTTCGAGTGCATGAAAAAGGTAGAGCTTAGAAAAGATCTTCCAATTGGAAAGATATTCATTCGATCACTCCCGTCTCTTGACTCCATTCAGCGATTCAGTAGAACTTCATCTCTAAGACGAACGACTCGTGAATCTATTATGTATCGCCAACCATGGCAAAGTGCTGACCCACATATCGACCGAGTCACCGACAAGTAGATATCCCATGCGATTTCAGAAGTGTAGAAGGGAATAACGAAAGGTGTGGAGTGGATGTATGAAGATCAAAACCGGGGTATGCTGACTCAGCAATGACCCCTCGGAAGTGGAAGCTGTAATGGAAATTTTGTGTTAGCATTCGGCAAGCAATATCAACATTTATCTTCAAGCGTCACGATGGGTTGGCTCTGGGGTGCTTCAGATGGCGATGACAAGAATAAGAACAAGGATCCTTTGAAGAATCTCGATCCTAGCTTAAGAGAGTTTCTCGCCAAAGAATCACCAGTAAAGTACGAATCTGTGAAACCTACAGATACACCAGCCCAAGGAAGCTCAACATCAACCTCTCCACCAGTCACCAATGCCACAAGCACGACATCTGCGAATGAAGATAGCGCGCAATCTTCTGTGCCAGCGCAAAGTCTGTACAAGGATGGTCGCTATGCGCACTTATGGAAAACATATCAACCGCAGATAGAAGTCGAGACGGCAGCCAAATCAGATTCCGAAAAGATACAGGATATCATAGATGGGTATAACTACAGAAAGGCTCAAATTGGACGAGCAGCGTTGGAGAACTGTGCTCTGGAACAATGCGACGTCAATGAGTGTTTTCGTTCTGGAGGATGGCAGGCTCGATTGACCATGTGCAGAGAACAGAATAAGAAACTGGAGCGGTGCTATACTATGCAAGGTGTAAGTTTGTCCAGTCTGGCAGAGCAACAGATACTTACTGGCTGCGCAGAAATTCCTCAGAGCGTTAGGTTACCTGTCTACGTTCGATCGCCCCCAAGAAGTTGACGAGCGAATTCAAATGCACGCGGATACCTTATATCACCGAATGCTTGACCAAGAGCAACAGATCGAAGCTGCGAAAGCCGAAGGGAGACCTGTGCCGACCTTTCCTCCCCTTATGTCTGAAGCAAAATCTTCGGCTACTCAAGCACAGCCTACGCCAGCGCCAATCAATAACAAGCTTCAGGCATCAGAACTGCCGACAAAGGTACAGGCTCAGTTCAAGAGTAGACTAGAAGGCCTGACTGCCGAGGAGCGTGAAGTCGAAGAGCGAGCAATTAGAGCGGAAATCGAAGCTGGTGAGCAGGTCGCGACGCAGTTGGGCAATATCTACAAGAAACAGGATGAGGAAAGAAGGCAAAGGAAAGAGCAGGGGAAAGAAACCATAAGCGACAAGTTGCTCTCAATATTCCGCGGTCGATGAGAATGCATAAGAATGCACCGACAGATGGCGTGGAAGTGACGTGACCAGCTCTCAGCGCTCTGTAGACGCTCCACGTTGCCCGCTGTGGTTGTTAGGCTGAACAATTGTTAATTAGACGAACAGGAAGCCTGCGTAATGCTGGGTTGAATGGGCTTATATTTCTTGTCCTGCATATTCATCCAAGGATTCATTTTTGTCAAACAACTTCGACTCGGCAAAACGGTAGCGATGGTTTGGTCAAGATGCCGGCACTGTTAGGACCCGTCATGCTTTTTGGATACACATGGCCGGTAGCATTGTAAGTAAGGCTGTCTATATAGTTGGTCTTACTACGACTTCACGCCCTCAGCTTTGTGGCATTTCTTCGGGTTCGAAAAGTGGACGGAAGTTGTTTGACTAGAGGTCGCCTTCAACGATAGATTCACGAAAGCATTACTGTGACGAAGATCGAAGGGCCCGTCGTACCAGTCTATTCATTTTACTAGCACACGTAACGCTCTTCTCAACCATTTGGCCTTGTCATGATTTAAAGCATTGACTTGCTTGCAGCTTATGTTTGTGAAACGATGTTTTGGTCCGCCTTGGTAATTTTCTTTGTAGCCTTCAGTACATTCATCGCATGCCACACTAGTCATCAGACTCATCACACATAGCCATCCCTCCCTACATACCACTCTTGGCGCCGGCTCGTTCATGATTTGAACAACGGAAAGCTCAATCACGTGTTGAATTCGACACTTGGATTCCGGCCGATATCGCTTGACTTTGTGATATTCTTCATCTCAATTCTGTCTCCTGACTTGCAGTAATACATAAAGCACTTTCTCTTAATGGACATTCCAATTGCAGCCAACGTTCTGGGAACGTTTGGTGCTGTATGCTGGTCCATTCAGGCAAGTCTCTTCTGCCTCGTCATCACCCTCATCGCTGACTCAAGCACAGCTAATCCCGCAAATCATAATCAATTATCGCCGGCACCATACGATTGGGCTACAGCAGTCCATGATGCTACTCTGGGCATGTGCTGGGGTGCCGTTGGGTGCATACAATATATCGTCAGGATTCAATATCGCGTTGCAAGTGCAACCTCAAATCCTGTCAATACTTAGTTTGATCACTTGGGGCCAGTGTTTCTACTATGGTGAGGTACGTCCAATATGTCAATGGGATTCTTAGTTAAGAGGCCCTGTATGAACGCTCTATATTGATACACGCAGGGCTGGAGTAAAACGAAATGTCTTGCAATTACTGGCGTAATTGGGATATTGTTTGGCGGCATAGAAGTGGCGCTGGTGGAGGCATTGATGGTATACGAACGATCTACCTTCGGGCCAGTCACAGGAATATGCTAATGTTGAATCAGGCAGGTCAAAGGCGGGATCTTCAATGGCCCGTTATTTTGATGGGAGTGTTATCGACGGTTTTACTTTCAGCTGGTGTTGTCAGACACTACTTTGATATCTATATCCATCGAACAGTTCGGGGGATATCTTTCATTTTCGTGGGCATTGATGCTGCAGGCGATGTGTTTTCACTCGTTTCCGTTTGTAAGTCTGCTGAATCATTGGCCGCCACTCAAGGACTGATATCCTATACAGTCTTCCAATCACGCCTGGATATTCTTGGACTCGTCATTTATTCTACAGAGTTCATACTATGGTGTGGAGTCTTTGCCTGCGGTGGTTATTTCAACCTCCTGCCTTGGATCAAGAGTCGAACGCGGAAAGTGTCCGAGGACGACTCCAGAGACCCAGATGCTGCTGCAACTCATGCAAATGCGGTGCAAATAGAAGAAGGAATTTCCAATGATATAGAATTGGATAGAATTGATTCTGCGGGTTCGAGGACCGTGTTCAGGACCCCTGGATCAATTGCTAGCGCGGACAATATTGCGCGATAACAATTGCCTTCCCGAAGTACTTAGACGTTTTCGCATATATAAAGGCTCTACTTGCCATCCAAGAAACAGCGGTTGTTGTTCCGCCATTTCTTTAGTTCTTCGTTGTGTGCAAAACTGGTGGCGCTACCTATGGATGTGGATTTGGTCGTGTTGTAGATCACGGAGATTCCGTTTGTGCCAAGGAGAAGGACCAGTTGTATGCAGCCCAGCCTACTTTCAAATGGTGTACTATTTGTAGATCAATGTAAACAAAGTGTTATCTACAATCAAGTCGGCGTGTTTCACCCGAATATAATTACAATCCAAGAGTCGCTGGGGTTGCTGCAGAAAAGTTGCTTAGTCACGATTTCACGTGTAACGTTATTACACCCGCGTCGAGATAAACGCGACTTGAAGACGACGAGGGTAAGACAAACAACTTTGTTAATTGACAATCATGGAGTCTAGTATGTTATACTTGTTTCTAATCGCTTAAAATGCTAATATGTTATAGCTAGAGAGGAGCGTATGCAGCAACGGCTTCGAGGAGCTCAGTGAGTTTCAAATTGAAGGTGTTTTGAATTGAAGCACAATTAACGAAATGATAATAGGCGTCAAGTCAAAGATGTCGACTTTGGATTTATGTTCCCAGCCCTTCCAGCGGCGGATTCCCCGCCATCGGCGCCCTCCCCAGCATCAGTGAATCCGAATTCACTTTCAATTGCTCCTCCAAATCCAGCTACCCCTCAACCGGAAGCGCCTCCACCACCGTCCTCTCAAACGCCAGCTACCGCGAGTAGGAGCCGTGGCAGACCATCAAATATCCTTGGAATACAATCGGCCAATGTACCGCGATCGAGTACTGGAAACGATGCGAACACATCTGCAAAGAGGAGGAAATTAGAAACCGACGAACCACCATCTTCTTCAACTAGAAGTATGCGAAGTTCAGTTAGACAGGATATCTACGCTATTCCAGATGATGAAGAGACCCCGCCTCAAGCTTCATTAGGAAAATCAAACCTCATGATTTCGCAAGAGGTATCGACAATTGAAGCACAAATATCAACTGCTGTTCCCTTGGTCGAAGAGGCTCCTGCAGAACCAATTGAGACTCCTGCAGAGGCTGAAGGCTTGAATGAAGTGGAAGTTGAAAAACCTGTGGAAGAGGTGCAGCCTGTTGCTGGAGCTCTAGATCTGGATGAGCCATCCCAAGATGATAATGCAGTTGCTGTGGGGCCAAGTAAAGCAAGGAAACCTGCGGGTCGACCTCCGCGGAACAAGCGAAAGAGAGATGAGCCCGTTGCAGAGCCTATTGCAGAGCCTATTTCAGAAACCGCAGCAGCAAACCACTCTTTTATTAGTGAAGTCGATCCGCTAAGCACCTCCAATGACAAATCCGAAGACGCTCCTGTGCAAGAATTACGACGGTCACGCAGAAGGTCATCCGACCAAATAGAACAAACAGACAAGGATGAGCAAGATGCTGAGGGTGTAGAAGAACAAGCAGAAGCCATTGGCGACCATGAAGCTGCAACGAGACTTAATAAATATAGAGGACGAAGGGTATCTAGAAATGTTGTTACTTCAGACTCGCCGGTCGCAGAAGATGAACACCCGGTCATGTCGCCAGTCGTGAGGAAGAAAGGCCGGCCACGACAAGTCATAAGCCCGGTGCGCCAACGCCAACCAGCACCGCCTAAAGCTAAAAGTCAAAAGGCAGAGAAGGCAGACAAGGCAGACAAGGCAGAGAAACCTGAGAAGGCGAGCAGAAAGCGGAAAGTGCGTGAAGGCAGTCCCATTCCCGTCATGGTCCATCGTCTGACCAGCGGTCCCGTATACGACGAAGACGAGTCTGATGCGGATATCCTCAATTCTGAGATACCTTGCGCAAAGAGGGCTGGTGTTAATTCCGTGGATGTTCTTAGTCAAATCTGCCAGGAGTTGGTCACTGCTGGTCTCGAGACTCTTGGGGAGAATATGATCAAGACGCAAGATGCGGCCTTGAGGCTAGAATACAAGACGAAGATGAAAGCGGTGGAAAACTTTACCAGAGAGTTAAACGTTCGATTATTGGAGCACGTAAGTATTTCTATCCGATGGTAGGTCACATATGCTAATCCTATCAAAGACTATCAACCTCGACAATGCTTATGCTTTGGAGAAACGATTACGAGATGGTCAAAAGAAGAAGCTTTTACTACGTGAAGAAATCCTTCGAGTACGTGCTGAACGCGAGAAAGTTGCCTTACGCATGGACGAGATTCGGATTGCCCACGAAAAGGAATCTAATGAAGCACATGTAAGTTACCACTTCCCCCATCTTGTCCTCCTTCTTTTTCTAACCATAAAACCATAGCAACGGGAGTCCCTCAACAGAACAGCACACGACATCGAGCTTGCTCTCGATCGAGGCAGGAGCTCTGCAGATGCGACAGATGGTGGCAAACCAAATATTGAGATCATGCTTAAAAGACTGGCAGCCACTGCAAGTAGTAAGAGTGACAGTGGAGGCATCTTGAAACAAATCAAGGCGTTTAATACTTTTATGGAACGGGCGGCTCTGGCGTTAGAAGGAAGAAAATCTGGTTAAGTGTATTATGGAAGGATGGATATGGAAGGGATGGGTGGACGAATGGATGTATGCATATGATACCCTGTTTATGGCCTTTGTGTTTTGTGGGTTTGAAAATCTGTAGGAATATGGCGCTTGAATAGTTGCAGTTAGCTATATACATAGACTGTCCTGCTTTCTTGTTCTGCGAATTCATGCCCTGATGTGAACATGTTGTGCATCTAGTTTCAACAGTCTAATCTCTTCTGCCGTTCTTATCAGTGGTTACGACTTATCAGGAAACTTGGGGTGGACGACTAAGTAGGCTACTCGAGAGGGATAAAAACAGCCCGTAGAGCTATCAGCATACCTCTGGCGTAAATTTATATGAAGGTATAAAGTAGGTAAGTCGTTGACCTTGCCTGCGTAGATGTGCACTTCACTACACCTACGAACGACCTCACTTCCTTCGAGTTCACCTAAATGCAAGTTAATAACCATCGCTGCTTCCATGAAAAGGTATGAGGCCCAGCAGTTTTCCCAGATTCCTGAACTCCTGACCCCCGATCTCGAACGCCATTAACTCGTAAGCATCGTGTGGCATTGATGCATAGAAGAACTTGGAACTCTGCTAAGGGATCCTCTTGCAAACGATATGAATGTTTGACTATCTTCTTGAGAGCCTAATGACACAATTTTCGGCGCTTGATTGAGTGAAGCAAGAACAATCAAGGTGAGAAGTGGGAACTTTGGAAATTCACGGAACAAGTCTGTATCGATGATGAGTACAGGTCGATCACTATTCCAGTGACTTATTTGCAAGACAATTTCACAGTCACAGTTTCAAATGGGACAGAAATTTTTCATTTAACTTTTGTCATTGATAGACTGACCGACCGACTGAAGTCGACTAATACTGGGTGATAGCACTATTGGCACTCTAGTGGTGCTCATTGATAAAACCTCCGATGGCCCTGAAAAAAGAAACCCTGATATACCCCGAAACCCTGACAAATGGGTCTTGATAATGCCTGAAGACCCTATAACCTCGGGTGACCAATACTCCCTAATGATGCCGACGATCCAATACTCCTCATGCCAAAGCCAAAGCCTTTTCCAACACAACACCATTTTCTCATGTACAAAAACAACAATCCAACCCAGTGGTATCCAACCCTAAACTCCAAAACAGTTCCAAATCTACAAGCTGCATGCAATATCCTTGAGTGAGTACACAAGCTCTGCCATCCTGTCCAATTCCGCCAAGCTAGCATCCAACTGCTTCTTGACGCCTCGTCGATGTCTACCATTAACTTCTTTATCCAAGTTCAAATAATCAGTAGCCTTGCCTTGATATTCGTTTTCCAATTTGGAAAGCTGTGCTTTAAGGTTTACAGTGATTTTTCGAAGAGCCGCCTTTGGATCTTCACATGGTCGCATGGTAGCATCTCCATCGAAATCCATTTCCTCATCAACTTCCTTGTTTCGTTGAGCTGCCTTAGTGAGCTCACTCTGGAATTCCGTCTTCTCGCGTTTAAGATTTTTGATCTCCTTCTTGTAGTGTTCCTCAGAATAGTGAATCTGGACCTTGTGGTCCTGAATTTGCTTTTGTAAGTTTCGCTGTTCAACAAGCAAATCATCGTTCTTGGCCTTCATTTCTTTGAAAGCTTCAAGAATTTCGTTGAACTGATCGGCAGTATCATCGCGTTGATCTGAAGCTTCAGCGAGATGTTTTCGTGCCTCATCACGTTCGTGTGTTGTTTGGTTGTGATCTTCAGCTGCTTTACTGAGTTGTTTGACGATGAGCTTTCGTTGTTCGACTGCTGATTCGAGTTGTTGATAAGCTTCATCGCGCTCGTAGGCGGCAGTGTTGCGTTGTTTGGTAATCTCGTTGCGTTGCTTAACAGCTTCTTTTTGCTGTTTAATTGCTTCGTCCCGTTGTCTGATGGTACCTTCGCGTTGTTTAATGGCTGCGTTACGCTCGTTGTTGGCCTCATCGCGTTCGTTGATAGCTTCGTCACGTTCTCTGACAGCTGCATCGCGCTCGTTGGTGACCAATTCGATCTGCATGTTTTGTTCGGTGATAGTTCGCTCATATGCATCAATTTGTGCATTGGCATCTAGTGTTATCGTAAGTAAACAATCGAAAGAAAGATCACCATCGAAGATAGACTTACTTTTAAGATCCTCCGCAAGTTTCTTGTGTCCTTCATCGACACATCTGCTATCTTCTGTAGCACTATCTCGGCGGACGTTCTGAGGTGAGTGTGAATCAATGATGGTTTGTTGATGTTGATTTTTAGCTTGGAGCTCTTTGTATTGCTTTTCGAAAGCAGCATTGGTATTTTCCAGCTGCGAAATTCGTTGTTGAAGCAATTCAATGGAGAAGTAAATTTCCTTCTCTTCCTCTGGCATAGGAATTTTTCCAACCACTTCTATATTCCTTGAACTCGATGAGGATTGATAAGCGTTTGTGGAAAATCGAGATGCTGATTTTCCAGTGTGAGTAGTATCCTTATAATTACCGTTGACAAGCTCTGTAAGGCCAGCCATTTCGGGCAACAGGAATGAGGATTGCGTTGGGTTTGGTGCGGAAGTGGAAATTGTCAAAGTATTGTTGGCAGCGTAAGCAGAAGTAGAAGGTCCAGCACGATGTTCTGAATAGCGAGCCATGTTGAGGGAGCTTTCTGAGCACTCATCAATTTGGGCATGGAGCTCAGATAATGTTCGTCTTTTGCCGTTGACGGCGCGACTCGCGTTGGAGACGTAATTCGTGGCCTTGGTGGTGGTGTGAGGTCGTTGTCGAGGAAGTATGTTTTCCTTGTCGGCAACAGCATCCTTTCTTGGCTTTCTCTCGTTCTGTTCGAGGAAAGTGCTGTTGTGCTCAATCTTTTGGAAGAGCTTGTCCGCCAAGGCATCTTTTCTTGCCTTTTTCTCGTTCTGGCCGCGGAAGGTGTTGTGGACGTCGGAATGTTGTGAAAGGTTAAAAGTTAAAGAATTTTCTTTCGCGTTGCCAGCAGGGGCGTTCTGTGTGTCATATGGAGAGGTCTTAACGATGCGCTTTGTTGTGTTTGCAGCTTGAACCGGATCTGCCAAAGGTGTAGGGTTGAGTCCAGAAGACGAATTGAGCCTTTCAGATAGTATGGATTTAGATCCGCGGCATGGGGTTTGATCTTCGATTTTGGAGCGATCAGCTTCAACAGAAGTGGTTTGTTCTCGGATGGATCCAGAAGTAAAATCTGGGAAGGCAGTGTCGAGGTATGAGGTAGTCAATGGGGCCATTGGCTCGCGTCTTGGAGTCCATCGACCGCATTTCTTTGCAGTGTCACGAATTTCAGGAACCTTGTTCTTCTTGCGTTCCTGACGTTCAATTTCGAGTTGGGTAGAACAGAAAACTTCCTCGTCGGTTGCATCCGGATTCCACATAGCGGACAAGTCGGATTGAGTGCTTACGGTCGCATGTTGCGTGCTTGCTGAATTTCGGCGGATTTCTTGAGGTCCAGTTGAGGATGAGATTGAAATATCGGCTTGAGCTCGGTGATTTTGGAATCGAGTTGCAGGTCGTCCTCGACTGTTGTTAGATTGGTAGGTAGATGTGCTCGAAGATGTAATGTCGGCTTCCAGTCGCCCAGCAGACTCTTTGGCCGTATTGTCGTAGATGTCTCTGGCAGATTCGTCGTTCAATGATGCGATATCCGATTGAGAGTATTCGTGTCTAATGTTACGGAAAATGCGTTCTTGTGATGCGCTTCGAATCCTTGAGTTAGGGGAAAGCCAAGCTGAAGCCATTGTTGGCTGCCGACTTAATAAATACACGCGAAGTGTAGAAAGAAGAAGTTTTTATGGAACGTGGATATGTGGTTGATGGAATTGCAATGGTAAATTCAATTGTTTACAGATGAGACGCGATGCGGCTGAAAATAAACAAATAATCGTCCGAATTCGTGCAAGACAAATGGTACTGAGTGGAGGAGAAACCGAGGTGGGGAAAAGTGGCCATATTATATACCTATCTGGGACTAAGACTATCTACTAGCGTGTTTACATCTCCTCGCCAACTCAAATCGGGAGAGATGTCCGAAAATCCTAGATAAATTCATGTCAAGCCACAGCACCGTTCAACTGGTTTTATATGTACATGAAAATGTCGAGAAAAATCGGCTGTATCTTTTCACATTTACGCATAAACTGTACGACAAGTTCACTGACAGAAATCCGGAAAAGTTCAGGATCGCAACCACTTCTGCACTTTGCTACTTGGGAAGGAGCAAGTAGAAGTCTATCTGTCGCGCACAAACCCTCAAATCTAGGTGGAATTCTTGACCTTACCAAACCATTCAAATTTGGGAGGATTGAGAAAAGTTGTGCGCTTCTTTTCATACCAGTCAAGGACGTCCTGGACCACTGTGGTGTTGAATGAGGCAGCTCGCGCTCCCAGCCTTACCAACCTCCTTTCGACTCGTTCCGACCCAATTCGGGCGAGTCATTTTCGTCGATCGGTGACTTACTTCGACTGGCTTCCGATCTATCCCGTCTACTTACCCGGAAGCGCATTATGGGAAGGGACGAGCCCGGTTCAAATCGGGATGCTGTTATGAAGCTAACTGCAGAAACGTAGTCATCATTGTGATGCGCAGAACAACTGCTTGCTAACTTCATGACAACTGTTGCTTTCACGTGCTTCAACATGCCGCATTGCGACGAGCGCTCACACACATTTGATTGCACCGTCATTCTCTTTTCTCGTAGCTAATCTCACTGTCGTTCAATCGTGCATATGTTGTCCGGATAGCAAGATTAGTTTGGATTTGCAGAAGACATCTCCTCGACGGCGGTACCGTCACACGTCACGGGAAATAGGTATCATTGGCTTTCTACGGATTTACTACAGAGTGGCACATAATTCATTGGCCGATTGAGAATGCGGTCGAATGGTATACATTCTTATGATATACCGCAGCACAGTGCGTTCTGTGCTACTTCTCATAGCAGCCAGTCGCAAGATCTCTGTCTTCCTGAGCTATCGATCATATCCAGCTGGTGCAGGTATCAATAAGAGATAGGGAGAGCAAAAAATTATATCCTTCGTCCGCAGGTTCAACCTATGTTATTCATATACCACATAAAAACTAGATGTTCATGTAGCAATGACTATTGCCTTGCAATTCAAGACCTCATTCAGAGTTCTCCTAAACTTACAAACTACTGCGAGTATTTGGGGAACTATACGTACACTGCTAAGGCTATCGTGAATTTAACATCGAACATGACAATTCGACAATGAAGATATCCATCTTTTTCACTTGATATGGCAGTGAAGTTAGCATGGTTTTAATGCTCACGGGTTTGATTATGAGCGGGATCTTTGCTGCAGGTACTTGGCCAGATCCCAATGTCGTAGAATTAAGCTCAAAAACTAACAGCGCCCTTGCAATACTACCTGTAATGGTTAGCCTCAGGCTGTGGTGCGGGAAAATTTTAGGCCCGAGCAACCGCCGGATTATTAAAAAAGAACAAGCCTGCGCTTTCAGAACATTCTTGAATTTCCGTCTACTCTTACTACCATACGTCGCCGTCATCTACAGATATGGCACAAGCAATAAAAGACAGTTTCCTGGACCTCGAGAAACATCGACAACTTCTTGAGGATAATATCGCAACCTTAAGAAAGGCTTTGCGCCACTGGCAAACTCTAGATGCGGAGTATGATGGTCTGAAAGAAGAAATTCTTTCTGCGGAACCTACCCCAAATCGCCAGGAACTCGTTTCCATTGCGCAAAAATACGATGCCGACTTAGTGACAGGGAAAGAAATTGATGATATTCTAGGTTCGGGTACGGAGAGAACAACAGCGCAAGTTGTAAATATATTGGATAGGCGGATGGATTACGTTCAGCAGAATGCGAGGACGATCGAGAAGCAAATTGAGGCCGCAGAGGAAAAATTGGCCAAAGCAACGATTATTAGCACACCAGAAGTGAGAAACGAAGAAGGATTACCAGTAATGGATATCATTGAAGAATTGGATGAAGAAGGCAATGTCATTTCTTCGAGAATGTCCAACCCTGGGAGCGTAAAACCACAATTACTGGAAGCATTGCAAAAAGCTGGCATGATTGATTCGGAGGCTAAGGAGCAACTAGCTACAACAGAAGACGCAAAAGATGTACCCATACCTGTTCCAGATCTGCATAGCGCGACCAACGTTCCGGCGGCGAAAGATGAAGAGGGGGCAGTGGCTAGGTCTTCGAAACCTTCGCCAAAGTCAGCCAAAAAGGGGGTCAAATTTGCGGAAGACACGAAAGCAGAGACTGTTGAGCTAGAGCAGGAAAAGTCGCAGGCGGCAAAGCGCATGGAGGAAATTATGAAATCTGCTAAAGAATCCGAGAAGCTTTCAGCCGAACCAGCGGTCATTCCCGCAGATGAATCTGAGGAAGATGCTGCCTTGCGACGAGACATGTTACAATATGGCATGTCCGAAGTGGGGTCGGTTGTAGCAGAACTGAACCTGGAGGATGGAAGCGACTGGGAATCTGAAGATTATGCCGACTATTCGGATACCGACGATGACGAAGATGAGTTTGGTAGATCTAAAGGCAAAGTAGTGGATGACGAACTGCGACAGCGAATGATTGAGCTTGAGCAAAGACTGGGCGTAAGGATGATGGAGAATGTCGGCAAGGATGCGGATGATTACGGTATGGTTCAAGAAGGAATTGGACGGATATCTGTCACTGGCGAAGATACCAAGGTTGCTGGGAAGGGTATTCTGACAACACCAAAGCCTGGGAAAAAGAAAAATCAGCCAGTGGAATCCATTTCTACTGATAATTCTGAAAAGAAGAGCGTTCGCTTCGCCGAAGAACTGGATATTTCAGCAGCGCCACAGCCATCAATCGTCTCAGAAGTGAAGAAAGAGGCCAAAGTAGCACCTATCAGTGACATTGTGGAACGAAAAGCTCCCGGTCAAGCTTCTCTCGCTCCGAATCCACAGAAGAAGCCATCTCGCTTCAAGACGGCTCGGACTACACCAAGCAGTGGTAATCATGGGGCACAGAGCCCTGCTTCTACAGCTCATTCATCTTTAAAACTCTTCCCGGCCAAACCTTCAACACCCAAACCGTTTTCCCAACCCATTTTTGCACCGGCTGTTGAGAACACTCGTCCAGTTCCCACTGGACCCGCCAATCGGACACTTGCTCCTCAGATTGTGGAAAGGGATGTACCTCTTAATGCAAATGCCGCTCCACCCGATGAACTCGATCCACAACTCCTGCATCAGGAAGTTGCGACGGAGTATTATCGGATGAGAAATAAGATGATTGGGAAACAAGGAGGGTTTATGAAAGAGGATGAAAGTGTGATTGTGCCACTCACAGAAGAGGAGGGTGGTCCGAAAAAAGTCAGTAGGTTTAAAGCTGCGAGGTTGGCAAAATCATAGAGGTTTCGATGCAGCCTAGAAATCAAGCTTAACAAAATTCTCATGGTTGATCGATTTTGTATGGACTCTGTCGTGGTATTCGCATTTCTCTCATTCTGTTTTTACTTTCCTACTAGATGTCCTACCTTTCTGCTAGATGTCTTACTCTGCTATTGAACTTTTCTCTATTACTTTCCGACGGCCTTGCCCATTTTCACCAAGACTTTTACCCGCCAGCATTGGAACGCACAATCTGACAATTGATGTACTATGCAGCTTCAATCTGCTAGCACATTACAGCCGTTCCTAAATTAACTTACTTGTTTGTGAAAGCAAGCAAGTTTGACAGGGCTCTCTGACGTCGCGACCTGGGTTCAGTAGTCGCGGGGATTCGTTTCACCCTGGACATTCCTTTTCCTTGCAGTCTTGGTCTGGATTAAAGGCAAACAAGGGTTTGTAGCAACCGGAGTGAAGTATTTAAGAAATCGTCATGACTTCTCAGGTGTTCAACTACACATGATTTCATGTCCCTTATTGTCAGGTATTTCGGCACTGCATGTTTCGGATAACCTATGTTCCGCATTGCATTCACCTCACAAAGGTTGACGAGTGTCTACAAGTTCAAGTGGCTATCATACGACTATCCACTAAGAAGTTTGCCATTCCTCAAATTTCTATAAAGGAACTGCTTGGTCCGCGGGAAAAGAACGCTGGCGGTATGTTATAGTCCTGGATCGCAAGCCGACCAACCTTCCCGCCCAATGGGCTAGGTATTATCTATTTGAACTACTGCCATCCGCACAGGCTTCTGCAGCCTTTTTCAGTTCAGGCAGTCCTGCTCCTAGCGGAACGTACCCCAGAGCCCAGGACTTCTTTGCGTACTCAGGAATTAAAACAGCCCAAGTTGTGTTGCTAGTGATGGACTAATTTGTAATATCGCCGAATGTGGAATATCGCTTTTATGCTTTGAGTGACGGTCTATAACAGCTCTATAGCAGAAGATAACTAATTGTCGGCAAGGGAGATTTCGTGTTCCATGTCAGTGATTTCAAAGAGTTCAGATGCGAACTGACCAGGGGGTTCCACGCTCGATCGTCTAGGAAGGTGTATCTTTGTTTCACCAACGAGGAAGAGGAGGACTGTAGTAATTGTGTGTTGGAACAAAAAGGATTGGAATAGGGAGTTTCTACTTCAACTGACGCAGAGGTTTCGTTGAGTTATTCATGGGAAATGGTTGGATGACACGTCGATAGGTGCGGAAAGCGCAATTCGAGAATGCTGATTCAAAGATTCACATTGAATCATGACCATGTGAATCAAAGCTCCCATCATGTCTTATCAGCAGGGAACCGAACACTTCAGCAATTCGGTTTCTTGATATCACTGTACAACTAAGCAAATACTGCTTTGCATCTACATCATATGTTCATAGATAAAATAGCTACATTAATCACAGACAGACAGCTTGACCGTGTCAAGCTAATCAATCATAATATATTCTCCCCGCTAAAACCTGCTGTTCATTCTCAATACATGATTCTTCGTTTGACTCTATTCATGCCGTTGTGGTCTTTTACTATGCTTACTAACCGCCCTCCCCCACATTCATGCCACATAGCCGCTTTAAGCGCTCCCGCCCGAAATGTGTTCAATTGGAGCTCTTACATTACGTGGCTCCGAGCTCTCCCCTCGTGAACATTTAATTCACGAACTTCTCAACACCACAATTCCTTTACAAAATGCGTCTCCTACGGTCACTGGTACCTTCATTGATACTTGCCGGTGCTGGAATAGTCACCGCTGCTTCATCCTGGGGTTTCGATGATGCTGTTATTTCCGTAAACTCGAAAAGTGCTGTCGGAGGTTTTAAGGACAAGTATGTTTCCCAGAAGCAATTGGTGACGCGCATGCTTAAATTTTGGCTGAAACTTGGCTTTGGGAGGAATATTGTACATAAAAATGCTAACTGACCGATTTGCAGACTCTCTGATCATGCTCCTCTTGCAAAACCAGTTTCATTGAGCGCAACGGACACGCTCAAGATTATCATTACAGCTACCGAAGGTCGCAAGCCCAAACGGCCACATCAAGCATTCTTGCTTCTTCGAGACCAGGATACCGGACTTGAGACCACGTTCCCTTTCACTACTAAAGAATCGGGCAAAGGAAAAGTCGAATTCGTGTGTTTCCCAACAGCTCAATGGATTGGATTGGAGAATCATTATGCTAATAAATACGCAGGGTCAAAAAGATCTTCCAGTTCAGCTCCTCACCAGCTCTCAACCTCTCCGCGCGACTCTCCTTCTTGCTTCATTCGGTTCTGCACAAGCATTCAGCAACCATGTCTTCGATCTTGCCGTCTCCCTCGACGCAAGCAAACCAGCTCCTGCTTACGAGAAGCCATTGAGATATGGCAAATTGCCCGAAATCAACCATATCTTCCGACCCGATCCTCAAAGTGGCCCTAAAGTTATTTCATTATTCTTTGTGCTGGCAATCTTAGCTACCGTGCCAGTCGTCTTGGGTGCCGTAGGTTTCTCCCTCATACTTTACTCATTCCTTGTAAATATATGCTAATGATACGCAACCCAGTGGGCCTACCTTGGAGCCAATCTCTCCCATCTTTCCAAAGCAACATCCGCCGCCCCAATCTCTCACGGCCTTTTCTATGGCTCGATCGTCGCTATGGAAGGCATTTTCTTCCTATACTACTCGAGCTGGAACTTGTTCCAAACATTACCTGCCGCAGGAATCGTAGGGCTAATAACTTTCTTGAGCGGAAGCAAGGCATTGTCGGAGGTCCAAAGCCGAAGACTAGCTGGCGAAAGATAACCGCTTCCTTAAGATGTGGAAGTACAACCGCTTCGGTGTGGATCTGTAGGACAAACTAAATGCGAGAAGTAGAAGCATGTACAATACCAGAAAAGGGTTCATACACATCCATGAAGTTACTAAAATATTATAGCATCATGTATGAAAAGTGCAAGCATTTAGACATCAAAATTGTTAAGCGTATTTTATTTGTTGCCGTGAAATAGGTATCTTCTTCTAATTTCCAGCCAGACTTGCCCCTACATACGCGGATAGTTCCAATTCATATTCGTGTCCGAGCCTACACTTTTATTTCCCGTTACAATCTCCCCCTTCAGTTCATCTTGGCATTCGAGAAATCCAGCTCAGGATGTTCTTTTTGAAACTAAACATAAACCCATTAGTCCAATGTCCAAATAGTGAATATTCCGGTAACTCACTTTCTCCAAAATCTCCTTCTTCTTCCTCTCCTCGGACGACATTCCCCCCATCTCCTTTTCTCTCTGCTCCCACATCATCTTCTCCACCATTCCTCTTGTCTCCCCGTCCAAATCCCCCAATTTACTATTTTCTGGCGTAATCTTCGTAACGTCTATCTTGGGCGCAGATACCACTACATGCGCCCACCACTCCATCTTGTTGACTTTGTCAAGATGCACTTCGAGCGCTTTCTTCCCGGATGGGAGACTGGTCAGTGTCCAAGTCGAGTCTTCGGTGTGGATAGGGTGCGGAAGTTTGTCCTAAGATAAAGACCGTCAGTAGCCGTGCTCCTGGGAAATAGGAGAGCAGAAAGGAAGCCAGAGGTTGTACGCACGTCGAAAATGGGATCTTGGCCTTTGATGGCTAGTTTTATGGATTGACGTTTTATTTCAACGATGAGGTCTTTAGCTTTCAGGTTTCCAGGAATCTCGAGGGTTACGTCGAGGTCGCCAATCGTTTGAGTCCATTTGTAGGGAAGAGCAGCTTGCTCTTCTGCCTCTTTTGCACGAGCAGCAGCTTCTTCTTGGGGGGTAGGCTCTGGATTTTGTTAGCTTTTTGTGTGGATGGCGGGGTAATTCATGAAAATAAAGCTCCGAATAGGCCTCAATGAGAGCAGGAGCCAAGAACATAAATTTAAGATTAGAGTGCAATGCGGCGCGCCTTACCTTTGTCTGCCATCTTAACAATTCTTTGTTCTGATTCGCAGTGTCTTGTTTTTGTAATCCTGCCTCGTAGTATCAAGAAATCGACAAGACAAGGCTAGGCTTACAAAGCCACTCCCCACGCGCCACATCTCTAACCTTATCGGCATGCAATCAATTCAAAATGCCAGCCTTGCCATTCGATTCTTCCGCCTTATACAACCTTACAACTTGATCGCATCTAAACCATACATACTCACTCACCCGCAAAATGCCGTCCAAATCCCTCTCGGACGATATGTCCAACGACATCTGTCCCATCTGCAAATCCAACCGCTACCTCAACCCTTCCCTCCAATTCCTCATCAACCCCGAATGCTACCACAAAATGTGTTCCACCTGCGTCGACCGCATCTTCACCTCCGGCCCCGCGCCCTGTCCCGTCCCACACTGCGCACGCACGCTCCGGAAGAAAGGCTTCCACGCCGCGTTCTTCGGGGACTTAAAAGTAGAGCGTGAAGTCGATATCCGGCGTCGTGTCAACGAGGTGTTTAACCGTCGCGAAGACGAGTTCGAGACGCTGCTGGATTGGAACAATTATCTGCAGGAGGTGGAGGATCTGGTGTTTGATCTGGTGGAAGGGAAGGGGAAGGTGAAGGCTGATGCGGAGGAGAAGTTGAGGGTTTATCGGGAGGGGAATAAGGGGGATATTGAGGGGAGGAGGGAGGCGAGTCAGAGGGAGCGTGAGATGGGAAAGAGGAAGGAGAAGGAGGAGAAGGAGAGGGTGAGGGAGAGGCGGTTGGCGATTGTGAAGGAGGAGGCAAGGGAGAAGGAGGAGTTGGAGGCGGAGAAGAGAAATGTTTTGGATAAGTTGGCTAGTGGGGAGGGAGATGCGCTTGAGATTACAAGACAAGCGCAGAAGGTCATTTTGAAGAAGAGTTCAGGGAGGAGAGGACTGGGTGGAGAGAGGGAAAGAGATCCTGCGTTCGGTGCTGGGAATGGCTCCGACAGTGGGCTTACGATCAGAGGACTCAAAAAGAAGATTGCACCTGAAGAAGAGAAGCCGTACGATCCATTTGGCGGCATCGATCTCACACCCTCGAGATATACCGTGCAGGATGAATACGACAACCAATGGCTTGGTAACGCAAAGAACGATCCAAGACATATGGCGGGCGGCTACAGTCTGCAAGAATATTATGCTAGGACGATGTTCGAGGCATTTAGCGGCTTGGGTGTATTTATTGAGGATGAAGTGGTGGATCGTGTGAAACCTGAATCCCCTTCGACTGGAACCATGGCGGCCGTCCAAGCATCTACGTCAAAGATGAAATTGGAGAGTAAGATGGAGGTGGATGATGTCTTTTGATCATGGCCCAAATACAATTTATGATACACTGGCTGGAGTTAAAGGCGTGTTATAGGGTGCGAGTCCACATGCATGATAGATGGCGTTAAAAGATATGGACACATTTGTACATTTTTAATAGTTAAGCCATTTCCAATTATATACCTCTAGCCTGATGACCTCTTCTCAGACAGCAGAGGTAATGTAATAAATCATCAATGCAATTTGATGCGCATAAGACCGTGCTCCTATCCTTCAAATTCCCCATATTCTTAGAACGCCATGCTCGCAATTATCCTTTTAAACCCCCAAATATTTGTTCAAGGTAGCAGGGACACATACCACGTAAGAACACAAAGTCAAAAGTCAAGATATGAATCACTGACTGAATTTGTTCTTCGCTTCAATTATTGCTGCCACGCTTGTTGCTGCGCTGGTCTTGGGAATACAGGAACAGTCTCTAAATGATCTAAACCACCACCAATAGGCTGTTGGTTGTTCTGCCACCCCATACCTGTAGCTGTGTTCACAAATTGACTTTGCCGGAACGGGTTCGTGTTGCCAGTAGGTTGTGGTGCAAGACTAGCACCGCTCGTAGCCGGTCGCTGTTGCAAAGCCAGGTTCTTCGCGAACGGGTTGGTACCGGTCTGCATAGCACGAAGTGGAGCCGCAGTTTGTTGTGGCTGAAATTGCTGGTCCGGTGGTGGTGTGTAAGGTTGCGACTGTGGTGAGATAGATTTTGCAAAAGGATTTGTTGACTGTCGGGTTACGGGAGATGTTACGGGTGGTGATGCTGGGAATGATGGTCCAGTCATCATTGTTTGACGGAAAGGGTTTGTTGTTTGTTGTGGAGCTTGCAAGTTCACTTGTGGCTGAACCTGCTGTTGGAAGTTCATAGTTGAATCCTGAGGAATAGATGCAAGACCAGATGGCTGGAAGTTCTGTTGCGGGGTATAGCCACCAAAGCCAGCTCCGGTAAAATTTGGTTGTATTGGTTGCATGGGTTGCGGCTGTTGCTGAACCTGTTGTGGCGCATTAAAACCAGTATTGAAAGTTTGTTGCTGCGGGAGCTGCTGCTGCTGGAATTGGGCAGGGTTTTGGAAGCTTGGTTGTGGTTGAGCAAATCCATTGGCTTGCAATTGCTGTTGCTGCATTTGCGCAAAGGGATCCCCGTTAAATTGAGAGGCTTGTTGCATTGCTCCTTGGGGCGACATAGCTTGGGGGTTTGAGTCTATGGAGTCGAAGAAGTCAATCAGATCTGCATCAGGGGCTTGTGGAGTTGGTTTGGTAGCTGCGCTGGACGAGGATGTCTGTCCCGCATCAGGGAATGAACGGCCAGTCGCCGCTCTGGAGTCTGCCTCGCTCTTGGGAGGAACAGAAAATGGCTTGCTTGCCCCATTGGACCCACTCTTTCCTCCTTTCGATTCCTGTTCTGCAAGATATTGCCTTCGGTTGACCTCAAAATCGGGATCCATCAAGTAATCTTCCAACTGTTTTCCAAGATTGACGGGTGCATGCTTGAGCTTTGGCACTTCAACTCGGGTTTGGTGCTCATATTGTCGAGCCACACTCAGGTAAGAGACTACAAAGTCTGTTTGCCTGGTGAAGTTCCGGTATATTTCCATTGCCCGCTCCGCATCTGGTTTCGACATCTCGAAAAAGTGGCCTTCGTGTGCTCATTAGCGATAATCTCCCACTTTCATGACAGCCCTTACCCAGAATATTGATCATGGCCTGGTTTATGACATGGAACAGAGCCAAAAGATCCAAAACCAGCATTCGGAAGACTGTAATCGTAATCTCATTTTCCGGCTCGTTGTCCAAAACCTAGGTCCCAATTCAGCAAAAAACCCCCATATTGGAATGGAGGACATACGTCGCATTTCAACAATGCTGTGATTTGGTGCTGTACAGACTCGGTCTCCCTTAGAAGCCCTTTCTCCACGGAGAGCTTTTCGAGCCTCCCCTCCGCCCCCCGTACGAAATCGCATTTTGTATCTCTGAATGATCTCGCCCGCTCGGTCAGGTAGTTCGTATAATGCCGAATGTTTCGTCCTTGTGTTTGCACTTCACCATGCTCCATTAGCATAGTCTCAATTGAAACGCCTATGACATCAATTGCGACGACCCGCAGATGTACGCTTTTGGTACGCACCATCGGAGAAATTGCTTATCGCCAGCATACTTCTATGCCGCGCGAGATATGCCAGCGTCACATCTGGAGATCCTTCTCTGATCATCAGATGGACTGTGATCAGACTCTTGAATACCACAGTCCATGTTGAATCACGAAGCCGATTTTGTAAAGCCCGGAACACCTCGGCAACTCCAGCTTCACCGGCATGCGTCGCTATAAGGATATGCTCGATATACCTGGGGTAAAGATCAGTCTGCTGTGGGGGAAATGCGCATGGGGCGAGGTGGAATGTACTTCGATTTAGGAGGAGCTGCCTGTTCGACGTCATGTTAAGCTACGTTCAACACCCGAAATAACAGGAGACGCGTAGAATGGAGTCTGCCATACCTTGATCTTAGTCGCGCCTTTTACAGACTTCTCAAAAGAACTTGACATTTTCGACCTTGGGATTGTCTACTACAATGCGACAACGAGTGTCCAAGGGGGAGTATTTCACTCCCGAATGGCGGGCGTCCTCTATCGAGCTCTGGTGAATCTGGGGGCGGCGCAGATAGAACGGTTTTCAATGTGTGCCAGAGAGTAGTGAATGGTTTCCGTTCTTCGTGCGCGTTACTGAATAAGGGTGTGATTAAGGAGTTTGAGGTTTCAGAGGGTCGTCGTTGGGTAGAAAGCTTGTTCAGCTTGTTCGGCTTTGTAGTCCTAAAAGTGCGCACTGCAATTCTTGATGTAGGTACAAATCCGTAGGCGGTGCCGCAACTGTCCGTACAGAGTCCTGTACCAGTGTACCTGATGGATGAATGACCAGGAATATAATTCGAAGAAAGAAACCCTGCAGGGACTAATGATGAATCTCGGTAATAGGATCTGGAGAATAATGGAATATGGATAACTCGGTATCTAACGAACTCTTTAAGATAGATCGCTTTTCGATGGTCGATACAGGTGTCAGGCGGTGGATACTCCCAATTATACTCCCAATTATACTCCCAATTATACTCCCAATTATACTCCCAATTACCGGTTGATTGACGGGGTGGTGTGGCATAGGCACAGTACAGTACACGAACATGACGATAATGCACCCCAAGAGTTTATTTGTGTGGGCATATTTGCGCTCTATCTAGGATATCCTTCTGTCTCCTCTCGTCTTCGTATGAGTTCTTGTATTATTGCCGTTCTGGACGCTGTCATTTCTACGCTTGTTGTCATAAGCTCCGCTCGGATCATTCAAGGCTCAACCGGATATGTTCAGTGTACAAAGTAGGAATAAGCTGCTCTGCGAGAGTGCAGAATCATTAACACAAGGATATATAGATCTAGATCGGCGAATAGCAACCGGCCACAAATAGATCTCGGGGTCTCTGGGAGCTCATGTTTATGCAAGTGCAATAGTTCACAGGATTCCCTTGGTCACGTCAAAGCAGACAAGGTAAAATATTTGAAGAGCCTGTCTACGAGTATTAGGATAATATTGATTCTTGACTTCTAATTATTATGAAAGATATCAAAACGAACACGGGAAGAACAATGAACACCTACCGGACCGTTTCCCCCAAGTTGGTCCCGGGTATTGTGGGTTTCGCTCTCGAAACGCACTTCCCCACGCTCCAAAGTTCCCTTCCTAACGACTATGACACAGGGCTCCATGCACAGACGGATCCCAAGTTCCTGGAAGTTTGCAGCTGGATAGAATCAACCCTGGTCATTCAAAGTCCATTCTGCCAAGGTTGTCTGAATCAAGGAAGAAGAGTAACAGGGCAGCCACGAAAAAAGAGCCTCCCATCGCGAATCACTCCCCGGATTATAGATGTATCAAGATGCCTTCCAAGCTTTAAAGGTTCAGAGATGCCTTCATCGCGTCCGTTAAAAACAAGGTGGATGTGTCGAACGCTTATTTCACTCTTCCATCCAGTTCTCGCAAGTAAACCACTTAAGCCCGGTGAAAGGAGAGTTTACAGGCTCGAAAAGGAGGAATTGTACTCATATAATACACGCTGGCTTTTCATCATCTGTAAATAGCGACAGTCAGTAATGGCGCAACATATAGGAGAGTGAACGTGGGGTCTTACTTGTATAAAACTTGGAAGGATGAAGAAGAAGAAAAATATTTCGAAGCTTGCGATGATTATTATAATTTTTGGTGGGCGGAAGTTGCCGAGCCGCTAACTTTTTTGGAACAGCTCCAAGATATTTCATGTGAATGTACTCACTCACTGTAGGATATCACAAAAAGGTGTCAATTCGAGCCATGACATTAGTAGCATGTTGCCGCAGAAATTTCCTAAGATCTAGGGCCTTTTCTGCACCAAAGTCCTTAGTATGGACCTGCCACAATACGTCTCTTCGTTCCACTGTACAGCAGAGAAGTTTCACTAAGACCCCTCGTTGGGCGGAATCGGTAGACGAAAAAGCTGACAATGATGCAAATGGCACATTCTGGGATGAGTACAGGAGCAGCTGTGGGTACAATCGTTCTTGCTCCATGGCATTGCTAATAACTTGACAAGTTTCTCTTCCAAATTCCACTCTCGATATTGACAGTCCATGCGCCGCCGAAACGGTTGGACAGACAGTTACCGTAACGGGATTCTTGCGCAACAGGAGACAGCTAAATGCCGGCCTAGGATTCGCTAGTATTTCCAGAGGGTCTCTGGCGGATTCTGGAATACAAATTATGCTCAAACAGAAACCCGGAGAGGCGCAAGTCGGAGATACCTTTAAAAGATTGAGGGAAAATAGTGCCGTTTCTGTCACCGGATATTTGCAACATAAGGTAAAGAAGCCAAATCAGGAAGCAAACGGCGGAAGTGATGCACCCAGTGGGTTTGTTCCGATCTCAGGCCTTGAGATACATGTCGAGGATTTGAAGGCTATAAATTCCTTTCCCAGTGATATTGTTGTTGGGAAAGCCCAAAAGTTTGGGCCTGAATCAAGACATCTAGAGATACGATTTGATTCAGGTCTTTTTCAGCGGTTACAATTTAGATCCAAATTAGCTCAGATGGTTAGAGCAGAGCTCAAGGATTTTTCTGAAATTGAAACTCCTATTCTATTCAAGTCAACTCCTGAAGGAGCAAGAGAATTTCTCGTTCCAACAAGAACTCCGGGATATGCATATGCTCTACCGCAGAGCCCTCAGCAATATAAGCAAATCCTGATGGCCAGCGGTGTCAGTAAATACTTCCAATTTGCTAAATGCTTTCGAGATGAGGATCTTCGCGCAGATAGACAACCAGAATTTACTCAGGTATTGTAATACTAGGTGAACAGAGTGGGCACATACTAATTTAACATAGATAGACATGGAAATGGCATGGACTGATGGCCAAGGTGTAATGCAGACAGTTGAGAGTCTTGTCAAAAGCATACATTCGCAATTGGCAGAGACACCTTTCAGTAATACCATTGCTAATGACATCTTTCCACGGATAACATATAAGGAAGCAATGTCTAAACATGGATCTGACAAACCTGATCTTCGTATTCTGGATTTGGTGAGCAATGTATATTCTCCTGTCAAGAGTGAGCTAATGAAATAAATAAAGATCCACCGAGTTGAGCATGTTCTTCCGGATAACCTGAAGGGAATGTTAACATCAATTGAGAATCCTATCATTGAAGCGTGTAAATTTAGATTGGATGGTGATTCGAAAAAGATTCAGAAATTCATCCGAAAGTTCATGGACTCCGCAGATGCTGAACAATTTCAACAAAACCCAGATGGCCCTCCGGGAATATTTGTATTTGATCCCCGGAGACCTTTGGAAGGTCTACAAGCATTTGGATTTGAAGGTGCCGAATCACTCAAATCTTTATATGCCTCTCTTCCTGCTTCTCCGTATGGTCTGCATGATCCGCGAGGCGCTGAAACTACAACGACATTTGATGAAGGCGATTTACTTTTACTCCAGGCTCGACCAAATGAACGCCACTCCGGTGGTTCCACGATGCTGGGAAAGCTTCGTCTAGCTGTTTACAAAGAAGCACTATCAGCAGGCCTTCTTGCACCTAACCCAAACCTCCACTATCTTTGGATTACGGACTTTCCATTATTTACATCCAACGCAGCCAATCCCAGTGACCCTGGCCAAGGTGGAGCTTCCGGCTTCTCATCCACGCATCATCCCTTCACGGCACCTAAAACGGTCGAAGATGTTGACCTGCTCCTTACAGACCCATTAGCCGTTATTGCTGATCACTACGATCTTGTCGTGAACGGTGTCGAACTAGGCGGTGGCTCAAAACGTATCCATTCATCAGAAATGCAACAATATATTATGAGAAATGTGCTCGAGATGAGCGAAGATCGAATGAAGGAGTTCGATCATTTGTTTGAGGCGTTGAGAGCTGGATGCCCGCCACATGCGGGGTTGGCAATCGGTTTCGACAGATGGGTCGCGGTTTTGACAGGAAGAGAAAGTGTCAGAGATGTTATATATTTCCCGAAAGGTAAAAGAGGCGAAGACTTGTTGGTGAAGAGTCCAGGCGTGGTGACGGATGAGCAGAGGGAGCTTTATGGGTTGAGCGCCCGGGAGAAGAAGGAAGAGGCAAAGGAATGAATAAATGATATGATGTTTGGACTGGACTGCATGTAAGATACCATAGATCAGGTTGCTATGTACATAGGATTGTGTTTGAAGACTTGATCAAGTTGTATTGAAGCATTTTCAGGCGTTGTATGGTACTCCACTACATGTTTAAGGTTCTAATTATATGGCTACTAATTACAAGCCAAGCAAAAGTTGTTGATATTGAGACTTTTTTGATTGTTTCTGTGTTATTCTTACCGCCGTAGATATATCTAATACTGATACATTACACCAGCTCTGCTCATTGTACAACAACCCAATCCGGAACATGATAATACTTGATCGGAAACGTCCTGTCCATCTTGAGTACACCTCAGCGCAACTCCTTGTTCATCCAAATCGAGTGCCAGCCCCTGAAAGCCAAACCGAAAGGAAATTACAAAACAAGAATATCAACACTTGACTCCAAAGCTCTTAATTTAACATAACAAGCTAACAACAGAAAACTTCTATCCATTTTCTCCACGCAACCACAGTGCCACACATACTAAAACATCTCTCCCAACACTACATTCAAGTAGCCCACTCAACGAACTCAATATCCCTTTCCAACCCATCCCAATGCGCATCCTTAGCCTGTTCCTGACATCCATCATACTCCTCAACAACCCAGGATTTATAGTCGCGCGGCTCGTTCTCGTATCTTCTGATTGCTTCTGTATGGTGAGATTTGGTTCGTGAGGAAGAGGATGAGGCATGGGAAGAAGAGGAGGACCGCGATGATCGTGAGCCGTGGGTGGCTTTTTGGGAGGTTGATGATGAGGTGGAGTGGGATTTGGTGGAGAGGGAGGGAGTGGGGAGGTAGTGTTTGCTGGATGACTTGGAGGTGGATGCGGAGGAGGATGAAGAGGCGGGCATTGTTGTGGAAAGACTCGTGTGGAAGCTTAGTTGAAGAGAGTTGATGTCTGTCTGGAGAGTGGATGATGAGAGGTGCAAATGGACGCGAAATCGTTCAGTGTCCTTCGATAGTCGGAATAATATGAATGTGAGTGGTGCACTTAATTTGGTAGGGCAGATGTAGGTCCGCAGTAGTCAGCGTTCAGCAGGCAAGTAGCATCAGCAAGGGCTCTGATTGAGAACTCCTTATGATGGTGACCAATCCTAGAACGCAACTGGACAACAGTGCAAGTCAACTTGTACAACAAATCAACCTGAAAAACAGATCGAAGGCAAGTAGAAGATGATATACTCGAGCAGCCGGAGAAAGTAAATGAAGCTCAAAGTCGGTGCTCGGTCAATCAACTTACATAAGATCACATAACGAGAGGCGCTCCTTTATATTCATGTTCCAGGACCCTGGCATCAAAACTCCAGGGCTTGAGAAAAGGGCGATTGCCCTCTTAGACCCGTCGCCCTACCGACATGGAAATGTCTGCAGAAAGGGCGGTAAAAGTTAAATTAGATTTCTCACGACTCCGCAAGAGATCAGCTATCGTGAACGCTTAGTAGCAATCTTATAGGACAATTGTTGGAGAAGGAGTTTGTTTGTGAGAGACACAGCATACCTCCCGCCTTGATCATGCATATATCATGGTTTCGGATGGCACCGCACAAATGCCATGCAGTACAAGAACGCATTTCCCCAGGTTCTTAGGGGCTAGAGTAGTCTTGTAGAACAGGCCTCGTTCGAAATACTTTGCAAACACACCAAAGAACCGACAAGATTCAGAGGAATAAACGTACGGCCCGATTGTGATTGCTCAAAGCCACGGAAACTTTTCCCCTGTAGCGCATGCCGGTACCGATTCATGGCTTCCGACTTAGATTTGTGAAACGTTGGGTCTATCGGATAAAAGGAAGTCTTCGGGGGACGAAGAATTCCGGTCCGGATAGTCAAGCTAAAAATCCGAGCAAAAAGCACACACATGCTCGCAGGGCGTGCCGAAGCTACTGGATGCAGCAAGAGGCCACGAAACGGAGCCGTAACCGCCCTTCGTCCTCTACATCCGCATAATATATCGTAGCCCCCACATTCCATGGGGGTCAATTCGAGCGCGGGGAAACCCCCAGCATGCTCCATTAGTACCACTCCATAGCAATAGTGTAAGTTAGGTGAAGGAAAGCAGGCCTTTGATGCCCAACACAAAAGGAAGCATCGAACAGCGAGACACTTGTAACACGAAATGTATAATGTTAAAGAGGAAACTGACAAATTCGCTTCGCGCCCGTGGGGTAAAAAGTCATCCAGGCAAGACTAGACCATCACAGCTCACCGGTGTCGTCGCAAAGTGTTTTCGCAACGATGTGCGAAAGGCAAGAAAATACATGATATATCCACAATCGTCCAGGAATTTTTCGAGAAACCCCATATCACCAAGGAAGATATTCTATTGTCGGCTGGGTATCTGTCTATACACATTATCGTAGCCACCATTGTGGTGTATATATTGGCTTCGTCTTCAGCTCGAATAGTGAAGTTACTCCTAAGGTAATACTGGTATGACTGGATCTGTCGATGGAGTTACAAGCCGAGTAGCATTAGGATATATATCTCTAGTATATCGACAAAAGGAGCCGTTCCTACTTCGACTCTCTTATCAGCAACATGAGTAAAACAAAATTGAAGTTCTTCGTCTTCTCCTTCTTCCACACTTGGAATTTTGCGGTCTCCGTATAAACCCCGCACTGGTGCTGCTTTGACCATTATACGCGGACAACAGTACAAATACAGTATAAAAATTTGTAAAACTTCAAAAAAAAATGAATGTTGCAAGGACATGAGCCCAGAAGTAGTTACACTCTCTGACGGGGAGTCGAACCCCGGTCTCCCGCGCTCTGTCAGATGAGTGACAAGCGGAAATCATGACCGTTAGACCATCAAAGATGTTTGGCTGATTGGCTGAGCGTCAACCGCCGCTTGAGCTGAACTCATGACCGTTGAGCCATGAGAGCTGTAAGCTGATTATGTCTGTATCTGCACTAATAAAATCTATATACTATAAGAAAAACAGAAGACTAGCCAATCATCATGCTTCAAGAGGATTGTGCTACCCCGGAGCTGGCAGTCACTTGCAACTGCCGAGTTCCGCAACCAGCCGTTATACTGTCGATTATTCACCACGGAAAAAGCAACATGTATTAATCATACCGTCAGTAAAGAGCGCCACCAATCTCCCGAACGGACCGGTCTGAAGCTCCCGATATATCGGCTTCTGCAGTCCAACAATCGGGTTCTACAGCCATGACGAAAGTATGTGAATTTCTGATGGATCGTCCTGCCTTGTGTCTCGGCGATGGCTGTATCATTTTACCATACCGCATTACTCGCACTCTATCTTATTCGGAATTGGGGCGTGGGGGCACTGTCTAGGTCACCTAGGAATTCATGCATCAATCTTTGGACCGATACCCGACGATGGATATCTGATTATCGTCTACTGCTTGCAGATGGAAAGGAGGATTTCATTTAAACACAGAGGAATTTTGGATTTGGTAGGTGAATTGGTGTAACTGTAACCCCTGAGTGAGCGATCACGATTCACGACTAACAGTTGTCCGTACATCTTAGTACAAGATCTCTTTTGACTGGCCCTGTTAGCCTGAAGCTCGTGTAGCGTTGGCTAGGAATGCAGCTAGACGTCGGTAGGTGAAGCTATCGTGTATAACAACGTGGGATAATATAGGGAGATGATGGACGGGAGCTAAAATTTCCTAAGGACTTGACAGCAACGCATAGTTTGAAGGCTGCTGTAGACCGGAATCAATTCAGGGAAGCTCACTTCAACATTGCTCCCTCCTTCGGCCTCAACCTGCTGTGTGTGTCTAATCTAGTTTCAACATCCAATGGAAAGGGCTCGACGAAATTTAGTGATTCAAAATCCAGCTACTTGTTTCACTGTCTTCCTCCAGCATCAGTCCCGTCCTCTGAAGGAATCTTCCCACTCTTACGCCATTCAACTACACAATGCACAATAGCAAGAAAGACTCCACATCCGCTCATACCTATTGCCGTGTACCATCCTCCGCGAAATCCTTTCAATAAATCACCATGCTTCACTTGCGCTTCCACTGTGCCTGCGACTCCCAGCCCTAGGGACATGGAATAGTTGACCGTCGCAGCAATTGTGGACGCAGCAATGCCTTGCTGACCATGAGGAAGCAAGTTGCTCATGAGGAGAGTTGCTGTCGGAAAGCTCAGATCCATATCGAACGGCATGATAAGAACCGACCAGAAAGTCTGTCGCCAGTAGGTTTCATCTACGGACATAGTCGCAGCCAGGATATTGCCTATGCAAAATGCCAACATTGATGCAACCATGATATATGACTTTTTCACATGGCTGAGTAAGAAACCGGTCATCATGGCAGCTCCTAATCCGGATACTGTCCCAGGGACGCACTGAGCGGTTACATTCAGGGGCGTCGCTTCTCTGAGTCGCAGTAGGAATTCCCACAAGTAATACACCCATACTCCGAAGTTACCCCAACCTAAAGCAACACAGCCGAGAACATAGAGTGCCTCAGCAGACATCGACCCGATTGCAATCAAAGGTTGTGAGGCTCGCTTCTCCACAAAGATGAACGCGGCGATGAATATGACACCCAAAATCAAGAGAACGATGATATAAGGCGTCTGCCAACCCTCTGAGGGCGCTTGGTTCCATGCAACATTAAAAAGAGTCAAGCCCACCACTCCTGTCAAACTGCCCCACCAATCAAAGCTCTTTTCTCCCATTTCTGAGCCTCTATTTGCTTGGGCTTCGCCTTCCTCTCGATTTGCCCTAATCTTTCTCTGCTTTATATTTTGGAAGTCCGGGAGTGCCCACCAAGAGACAGTCGCCAGAACAACGCACATGATAGCAAGCACCCAATACGCCCAAGGCCACCATGTTCTTTGTGCAAGCAGTGAACCAAATAAGGCTCCGAGAACAATGCCATTCGGTGTTGCCGCTCCAAATATCGAAAAGGCTTTCGCCTTCCTTGGTCCGGGTTTATACATGCTTCCTAGGATCGCCAAACCAGTCGGCGTCAGCACTGCAGCTGCAACACCCTGCATCGCTCGACAAAAATCGAAGAAAACAACCGATGGATTGTGTGGAACGGCAGAAATACCGGCGAGCATTGACCACAATGCATACCATACTAGTCCATACAGAAACAGAACCTTGTGGCCAATGATGTCCCCTATGCGACCGGCAACTAGTATAAAAGTACCTGCCGTCAAGGAGAAAGCAGATGGAAACCACAACGTATCTGACGGGGAAGTAGTGTTGAAGGTAGCCCCGATATATGTTATCGGTGCGATAGCTTGGGAGAGACCCGCACGTGCTAGAAGCTGCGCCAGCATGATGATTGAAACGACAAGAGATTCTTGGAAGAAGCTCGGTGCATTTGGTAGCAAGAATGGCGACGAATATTCAGAAACCGGCGCCTGAAATGTAGTCGAGTCAAGGGTATCGTCCTGATTGGGAAGCGACAATCTTTCGATATCTTGACTCTCCACAGATTGTCCATTAGTTCTGAGTAACTTTGATTTATAGACTAAGGATGATGAAGACCGAAATTTCTCTCCCTCGTGGTTTACATCTGGCAGCGCTTGTATAGTCATCGTTGCCAAGATATGTATCCTCAGAAATATTTATGGCAAAAAGTAGAGAATTTGATTATCCAAAGAGAAGTACTTTATTCTCGCCTTCAATGCTCTAATAGAGGCGCTCATGAATCTCTTGCGTACTTCGGTGACAAATCAGAACTGTGCTCAGCGAGTGAAGTCAGGACGGGATGCAAGATACTTTCCAACCTGTGCCTCACAACCACGAATACAGTTATGCAGTTCCCGACGAGATTGGATAAAATCCCTTGAATATGTGGCCAAAGAAGAACACAACACCGAGGTTAGGGTACCGCTTCCCCCGGTAAGGTAAGCCACTTAAAATGAAGCATGCAAATGGAGAGCGTCCAATCACCATGCCATACAACGTGGTTTTGGCCTAATCCGTGCCACCAACCGCGATGCATCAGGGGCCTGTACCAACCAGCAATAAGGTTGGTGGCCATAAGTAGCAAATACTGCCGTTGTTATATACCGCACATCTTGGTTTCGTTAGAGGTGTCACCTTTTTTCATCCGCAGGAATTTCACGCCCATCGATACACCTCAGCAGAAAGACTGAAAATGGAGGATCTCGTCAAGCAAGTGCATGCACTGGCAGCTACCGCTGACGATAGGACCCATAGAAAGCTTGTTGATACTTTTCGTCAATTGTTGTATTCAATTGAACGTCCTGAGGATACAGCACATCGATTGATATTTGCGGTATAGCCGCTCCGATTCCACCTCCTTCATGAACTGTAACTGACAACTTCTTTGAAAACCTAGCATCAGCAATTGGCTGTAACGAGAGTTGCACAGAACTCAAAATTGATAGAAGTTTTGGTCAAGAATGAACGCGTGCCCATGACTGCTGAGCAGGTAACCAAGGAAAACTGGTATATCGCTACTCCTAACAGGTTGGTTTGTAACTAAAAAGATGTAAGAAGTAGCTGACATTTCCGTAGAACGACTTCTGCGGTTCATGGGAGCCAACGGAATGGCAACCGAGACCTCTGATGGCAAGTATGCGGCATCAAAGAACACAGAAGCACTCGATATACCAGGTATAAGAGCCGGTGTGGGGTTCGGGTACGTTGATACAGGGCTCCTCCTACGGATTCTTATCTGCGCTAAAATATTCCAAGTATGAATATTGTTTCTCCCGGTGCTCAAGCACTACCTGTGTTCCTCCAGCGAACAGGATACAGGAATCCGGATAGCATACACAACTGCCCTTGGTACCCTGAACACAATAAGGATTTGAACGTAATGCAGTACTTGTTCTCCGATGCAATTGTCCTCCAGGAGTTCAATGGCTGGATGCAACATCAACGATTAAACTCCAGTACCTGGATGGATGTCTACCCTTTGGATGTTTCTGCATCCTCTAAACCAGACTTCTTCGTTGACATTGGTGGCGGGCTGGGCCATATGTGCGTTGCATTGAAGGAAAGATTCCCAAATATTTCAGGTCGTGTAATTCTGCAAGATCTCCCCGGAACGATCGACAACCTATCGCCCGGTCAACCTTTTGCGCCAATTGCTCACGATTATTTTGACGAGCAGCCGGTGAAGGGGGCGAAGTACTATTACTTTCGAAACATAATGCACAATCTGACGGACGAAAGCTGTCAGAAGGTCCTTGCCCAGACGAAAGCAGCCATGAGTTTCGATTCGAAGATATTGGTGGATGATATCGTGGTGCCCACGCAGGGAGCCCACTGGCGTACCGTTGAACTCGACATACTCATGATGAATGTTCTAGGGGCCATAGAGCGAACTGAGGAGCAGTGGCACAGGCTGTTTTTTGGTGTGGGTCTGAAGATAGCTAAGACATACATCTATGATGACGTGCAAGCTGATGCGGTAATGGAGGTAGTATCTGTCTGATGAAAGTAACCAGCAGTAAAAGGTATATAAATAGAAAATTATCCCTCAGCCCGCAAGGCTTACATTTCTTGCCGGCTCGCAATTAGGTGATCGATGTATGTTTCCCTTTGAAGGTCAAGTATCCTTCTGGCACATTGAGTGCAACCTCAAAATCGCACCGCAATCGACGCGGCGTTCTGTCAGGGTATGCACATGTGGACATGGACGCGATAATCGAACGTCACCTCCCATACCCAAGCGAACCGGACAACGATCTTATACTTCCCTCATTACCTCGTTGGCCTCTTAAAATTTTTCTAGTAATCCGTCCGAAGCATCTCGGTCAGTAGCCCTCAACGCCGTCGCTGCTTTGGTCAACCTTCCAGGATGAACTACTGCCAGCACCACCATACATATTAATATTAGGCTCGCGTCAAATACATAAATGTAGGCTTCGGTTTTCTGCATTGGCCCTCTATGGCTTCCAACATATTCCGCAATCCTCACGATATTCCTAATCAGAATGCATACACTCAAAAAATAGAGTGCATAGATGTATTTCTTCCAGTTCGGTAAATATGGATTCAGCGTGAATGCCGTTGGTGCCTCGCTGTTTCTCCTGTGAATTGTCCAGACCATCAGTATGAAAAAAAAGAAGGTTATGCACTGAAAGATCAACCCAAGAAGAACAATGACACGTCCCGATCTTTGTACTGATTCTACTATTGAGATTTGCATTCCTGCACCCCCGACTTGCGTGCAGAAACAAATAATATCAGCGATGACGAAAACGAATGTCAGCCGGCGAGGGCTAATCGGGAAGTGTCTTTCGGCGTTGAGCGATAGTATTGTATGCGTGAGGGTCATGTAGATAGTAGCAGCGATAAATGACGGCGCGGAAAGTACGAGGATAAGTGTGAGAACGTAGGGGCTCATATCTTGCGGAACCGTGTGAGACCAAACTCGGCCATAGTAGCCAAATATCTCCGCTACAGATGAAAGTCAGTTTGTGAAAGCTTGTTCTGGAGGTTAAAGGGCCAGAAGGTATGAACCCATAACTCACTAAGGCCTCCCATGACCAGAGGAACGAAGAATTTCGTACGATAGTGGAACATCATGACGAGATGCACAACAGTAACTATGCCGAAAAACACAACATATGTCCACTAAAATCTCGGAGGGTAAGCAGATGCGTCTATAGGAAAATTTGGGTTCACCGGGCGGCGATATATGCTGGTGAGAAGAATGGTACGGGGCATGATACGTGGATGCAGAAACTTCGATTGAATAAGAGAACAAAAAGAGGTGAATACGCTTACCCCTGCTCCTGCTGATGGTGTGTAATCATATAAGTGCACATTTGTGCCGTTGCTTTGGATATCCATTGTCTTCACGGCGTGGTTCGATTGAGGGCTCTTCAACGGACAAAACAAACGTACGAGGGCGTCAAATGCAATTGAACGAGAGATGAGAACGGAAAGTGGTAGAAGATTCAACAAGCTTTGTAGCTCCCAATACAGAGATTCAGATCCAGCAAATGAAGTTGATAGAAAGACATGGCTAAGAGATACTATCTGCTGGTGAGACATAATGAACCATATCAAGCACCGTACTTGTACGGTCTTGGCACGTCTCCAAACAAGGTTTAGCGTGGCTTTAAATACACCGTACTTTTACGGTCTCAGTTGCACGTGCTTTGTAGGATAGTTTTCGGCGGGACAACGTGACGACGTTAGCCACGTCGCGCAGAGGATGTTCTCAGCACCGATAATGGACCATCCACGTATTCACGCCGTATTCGCGTTGTATTCATGCCGTATCTACTCCGTATTCCATATTCTTTGCGCCGAGTCAGAACCCTAAAGTTTTTCGGTTTGTTTGAAGCGCTTTGCTGGAATTCAATCTCAGGTATAAGTACTTTGCTTTTTTATCTTTCCCAGTCACCTTGCCTGCACTGCCTCCTTCACTCCTTGCCGTTACTCTTCAGGCAATCAAGTCAAATCCGCTCGAGCTCGACAATGATTAAATAGAAAGCACAGATAATCCAAGGACCCTTAACTAGCTCCTCAATATAGGCTCCGCCCGTCCACTCTACCGATATCGCTTCCATCAGCGTCATTTGCGAAGTTGGCGTCGAGGAAAAGTCGCTTGCTTGGCTGCTTTCTGGGAGGCAGATATTATGCTCAATCGAACACACAAAACGTGCGTGCTACATGTCGACGGAACGGTCAGAAATGGCGATGAGCTCGAAAACCCCTCGCAGTCCAAATTGGGCCCTAACTAGAGAGTATTCGCGGGTCTCTGGCGGTGCGGTAGGTGCGATAGATCGTCCTTTCCTCAAGTGGTCCAATGACTCCAAGTACGGTAGATTCAGGAAGTGAGACCGTTACTAGGTGTTACAGTGGTGCATCGAAAAGTTTCGTCTTTCAAGATTCGATTGGGCGATTCGCAGCTCTCGCTGGTCACTGGAACAACGGTCTCCTCATCATCATTCTCTTTCATAACAGTGTCGTCTCCCTTAATCATAGCGTCGTCTCCCTTAATCATAGCGTCGTCATTTTTGACCCTAACATGGTCTTCATCGATCATCATTTTCGGCCATTGTAATAATTCATACCAGGTGTCGTCCAAAATACCAGTTATGTGCTCGAGAAGTATTTTTGGCCAACCTTGAAAGAACCATATTTTTTGACGCTGTCCGATGAGCACTGAATAATGAGCAAGTACAACGAGAGCAACGGGATGGCTGTTGTAACACAATTCGATATATTCATCGCTGGTGCACTTCTGCCAAACTTGGATGAGGTATGCGAATCGATTGGTGTCGGGATTCGTTTGAAGCAAAGAAAGATACTCAAACAATTTAATGGCTGCAACCAAGCAGTGATTCTTCTCCTCGTGAGTACATCGCTCAGATATGGCGTTTGTCAGGGCCAGTAATTGAGGATACTCAACGCTTCGCGCACGCACACGCTCCTCGGGGACGGCTTCAACGATCGCTTTCCATTCAGACTTTTTGTCCCGAGGAAATTTTTCCCAAGAATGGGAAAGGCCGCGAGCAAGGCGAAAAGAATCAAGCAGTTCGGTAACCGGATTGATGGGCTTGCTCATTAGTTCGAAGGGACGAAGCAATGGTTCCTTTAAGGCGAATATTGCTGTGACAGCAGAGAATGCAAATACATTCCCAGAATTTTCTCCGATTGGTTGCTGAAAGAGCGGACGGGCAAGTTTTATTGCTGCATCCTGATGCGCAGTTGCTTGCATGTACCATTTGGTCTTGGTTTGATCTTCCGAGAACAACTGAAGAGCAGATAGAGCCAGTACAGCATGCATGATATAGTGACAAGAAAACCCGCCCTCCACGAGCTCGTCAGCCCACACGCGCTCCAGCTCACCATCAGGTTTGCTCCAGTACGCCGTCTTCTTGTGAAAATTATGAAGAAGCTCTAGATCAGTAATATTGAGGTGATTATCCTGCGGCACTGGGGTTTGTTCTGTCGGATAGGAACAGAACAGATTGAGCCGTTGACAATTCCCACATTGGGGATGGACTTCGTTACACTGTTCATTCTGTTAGCTATACTGATCGCAGACGTGTACAGAGGGATTGATTTAATTGACCTTGTAGTGTCGCTTTTTGCACTGAACACAGCCATTGCGCGATTTATTATGCTTCTTTCGTTGTCTGTCTGAGGCGTTCGAGCCCATATCGCCTATATGTAAATCAAATGAAGTCACTGGCCTTAGTCGAGGAGGATCTTGCTTATGAGGATTGTTGTATCTACGTCGTCGTGGACTTGTTTAATCAGGGGTTCTAAACACAGCGCATAGATAATGGTGGCTTAGCTTCGGTAGTTCCTTGCCCGTTTTCTGGAACACGCACGCCGCAGTCTTGCCATTGCACTTTTCCCCTTTAGGTGATCCCGACTCCGACGTACTGGGAAAGTTCCACGAACATACTTCGTGGCTGCAGCAATATTGGTGATAGGAAATAACCCCAGATGAATTTAGCCCAACAACGCTCCGTCTTCTACATACATGTATATATGCATTTGCAGTACAAATGTATCACAAAGTCCTATTCCTTTGGATATCCTTAGTTTTACAGCCACTGCCCTGTTGCACAGGCTTCAAGGAGGGTCAAAGTCTAATCGATGACTAGAGCAAAACCAATACAATACCTATTTCAGCCAGGTCTTTCCTGCTGGGCTAGAAGGCGAAGGGAGCAATGAATGATGATGATCAAAAAGGTGTTCCCCTTTGGAAGCCATGACAATGCGTCAAACACGTGTGTCTCTTCGCGACACTTTGACGGTTATTATTGACCAAGCAGACGAACGTTTGCTGACACCGCAAATTGAAACGAGCAGTAAAGATTGACGAATGTTGCTGACAACATCAAACGAAATGAGTAATCAACAACCGGTTGTCATTGTGTAGTCTCGAAGGAAAAAACACTTCTGGAAAATTTGTTGTTTTTTACCTGGGTTTTCCCGCCATATTTAGCGGAGATGGTAGGCAACACTCTCATGGCATCTGCCAGTTTCGCAGCGACTGGTAAATACATCTTGTTCAAACGAATTGTTGAAACACAGAGGGTTGACAGATTCAAGATATACTCGAGTCACAGAAAAACTTCCGAATGAGATCAGCACCAAACAGTAATATATGATCTGTGCGCATCCACATGCTCAAGTATTATGTAAAAAGTAGGAAAATTTGCAACGACAACCCGCTCTTAACCACCTCATCCAAAGCACGTCAATATCCATTATCCTTTCGTTATCATCGAGTCTGGATCGACTTGAAAGGCTATCGTGCTTACCCCTCGTGTCCTTCTTTCCCAACAAGAGTCAACAGTTGGAGTGGCCTTGTGGATGTCTCAGAAGCATAAGATGAGCAGCTTCCTTTTGCTGCTGCAAACAGATGCAGAAACCGCTAGACGCATCACTATCTGATCTTCCAAATGCAACGGTGATTATTTAGGCCCAAGCATTTCTCCTGCTCATGACGTTGGCTCCGGAATCGAATTGGAGCTGTCGATAACCCTACAGATCTCTCCTCAAGGCACGAAGGACTTGGCATGTACTTGATACCTGAATTGATTTCTAAGTGCCTTTCACGTCAACAATATCTCATCCCCACAGTCAAATTGCCTTTTTATGTCAAACCTGCACATTCTCCGTCCTTTTCCGGTATGCAGCAGCAGCTCGTGTAGGAAAGTCTAGGTTAGGCATGTGAAGTTTTCCGGAGTGGAGTGTTGCGGTACAGCATCGATCCACTTTTTCTTGAGAGCACACTCGCCGTGCAATATAAACCGCCGGTTGCCGACGGGTAAAAGTATGGCGCAATACCAGCTAGAAATCTTGTCAGTGATCTTTGGTGGCGAGCGTTGACTTCAGAGGTATATAGGAAATGCGCCACCTTGGCAAACCGTTGTGATCATGTAGGTTGTGTGGCATTGTCTTGGACGCACCCTCTAACATCAAATGGCTCTTTCATCTTTGCGCAGCCGTTTATTCGGTCGCCAGCACGATGAAAATGCTAACCCCGCTGTCGAAGATCACGAAGGACCTTCAATCGCCTCAAGTGTTTCTGGCACGGACGAAATATCGAAGTCGGTAGAGAAAGTGAACACAGCAGCCGAGGTCAAAGCCGCGTCTCCGGTACCAGAGGTATCACCCGTGGATCTTGAGAAGTCATCGCCGCCGGAGGGACCAAATGAACTCGACGATGATCCTACGCTGAGAGATATACCGCCACAGGTTCGACGCATCGTCAGTTTCGAGGATGACCCTAACGAGCCGACCCTGACCTTCCGATACTTCCTCTTGACCATCCTGTTTGTTGCCCCCGGTGCATTTTTGTCACAGATGAGCTACTACCGTACGACCTCTGCTCCATACTCGGTCTTCTTCGTCCAAATCGCCTCAAATTATGTTGGAATTTGGCTGGCCAAGGTTCTACCTGCTAAGGATATACGTCTACCATTCACGAATTGGAGTTTTAACATGAACCCAGGGCCATGGGGAACCAAAGAACACGTGCTCGTCACCATTTCTGCAGCATCTGGTGCCACGTACAACCTAGCCTACGGTCCAATCTCCATTGCTGAGTTGTACTTTGGCATTACTATTCACCCCGCGGTAGCAATCTTTTTCATGTGGTCCGTCGTCTATATCGGATACTCGTTCGCCGCGATAGCACGCCAATTCCTTCTTTACGATCCAGTGTATCCATGGTATCAAGCGTGAGTATTTAATTTGCTCCTAAGTAATGAACCCAATCGCTAATCTGAGCCCCTAAATCCAGACTATGTCAGACAGCGCTCTTCGAGACCCAGAAAAAGCAGAGAAAACACCCCTCCAGTGTCTCCAGGAAGCAAACGAAGGTCTTCTTTGGCGCTTTACTCGGTGTCACTTTATGGCAATTCCTGCCCGAATTTGTCTTCCCAATGTTGGGCTCCTTGGCATTCCTATGCTGGGTAGCACCACACAATAAGGTGGCCAACTTCATGGGATCTGGTTTCGGAGGAATGGGGTTCTTGAACTTGACTCTTGACTGGTCGAGCATCAGCAGTTTGAGCAACAGCAACAGCTTATTCGTCACTCCTTGGTGGACTCAAGTGATCATTTTCCTAGCATTTGTATTCAATTGCTGGATTTTGATCCCAGCGGCAAAATGGGGAAACATGGCTCAGTGGAAACCGGAACTGATGTCTAATCGATTGTTTATGGGTAATTATCATATTTCCCAGAGAGGGTGCGACCGCTGACTAACCCACCCGCAGAGAATGGTACTCGATATCCAGTTATAGAACTTATCACCCCTCAAAATACGCTCAACGAAACGCTCTATGAAGAATACGGCCCCATTTATCTTGGTGCTCAGCAGCTTTGGAACATGTTTTTCGACTATGCATCTTATGCATCAGGAATCAGCTGGATTTGCTTCTTCGGATTTCGTCAAATCAAGGACACCATCTCGAAGCTCAATGCTAGACGCAAGAACAAAACCAAGGGAGAAACGATCAATCATCAATATAATGATCGACTTAATATTATCCAGCGTTCATACAAAGAAGTTCCTTGGTGGTGGTCTGCCATTCTGTTTCTTATCACTTTCGTGGTTTCCATGGTTCTTTTGACCAAAGGAGATCTTTTCATTCCAGTTTGGACGTATTTTGTGGCAATAGCCACAGGAGCCCTTGTAGTAGTGCCACTAGGCTGGTTATACGCTCTTTCTAACTTTCAACTGCCGATTGGCACTACAAATGAGCTCCTCTATGGTTTGATGGTGAATGCAGTTGGTGGACATAAGAATCCAACCGGGGCCTCAATATACTCATCGATAGCTGGTGATGCGTGGTATCGTGCTCAGCTTATGCTTCAGGATCAAAAGGTAAGGCATCTCCCATGGCGATTACGATTTCCCCGATAAAAATATCATCTGCTGATACTATGTCTCGCGTCTCAACAGATAGGTCATTATTGCCACGTCCCGCCTCGCGCGGTCTTCTTTTCTCAGGTGTTTGGATGTTTTATTGGTATTCCAATCAATTACGGTGTCATCCGATGGGTTCTTAACACAAAATCCGATTATCTTAGTGGTGCAGTGGTCGACCCAACGCATCAATGGACTGGTCAAGGTCTTGCTACTACTTTGACTACCAGCACACAATATGTTCTTATTGTATGTCAAAACTCCACACTTGGTCATGAAAATCTTCGCTAATCTCTTACAGGGTCCGAAACGTCTGTTCACTCTTCCCCTATTCAAGGTTCTCCCCTATGGATTCCTCGTCGGAGCCCTCCTACCTCCTATAATCTTCCTCCTTCACCGCCGCTTCCCTCGCGCCAAGTTCCATCTTTTCAACACCACCATCTTTTTCAGTGGTCTTTCCAATTTCTACGGAAATATCAGCACAGGCTATCTCTCTAGTATAATTGGTGGTTTCGTCGTCGCTTTTTGGGCTTACAGATACAGATATGCGCTCTGGGCACGGTACAATTATATTCTCGCAGCTGCTTTCGATGCAGGATTCAACCTCAATATGTTGTTGATTTTCCTGTTCTTTGGGGCCGGGAAGATCGTCTCGATGCCGCACTGGTGGGGTAATAATGCGGATAGTGTGGATAGGTGTTTTGCGTTGGAATAATTATGAAGACCTTCTGGAAGACTGGAAGAGCCATGAAAAGCAGGAAATCTATATTTTGGGAAGCGATTAATTGGAATAATGAGTATACCTAAAAGTAATAGAGAGTGGCTACACTGAATTTCCATGAGCTTGGGGCTAGATTTATGCGTGCACATTACATCAATATGTTGCCTGAAGTCAGCCATCCTCCATGCGCGTTCTGGAATTTACAATTGCTGCGCTTGCTGCAATTGAATACTTGTATCCTTGTGTCAGTGGCTTCTAGCCGGAAACTTCAAATGAATGGCCGGAAGCTGGATGTCATTTAGTGGGCAGTCAGTAAGCAGCCTCCCATGGGCTAAGGTTTCTCTTCATTTGCTGCACTTCTTCGGTTTACCCCGCTCTACAATGCGACGACAACCCATTTAGTATTTATCGACCTGCATACAGTGGCTAAACCACTCATATCACGCGCTTCGCATCTGCTTATGTCTATTCTATACATTTGGATATGTTGTTATTTGTTGCTGGTTCACCCGAGGGCTGAGTCATTATTTATATGAGCCACATAGTCGTCCTCGAAAGCTGCTAGCTACTTCTACAGATAAATCTCAGTCCATCTCGGATGTTGTGGAACTCCAATATACTTTCGTATATGAAAGACGAGTTGGCTAGCTACAAGAACAACTGCAATGTTATCCTCCATTTATCTAGCTACCGTTCTCCTTCTCAGCATATCTAGTTTCTTCCTTGTATACAAAACCATTTGGGAGCATTTCCTATCCCCATTACGACATTTCCCAGGACCCATTCTAGCCAAATTTACAGATATATACCGCGCATTTGCTGTTTCGTTCGGAACCATCGATCAAACCAACATAAAATGGCATCGAAAGTATGGCACCGCCGTGCGCATCGGACCAAATATGATCAGCATTAGCGATCCATCCCTGATCAAGACGATATATGCTACTAAGAACCCTTGGCGCAAGGTAAGTTGTAGCTCTCTATATACTGTTCCTTATTCTAATAATAGGTGATACAGAGTGATATGTATAAGCCCAACGATGTGGTCATTCAGGGAAAGAGAGTCGGGAATCTCTTTAATACCCCAGACGCTGCATGGCATGAGAAATATTCCAAACCAATCAGGAATTTCTGGTCCATGCACAAAGTTCTCGAGGTAGAACCGTATATTGATCAGACTGTGGATGCGTTCATCCAAAAGCTAGCAGCCAAGTTTGCAGATAAAGTCGATGAAAAGCCAATATGTATGATCGACGACTGGCTAGCGTGGTGTAAGTTACCTCTACTAGCAAGCCACTGCATCGAATTCAAGAACACCTAACTAAAACCTTGACACAGTTTCCTGGGACGTGATCGTGAATAGTACATTTGGACAACCATACGGGTTTCTCGACCAGGAACGAGATGTTCAGAACCTCATATATACAAGCACAATAGGTCTTTACTATTTCGCTATCGTCAGTCAGATCCCGTGGATCGATCACTTCCTGGACAAGAATCCCATTGTTCAAATCGGGCCGAAGCCTCTATTTTCAGCAGCGCAATATGCTGCAAAAGCGGTTGCTGAATACCAACAGAAAGTCTCTGTTGGTGAGAAATCCGGTGATGCCAACCATTTTCTGGCACGTTATCTCAAACTGAAGGACGAATTTCCGGACATCGTCGATGACAATCGCATTGTGAACTACTTGATAGGGAATGTGAGTGCTGGTGGTGACACCACTGCTGCCATTATGCGGGCTGTTACATACCATCTTGCGAAGCACCCGAAAGCATACGAGGACCTTGTAAGTGAGCTCGACAGTGCCAATCTCTCGCTTCCCGCCCAGTGGAAAGATATTCGCAATCTGCCCTACCTTGATGCTGTTCTACGAGAAAGCATGCGCATAAGTCCCGGTATCTCTATGATCTTCGAACGTGCTGTCCCTTACGGTGGTATCACTCTTCCGGACGGTCGCTTCATTCCAGCTGGAACAGTCGTAGGCATCAATCCCGCAGTCACAAACCATGACTACAAGATCTTTGGACACGATGCTGATTCATTTAATCCGAATCGATGGTTACGGAAAGCCGGAGAAAGTGAAGAAGAATTCGATACTCGTCGAAAACAGATGCTCAATGTGGTGGACTTTGGGTTTGGAGCGGGCAGTCGTATTTGCATGGGACGCCATTTGGCACAGCTGGAGATCTGGAAGGCAATTGCAACTCTCTACACTGTTTTTGACGTATGTATAAGGTTATTGCTATCATATATAAGCTTACAGTATTGTATCATCGGTAAAGGTATTCCGCATGCTGACCCTTGACATTAGGTAAAATTGCAGGACCCCGAACATAAATGGAAATGCTACGATGCATGGTTCGTGTATCAATGGGATATGCCCATGGTTATTTCGCGCCGATGAACGTGGTAAGTTTGTTGGTGTTGGAATATAGAAGCCTGGAACTAGGTAAACTCCCTTTTCCGGCCTCTTTACAGAAAGAACGGCCATACCTCCGGGCAGAAGAATGTTGCAACCTAGATTCTTCTGATAGTAAAATATGCGCATGGCATGAAACAGCCATGGACCGATCGACTGAGTCCATATTGGCTTTCTCTAGTTTTTGTTATGTTTTTTTTTCCCGTACAGTACAAGCGCGTTTGCACTCATCGTAGACCAACCCGAAATCGTTGTGATCTAACTCGCTTTGAAGGAGGTCTCCTCAAGACTTGATCCGATCTCAATGTGCATTATTATGTGAATTTGAAAACGGGTTATACGCATTCCATCCGATGAAGTTTCTCTGCGAAACCGTGTAGCCTTCGGTCAACGTCGTTCGAGATCGTGTAAAGTAACCATGCTTCAGACCAGCGTGCCGAAAAAGGACCTTAACATTTTGGTTCAGAAAGTAACATATTTTGTTTGATTCCCATCTTCAGATTCGACAGAGAATCATCGACTTATATTCACACGTTGTATTGTATGGAACCGCACGAACTTATCCAATTGAAACAATCACAGTGCTAGCCAGTGGAAATTGAATTGAAGGTCCCCCTAACGAGCGGGATATATGGCCTATGCTATCGTCTATCCCAGGCTGCAGTGGTTTTACTCCTCGCCTCTATGCATCATTCCCAACCACGGCCGACCCATCAGTGTTGATGGCCTAGGTAGAGCATTTACAACATCTGACAGGGGTGTCGAACCTGAAAATATTCTCTGTAGCTTTGCTATACCTTTCTAACTGAGATACATATAAACGTGCGCTATCAACAACTTGCACAAATCTCCTCTAGAAGCAATTTTGTGCTATCCTCGAACTACACATCGCCAATTTGGACCGTACCTAAGCATCCATGTCTGATCGTTTGGTTGCCAGTGAAAAAAGGAGGCTGGCGGAGAAGACAGAGAGATTGACCGGCGAAAAACATAGAAGCCACAGGTCCGCAAGGCATAGAACAGATGTAGACGCAGACTCATACTTAGATGAAGGAGAAAACCCGAGATATCTGCCAGGCAAAGGCGACGGGTTACAGAAAGTTAATAAGAAACCTGCAGACAGGGAACATGATCGAAGCAGTCGACACAGGGACGATGAAAGAAGACATCGAACACATCGAAGTGACCGCAGGACCGGCGTTGAAAAGAAAGCGGAGGGTGAATACCGACGTGCCGACAGTGTAAGGGAAAGGAAGAGACCAGAACAGGATGACAGAAGACGAAGTAAGGTGGAGAAGGAGACAACTAAGGAAAATTATAACCCTGAATCTTCTAAAGACGTGGTGTTTCGTGAAAGGCCCCCACATCACTCGAAGGACGATAAAAGATCCTCAAAAACTTCGACAAAGCCAAGTTTACCGGCAAAGGAAAAAGAGATTGTTGACTGGCCCGCGTCAGAATCAGGGTCTGATGACGATCGGACTGACTCCAACAGTGGCTCCGAAGATAGTTATTCTGAATGGGGGCGCAGAGAACCTGATTCGCATAACAGCAGATCTGGATTAAAAAGTTTAATTAGAGAACCTCAAGACTCATCTCGGTCAAGTGCAACGCGTAGGAATGGAGCGCCAATGACGGCAAGTAAGGCGCAAGCTCACTCGAAAGAGATAGTAAAGGTAAGAGAAGAAAAGGATAAGCTTATGAAAGAGGAGCATAGAGCGAAGAGGGAAGCAGAGGAGAGAGCGGATAGGGAAGCAGAGGAGAGATCGAAGAAGGAAGCAGAAAAGAAGAGAGATAAAGAAGCGAAAGAACGGAAGGCTAGAGAAGCCGAAGCTGCAAAGCAACGCGAGGAACACGGAAGAAAATCTTCATCTCACAAAACAATTTCAGGGAAGCAATCTTCGACTGCCACACCAGCGGATACCTCTAGTAGGGTTGATAGGGGAAAAGAACCAGCAAGACACGAAAAACGCCGTTCACGTTCAAAGTCCCGTTCTCCTTCTCGTGCTCCAAAAGAAAATGAAGCTGGCTCAGATTCTAAATCGAAGCCACCACAATACCCAAAGCATAAAGATCCAGAACTAATACTGGTTGGAACACGTCCACCAAATCTTAGAGACTATGGCGAATCACTTCATAAGAAGGAGCAAAACGAGAAAGAAGAGAAGAACAGCAAGCCTAAAGCTACCGGTTCAAGTTCTGGATCCCAACCTCGCCCTCAAACATCAAGCCATTCCGGGGCAGAAAAGCAATCTGATTCTAAATCGAAGCCACCACAATACCCAACGCACAAACCCCCAAAAGAATCGCTTGGAGGAGAGCGTCCAGCAGGGTTTAGAGACCATGGCCAGTCAGTTGGTGCTAAAGAGGAAAGCGACGCTCGTGCTGGGAAAGGAGGAAAAGAAAAGGCTAAGAGCCGGCCCAGAACTCCGAGTCCGTCAGCTGACGGCAAGAAGAGCAAGCCGGCTGAATATGAAGTTGAAGAAATGGTAGAAGGTGAAGGTACTGGTAACTGTGAATTTTTCAATGGCGAAGCGGAAACGGAAGAAAAGGAACAGGTGCAAAAGGAGGCTGGTCGGAACCCCGCAAATGTCGACAGTGTTGTTGAACATTACAAAAAGCAAGCTGAAGAAGCCTGGGCGGCTGCTGATGCTGCAGAAGCGGATGCCAAGCTTGCTAGAGAATACGCCGAAAAGATTTTGAAGGCGGGAAAGGTATTACATGCAAAAATAAAACCAATGGCCGAGTATGGCCATCTCCTTCACAACGCGATCCAAGGCGCGTTTGAGAGGGAATCTGAAGCAAGAAGAGTTGCCGACCGTCAAGCAAAACTTTTAAGAAGGTTAGAGGAAAATTGGGCGAGAAAAAGGTATATGGACCAGAGAGAGTATAATAGATACACAAGATACGGAGTCGAGCTTGACAATCTGAACCAAAGACTACACACATACTATCAAGAACTCTATCAAGGACAGGGGCTGCAGGATTGGTCGCAGTGGCAAGCTTGGTACTGGGATGGATCCATCGGAGTACACTATTCAAATGGCTATCAGCAACATTCAGTGCCGCATGGATCGCGCTATTCATCATACTCTGCGCAGGACTATCAGCAACATTCAGTGCCGCATGGATCGCACCGTTCATCATACTCTACACCTGGCTATCAGCAACATTCAGTGCCATTGGGATCGCACCATTCATCATACTCTGCACCTGGCTATCAGCAACATTCAATGCCACATGGATCCACCGGAGTATACTATTCAAATGGCTATGAACAACATTCAGTGCCATTGGTATCGCACCATTCATCATACTCCCATTCAGTGCCACATGGATCGCACCATTCATCATACTCTGTACAGGAACACGGTTATTACTCTCCGCGGCGAACTACGTAGTTACTAAATACCAGCCACAGGGACGGGGAAAGTGATGAAATGCAAGGCATCTCAGTATCAAGATGCCGAAGGGTACGCTTTTGGTTTTGGTCAGGTGTCTCCTCGATAGGAACAATCCAGCCATTCGAGTAGATCGAGTAAAAAAATCCCAGCCGGGGATACAATTCCGTCGCCTGAGAAACGTGGGTCATTGTTCAAGGAGGACGAGAAGAGGGCAAAAGCCGAAAGTAGGGCAAGAAGAAAACAAGGAGAACCACCATAAAAGGGATGTATTGGTTACATCAAAGTCCAGAAGGGAAGAGCGTTCCGCTGAAGGTCTCAGGAACCTATCAAAACGACTGCGACTGGCAGGATTGAAGGATATATCCCGAGAACAGAAGTACAGGAAACCTCCAATGGAGGACTGGTGATACGATAAATGATATCGATATGCCCGTTGCACATAGAAATTGGAATGAAACAGACTGCAAGTGGTCGGGGTTAAATAGCTGATAAGTGACGACAAGATATGACATGGAAGGCAAATTCAATCAGGATGGTAGAAAATGGAAGTGGAGGATAAAATTTGGGTTAGGGGATATCAGGGTTGGGAACAACTAAATAGAGAATGATAAAGCTAAAATCGATTTAAAAATGGAACAGCATATTCAGGCGCCCCATTGCGCCTGATTGTGAATGCTTTTGGTTCATTGTCTCGAGTGAGATTTCGATGTCCTCAGGACGATTAAATTGCAGTTGACGCTTGAGTGCGAGGTCTCTCGGTCACCAAGAAGAGCTAGCGATGTTATATCATCGACACCGGCATGAGATACACGGACTACAACAGTCAAAAGAAGATGTGCTAGAAGCAAAACCACAACGGTAACCAGCCAGAAATGAGAGGCCCCACAAGTCTATCGCCACCATCCTAGCTTCTCTGAGCAAAGTATGCAATGGACCTTAACACTTCAAAGACCAGATAAAGTGGTAATACCCTCCTGGATAGCCTCAAGTTTCAGTCGCAACTCCAGCCAGACTCTTTCTTGCAGCTCGGCTCCGGCTTTTCCCTTGGTCAAGCCCACAGTCTCTTTCATGTTACAATCAGGCAAGTATTGCCCATGAGACTCCGACCCCGCACTTACACCATAAACCAAAGTGCGCGCACCAACCTTGGTTGGACGTCCAAAGATCTTGGTAAATGCCCGTGCGACAAAACTGTCGTACTCTCTACCAAGCTCACTTTGACAGAATCTAGTTGTAAGACGAAGAATTAATTATTGACTCGGCGTAAATTCGATAGAGGCAGAAAACTCACCCAGGCGCTACACAGTTGACAATGACACCACTAGAACTGACTGGCGACAAGGAAGCAAGCTGCTTGACGACGAATATCGCGAGCAGCTTGGAGACATTGTAGCGGTCCGACATAACTGCTTTATCTTTGTCGGCAAGCGTTGCAAATAATTGCCCTTTGGGTGCGTCGCGTTCCTTGAATTTGGCAACCTCATAGAGTTCCGAGCCAGTAACTGTAAAGTGAGTCTTAGTGTTGAATTTATGTGCGGTCTCACTCAGCTTTGGCTGGAGTAGAAATGCAAGCAGACACATGGAAACAACGTTGGTGGTAATTGTCTCTTCGTCATCCTCAGTTTTTCGAAACTTCATTGTCCAGATCCCCGCGTTGGCGATGACAGCATCAAGTCGAGGCAACTCTCTTTTAGCTCTTTCGGAGAATTCCTTGACAGAAGTATAAGAGCTAAGGTCAAGCTCCCATACTTGAAGAGCACTGGGGGAGCAAGATGTTGTAGACTGAATTCTGGTGGCCGCTCTCTTTCCCTTTTCCACACTTCGACAGGCGATGATGATTTGCGTAGCTCCAAGTAGTATCATCGATCGACAGGCTTCCAGGCCTAGACCTGAACTTGAGCCAGTGACTATGACCGTCTGACCCTTGAAATTGGCGGTGGGCTTAGGGGGGTAATGTATGAACTGACGGTAGATGAAGGCTGCTAAGAGAGACATGATGGGCAGTAGGGCAGAATTACTTTGTTGTGGTTGCTTGCTACACTGCCTTTGCATTTGTGTCCCAAGAATCTTGTAACTGAGCATGAAAGAACAACATCTCAGTACTTATATGCCACGGTCGGTCTTGTAGAATGTCCGCTGTGATCAGAAATGAGACTTCATTTCGATCAGTATGCCAAATGCGGCCATGTATCAGCTCGACATCGCATTCAACATAAGCAGTACTCGGGATATGTGAGCTTCGAGCCAATGAGTCCTTTCTGTGGCTGGCCGCGAGGTTTACGTTGGCTGAGTAGATAAATGTCAGTGCGCATTTTTGTCGAGCTTATTTTCGAAATGCATGCCATATCCGGTATAGTACCGCGGCGCATCCCCCCTTGTTGAAGTTTCCAACGCCCTTCGAGATAATACACCTGAGAGATTGTAGATGAAGACACAAAACTTCTTTGAATATACCAAATTCTTTTTTCACTCATTTCCTATTTTTCCTTCCACAGTCACACATTGAGCGCCCTTCATGGTATTCCGCGGCAAACCTTCAAGGGGCTGTCAGAGGTGCAGAGCAAGGAGAGCAAAGGTGGGTCCATATCCTTCCTCGCTCGAAATCAAGACTTATCTGAAATATAGTGCGAAGTTCGCACTGGGCCCTGCGGACAGTGTGTTAGAGCAAATGAGTCTTGTTCGGGATATCGTGATGCGAGTGAACTTCGGATCGAGAATGAAAGCCGGTCTGTCGCAAGGAAGGCTTTGAAGAATGGACCTCAAATTGAGATCAGCATCATGCCGTCGTCCACAAATAAGGATGCCCGTGAAATATTCTTCGCCTACTATATCACCTCCAGGTGTTGGGAGTTCCTCAGCCCATACCATCATTATGCGGCAGAAGCACCAAAACATCTAGACCAAGCAATTGAGGCCTGTAGCTCGGCCTATCTCTGGCATATATTTCACACAGACTCAACTCTGTCAATGGCCAGGGAAAAGTATGTTTCAGCCCTACGGTTGACCAACAAAGCGATAAGATCCCCTGGAACCGCAAGAAAAGATACGACATTGATGACTTCGCTTCTGTTAGACCTTTTCGAAAAGATCACAAACAGTGATTCGCGGAGCGATATATTTTGGAGAAGTCATGTCGACGGTGCTCTTGCTCTTGCGAAAGCTCGAGGCCTGGAAAAGTTCATGGCTACCTCTGACTTGTCCATGCTGATGCGTGTTGGCACCCACTGCATCATGAGCTGTATTGCCAGTGAATCACCACCACCAGATACCTTATACACACTTCAAGCTTATATCGAAAGCCAACTAGGCGCTCAAGACCTCAGCTTGCGATTTTCCAACTTGATGATGCAATTTGCAGAAACCTGGAATAAGACCACAGACGCTCTGCTGCCCAGAGACGAATGCATTAGTTTGACTTCGGGTCTTGACGAAGAGTTCCAAGTATTTGAGCTCGACTTGCCGCTTCGATGGCAATTTTCCACGTTAATTTTGGATCATCCATCCCCGAGATCACTCAATCTTAACATTAATGTCTATGGTGATTCGAAGGTATGCCATGCACGAAATATGATCTGTGTCATGAGAATACTTCTCAACGAGTCCTTGATCAAGCATGCGCAATCTTCACCAAGAGACGACGACTTGATGGAGACTGCACACGACCGTATTAGACACTTGACAGATTTCATATGTGCCTCTGTCCCGCAGTACACAGATTGCGGTGGTCCAGCTCGGTCGGGAGTGTTACTCGCGAAGCAGAAAGGGTTTCGTAAGGAGGATCATATTCATGACCCTAATCACCAATCAAGCTGTTATACACTCATATTCCCGCTTTACGTCGCCGCGAGATATCGAAGAGAACTCAGACCATGGGTCATCGACCAATTGCACTATATAGGCGATCACTTTCGTACTCGAAATGCGGAAGTCGTGGCCCAGATTCTTGAAAATGGAGCCGACGTCCACACTTGGAAGGTCTTTGCTATGCTTGGTAGCTACGCAGTAACCACATCTTGAGTGTTGAGCCTTATCTGTGGGGACTGTGGTATTTACACCAGTGATGTTGTTTGACGTGCTGCAATGAGTTTTAGACATGGATAGAACCGTAAACAGCTGCCATTGTACAGTAGAACCGCGTGGGTCTGAAGAGCGCTTGTGTCGACTTTAGGAAGGTAGTTAGTTGATTGTATGTTTGGCGGCTGATTGGGCCTCTCTATCTATGGATTCGCAATCCACCCCACCAACAATTGCATAATTCGTGCTTCGAATTCCCTCGGGCTTTTTCGCAGTGTCCAAAATGATGGAGAATTCGTGGTTGTTCGTAGCATTGAGATGGAGATTGAGGTTGAGATATTGAGAAGTTCGTAATAATTCCAGCAATTTCTTGAGCTCCGGCGAGCTCCGACCACACTAAAACGCTCGCTGTGGCAAACAAGCTTTCTTATCTCGATCCGATAAAGATTTCTTCTGCGCAAACGGAGGTGCAAATGCAATATCTCCGGATGTTATCGTCCTCTGCAGGTCGGAGATATGCGCTCGAGCTTTGGAGCTCGGAATCCCACTGTTTGTAGCAGGCTTCCAAGGGATAAGTCGGTCCCATCCGTTGCGCCCCGCTACTTCAGTTGGTATATATACCGTGGACCCCGCCATGAATCTCTATAATCTGTCCTCAGTCAAGGCTCGAACCCTAGAACACCTCACTGCACCATCCCAGAAATCGCAAGTCCATTCTCATTACATCTAGCATACACAATGGCTGTCAAAACTTTGGAGATCAAGCCCATCCCAGTACCATCAAACTCAGCTGTCGATTTTGGCGTGCAAATCGAGAACGTCAATCTCGAGAACCTCACCGATGATGACTTTGAAGTCATCCGAAATGCTCTATACAACTCCCACGTGGTTATCCTGAAGAACCAAAATGGCCTTTCTCCCAAAGCCCAATATGAGCTTACTCGCAGATTCGACCCCGCATCTGGTATGCCCCCCCTCCGCTGCGGCGAACCTTCAGGCCAGGACTGACAGCTCCGCTTATAGATAACTACGGACATGGCAAGACTCTCGATGCCAAGCGATCAGTTCTCCACCCAGACTTGAAGACCGTGCCTCATCAACCCCAAGTGCAAGTGATAGGGAACGGTTTCTATTCTTCCTATGAAGGGTTGGAGAACATCACCCTCAAGCATCCTCACCACAAGGTCTTCCACAAGACTGCCATTCCCGAGGAAGATGACTTGGCTTTCACCCGCTTCTACAGATGGCACATTGATGTATGCTCTCCTTCGTTTCTTGGTTGATTTTCAGTGCTGACTTGAATGACTTAGGCTGCATTGTACGCACTAAACCCGCCCAAGGTTACTTCCCTCATGGCCGTCAAGGTTCCAGCTGGTCGACGCCAAACTCTCCGCTACGATGACGACAGCGGCGAAGAGCTTGATGTTCCTCTGGGTACTACAGCATTTGTTTCCGGTCAGAACATGTACAATTTGTTGAGTGAGGAAGACAAGGACTTCGTTCGCAATGCCAAGGTCGAATATGCTCCTCACCCATACATCTGGATGTCTCCTGCACGATCTCGCTCCACTGGTCTAGGCTTGGTCTCGGAAGGTGCAGAACTCCCTGCATCCGAGCTTCCACCGATCAACGAGAAGGACATTAAGATCCTACCTATGTGCTGGAAAAATCCCGTCACAGGAAACTTGGCCCTTCAAATCCATCCCAGTGCCATCAGGGCAATCCATCTACCTAATGGAGAGGTCATGACCGATCTTAAGAAAGTGAGAGACTTGGTTTATCGCTTGCAGCGACCAGCCATCAGCCCTCAACATGTGTACCCACACAATTGGGTTGAGGGTGACCTCGTCTTATTCAACAACCAAGGAGTTTTGCACTCGGTTGTTGGTGCCTTCTCTCCAGAGGAGAAGCGACTCTTCAGACAATGCAACATGGCCGCATCTGAGGGAGTGATGGGACCCGATGGCAAGCTGTATTAGGCTCGAGTGGTAATGGAGCAATATTGGTTGGGTTACAGTCGGTTATTGGAAGTAAAACTTTTGGCAGGCAGGCTTTGTTTTTATTTTATTTTTTGATCTGGTTACGAACTCGGCGTTTTCGACGTATCTAAGCCTCTATCGTCTTGGGAGGAACTCGGCGTTTGAACGTAACAAAGCGTATACCCTTTTCTGCTTTGGTTACATGGTTGGTAGAATGGATAGTTAACAATATGGAATTATGGATATTTTCGTTGATGCAACGCGCGAGTTGGGTTCATCCTCTTTCACATGCTTCGTGTATAACAGTTGTCTCACCAGACAACTGAGACATACTTAATAGACCAAAATCGCGCACAGCACTACTGGGATGATCACCTGAGGCCGATGGATGGGAGGGGAGCTACAAGATAAGATCTGCTCCCAGTGTATATCTCGCCATCTACAAAGTATTTTCGATGAATGGAATGAATGGAATGAATGACCCTGCTTTGGAACTACTCAAGTACCTGCGGAACCATTCGCGGCTACCAAACCAATGACTCGTGACGCCAAGTTGATTGTCGATGATGCAGCCGTCCACCCACACATGTACTTCGTATGCACTCCATAAAAGTCGTGAGTACCACATGATGTATTTCCCAGTTTCCCCAATTTCCCCAATCACCAAAGTCATCATGCGTCGGACCGTCAAGGATAATGGGTGTGGGGGAAGCGACTGCATTGAGACGTTATTGGTTCAGCCAAGCCCATCTCGGCCATGCCTCCGAATGAATCGCAACTCGCATACTTTGGGACAACCATGCTGAGCCATGCCTCTGTCTAACGTGAGCTGCAAAATGCTGAGCTGAGTTGTTGAACTCACACTTGAAAGAACCGAGAACAACTGAATTTTATTTATCCGACCACCAACCAAATATATGTAGAGTATATTCCGTCTTTAAAATTCGTACATAACTTCGACTTCTATGTTAAAATACTTGACATCACTTGCAGTTTGCTCATTTATTTCCTTGTTTTATATTTCGCAATCGCAAATGATTCCGCGCTGAAATCCGCACTTGTGACGTTTTGCTAGGAACGGAGAAGGAGACGAGAAGAGAAGAGGCCGCAACCAACTACCGGCCACAAACAAAGCTATTGGACTATTATAGTAACTATTTCACATATCGCCAACTTCGGAATCAAAGGAATAACTATTATTACAAGAACCAAAAGGTTCCGAAGTTGCTGCCACAACATCATACAGTAAAATCGTCTTCGAATGGCGTGGAGAGAAAATGCTATTAGAGTACCTTCAGAAGCCTACTTCCCAGTTTTGTGCGATCAATAACAGTAAAACCCCTCTTGCCCCTGCTACGACAACCAGCGAATATGGATACGGCGAGGCAGAAAAAATATCGAGTTCTTCGTGGAGTTTGTTACGGCCGGCGGCGAAGATTTTAAGGACGGGTGCGGATGTCATCAACAATAGGGTACAACATGCGCGAGATGGCTTGACGGACGAAGAACGGCTTGCGTTATGCAGAAAGGAGGAGAGAAGACAGATATTGGAGCTGAGGATGAAGAATGCAGAGACAATGGAAGCGTGGAGAGTTGCGGCCAGCGAATTAGACGTTCTTGAGGACAACGAAGCATGGAAACGCGATTGCGCCTCGCCGGACTTCGACGCTGCACTGATTGAAGCAAGGACGAAACAAATGGACGATGCGAGAATCAACTGCGATATCAAAAGAATGCTTAATCTGGTCCGCACGTCACTGTCGAGAGATCTGGGTGGGATGGGAAATATCAGGTTATACAAACACAGTCACATTGGAACGAAAGATGTGATTGAGAGGTATATTGATTCGACACTGGATACAATACGCGCATTGGTCGAGACGAGCAAATATGCGCTACCAGACGGGCTCGAAACCAAAGATATACTCGAACAAGTTGTCTACGCCAGACAAGCTTTTGGGAGGAGTGCATTATTGTTAAGTGGAGGTGCGACTTTCGGCATGAATCATATTGGAGTATTGAAGGCACTGTTTCAGGCGCATCTTCTACCAAGAATTATTTCCGGTGCATCCGCAGGAAGTATAGTGTGCGCGGTGCTGTGCACGAGAACTGATGAGGAGATTCCACAAGTGCTGAAGGAATTTCCACACGGTGATCTTGCGGTGTTCGAAGAAGAGGGTAATGAGGACGGCGTTCTCGAACGAGTTCGACGACTGCTGACTGAAGGGGCATGGATTGATATCAAACATTTGACAAGAGTTATGAGATCCCTTCTCGGAGATATGACATTTCAGGAGGCTTACAATCGCTCCCGGCGGATTCTCAATATTTGCGTTTCTTCCGCTTCTGTCTACGAATTACCACGACTTCTAAACTACGTCACTGCTCCGAACGTTATGATTTGGTCTGCAGTCGCTGCGTCCTGCTCAGTTCCCTTACTCTTCTCTGCAGCGGAACTTCTCGTCAAGAACCCAATAACTGGCGAGAGTACGCCCTGGAATCCAACGCCTCAGAAATGGATTGACGGTAGCGTCGACAATGATTTACCCATGACTCGACTCGCAGAGATGTTCAACGTAAATCATTTCATCGTATCCCAAGTCAATCCTCATGTCATACCATTCATTGCGAAGGACGAGGAAGTGATCAGGAGAGACGCGCTGAAAGAGGGTAACGCGGGACCCGGTTGGGTATACAAGCTTACGAATCTAGCAAAAGACGAGGCGTTGCACCGACTGCAAGTTCTGGCTGAACTGGGCATCTTTCCCAATCTCGTTACTAAGTGCAAGTCCATCTTGAGTCAAAAGTACTCGGGTGATATCACAATTCTACCAGAAATCGACTACAAAGATTTCCCGAGGATACTAAAGAATCCAACTACCCAATTCATGATACAAGCATCTCTATGTGGCGAACGAGCCACATGGCCTAAATTGAGTCGCGTTCGAAATCACTGCGCCGTCGAGCTGGAACTAGATGCTGCGGTACAGAAGTTGAGAGCAAGGGTTGTCTTTAGTCCGAGCCAAGTAGATTTGCGACGCCTAAAAACTACTGGAGATATACCAACTCTGAAGAGAAATAGCAGAAAGAGGACCAACAGTGGAAGTGTATCCCGAAGTCCTCAGAAGGATGACGACGATTCGGATGGAGAAGTTAGAATACGGAAAAGCACTTCCAGGCCGCCATTCAGAACATCAAGCAGCATGTTGTATGTACCTCATTGGACTCAGTCACAAGGGAAAGTTGCCGAACCGTGCTCTACACAACCTACACTACACGGAACGCCGAGGCAGCGAAGAGATAACCATGAGTTCAGACTTCCTGATTTATCAAAAGGCCTACTCCCGGTCGCCGATGTATCCTCAGCTGGTGAAACAACAATGTCCCCACCCAGCTCTGATGCGGACATCGATTCTCATACGGATGAGAGTAGTCCCGAACTTGAAGCATCAGAATCTGTTAATGGTAGCGGTCAGATAGGCCAGAGAGAAGTTGATTACTTCTCCGGCACACAACCAATCACTCCTGGCACAGACCGCGTTCTAGTAACTAGTCCGTCATTTGTCAGACATACGCCTGCCGAGAGATTTAGCTATTTCCCATCGATAGTATCCTCGCTAGAGGTTTCCAAGCAGCGAAAAGCAGAGGCAAGGAAAAGTGTTACGGAGCCTAATAGTCCGGAGTTGAGGCAGAAGAATATGTGGCATTAGTACAGATATGTATGGCGGAGCGAGCTGCATGATCAGCATTTCTACGATGTGATTTGATTCTTTCTGGCGTGGATACCTCTTTGTGGTTGGATTTTGTAATAAATGTTGGCATGTGGCCGGTGGATATAATGATGTAAATGGTATTGCAGAGAAGGCATAACGTCGAAGGGCAGCATAAGGAGTTCTGATACGGCAAGCGGGAGTTGGTTTTGTGTCTGGTTTGGGAAATTTGTGAATAGCAGAGGGAATCGTGGGATACGGAATTGGAATTGGCGTTCTGTTCTCAACGAGATACACTTAGCCAGAGGCGTCTGTAATGTATTCATGCATCATTATCATCATCAGCAGTAGCAAATATTTGAGCTCTTAGAGACTTTAGAGACTTTAGATACATAAATAGATGCCTTTTTAATTTTATCCTTGGCAGTCCATGGAATTTATGTTGCTGGAAGGGAAATGCTGCACCGAGGTTTTGAAATTTACCCCGCAATCACCCCGCATTCGTGTTTGTGATATAAAGTTGTTGCTCCGTTATGTGTATTTTAAGCTCGAAAGACTACAACCCATTCCTCACATCATTCTTAGGATACACATTATCAATTCCCATCTACCAATACCAACTCTCCCATCACCCAGCCCATTTCTACCTCTCCCATCAAAAATGACCACCCCAATCTTTCGCCTCCCCGCCCCCCTTCTAACCCTCCTATCTGAAATCAACACCTTCATCGAAACTGACATCCTTCCTCTCCAGCACAGCGACGATAATAATCGCTTTTTCGACCACAGACGCGAATATGCGCGCACGGATTGGGAGAATGGTGGTACGCCACGTAGAGAGTGGGAGGAGTTGCTGGAGAAGGCGAGAGTGCTTGCTGATGGAAGAGGGTTTTGGAGGTATGCGTTGCCGGAGGAGTATGGTGGGAGGGGAGGAGGGAATTTGGATATGGCGGTGCTGAGGATGAGGTTGGCCAGGAGGGGGTTGGGTTTGGTGAGTGGGTTAACTTTTGGGCTTTTGGGTAGTTGAGCAGAGTGGGAGGGGAATATAGATGCTCTGATCAATCATGGGATGAGCTTCAGATTGTGGCCTGGAGTACTCATGCCCTTGCTGGAAGTCCGCGAATGAGTGCATCTCTTAATGCCTGGAACAAAGTTGGGGGACACGAAGATTCACTCACGAAGATCGTGCGACAGAGCTAACCTTCCTGCATAGCATTGTGATTTACAAAACGAATGGAGCATCGTAGGAAACTTCCCCGACATCTTGATGGTAAGAGAATTCGGAACGCCTGGTAAATCCCTTCTTATATCTCATCCCTCATACCTCCACTTAACCAAATCCCCACACAGAACAAAAACAAAAATTCATCCATGACCGACTCGCCGGTAAAACTATCTTCGCATTCGGTCTCACCGAACCGTCTCATGGAAGCGATGCCACCCATATGTCCACCAATGCAGTTCCACACCAACAGGACGGTGTTCCGGGATGGCTGATCAACGGCGAAAAGATGTGGATATCGGGCATGCATCGCGCGACGCATTGTTTAATTTTTGCACGAACAGGTGGGAAAGCCGGGGATGCGAAGGGCATCACGGCGTTTTTTGTGGAGAGGAATCAGGCGGGGTTTAAGGTGGAAGGGTTTGAGTGGACTTTTAATATGCCTACTGATCATGCTAGGCTGAGTGAGTGTTACTACTTCGTGGTGAGTGGTCATTAGGAGAGAATTTGCTGATGAACGTGTGTTTAGGTTTGAAAGATGTATTTGTCTCAGAGGACGCGATCCTCGGAAAGGTAGGAGAAGGCCTCTCAATCGCGCAATGCTTCGTCCACGAAAATCGACTTCGGTAATTCCCCCTTTCCACCTCTTCCTCCGTCTACAACTCAACTAACTCCTCCCCTCAAGCCAAGCCGCCTCCTCCCTCGGCGCAGCCCAATACTGCATCAACCAATCCATCCTCTACGCCCGCCAACGCACCCCCTTCGGCAAGCCCCTCGCCTCCAACCAAGCGATCCAATTCCCCATCGTGGAGCTCTCCACCCAGTGCGAGATGCTTAAGCTGCTGATCCTCAAAACCGCCTCCGAAATGGACGCCTGTACGTCGTCCGAGCAGATCACGCGGGAACTGGGCCATAAGGTTAGTATGTGTAATTACTGGGCGAATCGTCTGTGTTGCGAGGCGGCAGATCGGGCGATGCAGATTCATGGGGGTATGGGATACTCGAGGCGGTTGGGGTTTGAACATATTTTTAGACATCATAGTGAGTGTGCTTTTTTTCCTTGGTGTATTTGAGTGGTGGAGGCAGGGGAGTAGAGTTCTAAGAGAGGGAAAGATACGGATGATTGAGGTTGTGAATGAAAGATAAGTGGGTAGAATTATTGCTGATCACTCTATTTGTAGGAAGATATAGGATTACTGAAGGAGCAGAGGAAATCCAGATGAGGAAGATCGCGGGTCATCTTTTCGGATATATGGGTGCGAGGAAAGCAGAGATGTCAAAGTTGTGATAGACAATTCTTTACAGATTTATATACCAGAGGGTGTACCAACTACCCGACCAATTTCTGATTGTTTAAGTAATATTTGAACATTAGGAACTAATATATACTTAAGTATAATTATATATCTGATTGTTTAAATAAAATTTGGATATTGAGAATATCGAAGTTTTTGAAGTTGGTCGGGTAGTTAGTATCCCCCTAGTGATGTATACAAAGGAGATCGACATTAGCACGATAATATCACATTATCTGCCTCTATTCCCGACCCATCTCTTTCCTTACTGTCTCATCCATTTCCACGTCCTCACATTCATTACCAAAACCCAACTCACGCAAAATCTCCAACCATTCTTCATGTTCATTCTTACAATCAAAACACATACTCGCCACGTTAACAAACCACTTGCGGTAGCGCTCGCACTTCCGGACGTCTTTCCGCGTCAAACGATGCGAGTTGGCGACGCAGCGACGGACGACCCAGTGGCGGCAGGTGCAGTCGGGGTGGCCGTGCTTGGTTGTGGTTAGGGTGCACATTGTAGCTCCGGGTGGAAGTGAGTGAGTGAGGGAGGGAAAGGGTCAGTCGATTAAGAATGTTCTAGGCGAAAAGAAAAATGTGTAGTTCGAAGGTTGTTTGGTTAGTGAAGGGTCTTACATTTCTCATGGAAGTGCAGATAGTGTAAATTGGTATCAAGAGAAAACACAAGACGAAAGCGCCAGAGAGACACATATGTAGAGAACTGCAAGAGTTTGTTCACTATTCTGCATGTAGCGTCCCGGTATACCAATGACTATTGCAAGTCGAGACAATCACAGACAATCCATTATCTCCTCCATAAACATAGACAAGTGCATACAAAGAGTTCTTTGATGTCCCAACATTCTCCCCTTTTAGAACCGAACAATCACTTCTTCTCGTCTCTTTGTAGAGCATCATCCCCTTTGTTAGCCGTCCAAAGTATAAGACTGAATTGTCCACCCACCATGCCGCAAGACAAGGCCATTGTTCTCCCTAATTATCCCCCATCAATCACCAGCTTCTCACCATCATTCAAGGCAACGCAAAACGTACACCGAGATCAAACCACACCACAACCCAGGTCAGGAACCGTACTACACAACACGACAACAGAACCATACCACCCAACACCGCAACCGATTCCCAACCAAAAGAAATGTGCGCCCAAACCCCCCTGACCCACGACTGCTCGCACACCCTCTCCACCACGCATGCCTGCGTCTCCCACCGCCTCAACCAAACCCTGCACCCGAAAGCTGCCCCCCTCCCCTGCCCCCACCTAACCACCACCCGGCGTCTCTACACGCTCCTCCTGTGTCCGCCCTGCCACAACGCGCGCCAGCTAGACCTAGCGCGAGAGCGTCTAAAAAAGCCTCATTTCAGCGGCGTATCCAAGACCAAAAAGCAGATGCGCCGTGCGAAGCAGTTGCACGAGAAAGCCGAGCGATGGGAGCGGTATCGGGAAGCGCGGATCCAGCGGACGCCGCCGAAGCAGTATTGGGAGCCGGATGAGAGGGGATGGAGGGGGGTGTTTTGGGGGGGGAAGGAGAGTGAGTAAGTAAGTGGGTGAATGAGATAACGCGTAAGTTAGAGTAAGTAGTTTTTGGAAATGAGGAAATAAATAAATAAAATCTAAGCATTTCTCCCAATGTAGGACCGTTCGCTACCAGTCTATAGTATCGCCTTGATCCAAATCGTGAAAGGTGAAAGACATGTACAGGAAAACTGCGAGATGTGTCCACCCTAAAACGCCTGCAAAATGAAGAAATCGATCTTAATGCCGCCCGCTCGCCGGTCAAAGACAAGTATAACAACACCCCAACTCCCTGATCACAGAACTATTTCTTCGCGACATCGTCCTCTGTTCCCCATCGGGTAGCTTCATTTCCCTCTTTCCATTCCTCCTCCACATACCCCAGATCCTTCTTAACCCTCAACACCGTCTCCTCATCGCCCGTGTTCTTCCCGATATTATCGCTAATCTTAACCGCAGGTTTACCATCCGCCGAACTCAACTTAATGACAATATTCAAAGGAATGGATTTCTTTCCCGTGGTTTGGTGAACGAAATCGTTTGTGAAGAATGTGCCTACACCGAACGTAGGTTGGAAGCCGGCTTCTTCGGAGAGTTGCTTGTATTTGATGCAAAGATCGATATTCAGCGAGTCGGAGAACACGATGGTCTTCTTGTCTTTGATCCCATGTTCGTCGTAGAACTGGCGCATCTTCTTAACGAAGTTGGCTGGATCACCAGAATCTTGTCGCACACCAGTGAATACCTCCGCAAACGTAGGAACCTTTCCATCTTTCTCGACTGACGCATCGAGCGGTGGCTTTGTACTGCTGACTCCATCAGTTGTGAGGGTGTCTGCAGATGCCAAAGTAGCGGCCGCCCCCGATGTCGCCTTCGTAAGACAAGGTACAGGCTGCGAGAAAACTCTCAAGAACTCTCTTGTACCAAAAGTATCCGTAAGAGCAATACCCAAAACACCCTGACCAAAACAACCAACCCAATAATCCAAAGCAGTAGCAGTGGCGTGCTTGTAATCATCCGTGATAGCAGCTACCCCCATAAACCATTCATGTGCCACCGTACCAATCGGCGGAATGCCAAACCGCATGGCCAAGTGAACATTACTCGTACCAGATATCTTCCCCGACAGACCCTGAGCCTCTCCGTCCTTCTTTGCTTTGACCAATCCGCGGAATACCAGCGCCTGGGTATGGTAATCTCTTCGGCGGCGCGTACCGAATTCTGACACAATACAGCCAGCTTTTAAGAGCGTCATTCCCTTCTGATATGCCAGGTCTTCTTGTCCATCATAGGTCCAATCCGTATCCATAAACCGAAAGTATGCCTCGCTCGTCAAAGCCAGCAACGGAATTTCGTAAAGGATAGTCTCGACCCACAATCCCTTGACCAACAGATTCACCTCTCCCAGATCGTCATCCTTCCCTTTGTCATCTACCGATATAAAAGTAGCTTCAATCTGGTTGCGCGGATCCAGGCGGAAGTCTTTAAGGAAATTGAGGTAAGGCTTGTTAAGGTACGTGCAGGTGTTTGTGAGGAAGCGAAGCTCGTCGTTCGAAAGTGCGATATTTCCAAGCTCTATTACTGTTAGCTTGTTCTCGTTCTTTGAATCGGAGCCATGTACTATTGATCTGTGCTTGCAGCCAGCGAAAAGCAACTCTCGACAGCTTCTTCTCTGGAGTGCGGTTCTTGAACGCGTAAGTCACTTGGACCCCGGGAAAGTACTTCAGAACAGCACATTGCATAGTTAACTTGTAAAGATCGGTGTCGAGGAAGCTTATAACTCCCTCGGGGAATGGTGAAGACCCATTGAAATCCATTTTCTGCTCTTTCGTCTTTCGGATTTCTGGAGTTGTATCTTTGTGGAATTTTGTGAGCAGATGGAATTTCTCCGTTTTGTGCTCGGTATGTCATGCAACTGACCCCACCATAGAACAGCTCTTCCGTAGTGGGATGATTAGAGAAGCTACCGCAGGATAGCACAAGCACTGACCAATGGAAACTGTCCCACTCCGTGTTTGAAGGGGGCCGACAAAGGACCATTCACATTATCACATTTTGGGTCGTGAAACATACGATGACTCACCTCTTCACTTTAGTGATGCAGATAGTCCCGCACTTGGAGTGTTGTATTTCCGTTGTTGCAATTCACAAGAATATCATTGACCGCGATCTGTGCTTTCAGCACTTCTAAGCGGGGTTTCTCCACATTTTTCAAGAAGTTGGGCGTTTGTCCACAGAGATTTCAGTACGTTTCATAAGTACAAATAAGCCGTCCAAGCATATATCAGCAAGGCCGTTTGGTGTAGCGGTTATCACGTCTGCTTTACAATTCGTCATTGTACGAAGAAGATCGCAGCAGGTCCCCGGTTCGATCCCGGGAATGGTCAAGCTAAGCTTTTGCATTTTTGCATATGCGAACGAAGAGTGTTCAAGGTGCAACCCTTTTTGTATTATTGTATGTGAGATACCAGGAATGCAAATTGTAGTAAGCCTTTGAATACGGGAGTTGTCCGCGTGCAACAACAAAATTGATTCTTGGGCTTGCTGTTTGCTGGTCGATGTAGTTCGGCCGAAAATTACAGCCGGTTTCGGATGCTTCACGCATTAAGGTTATTGTGAGAATGACAATAAAGTGTCGTCGAATCGTCTTTGTTTTCATGATCAACTATTACGATGCTATCAATCCAGTCTTGAAAACATAAAAATGCAATATCGTTCCTCTTCCACCCAATCGCCTGATCCGGTCTGAACTCCAACTGATGCCACCAAAAACTGTTTCCATCTCCTACATAACACCACTCTTCACTGATGTCGATCTCGTTATATATGCATATATATGAAAGATAAAGATAAAGACGCTTATACATTAAAGTTCTATTCTCTGAATCAGATATAGTCATCGATGTTGACTCTCTTGAAGTAAGAAATATGGCCAAAAGGTATCCAGTGCTGCGCTAGCACATCATGAGATATCATGATGAGCTCGGACTCGATATATTTATCTACATACAGCGTCAGTAAAGTAAGAATGAGATCAGTCGTCAAGTACATACCATCACGGAACAGTTGATTAGCAATATGGCCCTGACTAGTCACAATTCTTGCTCCAGGCCACTTATGCGTAGCGAATCGCTTGAAACCCTTCACTCCAATATCATCAGCGTGCCATGATATTTCTCCTCGCGGAATGTTGGGATCGCCGGTCAGTTTGATTCCCGAAATGCTTCCTCGATAAACACGTTCGTTCTTCTTCCTCGCCTCCCACTCGTCGACCGTTTCGTCCTTCTTTCTTACTATTTTCGACTCGTCGAAAGGCTCGGGGTCGTCTTGTTGATGGACTAACAACCATTCGCAACCATGACCCGAGTAGTCTCCAAGCTAAATTAAAATTGAGTTAGCACTCAATACTATGTAAGCATCTGAAACAAGATGCCAAGCCTCGGTTGGCAGCAAGAGTTTGGGGGTGCTCAAAGGTAATCACAACTTACAAAAATTCCCTTATAAGGTTGTTCCTCTGTTGGCATGTATAATGACGGGTCAAGTGTCGACAAGGTGCTCAGTTCTTGTCCCATCCGGTTGTTTGTCCCCATCTGTATCCATGTTCTTAAACGGAAAGTCTGATCGCTTATTTCGGAACGTTGTTGCGGTCTCGCGACAATGAGCCCCCTCTCCTGAGATCCGGGGGTAATGACACGCTGTCGTGCTGGTACCTTTGGGGGAGGCCATAACGATGGATCTGCTTCTAGACTTGAGGGTACAGCAAGCATAAAGTTTGTGAACGTTGAGTTGTTATGAGGTTGATCAGGTAACCTTTTTGATGCTACTTCGTTGCGAATTCTGCGTGTGATTTCTCCCTCGTCCCATGAACGGTCGCGCGAATATACGTCAATATCGAGATGTAGTGCTGGTGGCCCAGAGTGCAAACGCACTTTAGGTTCGAAGGAATGTATAATAGATTCTTCAATCTCTCCCCATGATTCAAATTTGGCTTGCGGTCGTTCTGCCACCATGCGATGCAGGGTTATGGAACCACTTTCATGGTCATATTTTGCAACGTAAAATCTGCCAGTGGTGAAAACGTCGGCAAACCATATTTTGTACTTCGGTATGAACCAGTGAGGATCATGAGCTTTATAGAGGTCATAGAAAGAGGCGCATTTCGAAGGGGTTTTGAGCCGCTTTGCTGGAACGTTTTTCTGCACGAAGGATTGCCAGAATAAGTCGGCACGAGCATATTTGTATAATACTTTGCAAGTCTTGCTGACTCTAACCAGGTCGTATGGAGACAGGCGAAAGAGAATATCATTAATAAGTTCAGATGGGAGATGTAATAACCAAGTCTCAGTGTTTATATCAGCATCTGGAATTGTAAGAGTATGATATCAGTTTTTATTCATCCCATAATTTGGAAATTGGGATCTCAACCAGGAAAGTTGTACATGGTAGCAAAATGGTATGCTGCAAGCCAAGGCAGCCAAGAAATAAAGTACAGCAAGAGAGAGAGAGAAACGTACCAGATAACGGTGTATATGGGGTTTGCGAACTCACAGCCTGTGGAATTCCATGTGACGACTGGGAGGATGTGGACGGAGATGTAAATCCGTATTTAGAAGTTGATGGTGCTTCCACCGCCTCGACCGAGTTCAAGGTGGACTCGATCCCAGGATTCTGTCCTCCATACTCATACTTCGCACTTTCCTCCATTGCCGATTTCGAAGTCATGATTAGGGAAGCTGGTTTGTGATATGCAAAGTTCCAGGACTTCAAACTTAGGAAGGTGGCTGGATCTTAAAGAAATGCAGTGTTCTTATGACCACGCCGATAATGGACCTGTTCTTGGGAAATGGGGTGTGGCAGACGATGCTATCTGCATGTTACGTGTGCCCATGAAATATCTTTCTCGAATTTTTATTCGATGGGAAGTCGTCTTAGTGATGCCTTGGTCAGATTTCGCAAGGTCTGCTCTTTGTGTACGGAAGCGTACTTTTTACCCTGGAAACAACACCTCTGGATGACTGAAGGGTGGTTGGTTGGGAGGGTTCACAGAGAAACCGATGTGGTGGTGGTATGTAGGTGGTGTATGTATGGGAAGGTTGATGAGCTTCCTATTCTGGCTGGATGTCGGGATATTTATCGGCTTGTCGTTTCGATGGGAATTCTTAATTAATGCGATCTACCTCCTAGCGTGAGTTTAACAGTCATACAACAGGAAGACAGGGAAGAAAAAAGTGGGAAATAGCCAGAATTTTGGAGAATTTGCAGAAATTTGTGAAACGTTTTCGCAGGTAGGAGGTGATAGGTGGCAGAGGGCAGAGGGCAGGTGGGAGATAGAAAAATCGGGAGAGGTCGAGAGGAGAAAGAGATGAGGATAAGGGCACGCACGGCCAAGGAGCACTATGAGTATAGGACTTGTGATGGATAAAAGGCAGGAGCCCGAGAATCAATGGGCGATGGATTTTGAAGAAGTTTAATTCAAAGCCATACAGAGCGCCACCCGATCTTGTCTCGGCCTGTCTTGTCTCGTTTCGAGGTATGGCAGATGGCGGACATCAAGCTACAGTGATGGGTAAGGGGGCGAGGGAGAAGTAGAAGCAACGGTTGTGTATAAACATGAAGATGAAGATAAACACGCGCACGAAGGTGTAGAAAATGCAAAGGTGTAGAGGTGCAGAGGTGCAGAGGTGCAGAGGTGCAAATGCATCAACGGCAGAATGATATCAGTAGTTGTTCTTAGCTCTGAGCTTATACTTTCCATGGCTGAGTTCCATGGATAGAGCTTTGAGCCACCGAGCGAGCTCTTGCAGCCCGCCGGCACAAAAATGGGTGGGGGATGCGGTAAGATTTCACGAAGCACCAATCCCGTGATATCGAAATGGCATTGGCCCCCGGATGCGATGCAGGTGGTGGTGGTTGATGACTTGACGACTTGGTGACTTTGCCGACTTCCAAGCTTAAGGTTGCAGCGGTTAAAGTGCGCCGGTCGAGTACAAGTACCAGTACGCACCTGTACCTAATTCGCACGAGCAGCCGTGCGCGTTGGGTACGTACCACGGGATAATGGCTCCTGGTGTTGGTGCTGGGAAAGGAAGGGATCGGAACATGGTGCGATAATGATGAGATGACGGGATGGTGAGGCGATGAGGCGATGAGGCGATGAGGCAATGAGATGCAAGCAATGATAGTGATAATGACGATGACAACAACAAACGAATAAAAGACCACGCCGCGATAGAAAGGGATTCACTCACCCAATCACATCCGAGCGTCCCCAATTGCTCGACCGGCAAATCGAATTTTGGAGCTGTTTAATCGTCGTCCTCCGGATTTCCGATATATTGCAGGCCTCGCCCAATATTATGTACTCCGTACTGTACTGTACTTGGGGGTAGTAAGTGCCGTACATCGTCCATGCGACAAATGACCAGGCGAGCGAGGCGAGAGCAAGATAGTCGGACTTCTTCACCCCGTCGCTCTGCTGATCTTTGCCCTCTTTCTCGCAATCGTCGGTGTCTCTCTAGTACTGTATCCTGTCACGCCTGTATCTGCGGCGCTCCTGCGTGCGTCGATGATGTGTTTCCCAACAAAGACTTTTCCTTTTGCTTTAGGCAAGTCCGATGTCGCCTCCCTCCCTTGTTTGGTTGACTCAAGCTTGCCGGTCCATACATACAATACTGTCCTGTCCTTTCGTTGGTAACCAGGTAACCAGCTAACGAGGGACGAGTGAACGAGTCGATATGTCCGTGTCATCCCTACTAGCCGAACCGTCTTTTACTGGAAGGTGCAAATGTGGCTCGCGTGGTCCAAGATGGGATTTCGTGGAGAAAGAAACTCGTGGAGACTAGGATCATGAGGTGCACGAGTAGGCCTGGATGTTACGGGTAGATGGCACTATGGAGAAAGAGGAAGGACGCAAAGGATGGAGAGAGACGTTACTTGGGAGTACGAAATCAAAGTACGTACATATCTATCTATATCTAGTATCTACCAAGCTCAGGAGGTATATTGAAGTCTCTGCTGAGTCCTGAGTCCTGAGTCCTGAGTCCTGAGTCCTGAGTCGCCCCATTCCAGCTGCTGGGATTTGCGGTTACGAGCGAGGTATTCCATTTGCTGGATATGAATTCTCCCACTTATCAAGCAACTGAAACCGATAGGCAGCAGCTGACAACGGGATATATCTTGGTTCTTGGTACGTTGGCGATGGTAAGGCCCTTCCCAATAGGCTGGCTGGATCATATAGCCAAGTCACCAAATTTGGCAATGATACCTTTTTCGATGTACCCTATGTCCATCCAATTTCAAATCAATATCACTATTATCTGTGTATGCATCTTTCTCCTTTCCCATGCTGGATACGATGATGCATGAGCTAGGTAGCGTGCTTGGCCTACTGGGTTTCTTGGTTCCAATCTCGGCGTGTCCATAACCGCATTGAACATTGGCAATGCATGCAGTTCAGGTATCACCAGCGTCAGACGCCGATTCAACACCTAGATACAGGATTGCTTGCGACCGAAAGGATCCAGCGAGCTGCAGTTTCAGTTAATTGTGCTCTTAGATGGGCAGCTTGAGACAGCTGGGCACTAAACCGATTCTCCGAATCCACATAATGGATGGGTAGTCTTTAGGTTAGAGCTCTACACGCCTCTTCAACCCTGAAAAATTCTAGAGCTGAGAACAATAAAGTCCAGGCCTTGACACATTGTCTAGCACTTTACCAACCCTTATTACCAGCCACCCCCACAATCTGTGGCTTAACGGTTTGCTTGCTTCCATTTTGGGGGCAGACGAAGAGGTTGAATGCGGAAAAAATAATACTACAGCTCATAGTCCGATTGAGTATGTTGTTTACGAGAACATCTAGTTCGTTCGGTTGAGAACGTGGAGCGAGAACTTGTAAGCATTGGGCACGACGAGTAACTTGGTTATATCGATTGTGAATATGTGTTTGTACGTTGCATTAATTCAATGACTATTTAATAACCTCTTTTGGCACTTTTGATAGTTATTTTGCTGTTGACACACTGAAAATGAATCAAGAGAAGACAAAAGTACGCCATGGCCCGTGACCGATAAAAGATTCCAAAACCCTCATTTTCCACATACGAATTGCTACCTTCACTCAGTCAACATATCTAGGACCGTCTTCCTGCCAGTTCGCTGCTGGCGTTTCTGGCATCGCGTAAGCGCCCGGAGTAGGAGCACCACCATAGTAACCTTGACCAGGAGTTGGCGCATCCATAGCTTGAGGTGTAGGAGCGCCCCAGTTGCCTCCCCAGTTTGGAGCCGGTGTTGGAGCGGAGTATGCACCAGCAGGAGTTGGTGCATTCATTGCGGCGGGAGTTGGAGCTGAGTATCCACCCGGCGTCGGGGCGTTCAGCGCAGCTGGCGTTGGAGCCGAAAGGGGTCCACCCGGAGTAGGAGCATCGTATGTTGAGTTCCAGTTATTATTCGAGCTTTGGTTAGAGTTCCAACTGTCGCCTGAGGTATTTGGTTGATATGCGGGGGTTTTGGAACCCCACGAGTCGGTAGCATTGCCACTACCGCTGTACGCAGGAGTTTTGGAACCCGATGCAAAACCGTCCGACATGCCGTAAGCAGGTGTCTTGGCTCCAGACGACCAAGCAGGAGTCCGGCTGCCTCCTCCATAGGCTGTGCGACTACCGTCATATGGATTGACTGTTCGAGATCCATCAGTCCAACCAGGTGTTCGTCCCCCATCTGCAGTAGCTGATTTCCAAGCCGGTGTTCTTCCACCTTGTGCACCACCCGCAGGAGCTATTTTCTGTCAGTATATATATGAATGCGAAAGCTGCTTTTAACTTACTGCGTCCCCAAGCTGGAGTACGTTCCACACCATTGCTGGGCATAGGTGTCCTTCCACCGGCTGCATCCCATGCAGCAGGAGTAGCACCTCCAAATCCACCGCGGCCTCTTGGAGCTGCTCCGCCTCTATTGCCACCTGGGCCACCTCTGAATCCATTTGGATCTGCTACGGCGCCGCCATACTTGTCCTTGAAACCCAAACAATCTTTCCCTACGGTGACAATCTTGCTTTTTGTGTGAAGTTCTATCCGCGCATTGGTATCTGTAGTATCCTTTACAATGCCAAGTAAACCTTTGTAAGGACCTTTCCGAATAGTGACGGTTTGGCCAATGGAGCGATCTCGGCCAAAAGACTTCGGCGGAAGCATTTCGCCAGTGCTCTTTGGATGGAGTTTCAAGGCAGGGTTCATTGAACTAAGATCGGGTGAAGATGAGGCGGCTGAAGTGGCACGCCCACCTTTGGCGGAGACGCTACTCACATTGGTGGTTCGAGTAACAAAAACACCAGCATTCTCAGTCATTTCTGAACTCTTCAAGAAGAGATAAGAACGATGAATGTGAAGGATCTTGCCGGTTCTGCTCTCTCCGCCGTATTCTTTGACAGCATCGTCCATCTTGATTTCTGCACCATTTCTGTCTGTGGCTACAGCGTTCTTCCGCTTTTCTAGTCTGTTCGAAATCTGTGATGGAATAACCATTCGATTTTGACCATTTTGGTCCAAAACAACAAGTGATTCGCGGTCAACCTTGATGATGCAAGCAACAGTCGAAGGGTCTAACTGTACGAGATCCCATAGCTCATACTTCCCTAGCGAGCCACTGCCACCGGAATCACTAGCTTCTCGAAGATCCTTGCTGAAAACAGTGATCTCGGTGTTAGCCTGGTCGCTCAAGAGAGTTACTCGATCTTCTATGATCTTGACGACCATACCGACTTCATCCCGGAACCTACTGCCGCCGATGACTTTGACGTGGTCACCCTCACGGAAACGTTTGCGAAGACCTTTGACCGGTACTTCAATAGTTTGGCCTCGTAGACCTCCCTCAGAAACGGCCATTGTGACGATGTCCCCTTGTACAGAGACAGCTTTGCCGACAACACCCTTTTGCTCGCCTTCGTAGACCTCGATGATGTCACCCGGTAAGTAAGAAGCGTTTGCCGTGCTAGCTTTGAGACTGGCAGCGAGAGCATTAAGATCCAGATTTTCGGTACCATCCTCGGCGCCTGAAGTGAACCTTGTGACTTCCTCAAGGGTCGGATTAACATCTTTAGTTATCAGAGCCTGGATCTTCACGTCCTTTTGACAGAATCCGTTAATGTAATCCTCGCCCATGTAGGTCCAAGTCTTCGTGTCAGGTCGGCCTTGTAGGTACCTAGCATGTCGCTTCTTGGCTTCAACCTCGCTGAAGAGACGCTGTGGAGGCCTAGGACCTGCTACTACTCGCTTCCTCTTCCCAGAGGCATCAAGCCCTCCACCGTTGGCTTCTTCGTGAAGACCGTAGTCAAGACGAGGCACATACCTAACGCGAACTTCGAGGCCCGTATCTGTCACTTCCATCACTTGTGCTAAATCACCCGCATATTTGGCTGGTCGTCGAAGTCGCACATATGCTCCAGGCTCCAATGTAGGGCTTTTGGCGACTCGGAGCAGATCCGGCCTCTCCTTGATCTCCACAAGCATCATCTTGGTTCGCGGGTAGACGTTCATAAGGCCATCAAGAGCAACTAGAATGTCTGTTTGTCGCTGAGCCTCGACGTAGATGAATCCTTTCATTGTAGATTGTGTCCCACCACGTTCAAACGCGCAAGTGATCGCTAGCTCGTCTTTGGTACCACTCCTCTCCTCGATTCTCTTCATGATTGAGAATACAACCTCTCTTTCCTTTCCTTCTTTGCATCGCACGGCCCAGATACTTGGATCATCGACACTGGGGAGTAGAAGACGTTTGGGAACAACGGCAGAATCACCAATAGCTCTCCCTGATCGATTTTTGTTGGCGTATCGCTGTCGTAGAATTTCGGCCTGTTTCTCCGCATCTAAACTGGCTTCTATTTCACGTCTTCTATCCAATTCTCTGTGGCGTCTGTCGTCCGTCGCACCACCAGCAGGCAGATCCGCAAGATCATCGGGATGTATATCTGCAAGGAAATTGTCTTTGATTTCGTTGAGCTCATCTTCATCATCCTCATTTTCATCTTCATCCTCATCAACTTCTGCTTCGACATCGAGGAAAACATTTCGTCGGTCCCTGCGGCGCTTTCGTCGATGGCCCTAAATTTCCGATCAGCAACATTCCCAATCGCAAACTGGTCAAGTAAAGCTAGTGTAGCATCTAAGCCCACAGCATATTACCGTAATCTCTTCCTCATCATCCTCTTCTTCATCTTCATCGTCGTCGTCGTCGCCTGCACCTATGTCTTCTCCCTCCCCCTCAGCGTCTTCATCATCTTCGTCACCATCTTCATCAGCATCAGGGCCGGGGTTGTTCTTCCTGCCATTCGCGGGCGCGGCTCCATCTTCGGATTCATCATCCTCATCTACTTGACGTCTTGATGGCTCGACTCGTTTTTGTGCGCGCGATCCATTGTCATCTCCGTCGCCTTCATCTTCATTGTCTGAAAGATCTGCAGGCTGGGGATTGAAGTTATCGTCTTCCTCGTCACTTTCGTCAAAGGAGGTACTCAGTAAATTTGAAGTAGACATCTTAGTATGAGGAAGAAAGAAAGAAGCTGAGGAATTAAAGGGCGGATTGGAGGTATTTGTATTGTTTTTTTAAGATGGCCCAGGTTATTAATGTACAATTGGACGAGGCAAGCAGCTGTAATCCTTTGTTTCGTTAAAATGGCCTCAGCCTTCTGGTCACCGATTGCGCTAGCCGTTTTGAGACTAGAGTAGTTTCCGCCGACCGTTCAATGAACAAACACATTTCTCCAGGCCCATTGTTAGTAAAAGACGGTAAATGCTCTAAGCATATAAGGAAACCTTCTGGTCTTGGTTCGGCGTTGCTTCAAGCCTGGTGGAAGTTCTAGATGGGAATCGAACAGAATTGCCCTAGTTTCAATCAACTCCCCTCACCAGAATTCTCGAGTGGTCATTAAGTGCTCAGTCACAAGTCCCGGGTTAGAGATCATATTGACTGTGCAAGCTTCAGGCACGCTAAATTGAATAGAGGCCATCTTGCTTGGGAAAACCTTAAGTGATGGATGCCAGCAAGCGCGATGGCGCAGGCCGCCTGTACAACCGTATCAACCAAGTGAAGGCTTTTTGAGAAGCTGTAATTTTACTTCATGGTACACTTGTCTTCGTAAAGCCTTTCATTTCATCGTGCCCATTCGTCCACGAAGAAATGGACGGTCCCACTGCTATCATACACAAGCCCCGATATTAAGCAACATAGTGTAAATGCTCGGATATTGTAGATGCAATCTCCAAAAAACCGAACTCCAGGCTTCGATATGCGAAAGACGTCGTGCTCCTGTCTATAAGATGATCCGAAACCCTATACTCCATCATAGCTTAACGCCCCAAATTCCCCTACCTCCACTTACTCCTAGCCAGTCACCATTTTCACTGTTGCTCAGGTTACTGCGCGGGGCCCAGCTAATGTTTCCTACTTCATAATCGCATTGCCAGCTAGCTGCGGGCCCACGAGAGTTCTCAGGAGGTGGAGCACCGTTTGTACTAGGAGGTGGGATTGTAGTGTTTTGACTAAGTAGATCCCATATCAGGACTAATGAGTCGTCCGCTCCGGATGCAAGAGTTCCTCTTCTGGAAGGCGACCATTCTATACAGTTTATGGCTGCTGCATGACCTCGGAGCTCAAGCAACGCTTGTCCCGGTTGTCTGACGTCTAAAATACGGATGACTGAAGAGTCTTGCGAGAAAGTTGCAAGAAGGTGGGTATCGTGTGGTGATGCTGCTAATCGTAGAAGAGGTGGAGCATACGACATAGTCTGTTGAGCCAACGTCGGACTGATTCTTCCACCAGGACTAGAGTCTGTCAAGAGTGTTAGTGACATCCATATCACTTCAGATGATGTTCAAACCTTTGTCATCCTTCGCAGTTGGTTCATATATGATAGTGCTGTGCTCCAGGCTTCGGAGATCAAACATTCTCACGCTACCGTCAGCACCACAACTCACAAAAACATCAACACTATTCGCACAAAACCGCACGTCGAAGACTTCTTTGTCATGCGCAATCAATTGTGTTTTCGCAGTCAATGTTGGAATATCCCATATTGTGCATGTAGTATCTATGCTTGATGTGATGATCAGACTCGGAGAAACAGTGTTCCAGTCCAAAGAGGTTAATGGTGCAGTATGCTCGGGTGTCTTAGAGTTCGAAAGAAGAGCAAGTGGTGTAAGTTTACTCGGAGGTAGGTCTCGGCCAGCGTTGGATGAACGAGCAATGTTGTTTGTTGCAGAGGCAGGAGTTTCTGAAGGAAGCGACCAGAGTCTCAAGTGATCTCCAGAAGTCGCCAGTAGGTCGGTCGACTGCTTTTGAGATGATGGAGGCTCCCATAATAGACGTGTGACAGGGTATGAATGGGTTGCTTCAGCGATTTTTGTGAATTCCAATCCATATTTCGGACCGCCAGGAATATAAGACTCCGACTGGGTAGGCACAATCTGTGAATCGAGTATTTGGATCTAGGATATCTGAATGAGCCTCTTTCTGTGATCGACCTAGAGCCGCGCAGTCAACTTACAAAATTATGTCCGTCTTCTAAATAGCTTCCAATAGCCACCTTTCCAGCTTCATTGTTTTGCGCAGGCCATTTGCACCAGTCAAATGCATAAAGCGCCCATGGAGCTAAGTAATTGCTGTTCGTTGGCGTCGCGCTGGCCCCGTCATAGGAATATGGGTTAGCTCCAGGCAATCCGTCAGAGAGTCCCGAGTCCCCACGAGGTCGAATGTCCGCTAGACCAAGTGGAGTATTCGACACTGTTCGTTGCGATGGCTGTGGGGTATATTTTTGTGAGGGCGATGCGAATTGACTCTGCTCAGTTCCTCCGGGTGTAGTCGCTTGAAATTGTCCATAGCCCTGGCTATCAAACCCTGCTGGGCTCGATCGTGTATAGTTGTGCGAAAGACCCATATTGGATGTCCGTGAAGGAGTTGAATATTGGTCTTGAGGCATCGTCGGTACGGAGGGTGCAGTGTGTGCTGAGATTGCGCTTGGTCGTCCAGATTGCAAAGCACCAGGAACTTGTGCCGTATTTGGATATTGAGATGGTTCTGGGGTAACTTCCTCTTGTTTGATACGAGGACCACCTTGGCCGTAATCTCTGGGTGATAGAGGACCACGTTGCGAAGCCAAATTTGTCTGCGCTTCGTCAGGGTGCCGCATTCGCCTAGGAGTTTCGTACTGCTGGGGTTGATTCATGGTAGCGTTGTTGGAGGTGCTCGTCATAGTTGAATTAGGACCATGTGTTGTTGTCGCAGGTGTGGATTGTCCTGCGGCGGAACTCAGAGCGGGTAAACCGAAGCTTCCTAAATTTTGAGCTGCTTGTATTATACCAGTGGCTGCTCCCCCGTGGGCGACATTCTGTTGCGAAGAAGACGAACGCGAATGCGAGTGAATATGAAAAGAATCAAATGGCATGGCTGACAATGCAATGGGGGGTAAGAACGCCCTAGAGTCCTTTTAGAGTGAGATGTGCCGGTGGAAATTGGTAAAGTGGGAGGTTGACAGTGGTGGGGAGGCTTGATTAGGCCGCTAAATTTGAGCCTGGGCTTTATGAGAGCCCAATTGAACCACCAAATGTTCGGCAAGGCTATTCCCAATTCCAGATACTTATACCACGATCCATATCCGTCCTTCCTCCCTTCACAGACATCTGCACACAGAGTTCACCATATACTCTTACGTGTTTACATGAAAGGTCTCCTCCTACACAACGATTGACTTATTTGGGTACGACCTTTGACTCTTCTAAGACCATTATCCAGATATTTATCACAAACAGTGTGCTGGCAAGCTATTCTGCCATCAATCGTCATGTTGCAATCCCTCCTTCTCCTTCCCCAACACCCCGCACCAATTACTGCAACAGCTCTCAGTGCTGCTTTTTCCCCCTCAATCTCTGCGTGTCTCTCGATCCTCAAGGGCTCGGCGTCGAATACAAGACTTATCATAGGTATAGCATCCGCAGACTTCCATGAGCGACTGAGTGGTCCTAGAGCTCAAATCTATAATGAGGTGGAACAATTGCTAGGTGGCCTTTATAGCCTTATCAGCCTGATATGTGCTCAACAAGGCATCGAGGTTGTACCAGGCCTTCCCCGGGCTATCGACGTCCGCATTGTCTTGTTAGATTACGACTCCACTCGCTCGTTGACTACAGACCAAGAATCCGAGAATAGCCACGGAATATTGGTTCCAGGTCCCATTGTTGACCTTTCAGTCTTTGCCAGTACGCAGCGTCAATGGGACCACGTATTTTCTGTCGAAGGAGAGAGCGGTCAAAAGTTGCTTAGAGATTATCTAGAGCTTGCAAACCGGATCAGTCCTCCGTTACAAGCTGCATTCCACATAGTCGGTGGTGGCCTTAGCATGATTCAGAAAGCCACTCAATCCATCAAAAGTGGTTCCTCAGTCTCTCATAATGTGGTAGCAGTTGGTGGCACGTTTGATCATCTTCATGCGGGACACAAGCTATTACTTACAGCTACCGCGCTTTTACTGCAACCAGCTGTCAGTCCTTCGGATCCTCCGCGCCGGTTGATAATTGGAATTACAGGCGATGAGCTCCTGAAGAACAAAAAATATGCCGAGTACCTGCAAAGCTGGGAGAAACGGCAAAGTGATGTCGTCGATTTTCTCGTATCGATTCTTTCATTCATGCGAACCAACTCCGAGGACACCATCCAGACGATTGCATCGCAAGACTCAAACGGTCGAGCAATCTATACGAAACTGAAAGCACACTCGATCACTCTTGAATGTATTGAAATTCAGGACGCTTATGGACCGACCATCACTGATGAAACTGTCACCGCACTGGTGGTTTCTGGGGAGACTAGGTCGGGTGGTCAGTCTGTCAACGAAAAAAGGGTGGAAAAGGGCTGGAAACCCCTTGAGATCTACGAAGTTGACGTTCTGGATGCCGAAGATAAACTGGATTCAGCCACCAAGACGGAAAATTTTGCTTCTAAGATCAGCAGTACCGCTTTAAGGAAGCACAAAGCGGATCGCGCCCAGACATCTTCACTCTGATCCCCTGAACTACTCCTCTCGTCGTATTGGGTCACCGGTCTATTACTCCTGGCGCTACTCTTCAACGATGTATCGTCGGCAATAAGGTTATGGAAACTATGCCTTGGGTCGAAAACGGCTGCGTGCCGAATTGAGTCACTTGCGTTGTCACAATATGCACGTCATTGCAGAAAGCAAAGGTTCATGCATTGAATTCAACATCTCGACAAGGGTATCCGGCCCACCTACTCCCGCACACCTTCTTGTTGACCTGGAACCTGGCTCTCAGAGTTCGTATGATTCTTCCGAAATGATTGGGACATTGGACAGGGGAAATAATTGGACGCCCAAGTATGAACGCCCACGGTTACTACCCAATGGTACCTCCCTATGAAATCCCGAAACGTTGTGACGATAAGCTTTCCATATATCAATTTGATGAGACTCCGAGACGGACATCATAAGCTCGTGGGGAATTTTAGAACTCCAGTCGTGTGCTGCAGGGAGACATGCGGGACTTTGAATTAAGCGCCCACCGCCCAATAAGCTTGGCTGTAACTGCACACCATCTATTTCAATGCAAGCATTTCCAATAATATGGAAGGATTCGTCCACACCAAAAGCGCAAGCTGGCGTCTCTAAACCACCAATACTAATTTCACGAATCTGGTCTCAATATTCTACAAAAGTGGTGGAGTTGCATTTTCTACAATAACAGGCTACCAATCCTTACCTAGTGTTCGTCTCGGGTAGGGTGACAGGGGTTAGCGATGAGCATTAGCAGGCCCTCATTGGTCGATATTTTCCTTGCTCTGTTTTAGTGAACTTTTTCCGTGTCAGTTTCTGTTAAATATTTGCTCTATCACATCGAAGAAGAACCACGCCCAGGCATGCTAGATCAAGTTATCTAGAGCGCTATTCTCCGGTCCGCAAATCGCTGCCATGCAGACGATCTGTCACTCCGCAACACCACGCACGATTCGCTATCACTCATGCAGCCGTGGGATGGCTATAATCCTTGCAGCATGTCTGTAACAAATTGCAACCCTCCAATATTCATCCTTCTCTCCTAATTCGTATTCGACGAGTGTCACATGATCTTTTGAACACCGAAGAACCGGTACCTAAAAGTCCTGCAGCAACGCTATGAATCTTTTCTGACCAACCAAACGGAAAGCAAGGTATACATCTGCATGATAATAATGTGGTAATAGCCATCGGAGAAAAGAAATCATACACCCACGGTCGAGCCACCCTTTCAAATGATTCTTAGATGCATCGACACGTCAGAATTCATAAAACCTGACTGCTGAACTCAAACTCCCACATAGGGTGCCGGCGCTCAACACACTCGTTATGATGTAATTGACTGATTCTTACTCATACATTGGTCTTTTTTATACCAGTCTCATACTCTTGATCAACGTTGGAATCCTTTTCGCTGGACGGTCGCTATGTGAGGTATGTGAGATCCTCGTAATGCTTCCAGCTTCACCAGTGGCTGCGCTCATTCATGGACCAATGCCAAATTCGAGTCTCGATGTTCCTTTTCGATTCCGGAGAACAGACATTTCAAGTCTCAGATACCAGTTGCACATTTGAAAGAACCCGTTCTTTAAACCTCAAGGATAATTTGAGCGTATCCTGAGCATTAAAAAGAACCTACTATTGAAATCTTAAGAAGCACATCTTCAAAATCCAGATTGAATATAGTACCTCGAGATTTGAGTTGGTCCATGAATTAGAGCACCCCATGATGCTTCTTCTGTCTATTCTAACGGGAAATTTCTAGAGGAGGCGCTACTCAATCTAGATTATCGACATAACCACCGTTTCGAGAAGATGGATAGTTTGAAGCCCATTGAAAGGCTTCCGGATGAAGTGCTGTATCGAATTCTTCAGTTGGTAGTCCATGAAGATTACCGTCTTGGGCCACGTGCCTCTTCTCCGTGGGCATCTCCCGAAGTGCCCAATTTCTGCTTGGTTCAGAAAAGATTCAAAAGAGCCTATGATCTAAGGTCACCGCCACCAATTTTGAGATTGTCAAACGAAATCTTGGAGAACATCTTCGAAAATCTCGTGCAAAACTCTGGAAAATTAATCCCAATCGATCACCGTGCTTCTCTAAGCGTGGAGAGCTTTCAGTCTATGCCACCGCAGACTGTGGAAGATACGAATATTACTATGAACCTGGTAAGCTATTCTCTCGATTTTCAGTTTCCACAAATTTCATCTCTCTGATATGTGGTAACTACAGAGCTGCACTCATCGAAGGTTCAGAGATATACTACATGGGAGGCAATTTGCACGCATAGCGATTCGATTTTCGCAGGACGGGTTTGACCGTTTGAATTGGCTTCTAAGTCGGCCTCATTTGGTGCCACATGTCAAAAAATTCTCCTATATGATCCCCGTATTCTACTTCCAAGGTATTGTGAGCTCCAAATCTCTTCAGTATATCAAGCATTAGTTGACATATCCATAGGCTTGGATCATCTACAGGACTTACTAGAAGAAACACAAATCACCACTGTTGATATCCAGCGACAACTCGACCAACGACGATTAGACACCAACACTCGCTTGAACGACAGATCTATGAAGCAATTGCGCGCAAAGCTTGACCGTAGTCAGAAAGATGAAAGCACAATCTCTCGAGTGTTATCCAGAGCACGTGAACAGCGAACAATCATCCACAACCAACTCGACATACAGACATTACTTCGTGCATTTCGGACATTCGTGAACCTTCAGCAAATACGCCTCATGCGAGTTCAGGACATTGTTGATATCGGCTGGGCTTCCTTTTTGCGAAATAGACGTTGGGACGCGTTCCAACGAAATACCAATATGACAGATCCCATTTTATCCGTTGATCTAGACCCCCTAGAGTGGACGGTAGCATGCGAACATTCTGCGCGCACCCTCGGATATGCATTTCTGCAGTCGAATTCACCAGCCACTCGATTCTCTAGTCGGTTCGTTAACCCGAGGATGCCATTTTTATTGAACCACCACTCTCAAGCAACTATTTCATCCCTAGCAAATCGCCTAACTTGCCTAGAAATTCAAGTTCAAGAACCCACGGATGATAAGCTTCATCAACTTTCCACTCTTTTCGAAACTCTCTTCACCAACGCAAACAAAATTCAGGGCTTGCATGTGGGCTTTCCTACACATCGACCCTTGAGTCATGTCCCACTTGAAGCGGTGTTCCACAATGTTTGCTGGGAAAACTTACGTTACGTCGGGTTTGGCGCGTGGCATCTAGAAAGCGAAGAAATTATCAATCTGCTCCGAAGACACCGTACAACCCTTAGATCTGTACGACTTAGGAGTGTCAAGTTGAAGGAAGGTAGCTCCTGGCTTGACATTGTTCGAATGGTTCGATTAGAACTCAAGGATCTCAAGTGGGTCAGTTTCAGAGGTGTAGGATATGTGATGCCAACTGTGGAGGTGAACAATAACGTGGGGGGTTTTGTTCCCCAGGAGATTCCGGATGACGATGAGGACAGTAGCGACGACGAGAGCGAATATGAGGAGGATACAGCAATAGGAGATAGGACCTTGAGCCACCACAGTAGTTCAGCTGTGCTGAACACTCCGGTGAGAGATGATATGGGATGTGCATGTGGGAATGGCTATGGATTCGATGATCTGAAGGATGTAGGACGAGATATTCTGAAACATCATTGGAAATATTGGGAATTATGGGCAGTCAAGAGATGTGCAGTGCACGATCCTCACATGTAGTGTAATTCGGGATACATTAAATATTCTACCTACGCGGCTTCTTATCATGGTCTTACTACGGAGTAATTGACGTTGCATGTTTCCAATATCATCTCGTCAATTTGGGGTTGTGACATTGCAATCTTTGTATGCCTTTAAAATAGTTTGGGAGGCAGATTTGTGAACCGAGTTTGAACAGCCAGGAAGTATTGTACCGAATCAAGAAAGACAAACTATCATTCACACATGAACTTCGTCTCGCTATGAATTAGTGCCATCCCCTAGCAGGCAGGCCACCATTCAGCATCAGCCTTGTCATTCGTGCACGTCCTTCAATGACCACCATATAATTCGCAAGGCTAACACTTCTGAATTCCCTCTCGTGTTCATCGCATGTGATGCCACAACACAACAGTCCGGCTGACAGCCCATCTCCTTTCTGAACAGAATCATTTATCCATTGATTCACAGAATTGCATGTACACAAATCATATTCAGAAGTTCCGTTAGCCCTGAGATCTCCAATTATCTGCTGTCCCTTCGCGAATTCTAGGTTTCCCGCATCGTTCTAGCTAGACTAGATCACTTACAATCCATTCTTACTCCATACATACGAGAGCAGCTTTCTCCATTATTCCTATCGAGTAACGAAGTATGAACAGAAGCTCAGGCTGGAGCTAAATAATAAACCCGAATCGATCACTGAACTTTCCGCAAGCAATCACCAGAACTACAAACAGGAAAAAAAACAACCCAAACAATGTCCTTCTTCAGCACAGCTTCTTCCTCGCACAAACCCCTCCTCCGCAATCACCCCTCAGACGACCACGATCACGACTCCACCAACGATGTTAACCTCCGCGACCTCTCTCCCCGAGCATACGCATCACCCAGTCCCCCGCCCTCTTTCTACCGCGAAATGCGATCGCCGAGCTCCGACGGCAGCAGACGGCACCCGGCCAGCTCGATGCGCAAGGCGAATAGTGAGAGTGAGAGCGGCAGTCGCAGTGGGAGGAAAATACAGTTTGCGGCACCACCGCCGCCGATTGCGGGGAGTGTGGTGGCTTTGAATGGGTTTGGGAGGGGGGTGGATGGCAGTGCGAGTGCGAGTGCGAGTGGGAGTTTGGTGCTGGGGGAGAGGAGGAGGAGTACGAGTAGAGGGACGGGAGCGGGAGCGGGGAAGAATGAGAGTTTGTTGGGGTTGGAGAGGAGGGAGAGGGCGATTCAGGAGGAGTTGCAGGGGTTGTTGGATGCGCAGAGTTTGGGGCTGGTGCAGGGGTTTGGAGGGGGGGCGGGTGAGGGGAGTGGGAGTAGTACGCCAACGACGAGGTCTTTACAGAGGGGTGGGGCGGTGCCGGTGAGACAGCCGAAGAAAAAGGTTGTAGGATTGAGAGGAGCGAGGAAGGGGTTATTGAGGGATATGGGGGAGCTGGTGGGAGTCAAGGAGGAGGAGGGAACTTTGTTGACTGAGGAGATTTTGAGGAGGGAGGAATGCATTGAGAGAGTCAAGGGGTGGAAAGTCAGGATTGAACAAGCTAGGAAGGAAATTGGGGAGTTCGTCGGAGTAGACATCATGGATGATAACGGAGAGCGACATGAATCATCTACAGGAAAAACCGAAGAGGATCGTGAAATCGCAGAACTGCAAACGGAAGAAAGGGCCGTCGATACCGAGATCCGCGAGATGGAAGACCGATTATTACAGATGAAAGCCCGGAAAAACTGGCTGGGAGAACGCATCAAGGAACGTGTCAACCAACGAGAGTCACGACTGAGCAGCTATCGCGGCGCGCTGCGAGAAGTCGAAGGCGAAGTCCAAGAATTCCTCCGACGCCCACCTGTTATGGTTTCGCTAGCCATGGGCGAAGAAGGTTTCATGTCGCTACCGCCCAAACGGCGCACTTTAGAAATGGCGGGCGAATGGTGGAGCAAAGAAATCACGCATCTGCAAGAGCGCAAGGCGGAAGTAGAGAAAGAGAAAGAAGCGCTGGAAGCAGGAGCGAAATTGTGGAGCGAATGTATTGGGGTGGTGATAGCGTTTGAAGAGGAGCTGAGAGTGCGGATGAGAAGTGGGGATGTGGGGGATAAGGAGGTTTTGAGGAAACAGGTGGGGGAGATGAGGAGGGTGATTGAGAGGTTGGAGGCGGCGGTTAAGGTCGCGGAGGAGAGGAGGTGGAATTTGTTGGTTTGTGCGGTGGGGGCGGAGTTGGCGGCGTTTAAGGAGGGGGAGGAGATTTTGAGGGGGGCTTTGGGGGGCGAGGATGTTAATGGAGGGGGAGGGGGTGGTAGTGGTGGTAGAGAAGAGCAGAAGGATGTGAAAGATCAGAAGAGCAATAGTGTTGACCTTGACCTTGAAGCAGCGACTTCAATAGACGACACGATAACCGATGACGGGTTGAGAGAACTGGAGAATGATTTGGCAAGGGAAGAGGAGGAATTCTTCGTCGGTGGCAACGGAAGGAGGAGCACGGCTATGATGATGAGTATGAGTGGTGGAGTAGGGCTGGATAGGGAGGAAAGTGATGAGGAGAAACATCTAAAGGAGTTGCTGGTTGATCATGAGGTTGATCCTGATGAGGCGTTCTGAGGCATGGGATGAGATGAGATGAGATGAGATACGATCATGGTTATGATTCTGACTGACTACTAATAATATGGGGATATGAATAATGGGAAAGGAGTAATGAAGTTTTGATATTACTACGCGGTTATATCCGTGTGTAACGGTTTTGGGATTCCTTGTGAGAAGTTTTCTATTTCGTCGCCTTGTGTAATGAAGTTACCCGGCGATGAAAGTGAACTATTTTAACCTATCTCTCTGGCGAAGAAGAAGCACGAACAAAGTATAGCCAGTTGTCCTTCTGGATGGCACAAGATGTTTCAGACAAATACTCTAGATGGTTTGAGGTTCTTAGATACTGTCATTGTCGAGTTGGATCATGATTATCCTCATCATTCAGTCTATCCTGCGCCGACGAGGTCATTCTCCAGCAACATGGTCAAACCAGCCCTTACCTGAACCATGGATGTTCAAATGTCACATTAAGTAGCAATGTGCCGGAGGCCGGGTATATTTGGCTTCCAGCCTTGGCCTGCGGGAAAAGTGAAGTCAAGAAAATGAAAGATTCAGTAGAATTGGGGATTTCTTCATTCCTTTTGTTGCCCTGCGAAAAATAGTACCCTAAGTGCCGACGAAGAGAATAAAACCACCTAGTCATCCATGTCCATAAGATCATCCATCCTACCCATCCATTTCCGTTCTGTGAATGCCAAAACATACATCTTCATCATTCATGAACTCCAAAGACTCCTTCCTTTGATGCCTCTTTTCCCAACGCATCTTCATGGTCCCCATTCTCATATATCGTTAATGCCTACATCCGAACTGGACTTGGCTCGCTGGGCATATCCCTCCGCACAGCACATCTACCTCTTTCGCTCGAACCAGCCGCTGGAGCCGGCGATCGCCACCGATTGATCCATAACCCATTCTCCTACTCCGAGATATTTCTCGATCCAGGCATTGATATCTTTGTTCTCGGTGAGGGAATCTTTCTTAAGACTAGGTCTAGAGCCCCGGATGATTGGGAATTGTTAGCCTTCGTGGTCTTGCTCGTCGTCTTCGCCCCACACCGCTAGATGTTGGGTGCATGATATGCGCTGCTTGCTGCACACACGACTATGTAGATGGATTGCGCAAGATGGATGGAAATCTCAAGTGCGAGATAGGGAGTATGGGTAAACACACGTTAAGCCAGTGGATCTTTTCATTCCTGCCAAGAAGGCGGATACTGTTGGGGAGAGAAGTCAGCACGATGGTCATCCCACCATCACAGAGAGGGTGTATCTTACGGAGAACAGCATCAAATGCATAATGAGTAAGTCTTCCGAGCTTTCCCCACAAGCCAAAAGTCAGTAAGTTGAGCAACTGAGCAGCCCGATTAGGTTTTGTTGATTTTTGCAAGAATAAAAGACCGAAAATGAGATAGAGGGGATGCTGGGAAATGGAAGGGGGAATACCCACCACCATGATTGCAGTAGGGCTTGGGGGTGGAGGAACAGAGAGGGCTTTTTTTGTCGCGGGCTGTAGGGGTAATGGACAAGAGAGGCAAGTTCAGGAACTCCGGTATATGTAAAGGGTCGTTGTGTGGTTATGTGGTCGTTGCAGGTTGCAGGTTCACTCACCGTCGATAACGCCCAGCCATCTATCGCGCGACCGACCGACAAAGCACAGGCCTCGCTTGGTGGTGCGTGGTGCGCAGTGCGGTGGTGCGGTGGACCGGTGGTGCATAGTGCGTAAAATCGAGAAGTGCAGCAGTGGTGCGTGTGGGCCGATGGAGCAGAAGAAGAAAAGAATACACACGGGAGTTGCAGGTATGGGGCCTGTCCGACAAACCGCCGAGACGCCGCGACGCCGATGCCCGACTTGGCTAGACTGGCTCGCTCTTCATGGTGGGCTGCAGCGGCTGCTTTCGGTGGATTCGGGAAGCAAAGCTCTGTACGAAGTAGCAAGACACCTGGTCCTGGTGCTGGTCCTGGTACTCTGGAGGAGCTCCGTACAGTAGCTAGGGGAGCAAAGGGTTGAGGATTGGCGGTTGAGAGGTGAGGGAGAAGAATAAGCTGCGCGGGTGACTGGGGATTATTGAAGTGTGAGGTATGCTATGCTGTTATGCTGTTATGCTGTTATGCTGTTATGCTGTTATGCTGTTATGCTGTTATGCTGTCATGGAGGGGTCGGGCGTCGGGAGTCGGGGAGTATCACCAGATACAGATACTTTTGCTTGTGTTATCTTTGGCGTTTTATATCTTCAGTGTCATTAAGTTATGTACTGTCGGTCCGGGTAGATGGGCTGCACTGTGCACAGCTTCTATTGCACAAGCCGTAAGAGCCTATCTTGTCTCGACCTTGGCCCAACGTGCTTGGCTGTTTCGTCAACCCGCACCTGCACCGGCACCCCTCACTCAACTCAACTCCCACGCCTACCGCCCACTCGCTCTGTCGCGCACTCGCCTCATCCCTCACCCCTCCCTCACTTTCGCATCAAGGTGGGGTGCAATTGGGGTGAAATTGCTGCTCGCTGATTAGACTCCGTACTAGCTAGCTATCGAAGTGGGATGCCCTACTAGGTAGCATTTGCTTTTTTCCTCTTGTCTCCTGTGCTTACTAGCCGTGCTACATTCACCTGGGAGAAAAAGTTCTTTACGGACAAGTACTCTCACATCATACCACTTCCCATCCATTCATCCTTCCTTCATCCTTCCCTTCGTCCATCCACGAGCCATATCAGAGCACATCTGTTCGCTCATTCAACTCAACAATCAAGACTGTGGTAAGTTGACATGAGATACCTTCTCTTTCTCTTTCCCTTCCCCTTCCCCTTCCCCTTCCCCTTCCCCTTCCCCTTCCCCCTCCCCTTCCTCAGATTACCCCTCCAAGCGCTGTGTACCCTTTACTCCTTGTGCTTCACTTCCCACCTCGAATGTTGCTCAACACTTCCAAAACATTGACATCGGCATCGGCATTGGCATTGGCATGGGCATGGACATTCGTGTCATAGCTATTGGCTTCGTTTGGTCGACGTTTTGATCCCTCTCTCCCGAGCAGGCAAAGCAAAGCCCAGCAAAAAAGAGGGAACCCCACCATCACCGAAAAGATAAAAAGATAGACAGACTTGAGGAAGACACAACATTAACGCCCTTCCCCCCAAGTTTCGCAGATCTTCACGTTTTTCCTTCCATTGGTCGTCTTCATTGCCTGTTCATGCTCTGCTACGCATTCTCATTTTAAATGCATTTGGGTTACATTCAGCTGACAGTGTAGAAGGCTTATTACAGGTACAATTACCGTTACAGTTAGTTACACGACAACCCCACCACAATCCTTCTTCCGCTTCCTTCTACAAAAGCTACCGCTCTCCCCTCCACCCCATAAACTCGAAGAATGGCGACCGCAATGGATCATCTCGTTACCGGTACCTCCAAGATTGCCTGGCTGGCAAATCTTAACACGGAATTCAAGCCAACCAAGAATTACCGTCGCAGTTCAATCATTTGCACAATCGGTCCTAAAACCAATTCCGTCGAGGCTATCAACAAGCTCCGCACAGCTGGTCTCAATGTCGTTCGCATGAACTTTTCCCACGGTTCATACGAATACCATCAATCTGTCATCGACAATGCCCGTGAGGCTGAGAAGGTCCAAGCTGGTCGTCAAATTGCCATTGCTTTAGATACCAAGGGCCCAGAAATCAGAACTGGTAACACACAGGGTGATGCGGATATTCCCATCTCTGCTGGATCAGAGATCAACATCACTACCGATGACAAGTATGCCACTGCTTGTGATGACAAGAACATGTAAGTACACACCTAAACATATATGAAGCAATATTAGACTGTCAGAAGCTAACACATTACCAATTAGGTACGTCGACTACAAGAACATCACCAAGGTGATTGAGCCCGGACGTATCATTTACGTCGACGATGGTGTCCTCGCTTTCGATGTCTTGGAGATTGTTGACGACAGCACTATTCGTGCCCGCGCAAGAAATAACGGAAAGATCTCTTCGAAGAAGGGTGTCAACCTCCCCAACACTGATGTCGATCTCCCAGCTTTGTCTGAGAAGGATAAGGCCGATTTGAGATTCGGTGTCAAGAACAACGTCGACATGGTCTTCGCTTCATTCATCCGCCGTGGTGAGGATATCAAGGCCATTCGTGAGGTTCTTGGTGAGGACGGAAAGCACATCCAAATCATCGCCAAGATTGAGAACAGACAAGGTCTCAACAACTTCGCCGAAATCTTGAAGGAGACTGACGGCGTTATGGTTGCTCGTGGTGATTTGGGTATTGAAATCCCAGCTGCTGAGGTTTTCGCTGCTCAAAAGAAGATGATTGCTATGTGCAACATGGCAGGAAAGCCCGTCATTTGCGCAACTCAAATGCTCGAGTCTATGATCTACAACCCTCGACCAACTCGTGCTGAGATCAGCGATGTTGGCAATGCCGTCACTGATGGTGCCGACTGTGTTATGTTGTCTGGTGAGACGGCTAAGGGAAACTACCCTAACGAAGCTGTCAGGGAGATGCACGAGACTTGCTTGAAGGCTGAGAACTCCATCGCATATGTTTCCCACTTCGAGGAACTGTGCAACCTTGTTGAGCGACCAGTCAGCATTGTCGAGTCTTGCGCCATGGCCGCAGTTCGTGCCTCTTTGGACATTAACGCAGGTGCGATCATTGTTCTCTCCACTAGCGGAGACAGTGCACGTCTCCTGTCCAAGTACAGACCTGTTTGCCCCATCTTCATGGTCACCCGAAGCGCCAGCGCATCCCGATTTGGTCACCTGTACCGTGGTGTCTATCCTTTCCACTTCGCCGAAGCTAAGCCAGATTTCTCCAAGGTTAACTGGCAAGAGGATGTTGACAGAAGAATCAAGTGGGGTATCTCTGAGGCCATCAAGCTCAAGGTTTTGGCTCAAGGTGAGACTGTCGTTGTCGTTCAAGGATGGAAGGGTGGTATGGGTAATACCAACACGTAAGTCTTGATCTATCTGCAGTATTGCTCCATCTTACTAACATGTCTGCAGTCTCCGTGTCATCAAGGCCGAGCCTGAACACCTTGGTTTCGAACAATAAACGAGCGGACTGTGAACGATGAAAAATTATACAGTAAATCCGCCATGAAGCTCAGTACGCCCTTCAGACCTATCCGTCGAATGTTACGCCGAGACCACGCTTCAAGCGCTACCACAGTCTCCTAACTTCGGGTCTTCCTTGATGCTTTGACGCTTTCGAACTATAATGAAAAACACAAATAAAGGAGCCATGGATTAGGGTGAAGTTGTACAGAATGCACTACCTGTTTATAGAGAATACCAAGTTGTGTTACCATGTGAATATGGAGTTAATTCTTGTGAAAAATATGCTTAGTCACTCGTGAGGAGCTCCAACTTGCTAGGTATCTACGAATCCAACAACTTAAAATTAGTACCTACATGTAAACTTTGGGGGTTTCAAAACTCGATATGCTGAATCTGAGAATTGCATGCTGACATCGGGCTACTCGGAAGATCTACAGGGCTTCCTTGGCCTCCGAAATGACCCTAAAATCCCCGCCGAGCCTAACAAAGCCTCGGCATTTGGCCACCACTCATACCTTCCTGCATTGAATTTCCAAGCTACCACGTTGACCTCGAAAAGCAACCTCATGCACAGTACGTAGCTCGGCCGAAAACATCCTTCCACGATGCCAGCTACAGATGACCGCTCTTTACCCATTGGATGAACGTCCCCAGTTTCGGGACCCTCGGTTTCTCCACGTACGATGCTTCCACCTCCCAGTTTGAGCTTCACCATCCCCTCCATCCACGACGGCACAGTTCTAGAATGCAGGATCTACCATCCTGCTTGTCTAACACCTGCATCGCTCTTACAAGCCACTTCATGGCGGAAGAGAGTGGCTATTGTGGCACATCCTTATGCGCCACTGGGCGGAAGCTACAATGATGCTGTGGTTGATTTGGCGGCTTCAATGATCTTGAAGCAGGATTTCGTTGTTGGGACTTTTAATTTTCGGTATGCTAGAAATTGAATTCGTGATCACTGTCTGTGGGACTTTTGCTGATGGTTATGAAGTGGTGTAGGGTCGTCAAAGGGTCATACGTCGTGGTCTTCGCAGCCGGAACAGAAAGATTACATGTCGTTCATTGGGTTCATGGTTTACTATATGCATTATCTCATTACGCCGTACTCTCCTCCTACCGAAGAGCCATTGTGTGAGCCTGGCTTTATAGATCTGACTCCGGTTCCTTCGCAGAGTCTTCCGCAGCCGACTGCAACGTCTCGTTCTGATGAGGGGCAATCTAATGGGCAAACTGATACCAGGCCTCTCCTACTACTCGCGGGATACTCATATGGTTCCTTGATCACAACATGTCTCCCACCAAGCCTCTTCAGCATTCTAGTGCCCTTCCAAAATCCCACCTCCGGTACCCCTCACGCCGACATAAAAGCCCGAGCGCGCTTCCTAGCACAACAACAGAACGAAGCGATCCAAACCGCGCTGTCTCTCCTCCGGAGAGGAAATCACAGGAGAGGACGTAGTCTGCAGCTCGGTGACGGAATCACATATTACAAATCTCGAACATCCAGTCAGGGCGTGAGGATGGGCGGTGATGAAGACATTTGCAGGACGAGTCATGATATGCATGGCCGTCGTCGATCTTTCTCGGTTGATGGCCCGGAGAGAGTGAGGAGGAGTGTGGAGAAGATTAGATTGTTGGTGTGCTCGCCAAGTCGCGGTCAAACGTTCCCGAGTACTAGCGGTGTGAGCGATCGAAGATCCGATGGAAAGCAGGTACCAGCGCTAGAAGCTTCCGCGGAATCGGAAACTACGATTGGAGAGCATATGCAGCTTGCTTATTTGTTAATCTCACCGTTGCCGCCGGGTGGCATGATTAATAGTCTGGCGACGATTGGGAGTTTGAGACCCGGTTTTCTGATGGGGAGGCAGAGGGCGGATGCGGAGAGTGATGTCAAGTTTACGGTGGATCGTACGTTGGTGGTTCATGGGACGGGAGATCCGTTTGTTAATGTGAAGACTTTTAGACGTAAGTTTACATCTCTATTAATAGCACTTTTTGGGGTTTGGATGGCTCTCCGGGGGAGAAAAAACAGGCCCATTTGGGACAATATATTGTTGCTGATTACTGTTGTCAAATGAATATCCCGGTTGATTCAACATATTATAATGTTTTCATTGTCCAACTGTCTTTGAGGAATTGTTGTCGGCCTGTTATCTCTACGCTGGAGAGGATGGCTACTGACTTTGTGTGTAGGGTGGACGGAGAAGTTGTCGGGGTTGTGCGGTACTAGAGGTGCTAGAGGCGCGGACTCGACGTTTAGGTTTAGGGAAATTGAGAACGGAGAACATTTCTGGAGGGACCCTACTGCTGCAAATATGTTGAGGGAGGAGATTAAGGGGTTTGTGATGGGCTTGAGTGGTTGATTGATGGAGTGTTCGATGGAATGCAGATGATACCAAATCTTAAGCTGAAGGAGTCTGAATGGAAGTGCCCGTAATTCCAACAAATGAAGACATCAGACCGGTAGCCTCGAATAGATGTTACCATGCTATTATTGCTATACCACCATCGCCCAGCATCAAATAAAATTATAAACATCCTCCAAACTCTCCCGCACTATCCTCCTCACCTCCTCCCTCAAATCCTCCCACTCCGATCCCAGCACCCCCAAAATCCCAGCAACCTCCCTCTCACCACTCTCCCCAATCCACCAAATCCTCTTAACTCTCACTAACATCGCAAAGAACGCAGCCAGCAGAACCATCGCTCTAGGTCTCCTCTCCTCCACCAACTCCAAGTATCGGGCGCATACAAAATAAGGAAATCCGATCAGCAACCGACACACCGTCGGCGGGGGGGCTTTTTCCTGAATATGTCGATCTACATACCCGAGATAAGATACGGTTGAGGTATACGCCTCTTCTGCCTCGGGATCCCAGACTTCGTTCTGGGCATCATTCTCGTTCGGCCGCAGGAAATGCGCAAACCGCACGGCGTTGCGCTCGTCTGAGAAGATCGAGGATGGATCGGCCAGGATCGGCATTCGTTTGACGAATTTCCACGCGGTGCTGCTTTCGACGTTTATGTTTGCATTTGCGTCCGCGTTCGTCCCGTGCTCCTGGGCCTCCGCCGCGGAGATGCATATACATGCTTGGCGGAACGCCATCCCGGCGCCGCGGGTGATCTTGAGCCAGTCGCGCGGCGGCGTATAGGGCGTGCGGGAACGGCGCTGCAGTAGTGCGAAAGCGCAGATGCGCAGGTGGCTGGAGGTGAGCGAGATGGCATCGGCGTTGAGGGGGGTGAGGTGCGAGACGTCCGGGAGGTGGTGCTGGATTGTTAGGGCGAGGTAGTGGTGGGCTTCGAGGTTGAGGTCGGGGGTTAGGGGGGAGGGTTGGGGTTGAGATGGGGATGAGGATGAGGATGAGGATGAGGATGAGGATGAGGATTCGCGGTGGAGAGAGAGGTGGATGGAGGAGAGACAGTAGATGGAGTAGAGGAGTGAATCGTTGGTTAAGGCGAGAGAGGGAATGGCTTGACGATGAAGTTCATGACCGGAGGGATCAGGGTGGGCGAGAGTGTGAAGGGAGAGCGTGAGGCTTGTTTGGGTGGTGAAGTGGTGGAGGAGGGTGAGTTCTCTGAGACGCCTTTCGGGGGTTTCGGGGAGTTTCAAGGACGATTTCCCAGATGCTTCCGACCCATTCAGCGCAGAAGCGGTTTGCGTGCTGTCTGTAGCTGTTTTGCGAGAGATGGAGGGATCGTATGTGCAGCGCATGGCATGGCGTGTGCAGTTTGAACATGTAGGATGGATCTCATCGCACTGTCTTTCAGTGTTAGTTGTTATCCTTAATGTTGCTTATATGAATATAGATTTGGATACATTAATATGTAGTAGCGAGCCAGAAAAAGAGATAACACAGCAGCAAAGTTTTCATTTGCTCCCTCAGCATGTACACAGCCGTGCATCTGGATGATAATCTTTTGTAGACAAGAGCAAACACTTGATTCTCCAAATCCAATCCACTCATTGAAAAAACAAACGACTACATGCTTTCACAGAAAGAGGATTAAAATGATGGATATAATACAGGATTTCCGATTCCAGTTCGGTCCGTATGATAGCACAATGACCAGTCTTCGTACCAATTCAAGACTTCCGACGACAGGAGACCTTTGCTAGGCGACAAACATCGATGCAACTCCCCAACTACTGAAGATATGTCACACAAATGAAAAAAAAAGACAAGAACCATGTGTACACGTACCTTTACCCGTCTAGCCCTACATCTCACACAGCCTGTCCTGACTTTCTTATGACGACTCTTCGGTGCTCCTCCCTGCGCGTTCGAACTTTCCAACGCAAGAGTCCATTCCACCCATTCCAGCTCATGAGAGGCATCCTCAGTAGGATTTTCCCTTCCATCAAGTGGTAAATTCATTGCGCTGCGTGTGGGTGAGTGGTTACGGATGAAAGCTGTGATTACTCGAAGGGCTTACACACATATGGCAAAGCATATATAGCGGGGGTCACCAAATTATACACAGAAACAACAGACGGACAACAGTGCCCAAAAGATATTTGGACCATGAAAACATTTGAATATCTTAGAGTCTTTAGGATATTCGCTTGATAACAGCAATAAGCTGTAATATATTGTCCCGACTCGGGCTGCTTTTTCTGCACTGTAGAGCGTGTGTTGTACCCGCCCGCACACAAACTTACCCCGCCATGAAAGAATGAAGAATTGCCCGGCGTACTGTATAACTCAGCATAACAGTCATGATGGAATATATCCATCCCTATCATATATGCTCGCAAGAACTACATAGTCGACGGATGTGCTCCTCCTGAAAGCAACAAAGCTTATCGCGTGTTAATCCGCAATCACGTAATCATTCCCGAATCACAATCACATCTTGGATGGCTGTGTTGTGTTTCATTTCATGCCAGGTTGGTGTCGCATGAAATTGTGGCATCTGTGCTTGCGTGCTATTTTTGGGTGCTGGATGGAGATGGGCGAAAGGGAATCTGAGGAATCGGCACACGGGTTGGTTGGGAAGAGAAACGTGGGCGGCGGGTTTATATCTTTCTCTCTCCTTTCTCGTCTATGGATATGAGATGAGAGGAGGTGAGATGGGCACGCACGTACAGTGCAGTGTAGATGTATTGTCAATAGAATATATACTGCGATATCGAATCATTTCGGCAAGGCGGGGGTGTGATGTGAAAGTGAAAAGAAAAAGAAAAAGCACATACAGCTTCCGTCTCTGTCCGTCTGTCCATCAGGGCGGTTGCACAGTACCCTGGTGGCATTCTATTTGCTGGCTGTAGTTCTAGTTCTGGAGCTGGTGGGAAATGGGCACACGATCAATGTCCATTACTAGAACTGCAGATTGTGCCAATCGTAGCCGAGTAAGTAGGCTGCTCTGCTTGGGCGGTTTGAGGCTGGTAGGGGGAGGGTAGATTTGAGTGTCAGTGTGTTGTGTTGTGTTATTGCTACAGCGCACACCTTTTATCTGCACCGTCGTGAGGATTTATGGAATTGGGCACGGTACTGGCGATTGTCTGTACGAAGTACCATTCTCACATCACTCTCCCCACCAATTTGTGGTAGGTCCACCACTGTCTTTACTACATACAATTCACTCCCGCGCATGCAATCTACGATCTCCATCTCCATCTCACATTTACTATTACCGTCATTTCCCATTTTCCATTTTCCATTTCCCATTTCAACAAATTCTATTACATCTTTGATACCCAATTTCCCATCTTGTGTTTGCTTTCTGCCATTCTCAACCTCCTCTTCCTATCTCTCTCACTACACGACTGCATTTTCTTTCGATTTCTTTTCCTTCTTGTTCCAATACTTCAACACACAAATCCACCGCACCCCCACAGACCGGAGAATTTCGACGAGCACGATAGGAGGGTCGAAGGGAAATAAATCATCATATCGCATCACTACAGGAAGAAGGATTGTCAGTCGCACCAAACACCGAACGAAAGAACGAAACAACAACACCAACATCTGCCCTCTCACAAAACCTAACACCCTCCCAATCAACATATAAGACTGCGTATCACCGCATACCAGACACATTTTTCTTACCATCTTCGGCGTTACTTCCTTTCTGCGCTGTTATCAATCTTGATTCTGGTCGGGGCTGATACCTCAATTTCTACCATTTACCAACGAGATTTCGACACGATCTGTAGCCAAAATCACACGACTTCACTTCACCTTTCCCCTTTCCCCGTGCCCCTCTTCCATGACTTCGGATTTATTAGTAGCATAGCAAAGAAGCAGTGACGGGAAGGAAAATACAACAAAATGCAGCCCGACAACCCCCCGCGAGAAGAGGAACCAAATCCGAGCCTATTTCCCATCATGACAACCGCCTCAACTCCCGTTACCCCCGGCCCATCGACCCCAACGATCCTGCGACCATTACTGCCTTCGGAACAGAAGAAGGTCGATGCCATATTAAATATCGAACGGCCGGCCTCGACTCCTTTTCCGCGGCAGGAGTTATTGGATGGGGAGATATCTCAGCGACGAGGGGGGCTGGAAACTCTAGAATGGATGGAGGAACAACCACCAACACCAGAACCAGAACAGGAGCCTCCAACACCACCTGAATCGGGGTCATTTTTATGCGCTCTTCCCGTTGAAATTCATGAACATATTCTCGACCATCTGTTTGGCTGCAGGGCTGCCGCATCGGCGAGGACAATGACGCCTGGGAAATCGAAGGTGCTTCGAAACTGGGGTACCGCGTTAAGACACTCGAGGCGTCGTGAGGTGTCGGAGCTGGCACTGGTGAGTGCCCAGTGGAGGACTTTGATTCAAGAACGATTGTACCGGCATCTGAAGATAAAGGGCACGAGAGATTCAATTGACCAAGCGTCGGAATGGTTTTATGCGCATCCGCATTTGTGTGCCTATGTCAAGCATATTGAAATCTGGTTTCCGGTGTTCCAAACGAAGAAATTGCCCATTGATCGAATTCTACGCATACCCTCCGTGGTTCCGGACCGTTCTACTTTGATTCGCTCGCTGGCAACCCTGGGCCAGGAAGCTGCAACCAGCGTTACATATCAGTCTCCGTCGAACAACTGTGCACTGGATGAGATATTTGGATTTGTGCGGACAACATTTTCGGAAGCCTGCATCTTGACTTTGGAGGGCGGGGATAGGAAAAAGCCACCACAAGTGCAACGATTCTCGAGGCCCGATACGACCCAACTGCCCGTGGTGGATAGTATTAGGACGTTGGTGTGCAAGGGGCAATGGAATATTATTCGGACAGATGAAGATTTCCAGGTTATAGCAGCAGCATTACCGAATCTGAACGAATGGCATGGTTCATATGCTAAGCCAAAATCCAAGGCCTACCTATGCATTGCGCAAATCGCTCCCAGAATACCCGAAAACATCACCCATCTCAATATCTGCCTGGAAAATGACTACCGAAGAGAAGCTACAACTCCTGCATTCTTCAGGAAAGTTGCCCAGAAGACACACTTCTGTAACGACTTGGCCAAGGCGATTCCAACTCTCGAGCACTTGGCATATACTGGACGGGTTTGCCATACTTTCTTCGATACCGCGGCTAGGCTTTCGAATCGCCGCACCAGCAGATTGAAGAGTGTTGAGCTTATTGTTAAGAATTGTTGCCGGCCTACCATGCAATGGAATGATGGATCGGGGATCAGTGACATGACATTTATCTTGGCATTCGAAGCTTTGGTTGTATCCGCTGTCAAAGCATTGGATAAGTTGACGGCACTTGATTACCTAAGGATCAGATTTATAGATCTCGGTAAGTCCCTACGTGAGAGTTATCATCCTGACACAAACTAACAAGTATTCTAGAATCCCAAGTCCCGCCACTAAATCCATACTTTGAGATGGTTCAAAATAGATGCACAGGTATCTGGAGTACTCAGATCGTGGAAGAGCTAGCTAAAAGCAGATCGTCGGCTTATTTCGTGGAAAAAGCAGAGACGCTAGGAGAGGTGGAGGTTGGAAAAGATGGACAGTTCTTGACGGGGCCGACGTTTTCGAAGACGAGACCGCTGTCTATTAAAGTCTCGAGTTATCTTACCTTGACTGGCGGGAGTCCTATTACTATTACGTAGTTTGGGAAAGGAGAAGAAGAAGAAGAAGAAAAATCAACAGAACCAAAAAACAGTGACGGGAAGAAAGAAAAAGAAAGACAAGGGGAGGAGAGGGGATACTGTTTCCTTTACTTTTGCTCGCGCAGCGCGTCTTTTCATTGGAGTATAAAGGTGTAAAATAATGGAATGGAAATTGGGCATATTATATCTTTGTTTGCTGAGCGATGGGCTGGATGGATGGATGGAAATTTGGGAGTGCTGCGGAAATTTTAGGAGGGGGAAAGGGATTGATTTTTGATTTTTCTCTTTTTTCTTGTTTCTGTTTCATATCTCACTTCTTCAACATGAGCATGCATTTGTGCGGAGTTAGTAATGAAAGTGCTGATTTGCGTTTGTTTCCGTGTTTTCTGAATGTTGTTGTTGCATGAAAAGAAAATTTGTAAATAGGTGGATAGGATGGATAATTATAGGGAGAGGGAGAGGGGAGAGGACACTTGCAGCCTGGTTGGAAGGTAGATGGGGTGAATGAATGATCGTTACTTTACTATGGCTTGATCTTGCTTCGTATTTGGGTGTTTCGATTCATGTGATGTGATGTGTATATATCTGTAGTACGTATATGCCCCCGTAATGAACTTCTAATATACATCTTCCCATCCTGACTTTTTAACCCTGAAGACCGTTTGGTTTTTCGTTTATTTATACCTCCCCATCTTTCCAATTCATCCTCCATCTCTATACCTATCTCCTCCCCTCCTCACTTTACAACCTTCTTCCCATCCCTAGTAGACCGAACATCTTCACCAACCCCAATATCCCTTACAATCACGCCCAAGATCCAAACATTGGTAGCGAAGAATAATAAACTGGAAACCCAGAGCCCGGGCACAAAAGTGCTGTGGCCGAGGAACTCGAGCTGGAAGGCTTGGTGCAGCCACAGTGCTTGCGTGAGGATCCAGAGGGTGGCGGCGAGGAGCCCGAGGGAGGGATGTTGGAGGAGGGAGGAGTGCGGGAGGTACAGGGGGAGGAGGATCGTGTACCAGAGGAAGTACTGGGTGGGGGTTGGGGGGTTAGTTGGGTTTGTGGGTGAGGGAGGGCGGGTGAGGGGGAGGAGAGAAGGATGAGAACAGATGAAGTATGGGGTGTATTAAGGGGGGCAAGAAGTCAAACATACCTGACTAGTACAAACTTTATTAAAAGCAACGAAAGCAAACGTCTGCGCAAGCATAGTCGCCGCGAGATCTTTCTTAGCGAGCACGAGCGGAATGGCGACAATGGAAAGGGAGAGTTGAGGAATGAATGCCAGTGATTCGAGTGGGATGAGTGAATTTGAGGGGATGGCGGAGCGGAGATAAAGGAGGATGTTGTAGGGGGAGAAGTTATGGCGGTGGTCGATTCGCGTGAGGTGGTGGAGGTAGGTGTGCTGGAGGAAGGGGGGGCCGTAGCTGGGGAGTTGTTAGTTGGGTTGTGATTGATATAATGAGATGCTGGGGAGGGAGGAGGGGCTAAAGGGGTAGGGGAGGTAGACTTACATTTTATACATAACCACATTAAGACCACAAAACGTGATCAAACTCGACGCAACAAAAACCACCCTCTCCCAACTCATAAACCGCATCAACTTTCCCCAAACACCATCCGCATACTTCCCCTTCCCCCCTTTCTCCACCCCCCTCCCCCCAATCCTCTCCCCATCCATCCACCACAAAACACTAACCCCATACACCACCGGATAAATCTTAAAATGCGTCGCCAGCCCCAAAACCCCTCCTGCCAGCACCCACCTCCCCCTCACCACCGCCCACACCAACCCCACCGTCATAACCCCCAGAATCCCCTCCGAGCTCCCCCTCGTACTAATCGTCGCAACCATCGGATTCAACAACCAGATACTCGCGTACTTCCCCGCTCGGACACCACTCATCCCCTGGCCTCTCAGCAGCACAATAAGGAGCCATCCCGCAACGATGTCGCAGAGTGCGAAGAGCAGCTTTCCGGAGTGGAAGAAGAGGGGAGAAGAGCTCCAGGTGGTCGGCAGCAGCAGGAATGAGAGCAGAGGCGTGTACCGGTAGGTTTCGCGCGTGTAGGGGGAGAGTCCCACGGAGGCGTATTGCGACGCGGAGGTGAAGACGTGGTAGTCGATGTCGGTGTATTTTAGCGGGGAGTGGGCGTCTTGGTAGAGGCCGTAGAGGAGGAGGAGGATACGGAGGAGGGTGGAGGTGGTGAGGAGGAGGGGGGTGGATTGGAAGAGTTGGGTGGGGAGGGAGGAGGTGGAGGGAGCCATGTTGATGGGGGAGGATGCATATGCAACCTCTTTTTGGACTCTCTTGGATATACCTTGGGATAGAAGGTGTTGAAATCTAGATGTGTTGATTGATTGCACGTGTCTTTTGATATTTCGTCGTCAATACTCACACGCCCTTATTCGCTAAACCTTTTACTACAGTACTACAAGCAGCGGCCGCAAAATATATCCCTGTCATACCTTGCATCCACATTTCGCAAAGCACAACTTGGGCCGGACCACATCGAGTTCAGTCTTTACAATGCAAGAAGCAGGTTCAACAGCCATCTCCAATCCAACAGCAAAAATGCCAGGTGTAAAACGTCAACACGATGGTACATCCAAGCCGGGTGGTTCAGCTTCAGCACAAAGCGCTAGTGCCAGTCCTTTCATGCCCATGTTTGAGACTTTCCGCGCCGAATTGGATGAACATCATGATCGAAGAGAGAGAATCATCAAAGCTTCGAGAGACATTACGGCTTTGAGTAAGAAGATGTAAGTCCAACATCATGAATATCCTCACTTTTAAAAGAACAATAATTAATCAACAAACCTCAGAATCTTCTCTCTCCAACGGTACGCAACCCCTCCTCTCCTCCCAAGCACGTGAACTAACCCCTCCCCAGAGCCCAAGCTCTCCACGCCCTTCTCCCCCCCAAAATCGCCTCCGAAAGCAACGATCGCCTCACCACCATCCAAAACCTCTTCACCAGCATCGTCCCCGACCTCACGGGCATCAATTCCTGGCGCTACCAGCGGCAGATCTCCGGCGGCGTGCAGGAATACATGGAAGCGGTTTCCTTCTCGCACTACCTCACCCAGCAATCCCTTATCAGTCTTTCCCAAGCACAGGATTCCCTCCCCGCGGGCATCGAGCTCACGGGTGATGATTACGTCCTCGGGTTGTTTGATCTGGTGGGTGAGATCATGCGGTTTGCGGTCACGAGGATGGCGACGGATGGGAGGTTGCCTGCTTCGTCATCGGCTTCTGCTGAGGGTGAGGGGAACGCAAGAGCAGAGGAAAGAACCATATTATCGGATCTCCGTATCTTGAGGACGGAATTCGAAAGTTTGGATACGACGCGATGTGGGAATACGGGGCTGGGCAGAGATGTGGAGAAGAAGATGGAGGTTATGAGGACGTGTGTGGAGAAGGTAGAGACAGCGGTTTATGGGATGATTGTTAGGGGCAGGGAGAGGCCGAAGGGTTGGGTTATGGATGTTCCGGATGAGGGGGGGAGGGGGGAGGTGGAGAGCTATTGAAGGGGGATGGTAGCTGGTGTGGATGGAAGTGCCAGTAAGTGTGATCAATGAAGACATCAGACTAGTAGTCTTGAATGGATGCTATTGTTACGTTACCATGCTGTTGTTACAATACCTCCATGGTCCACATCAAATAAGTCTTGTGAGAGGGCAGATGTTGATGTTGTTGGGGTTCTCGCTATGGTGCGACAAATAACTAATAATAACTAAGAAGTATCTACGATTTAAGGATCAATCTATCACTACTATCTACTACAATTGTAATTATTAATTACTTTTCTATTACTCTCTCAATTTAATAAGTTTACCAAACTCTTCGATTTATCTTAACCTCTCAAGTTTCAAATTCTTACTATCTCTACTATCTAGATTATCTCTACTTATTATATTACTTTTATTATTCTCGTTAACTCTATTATTTCTATATCTAATAATACCATCGATTTTATTTCAATTAAGAAAACTTGCAAATAATCAAAACGAATATGAATAACTCAGAGAAATTTAATAATTGATAGTAGTTATCTTAGATCAAGCAAGAAGTTAAGAAATTGCCAGAGAAGAAGAACAAGATAGTTAGGAGTGAGAAAATCCCTTTACGAAACTTATAACCAAAGATATATGAAAGATCTCACTGACGACAAGAATGTTGCTATCGGTGAAATGCAGATACTTCTTTACTTCGTTCATGATGCTTCTGACTGTAGACCGTAACTTGGCGAGCGTACTGTTGTCAAACGAATATCCTAAAGACTTCAAGATCTTGTAATGTTTTCATTGTCCAGATATCTTTTGGTCACCTTTGTCGGCCTGCCATTTCTGTGTATAATTTGGTAACCCCGATATGTATGCTTTGCCCTACCATCTATCGTATAACTTAAAACCCCAGAGCCTAGACCGCCACCCCATCTTTGATCCAAATGCCATCTATTAAACTCCATATCCGACTCTCTCCCCTCTCCATCTATCTATCTGTAAACCATCCAACCATTCCCTCAATCCACACCATCATCATCGTCCGTCTTCACCTCCTCCTTTGCCCCCTCCTCCCCATCCCCACTCTTCTCCCTCTCCTCCTCATCCAGCAAATCAAACGGCTTACCCCCCTCCACTCCCTCTTTCAGATTCCCCTCCTCATCCACATCCTCCTTCAAATACAGCGTAAACAGCACCACGAAAAGCACCTCTCCCGTCTTTCGGTTTTTCATCACGTATCTGAGCGTATGTGAGCGCTTCTGCTCTTTCCTAGTATCATGGCGATATAACATGTTGGCTCGCAAGATCCAATTTTTTACGAAAAATCACGACGATTTGTGTGAGAGAGGAGAAAGGGTGATTCAAGGAGGAAAAGGGAAGCAAGAGAGGACGAAAACTAACCTCAGACCCTGACCGTCCCAGTATTTCATGATCGGCATGGAAAATCCGGGGAGCTTAAGCGCAAAATCTAGAAAGCCCAAGTTAGACAAGTCGTCCAGAGCAATCAACAAGGAGTGGAAGAACCGCAAAGAGAAAACTCACTATTAAAATCCAGATATGCATTAAAGAAATCACAACCATAACTTTTCCCCGCCTCCCAATCCCACTCCTTTCTATTCGCCTGCGTCAAGAAGAACTTCTTCCTCGCCGCCTCCCCGTCCGGAATCCCACACTCCCTTCTATGTTCCAGCCCCTCCTCATCCCCTCCCTCCGAAAATATCAACCCCGCATCTTCTGTTTCTTTACCCCCGCTACCCTCCTCCTTCTCTCCCTCCCCCTCCCTATCCTCCTTCTCCCCATCCCCCTCCACAAACACCACATTCAACGAACTCGCCGCCGGCCCATACAAATACGGCTTATCCGCATACACATCCCCATCCAACCCCGGATCAACCACCCACTTCACAATGCGAAACGCCGTATTAAAGCCCGGGGGCAGTCTATCTCTAATCGGATGATCGAAATCATTCCCAAACACCAAATCATCCGCATTGACATCTTGTTTCGGCGCGAACCGGAAGCTTATGCTGTATTGGTCTTGGTTGCGGTCGTGCGGCGGGCGCGAGAAGTACGGCGAGGTGGAGGGGGAGGAGCGCGGGAGGCCGCGGTAGTCCTATGAGGGGGAGGGGGGGTTAGTTTAGGAGGGGAGGGGTAGAGAGGACGGGGAGGAAAGGGAGTGCGCACTTGGATCCGCACGTTCAGATCGACGGTGCAGAGGTCGTTGTCGATTTTGATTGTCTGCGGTTGGTTTACGGGCACGACTTGGTGTTTACTGACATCATAATCCGAGCCAGCAGTGACCCGCAAGATGTAGTTTTCGGCCATGCTGTCTTGCTGTTGTGGTCGCGATGGAGTGCAGTTCGGTGTACGTTCTTTTCTAGGGTATCTCGGTTCAAAATGAAAGAATAATATAGCAGAATGGAGATATGGTATGGAAATATTCACTGTTTTCGCCCGTCGCACTTTTTGGTTGAGGATCTATTTTTGTGGTGGTGACGTAGTGGGGCACATGTGAATGTTTGGTTCACGCAGAATTGCATCAACGATGCTAATTACCATGGCTGATTTCCTAGCTTCTTTCTTTCTCCTTTAACACAAGATAATGACTGAGTGTTTTACTACTTTAAGGTATATACTCAGATTTTGTAACCCCTTTGTTCCTAGTTCGTAAAATTTATCGCCGTTAACACCCCCCTTCGACGCATACTCTCCAGAGGAGAAAAAACAGGCCGATTTGGGACAATACATTGTAGCTGATTACTGTTGTTAAACGAATGTCCTAAATAATCTAAGACATTATAATGTTTTATTATCCAGTTGTCATTTGGATATTATTGCCAGCCTATTGTTTCTGCACCGGAGAGGCATACACATCGTGATACACTCGGATTATTATTTGGGCTGAAAACACAGAAGGCTACGCAAATACATGATTTATTTTAAAAAATATCTTTGAAATATAATACCGATCTATAGAATGTAAATATAACGCCAAGATCTCCGAGCAATCATCACATTTCTCATAAATCCTCATAAGGCATACCGTTGCCATCCAGATTAACTATCCATTGGCAATCCCAAGTCCGACTCTTGACTGCTGTGCTGCACCTACACTTGTGCCTCTTTCTCGAAGCCTTCTTCCTTCCATCAGGCCCCGAAGACCTCTCTTCTGTAAACCAATCACCGCACTGATATCTCCTCTCCAAATTTCTCCAGTCTGGTTGTTCCTACCAGACTCTGAAGCACTTACGCTTCCACTCATCTCGCTGCCACTAATATCACTAGCGACACTGCTCGTTGCGCTCATAGGTTCTTCATCATCTTGTCGTCTTCCTCCTTGACCTGTGCTTAAATTACCAAGGCTCGTATTAATTCGTAATGATTGCTGCATCCGTGCACTCAAGTCATTGTCGAGACCGAGTTGTAGTAATGTTTCCCCTGCATTCGAAATACTATTCAGACTCCATGGGTCCGCAATATCTGAAGTCGTCGATGTCGAACGTCCACCACCCGCAGCCATAGCACTAGCATTAAATACCGCTGCTGCATTCCGGCTATCGAGCACACCATGTAATCTCTCAACCACAGCTTCTAGTAGACCGTCGACTTTATAAGGCCGGGCTAATTGTAGTAAACTACAAAGAATCTGAGGTGTACACAAAGTAGAATGGTTAGGAGGAAGAGATGATGTGTAAAGGAAGTGCAGAAGAGCCTGAACTGTGAGTTGTGTATGTGGAAGATAAAGTGTGCGCGGTCTAGAATTAGGCGGAAGATTGCCCGAATCGGGAGGTTGGAGTATAGATGAGGCATCTGATTGTGAGTTGTTTAAGGTTGACGTTGTTGAAAGACTTGAGGATTGTCCACCAAGACTTGGAGTGATGGTTAGGCTGCTGTTTCTGCTTGGGTTATGTCGGAAGACGTTATCCGGTCGTAATGTTGCAGCGTCATTTCCATCTTGTGTTGCTGTTCCTTCGCGCAATAACTGCACGAAATAAGGACCCCATCTTCTCGCAACGATGCGTGAATTTACAGGAATGCGCTCTCCACCGACGCAGAGAATGTCCATATCTGCGAGTTCCCTCAATGCTAAAGCACTAGCCCCTAACTCTTCCGCTGCTTTCGAAAGAGTGCGACCTCCTGCGTTCCATCCGGCTTTCGTGCTAATATTCAAAGAAGGTGCCGTGAAGGGCGAGCTAGCTGAGACAAATCCGGACATAGGTGATGCTTTTCGGGGATTGTCATATAAGCCAAACGCCTCAAGCTCTACCATGCAAACGTTGGTGAAGTTTATTCGCCTGTGGTTGTAGTCTTCGACTAAACTGCGTTTGCGATTTCCAAGAATAACAAATGTGTTGCGTCTGTTCCATAGTATTCCACGATTCCAGCTTCCTTGACTAAAGACACTCCCTCCTGCATCAATGCGGCTCCAAGTGAGAGTTCGCAGGTCGAGCGCCCATAAAGCATACTCTTGCTTCGAAGAAGTGAGATATGTCCCACTAACTACGAAATTTGTGTCAATGACACCACCGTTAGGGAAACGGAGACCGGGAGGAGAAAATGTGCCATGCATTGGCTTTTCGGCCAACGTCCCATCAGAAGCTCTGACTTGCAATTCGAGCTTGACATCCAAGAAGTTATAATTGGAATATATCAGCATAGAGGATCCAGGTTCTCTTGAATCTTGATTTATCCCACTGTGATCTGGTTTGGTTGGTGAAGACTTCCCTATTTTGGCAGAGACAAGCCCAGGTAAAGGCGCCACAACACTTCGATATGCTCCACAACTCTTTCCAAGCTGTTGAGTACTAGTCCATTTCAAGCTTCTGAGATTGAACACACTTATCTGTTCAATGTAGTGATTTGCGCTGTCTTGCCCACCTACAACTACCATCTCGGCACCCCCAGTGCCGTCGATATTCACACCAATGCTACCTTGGTTGGGATTCAACCCTTGCGGGTTATGGTGTAGGGCAGATGACGGCGCATTTGCGGATGAGAATGTGGCCGATGAAGGAAGAATTGTCGCGCAGTGCGCATATCTTCCCTGGGGTGTTTCATTTGTCGGTATAAATGTCCAGGTCCTTGATGGTGCATCATATATATAAATGTCTGACATCACAACAACTTCCGGTTGGGCATCTTGAGTGCCTTGCGCAGAGGCGACCATTTGCGCTTGGCTCTGGGGAGGAGCTGGAGACATTCCACCATAGCAGACTAATTTTGTATCACCCAATGGACATACACTGTGGAAGTACCTTGGTGGGGGTATATCGCCCGACGTCTCGATCTTTGTCCAGTGTCGCCGTATCAGGTCAAGTTCATATAGGTCAGCTGTCAACGAAGGGCGTGTTCTTGAAAGAATGCGACCACCAAAAACATAAAGCTTGTCACCCAGAATTGTTGTTGTTGCACCGACAAGAGGATGAGGCTCTTTTCCCGTGGTCCGATGTACGTTGCACATAAGACCAGACAAGTGTGTAGACGGGTTCGCGACAGGAGCAGCTGCACTGCCGCTTGCAGATCGAGGTTGTTGTGCAGGCGATGGACCTGCCGACGAAGGTCCATTACTCCTCGGCGTCATGATGTCTTCTCTTTTCTCCTCCCCAGTCTCACTTCCGTCTTGTTTACTTGAGCTCGCAAGGCTCGTCTGACTGCTACTCATATCTGTTGTATAGGCACCCGCGAGGGGCTGAAACCCGCTAGAGTTGTTCTGTGTGGACGATGTTGAATCCAAAGTGCTTGCGCGACTACCTGTCGCCGCAGGTCGCGACATAGCTTCCAATGCTTTGGGCGTATCGGGAGGAGTGCGCCCCACCGGATCCTCGATAATCGGTGATGTCGGTGTTTTCGGCAGAGTTGGCAAAGGCTTCTCAAGATTGGCGTTGCTCAACTTCCTTTCATTCTGCGATACAAAGAATCGCTCGGTGCTCGCAGAACGCTCGATGAGGTCTGCTGTAGGGCTGTTGTTGCCTGTTTGTATATTGAACGGTCGTCCGCGCCCGCTAGAAACCGATCCTAGCTTCTTGAGACCTCTGCGTACCCCTATGAGAAAATCGGCCCCGGACTTTGGCTCTGGTCTCGGGTCGTCGTCGTCAGTTGAAGATCCGGAGATGTACAGTGACTCTAAAGAGTCTTTTGGTCTGACTGTCAGCGGGTTCGACATGTTGGATCATGCTGTAGGAGACTGAAGACAACTGCGACAATGACAAGCAGCGAAGGCTAAGTACAACTGGGGCAAATGACAAGAGATGTTCCCAACATCAAGTATGCTTTCAATGTGTTTGTGGAAACAGAAGATGCTTACCTTAGCCGTACCCAAAAAACAACAAGCGCTCCCCCGGAAGAAATAATACTCGGCCTTGTCAAATGTATGCTTCGGTGGTATAATCCTAGTTGCCTTTGGAGGGTCTCTCGCTCGTTTGGGATGTAAGGGGAAGAAGAGTTAGATCCACTTGCCGCACAGATTACACAGTTTATTCAGAGTCTTTCGTTCCGTAGCAAGGCAAGTTGCAATGTATATCCTAGGGAGCCGCGTTGATAGTAAGGACGGGAATCACCAGATTATCCCCTTCACCCCTCCCGATATGGTTGTTTCTGCCGCCCTTTTGAGATCCTTGAGCGAACTGTCAGATCTCGGAAAGAAACCCGAACTCGTATGTCTACCGAGCTCTTCACCTACCCACCGAGCAACGAGCAACGAGCCTTGTCCCAGTCGACCTAGTACAGCGAGCCAAGTTTCCCAATCTCCGCAGGCTACTCTTTGCCGAGAGAGTAAATAGAAATTCTGCGGTTCCAGCCCACTTTCTGCTTCTCGGAGGTCGATCTGAGATGTGAAGTCCGAAGAGGCGGTTGTCGAGTGACTCGATTGTTTCTGAACGGCTCTGCGTTTCGCGTTAGTAAAACCTTAAAACGCTCTGCGCCGTTTCGTTTGGTTCTTCGTGCGTTCGTTCACCGATTCCAAAACTGGCCTTGTCGTGTTGCTCGGACCTGTCTGAGCGTTGCTATTTTCAACGCAGCTCACAATCGAATCGGGATTCTGGCGTGGCTCGAGTGGGTTGCCGGGCAAGAAGCACAAAGGAAGTCGGGTTCATCCGATAATTGACCAGCACTCCACGTGTCTATTCCAGGTCATGCAGTGTATATTAATCTCGTCTTGGGCCCTGTGAGGTTTCCAGAATAAAATTTGACATGATGCATTCCTGCGTGCTCAGCAAGATTAAAAAGGGGAGACGTCAGCCCCCATGTGCTTCAGATATATTACTGCCTTGTGTCCCGCTCGGCATGTACCTAGAAACTAAGGTTGAAGAAGCAAAGAACCTCGCGACCGTGCGGCTGTTGCACATGCGAACTGCGAAGGCTTCCAGCGCAGGTACTAGGAAGAATGTACTGATTACTCAACAGGACAATGGGCTACTGTGTCTCATTCCCAGCAGGTTGCTCTGCTGTTTCTACCTTCGCACATAGAGAAAAGAGTTCGCAAACATGTTTCTGAACACTTCAGCCCTGGGATAATCGAGGATGGCAATCTGAATCGTCAAGTTAAATGAGTCATTGCAATCATCGCGCTGGTTGTCTCGGTGGAGCTTCAAACATTATTTTTATTGTTTTTTTGTCATTTATTTACTAATTGCCAGAAGCTGAGTCGGGATATTCGTCTCAAATACTCCATGGCCTGCAAGAATCGTGGTATAATCCATCCAACCGTCCCTCCATTCGTTCAGTCATTCTTATCCAACACCCTAAAATATCCAAAAGCGTGTTGTAGAGCAGCATCTGTCTTCTACACTGCGGCAGAGGTCTCTTCCTTTGGCAGAGGTGTGAATCGAAGATATGGCTTGACGATGCGGAAGTTGGGGAACAGAGTCTTGGCCTCCTCGTTCTTGACACCGGGGTGGACAATGACATCGTCACCAGGGACCCAGTTGATGGGAGTAGTGATGCGATGCTTGTCACCAGTTTGGAGAGAGTCGACAACACGAAGAACCTCAGCGGTGTTTCTGCCAGTTGAGGCGGGGTAAGAGAGGATGAGGCGAATTGTCTTCTTGGGGTCAATGATGAAAACGGATCGGATAGTGAATGCAATGCCCTTGGAGTCGACATTGGTGGTGTCCTGGTGATCAAGCCTGCATATCGGGTTAGATGCAACATGCAGGTAAAGCTCCCTAACAATGCTTACATGTCGTAGAGGTAAGCAACCTTTCGCTCCTTGTCGCCAATGATTGGGAAAGAGAGCTTGCTGCCAGAGATCTCATCGATATCCTTGATCCATCCTCCGTGTGAGTCGACAGTGTTGGCAGAAAGACCAATGAGCTTTACGCCACGCTTGGTGAACTCAGGCTCAAGCTTTGCGAAAGCACCAAGCTCGGTGGTGCAGACTGGAGTGTAATCTTCTGGGTGAGAGAAGAGAACCACCCACTTGTCACCGATAAACTCATGGAAATCGATCGGACCGTTGGTGGTCTCGGCTTGAAAGTTTGGGGCGATAGATCCTAGACGGAGACTGCGCCATTGTTAGCAGAGGCAAATCAGATTGGGCTCAAAACATGACGCCGTCAATTCTTTCTTGGGATAAGACAAAAGACTTACGGAGTTGCGCGTTCTTCGGCCATTTTTATTATTTGGAGGGGTTCGGAGGATAAAGATTCGGTATTCGATAAGGACTTTGCGGGGTGATGAAACGTAATCGCAAATTCGGGTTCGAAGTAAATGTACAGAAGGAAAGAGGAAAGAGGACAGACGAAATAGAAGAGAGGGGGACGGTGTTATAAACCTAGCCTTTCAATGGAAATGGCAAGAATTTTATTAATCATTTGTCTATGTCAGTGTCGCCATTCGAGGGGTATACCGAAAAATCTGGCACGTAGTATCACGCCATCGACTAATTGTCCCGGATCAGGCTTAGAGAGGGGCAGCCAAAAAGGCTGATTGGCTGCCAAATTTTGAGGCTTTCTTTGATGGACGAGCTGGGCGAGACCGGCTAGCTTTCTGTTCCTTGGAGTTCAAATTCTGGACTGTTTTGTGATACATTTGGGAATGGATGGGGATGGTACTCCGAAAGCATGTCGCTGTTAGGTCGAACTACTGAGAGCAACATGCGGATAGGGACCCTACGGACAGATATCCCTCTCATTCGCTCATTATTTCGTTATTTCATTCGTTCATTCGTTCATTGATTCATTGATTCATTGATTCATTGATTCAAAACGCAAGACCTACTACTAGGCAAGGCTACAGTATCAACACTTCCAGACTTTGCAGCGCGCAAGGCTGAAATCTTTTTACCCCTCCATGCACGATGCATGCAAGCGTACAGGATAAATTCATACTTTATGTTTGATGTCACTTGCTCATGCATTTGGCCTTTGCTGCACTTTGATTCGTTCAGAAGTCTGAAATCCGGATCCCATAGCTATTCTGCATAGTTGGTGCAGCTGCTCGCGTTAAATCGGAGTCTGTGTATATTTTCATCACCCAGAAATTTGTCTGCTTCGTCTTTATCTATCTTCTTCTCATAGGCTTCAGTTTTCTGATCCTTTTGCAAGCTCTCGCCAGCATACAATATACAGTTGGCTGTAAATGCTATTCTTTACATCTCACGCCCGTCGTTTGCCTGTGAGGTACTCTGTATGCAATGGAAATCCTACAGGTTTTTTTAGGAAAAACCTACTACGTACCATACGAGTGATACGAAAGGCAGGTAAAAATTTTCTCACCTCTCATTTCTAACTCACGTGGAGCACCTCATACTTTTCCCCACTTGCGCGCTTTGGTGCGGTTGACCGCAATGATGTCGCAGCCGTCGTCTTTCGCAGCCGCTGTCTGTCGCAGCTGTTGTCCGGGAATAAGCTTTTATCTGTTGAAGTGCGGTCTAAATCCGCTTCTGCACCAAAGATATGGGATGCAACGAGATCACCTAACTCATCAAGGCATAAGCGCAAAGGGATCTACGGGAATTGCTCTATGAGACTCAAGAATACGACGGAAATAAAAGCATACTTTATCTCCCATGTCAGCCAGTGCGACAACACGACTGCCACCTGAAATATTACTTCTCCTCCATCCTTATTAATATGCGATTCCCCAACATTCGTCGTCCCAAATTACCGACTACAGAACCTTATCCTACACGAGAAAACGCAACAAGATGGTGGGAGAGAAGAGACACGAAAATGACGTTGGCCACAAGTCGATGAATGACTCTACTACCGATTTTGAGGATGACGGCCAGAAGGAAATGGAATATCAAAGGGACATAGCATTTGGAGACAGACCCAGGATTTCTATTATCGACAGTTCATCTCCAATCGTGTATCATTATTTGACTTTCGAGACGCCATTACCCATGCCATCACAAAATGGCCACTCTAATTCTCAATGGTTGGGACCACAACAGCCAGATCTCAAAAAGTACATTTCGCCATTCGATTGGCCCGAAAGCCGCAAGCAAGTGACCGTTGCACTGTCTTGCATTGCTACTCTTATCACTGCTTACACTGCGGGAGCATATTCTCCACCAGCACAGCAGATGTCGGAATACTGGAATGTCTCCAAGGTTGCAATACTGGTTGGAATAACTACCTTCTGCACAGGCTTCGCAATTGCGCCCATGCTATTAGCTCCATTCTCAGAGCTGAATGGTCGAAAGCCCATCTTCTTGGCTTCAGGAGTATTGTATTTTGTCACCCAGATCTGTTGTGCAGTGACACATTCATATCCCGGAATGCTTGTTGCTAGATTTTTCGTGGGATGTGGCAGTTCTGTTTTCTCGACGATGGTCGGTGGCATCATTAGTGATATTTATCACAAGGAGGATAGAAACACACCAATGGTTAGCCAAACGCTCCTGGTGTTAGATCTTAACGTTGACGTTTCATTAGGCTCTGTTTTCTGGAGGTGTGCTCTTTGGCACTGGACTGGGGCCATTAGTCAGTGGCTTCATCACTCACAACACCTCTTGGAGATGGGTGTTCTGGGTACAGGTTATCACAAACGGACTCTTGCTTATTGTAAGTTCTGTTCGCCCCTTTAGGTCAACGATCAGTACTAATATTTGAGACCGCCAGGCTATGGTACTCTTTTTCTCTGAGACTCGAGGCAGCATTTTGCTGAGTAGAAAGGCTCGATGCTTGAACAAATACTACGAACAGCGAGAAGAAGCAGGATATTTCGGCTTCGACATCCCTCAAGCAAGCGAGAAGGTTGAATCTCAACGTATACGCTGGAAAGTCAAGTCGGATGAAGAACGCGAATCCATCTCCCAGATGGTCAAAATCTCCATATATCGCCCGTTTCACCTCCTAATAACCGAGCCTGTAGTCCTCTTCTTCAGTCTTTGGGTCGCTTTCGCTTGGGCGGTGCTTTATCTGACATTGTGAGTTCAGCCCACCGCTGGAAAAAGGAAAAAGAATTGAAAATTTGGAGAGAGATAGCCATGTGCTAACAAGTCCGCAGTGGATCGATTCCTCTCGTCTTTGAAAAGACGCATGGCTTCAATATCCAACAGACAGGTGCAATATTTGCCGCTCTATCGATTGCATCGATTATATCTACCGTTCTTTCTATCTATCAAGAGCGATTACTTGCCCGCTACTTAGCATGGTCGTCAGATAAAGTTGAGAATCCAGGGATAATCAGAAGAAATATAGATCTATCATCACCAGAGGGCAGACTCTACTTTGCCTGCTTGGAGTCGGCATTGCTCCCCATTGGCTTATTTTGGTTTGCTGTAAGTCAGGTATTTCCTCCGATTGCTTCAAGCCATTCCTAACTTCATGAATAGTGGACGCAGTTTAGCTCAATCCCTTGGATTGTTCCTACTCTTGGCATAGCTTGTGCTACAATGGGCATTTATTCCATATACCTGGCGACGTTCAACTACCTTGCAGACACTTATCATCGGTACGCCTCATCGGCTCTCGCAGCTCAATCCTTTTGCCGGAACATATTGGGTGGCATATTTCCTCTGATAACTCCAGCTCTCTTCCATAATCTTACTTTCCAAGGAGCTGGTTCACTTCTGGGTGGCATTGCTGCAGTATTGACAGTTGTGCCGTGGGTTCTGGCCATATATGGGCCGACCATCCGACGTAGGAGCAAGTTTGCAAGCGAAATCTTGTGAGGTCAGCCGCCAAAATGGCTGAGGAGAAAGCACTATCACAGCTGTAAGATGATTTTACGGTTAACGCAGCAGTTGATCGTAATGAATTTCCGGATTTGTCAGGTACATTGGTGCTTCCTTAGCGCCAAAGAAAGGAATAAGGGGAGCGCAACGCATCCAGCTGGCACACTCGTGGCCACCAACCGTAACAACGTGATACATAAGATCGCCGTTGAAGATAGTCGATCGGTTCGAGCAAACGGTGAATGAATTACGACCATGTAGATAGAAAATGCCAATGAAATGTAATAACGAATACTCCTTGAGAACCCCGCCTTGAGCTCCGTACTTCGAATCCCGTACGTCCGTGTCTTTGGTCAAATTCTGTCAGACTTTGCCACAGTCTTTAATATTCACTGTTTCGAGAACGAAGAGGGAACTTTCTGACGTGTCATTCACAAGCCACCCGCTCCCCCTTGGATTGTCTAGTAGGGCCTCTTAAGGGTCCTTCTCCACATTGGGGTAGCCTGCCAATCCGAGTTCGGCACGGGTTTATGGTTTATGTTCCTAAATTGTTAGCTCGAATCCCTGAAGATGATCGTTCGCCAAGAGTACAGCAGTAGAACAATTTATTTTGTTTTTATTGATTGTCGGTCTGCTCTTTTTTTTTCTTGCACTTTTGATTTCGAAGAAACACGCCCGGAGCGATCTGAATTCATTTGTTCTTCATCGATATCTTTGGTCGAATTCTCAAGTTTCCAAAAGTTCAAATCAGTTTTCGGGAAAATACCGACGATTCAAGATGTTGCGCTGGTGAGTAACCTATTCCTTATCTTTTGTGTATCTATGATATCAGATTCCAGTTGCGGGCGGGACAAACGCTGATATTCAATGTCTGCAGGTATCAAATGAAATTGGCTGCGCGCCCAGTGCTCACTCAGAGTGTAACATCCGCGGTCCTGTTCGCAACGGGAGATGCAATGGCACAACAATTGGTAGAGAAGAAGGGCATCCAAGGTCATGAGCTTGCACGTACTGGCCGCATGGCATTCTACGGTGGTTGTAAGTGCAGAGCTGTCCGCGCACCATGCAAATGCCACGGCTAATAAGTTATCTAGGTATCTTCGGTCCCATCGCTACCAACTGGTTCAAATTCCTCCAGAACAAGGTCGTCTTGAAGAATAAGAACCTCGAAATTGCTGCCCGTGTCGCAGCAGATCAATGTATCTTGGCTCCTATCAACTTGGGCTTGTTCCTTAGTGTCATGTCTGTGCTGGAAGGATCCAGCCCCAAGGAGAAGATCGAGGCAAACTACGGCACTGCTATCCAAAAGAACTACATGATCTGGCCCGCTGTTCAAGCCATCAACTTCAAGTTGATCCCCCTCGAGCATCGAGTTCTCGTCGTCAACATTGTCTCTTTGGGATGGAACTGCTATCTCAGCTACCTGAACGGACGCAAAACCGACAACAAGGTAGAGGAGGTTGCTGGAAAGGTCGTGGAGAAGGTTAAGGAGCTTTAAAAATGGAAAGGCTGCATAGATATGGTTTGGGCTTTAGGGTTGTGCTTTTTGATGGAGGAATGCTAGATTTCACATGCGGATTTCTTCATAGACTTTACAGGTACAGCATCATAGCGATGGCGTTCAGGTCTGGTACAGTACAATGTGTCTGGGGTTGTAGATGGGTAAACCGAACCATATTCGAGCTTCTTGGGAGATCATGAATAAAAATTGCGGACATTTGCAGCGACGGAACTTGAGATTTCAAAATGCGTATGAGTGACGTAGGTTGTCCCCAAAGCGCACGTTTGAGAATTCGTGCGCTGTCCACACATTTTTGCGTGAATCATCATGAATGATATTCAGAGACCAAATTTATCATTCTACTTTCGAACTACATTCTCTACTCTATCTACTTCTAACCTACCGTTCAGATACATATCAGCACTAGATAATTCTCGCACAACCTTCCAGATCTATTTAAGTTAATAGCACGTGATTGCGCCCGCTAGCTTCCCAGCACTCGAAGCACAAGCGCCGCCATTGTTTGAACCGCAAAAACGGAAGTAATTATCAGAAAATCGAAGAAGGTGCTATTTTTCAGTGCACAACAAACACCACTCACACCCGAACTTGCACGAATTACGACCGATTGCCTGGAGCAAACAGTCGAGTGAAACTGCACGTACAGAACCGCGACATCTCCCGCACAAAAACTTTCAACTTCTCTAAATATTCACCCCGCCACGGAAACCGAAATTCAATTTTTGACTAGCGGCGCATTTTAATCTACGGAAGTGACAGAAACTCTACAATAACCTTCTCGAAACTTATACCCCCTCATCCTCCTCTGTCCTTTGATTTCCACCTTTACGATCAATAGAACGAACAATCATGGCGGCCGTCGCAGCTCAAACACCAGTCAATGGTGATGGATCATCCCAGGTTGACCTATCTACAATCCCAATTTCACCCGAAGGAAGCAGCAACGCAAATGAAAACACCAAGCCAGGCGCCGATGGCGAACAAATCACTGTCTTCCACGACAAGGACAACTTCAATGTTAAGCACCCGCTGATGCACAAGTGGACTTTGTGGTTCACTAAGCCACCGTCTGGAAAGGTAATTCTGCCTGCTTGTCAAGTCTGTTGGGAACCAAAACTGATTTGATTACCTAGGGTGACAACTGGAATGATCTTTTGAAGGAAGTCATCACTTTCAACTCTGTCGAGGAATTTTGGGGTGTCTATGTGAGTTTCTCGTCCAGCACTGCTCTGCTGGGTTGGTCTAACAAGGTTCGCAGAACAATATTGCACCAACTTCCGAGCTCGCTCTCAAATCCGATTATCATTTATTCAAGGAAGGTGTTCGACCGGAATGGGAGGACGTACAGAACAAACACGGTGGCAAGTGGTCATATCAATTCAAGGAAAAGCGAAATGTCCCAATCGACGACCTTTGGCTTCACGTTATGTTGGCTGCCATTGGTGAGACTCTCGAGGAAGAAGAAGATGGAGAAGTGATGGGCGTTGTCGTAAACGTCAGAAAGGGCTTCTACAGAATCGGTGTTTGGACCCGTACAATCGGCAAGAGCATTCCAGGTGGTGGTGATGGAGATGTCGCAGGAGGCAAAGGTCGCTCCACTGAGAAGGGCAAAGAAATCCTGATGAACATCGGAAGAAAGTTCAAGGAAGTCTTGGAGGGTGTCTTGAAGCAACCACTGAACGACTCCGTCGAGTTCTCCGGTCACACCGATAGCGCACACAGTGGAAGTACCCGTGCAAAGGCCAAGTATACAGTTTAAACGCCTCAAATTTTTACATGAAATAAGACGAGATACGATACGACTCTTCCTTTCGCGTGGCATCTTTATAGGACCCCTCTCTTCTGCGGCATGGCGATATTGGGAGCTTCAAAATGGATTTCAACGAGAGGTTATTGGTACATGGTAAAGGGCCATATCATTGTTTTCTTTTCTTTTTTTGCTCTTGGTGTGGTGGGCTTTATGCACGGCGTTGTTATTCACCCCATCGTTGAGCAGGATAGGCTCAGTTATTCCGAAATCGTATTTATAGAGTGCAGAGGAGGGCATATAGGAATGAAGAATCGTAAAAGCATTGTCTACAATTAGCTTCAAGTATGTTGTATAATGTGGTCTGCTGTCGCAGATAGCACTGGACACGGATGAAAGCAGTGTATAGAAGTGTTTTTTTGAGTGACTATGCTCTCTCACTCTTGCAGGATAACAAACTGACAATAATAACCTGAAAGATACTGAACAGTGACAACGTTGTAATATTTGGATTCTTTAGGATATAGGTTGACAACAACCAGTCAGCTGTAATATTTTCCAAATCAGCCTGTCTTTTCTGTCCTGTAGAGGTTCTCTCCTCATGCCTCTCCTTATATCTCTCTATCTTAGGTACCAACATGCTAGCTGAATCCTCTATATATTCTACAATTTGCTATACACACTCCAACCAGCAAGTAGGCATCTTGTTTCATCCTTGAGTCCTCTTTCCTTTCCCCTCCTTCGCCTTTTCCCCTTTTCCCTGTCTAAATTCTCTGAGCTCTTCTATGCAGCTTTTTTCAGAACCAGGATCCGTAGGAAGATATACTATCTTACAACCACTACATCTCATCACCACTTGCCTCGTCGGCGAAAACCTTCTTTACTAATTCCTTCTTGTTGACTACCGGCGCAAGATAACATATTAGCATATCTCTTTTCCACTCACATCTCATGTCTCAACCACCGAAAACCACAGCAAACAGCATAAATGAACAGGGTAAACTCACTCTTCCCCATCGCATTCCTCGGAATCTCCTGCACCACCTTCATCACCTGCGGAATCTTATAATTCGCCAACCGTTCCTTCAACGCCCTCCTCAAATCCAACGGCCCAAACTTCTTCCCCTGCAACACCTCCTCATTCAGCATCACCACAGCCCCGACTTTCTGGCCCCATTTCCCGCTGGGCACAGCCACCACAGCGCACTCGAGGATTTGCGGCAGCGATAACATCTCCCGCTCGACTTCGAGCGCGGACACCTTTTCCCCGCCCGATTTGATGATGTCGGCGGACTTGCGCCCACGGATGAAATACATCGGGCCGTGAGTCCATGCCTGCGGGAAGTTCGTGTCGCCGTTCTGCTGCGCGGTAGAGTTGTGAACCAGCTCGACATTCCTCCTCACCGCGACATCGCCCGTTTTGAACCAGCGACCCTGTCCGTCTTCATCCTCCACAAACTCCTTCTTCGTCGCTTCCGGGTTGCGGAAATACTCCTGGAAGATCGTCGGTCCGCGCAGCTGGATCTCGCCGTCGCGCTCTTTGCCCTCCGGGGTGAGCTCCGCGCCGGGGGCGATCACTTCGCCGGTTTCGGTGTCGACGAGGCGCGCTTGCACGCTGGGGAGCGGCCAGCCGACGCTGCCGTCGACGCGGGTGGAGAAGGGGAGGCCGCAGGAGAGAGCCATGCCGACTTCGGTCATGCCGTAGCGCTCGAGGAGGATGTTGCCGGAGCTGAGGTCGGCCCAGGCTTTTTTGGTGGGGGTGGGGAGCGCCGCGCTGCCGGAGATGGCGAGGCGGAGGTGTTGGGGGGTGATGGCTTTTTTGGTGGCGGTTTGGAGGTCTGGCGAGAGGTCTTTGTGCGTGGAGAGGAGACGGTTGTAGACGGTGGGGACGACGGTGAAGAAGGTGATGGCTTCGGGGGTCTTGGGGTTGGGGAGGAAAGGGGCGGCGAAGCGTTGCCAGACGGCGGTGGGGTTGAAGGGGAAGAGGAATTCGACGGTGGAGCCGGAGAATAGAGGTGCGAGGATGGCATTCACGGTGCCGTGGATGTGGTGGAGAGGGAGCACGTGAAGCAGGTGGTCCTTGGGCGAATAGTTCCATGCAGTGATTAGGGAATTGGCTTGTGCTGTCAACACGGATTGTGGGAGAAGAACACCTTTCTGGGATTATTTAGTTAGAGAGCTCGAGTGATCACGGCGCAGAACTTACTGGTCGATTGGTCGTTCCGGATGTGTACAACATCATTCCGCCTTTGCCTTCAGTCGGCCCCTCCAGTGTAACTTTACCATATTCCGAATTTTCCAACTTCTTCTCCAAGGCAACATGCTTTGGGCTTCCCTGTAACCCCGTCTTGAACACCTCCTGCGCCTTCTCCGCAAACTTAGCCGAGGACAGCAGCATCGACGCCTGGCTCTGATCCATAATATATTGCAATTCATGAGCAGGGAAAGCCGGCGACAGCGGCAGTGCTATGGAATGCGTACCGAAGATGGAAAGTAGAGTTACTGTGTATTCTTTAATTTGCGGGTTCTATAAAAGCGAATGGGTCATGGTATTGCGCACCCACGTAGTCATAGCTATTTTCTACAAGAAAAGCAATTCTCTCTCCATCTAATTCTTTCCCTCCCGCTTCTTTGACCAGCTGGTCGGTTCTCTCAGCTACATCGTGGAGCAGCTGACCGTAGGTGAATCGTCTGCCCGATGCGGAGTGGATGATAGAAGTGGACTGCGGATCATGCTTCGAGATGGCTTCGAAGAGGGGTAGTTTGGGGAGTGTCGAGGCCATTCTGGCGGAATAGAAAATGGAGGATGGGGCTAGGTGAGAACGGGTGGGCGACAATGAGGGGGGGCGCAGCTTTAATAGCGCTGCTCTGCTCCTTGCGCAAAACATTGAGACGGCGGATAGATGGAGACGTGGGGGACATAGGTGTAGCATCTGACGGCCGGCAATATTGAACTGCCTGGATGCAGGCAGCTCCGATTTAGTGAGACCCGATGGATTCTGTAGTAGTGGGGGAGGCCCGAAAGATAGAACTCCGCATGGGAAAATTGAATAACACACGTCGGTTTGAGCATTGAAGACTTTACTTGCCAATTCCTTTCATATCGCTACACTTTTATCTCGCACCTATTTCTGAGTTGTGCTCCATGATGCTGGGCCTTGTCATGTCAATTATGCCTTCGAGGGAGAGCTCAAAGGCCCGCCAAAAACGTCACCGATAGTCGGAGGTTCTAATACTTTTACCTCCGAGCGGAAACCAGATCTAGCCTTGTTTGATCCTTGTCCGTCTTCCACGAGGCTGTAGAGTAAAATAAACGCAATCAGTTCATGTAGCACAATCATTCCCAAATCGACAAGCCATTCACATTCTTTCGTCACAGTTCGCCTTCCTGCAATCGAGCTCTGGCTTCGAATTCATGCTTCCCATAGCCCGACTCGCTCTTACGCGACGCTATCTATCCACCATGACTTCGGCCACACCCATGGAAGATGCTATCCGCACCAAAGTACACACATGATCAATGCTCCCTCCCACCTTAGCAGCAGCTAACACATCCTTCAAGCTCAAGGAAGCCCTTTCGCCAATCCGTCTGGAGATCCATAACGACTCCGCACTACACTCGCATCATGCGCCTATGGCCGGTTCGACGTCGAAGGAAACCCATTTCCGTGTAGAAATCACTTCGGAGGCTTTCGTGAAGAAGATGCAGCCGGCGAGACATCGCATGGTGTATGCGTTGTTGAAGGAGGAGATGGCGCAGGAAGGGGGCATACATGCGTTGCAGCTGAAGACGAGGACGCCCGAGGAGGAGCAGAGGCAGAAGGAGAATGAGGAGGGAGAGGTAGTTGCGCAGGCGAGTGGACCTTAGCTTGGTTGGAGTTCTAAATGGACTGGATGGACGAGAACAATGAAGAGCGACACCAAATGACGGGCCTAGGATATGGCCGATCCCGACTTATATCATATCATGTTGGCTCTTGCTAGCTCCAGCGAATATTGCACGCTGAGGAATAAGGTCAGAAGGCTGTGTCGAGCGATGGCGGCATAGTCTCATAAGCTGCACTCCATATACAGAGCGGGGTTATCACATGAAATGCGACACTACATCTACATGTGAACATTGACATTTATTGACATTTATTGACATTGCAGATGTTTCACTGTGAATCTTATAAGTTCCTCGGACTGTTCTCTGATAGAAAGGCTTCATTTCTTTATTCTATAGTCTATAAACTCTAAGAGCATGCCCGATATATCCAAATCTCTTCTAACGCCGTCTCTTTTCTGGTTAAACCGGCAGCTCTCCAGTCAAAATCTCTAACTCCATCGCGAGGTTCAGCATGGGCGTCACCACGGCTTGAACATCCCGGGCTTTTATGGGTATCCTGTGATTTCCATCCCATTCAACTAACGTGGTACTCCCCTTCTCACACCAAATATTCAGCAAATCCCTATGCAGCTCCAACCCCGGATCTTTCAACCCATGAACATGTATCGTCGGTAGCGTCAACACATCATTCTCATCCACCACTCCCCAGCGATCCTGATCCCTCTCCAACGAAACCAACGGTGCTCTCCCCGCCATCAAAACCGCAAACTTCCACTCCTGTCCCTCCAGTTCCCTCCCTCCCTCCTCCCGAATCTGCTTCCTCAACAACAAACTCCCCGCGATCTTCGCCCCCTGACTAAACCCCAACAACCCCACCCACGCGCCCGTCGCCCCCTTCGCATCATCCTCCCGCATCGCCTTCTCAATATTCTCCTCAATCGCAGCGACTTCCTCAGCCACCGGTATCACTGGATGCTCCGGCAACCAGCCCAGCCACCGCTTGAACGGTCCGCAGTCTTTATACACACTGAGCACGTCCGGTCCCGCGCCAGACGTAAACGGCGCTTCGGGGAACACCATCCGGAAATAGGGTTTGAGATGCATGGCCAAGACTCGACATTGCGCGGTGAAGATCATCGCGTTTGTCCCGCCTCCGTGGAGACAGAGAAGGCGGGGTAGATCTAGGGTGGGGTCGTGGGGGGCCATGTTCGCTGCGCGCGCAAGGTCAGTTTCGCACAACTTTTTGGTGTGTTGTGTGTGCGTGTTTGAGGTGGTGGAACTGGGAAATTCTGGACGGGAGATGGGAGTAATGTTTGGTTTGGTGATACTATCGGATATACTTTATGGGAAGTAGTAGGGCTGATTGCTGCTTACTCTTGGCGAGGTTACTAAGTTTAGAAGAAGGTCGGAACTCCGAACATATGGGCAAGTCAGCATGTGATACTACGCTACCCCTTGTACTTACGTATCTGCTACGAATTCGAAGAAGCATTGCTGTTCTAATGCCGGCATCGACAAAGTTGGTTTTTGGTGGAAGGAAGCATGCCATACATCTATCTTGCTGGTAGCTACGAAAACTTGAGGGACAGAGACTGGTGATGTTCTAATCTCACTTACACAATCAGTTAAATAACACGCGCATGTCACGGAAACGAAGATCAGACCACCATTTCTGGCCACACGGTCTTATTCGGAACAACAGATTACTTTTCGGGTTTGTTGTCAATGCAGTACTTCTCTGCGACTTGATTAGCCTTGGTAGTACCGAGAATATCCTGCTCGATGAGTAGTTGAAGCATCTTTCCAAGTGTACTGAAGCTTCGACGCGGATGACGTCTCGGAGCCTCCTGTCTTGTGAGAAGTCGGGTTTCTACAGAAGCGCTCGAAAAGTTCGAGAAAAAATCATTTCATCACGGTATTATCTCACATTATTCTGAGAACTGGCACAATTTAGGGATTTGAAATATATTAAAAGAAAGAAGAAAGTTATATGTAATTGTTGCTACGGGATGAGAGGGCAATGATAGCTAATGTACCAACACCGAGCAGAATGAAAAGAGAACTTCCTATACCTTCTCCATCGCCCAATCGATCACCTTGCCGGCGGCGCCGCTAGACCAAAGCCAGAAACAGATGTAGAAGAAAACGAAAAGTGAGAACAGAAGCACACGAGCTCTGAATTGCAGACTATTCATGTCTCTCCTCATCACTCGCAGGTGATACATAACATCTTTCGCCTCTTTCATTTGGTGTCTGACCATGTTCTGAAGATTTTTCAAGTCCCCCTTTTGGGTTTTGATAGCACCTCTGAGCTCTTCCGTGTCTTTCTGTTGTTTATCGACCCTCTCCGAAAGAAGACGCAGTGCTTCTTCTACCTTGTCGTCCCCGTCATTTTCGGAATCTTCGGAGTCGGTGGAAGTGCTAGCATCAGATGTGGCTTTCGCGAGGTCGTTGTTTCCCTCGGCCAAATTGGAGGTGTTGACAGGGGGGTTGACCGTGGAGGTAGTAGCGCCGGGCGCCGAGTTACCGTTGTCGATTGCACCACCACGTCTCTCATTGTCAGCCAACAACTCAGTAGTTTTCTTGCTTTGAGCAGGCTCAACCTTGGGCATGTCCCTAGCCTTAGGTGTGATATCGTCGTCGGACATTACTGAAACGCCTCCCGAACTGGTGACGGGTGTAAGTATAGTGCAATCACTAGGATCATCCTCACCGTCAAGTGCATCATTCCCCACTACTTGTACTGGAGCCCCTCCATCCGATTCAGCGTCATGGGATACGTCCATGTCAGCCATCTCGTTGTTGGCCATGAATTGATGAGTGTCTTCGACTTTTAAGTTATCAGACATTTTGATAGTAGATATTCTAGTTTGGATATTTTTCAAAGCTTGAGTAAAGATTCAAATGTGTTGATTCGAGGTGTAGATGTTGAAGGAATGGTGATAAAGAAAATAAGGCGGGGCAAACCGACTCTTAAGTACACGAATGATGAAGGTTGTTCATGCAATGTATTAGAAAATATGCTCAGAATATCGTTGTTCTTAACAGTCACTAGTCATACAGGAAGTCTCTGTAAATGTCTATATTATATAACTTATACTACGGGAGTAGTATTCATAGTATTGTTCTCGCCAATTTCAGGGGTACTAGGCACTAAAAGTTGCCGCGTTACCGCTTCCTACCTGAACATCGTTTTGATTCATTGTATTGCTATTCACTAGTTATATGATTGTAAGGATATCCATCCGAATAAACCGTAGGATGGAGAATCCACATATTCATTCAATATATGGTCTCAGAGTGGAAGACACTACATAAGTGACTATATCTTTAAGTGGGTTGTTGTATTCTAGAATTTGAAGCATATATAGACTGTTGTAAACACATTGTTTTTTATAGTTAAAGAAGACGATTGTATTGGTTGTGATGAGTTCTCCGTTTATATTGTATATTTTGTTTTTTCGGAGATCATTTAGGAAAGTTTTGTAGAATAACGATTGGAATTCAATGTTTTATTGTTACGTGAACGCCCTTCCCATAGAGAGAAACGCTTCTGAAATCTTCAAGGAGTAGTATAGAAAAGTAAACTTCAGGCAATCAGCTAACAAAACCAGTCTCGAGGTCGAGTCCAGATAGTGAAGAAAACAATGACAGTCACGATGAACACTACACATCGCCATGTAATTGGCAGCAACAGAGCGATTGTCAGCATGCATGCCGTCCCAAAGACAGCCACCCAATTGAGGGTAACATTGAGCATGTTCGTAATCCAGTCAGTACGTTTGACTAGAGTCGGATTGAACTGCTGCATTCCTTTGGCCAACGCGAGCATGTTTTTATCCATCCGCTCCAATTTTTGCATTGCCACGATAGAGTTATGCTCAGCCGTTTCGGCACGTATCTCGAGGTTGGACAGACTACGTTGATGTTCCTGGAAAATCTCTTTTAAAATTCTCTGGAACTCTGTTTCTGTAAGTGGCGCTTTCGGCTCTGAAACCGAAGAACTGATATCTGGAGATATATTCTCATCAACACTGCTAGTCATGGTGTTATCAGCTATCTTGCTTTGACCACTGTTCCCTTCTTGTTCCTGGTTGAGAATCGGAGAACTCGGTCGTGTATCCAGGCCACTGGTGAAGGAGAATCTCACCTCCTTATCAATCTTTTTATAATCCATCTTGCTTTGACCTCTGTTCCCTTTTTGTTTCTGGTTTAGGATCGGAGAACTCTGTTGTATATCTTTGAGCCTGGTGAAGAATTTAAAGTCGTTGAATTTGATGTTTACTCAAGCAGCTCGTTGGAAGTCGATGGGTAGAAAATTGTTGGAATCACTAAAAGTGGGGTAGGTGGGGTAGGTGCCCACCACCTTAAACTGAACGTCGTAGTGATCGATTAGGCTTACAAAGCCTATGACTTCAGGCTTACGAAGCCTATGGTTCAGGCTTACGACGCCTGTGGCAAATAGGCTTGAGAAGCCTAAGGCAATAGGCCTGAAAGGCCTATAAATACAGCTAGTCCTTCCCACTGTAGATAGCTCATTAGAACAGTTGAATCAAGCTCAAGTATACCCTACTTTTAAATCCCTTTAAGCCTACAGGCACTCTTTTACGTACCAACCTGCTGTGCAATATAAGCCTGTTCAACAAAAATATCTCGTCTCTATCGCAGTCTAATGTACACGATCTCAGGGGTTGTTCTCGCCAGAACCATGAAGTTGTTCATGACTAGGTCGACTAAATTGTTTCTTTGGCAGTGGGTAATTTACTTATGGTGGTTTATCTCTCCGCAGCTGACCTTATGCACTGTAGCAATGACAGTGAGTTCGCAAGATTCTCGGAGAATGAAAACGAGGGCGATGAGGTGACGAGGGATAGAACACGTCCTATTTAGGATAAAACGGATGATTATTGTATCAACTGATCCATGCCAGCCAGTTCTACACTCAGATCTCCTATCCAGGTTTGCTCCTGCCTTCTCACTCAAAACTAGTCCTGCTTCCTGTTTCATACCAGTGACATCGCATGCAGCAGCAGTTTTTCAAACGGAGCTGTTCAGGTGTCGCTGACGTGACTTTCTCAAATCAAATCATGACAAAACTTTCAGAAGAGTTTTACGTATGATCCCAATTGAAGCTACTGTTATGAACTGGATTACCATTAAATGCATTCAATTGCGCATTTAGAATCAAACCGGAGATACACGACGATCAGAATCGAGGTACGAGTACCTCCTTGTTGCATATGGCAACATGGAACAGTTTTACGATGCTATTATTGGATTTCAATTATTGTTAAAGTGTCCACGAATATGGAAACGAGGCTCAGGCTGGCAAGGTCATTAATTTCAATTTGCTGATGAGCAATTTATATTTTCAGTATGTGGGGGCCTAAAATGGAATAAATATGAAATGTACTACTAATTAAATGAAAGTTTTGGCAAAATAGCATTGTATCTCATTTTCTTCGTGGTGATCAAGAAGGAAACTTAGTGTAGTTCACCTTGGGAAAAACTGGGGCTCGTCACACGAATCTGAGGTAAGTGGAATCAAGTCTCCAGACGGGTGACATGTCAGAGACTTCTCCTTCTTTTTCTGCTTTCCGTAATTTGGGACAGGCTCTCAGGGGAATTGGCTCTCTTGTCTTCTAGGTTTTGATCTGTGTGACTGTGTCTGTCATTGGGTTTCTCAGCTGCTTTTTTTAACAAAAAATCCAAGTTTTCATTGTTCTTATCCATAGCGGCCCCGAGGACATTCACCATAGTCATAAGCTGTTCCAGAGTGGAAGACATGTCGTTTATCTCATCGCGCATATCTTCTATGTGTAAGCTGTCTTGCTTCCTGGCACGCTCTGAGCTTGCAAGACCTATGGAAAGCATTCCGAATTCTTCTATCATTCGGTCTTTGAATCCTGGGAGTTCGTGAGCTAGCCACTCTGTGTTAATAGCGGTTTGTCTTATAAGACGGGCAAGGTCCGTGGCATACGGGAGTTCAGCATCATCATCGTCGTCCTCATGCTGAGGCACAAAACCACTTGGAACACGGGGGAGCCGGGGGAGCTCGCCACCTGTGAGACCTGCGAGAAACCCCCTTGAAGCTTGACGAGCGTCATTATTGTTGTCTTCCATAGCGGTTTGGGCGTTGTCAATTGGGATTTGGATTTCAGCATCCATGGGGTACAGTCGTTGAGGCATTTTGGAAGATTCCGGAAAGTGTTCCAAATCCTAAGACTCGTCGCGGAAACGTGTGAAAACACTGGCAAAGTACGTGGGATCGAAGAAGGCAATGCAGAACGAGGCTTTCGGGCTTGGAGAGATGAAGAATAATGACATCTCACAGGCGAAACTTCTAAACATGATATCCACGATCTGAGGAATTGTTTCAACTTTCTTTACCGCTGTCCATCGTCTTCAGTGTTTTGCCGACAACAACGTTTATCTCTTTCATAGCGCTGTTTTCTTTGTTCTAACTCAGATATGCAAGCATTATGTAGGTCAAACTTAGGGGTTGTCCTCGTAAACAAAGACCGATTTCGAGCTAGGTGTGATAGATTACTTCTTTGCTAACTTCAAGGTGTCGAAACTAATCAGCCCAGCAGCTAACATTGCTCGAGACCTTGATCAGTACTATACGATGTGCAGTGCCACAGGAGGCCATTACTATGATATAAGAGCTCCACTTGCACGGCAGCATCTATATGGGACACCCAATCAGGAATTCAGGGCAGAGGGTATGGGTCAGCCGCCTGAATGGGTAGCTCTCTCTCTCAAGCAGTTATATTGCTTTCCTCCAGCTTCCAGCCTCTAGGTCAAGAGTCCCCGAAAACCTAGATGGAAAAAGTCACAAAGGACCAATGGTCCGGCACCACTTCTTAATTATAAGCGTTTGTGCATCTTGATTCTTGATAACAAAACCACTCTATCGGGAATACCATTCACTTCACTATCTTGTTGTTGGACATTTATATTATCGTTATCACAGTTTTGGGAGCATTTTATGTTGGGAAAACAACGCAGTATTTTTATTTTATAAAGTATGAAAGATCAAGGAGATGTTCATCTACACCTCCCCAGAAAATCTAACGCATGAGAACCAGAGACTTTCTTAGTAGCACAGAAGTATTTGATACTTCTATGCGTGACTGCTTCTATCGGTGAGCTTTACAGGCAGGACAGTAGTCATTTACTGTTTCAACCTTCTCGCTTACAGCTGTGCAAGCTTGTGGAGGATAATCGGTACCAGCTAAGTAAGAACATTTTGCCCATCCACCATCTACATAATGACTACAAGCATATAAATATAAGATGGCCCAACACATGTTTGCAGCTAAAGACAGTTCTTAACTTTTATGCAGAGTTCAGTAATTGGATCAAGGATAAGTTCTAATTCTGTATGCTGAGGCTTTTGTGGCTAGATAGAGAATTGTGGTGGATGATGATGGAAAGAGAAGTGACAGAGACCGAAGAAGTCGTGAGTGGTTATAATCATATCGTATGAACTGTTTAGCCTCTGTTATGAGTCTGAAATAAAGACATTATTCAATTCTGAATCGTTCAACCTCTGTTCTAAGCCCGGAATAAAGACGTTATCTGGTTTTTTCAAGTTGTTCATTCTCTCTTCTCAGCTGAGATAAAGATCATGATATCAAATAATTCTGATTTGTTCGAAATCTGTTCTCAGGCTGAGATAAAGAAAGATATTGACGTATATGGTAAACCAAATAGCCCCTCGACTTTCGAGCCCTTAGACTCCGTCATGTTCGAGCAGCTGGCGGATCTCCAACCAGAAAACCCTCACCACTGAAGCTGTTATCAACCAACCTGTTGACCAATGGTATGATATTCTCTTTGTTTCCCGGCATGGGTCATGACTAGGTTGTTGAAGCTTATGCGAACACGAATGTGTTCCCGTCGTTCACATGTGATAACGGAAATCTCACCACAGCTGCATCCACTTCGAAACCTCTAAGTAGGCTGCGAACCTACTCACCGGGTAGATAGGGTACCCGCCGGGTTGGGACAGCCATGGGTGGGCTATGATGACTAATGGGTACCTGGGTACCCGTTTAGTGAGTTGGAAGAGATGTTAACTACCTATTGGCCATGTCGGACCTTACTCTACTCTGGTATGTGTCATATCTACTCAGGTTGGTGGATAGGTTGAAGCGTTGGAAAACCCAACCATGGGTACCCATTTCGCAGTCTATCTCTAAGTTCAGCGAGAAATACAGGCTCTCAAACAGTATATATCCCCATGAAAGAGATGAAATTATATTGCATTAGTAGTACTTGGTCCCAGTGTCAAGCTAGGCGAAAGTCACGCAACTATGAGACCGTCACCAATATCGATAAATTTCGAAACATTCTGAATCCATGAAAGATAAATCTTGATGCCCATTTGTAGTAAGCATTAAAACTTCTTAGCTTCCCTTGCGAAGACTCAAAGATATGGCTTTCCTTCCGTATGAGAGATGAAGACGCCTGCATACACACCATCAACGGTAGCCTTATCCACGAGACGCAAGACCGATTTAACACTGTCTTCTGGCTTCCTAGGTCCTTGAAAGGTGGGCGAGTACTCCCTAAACTTTCCAAACAAAGCCATAGCCAACTTTCCATCCTCCTCGGTTTCTATCAAAACATCAGCAAAAGTATACCCCTTTCTCTTGTCACGGCGACTACAGACCTATCTGAAGACTGCCGGTGTCCACAGCCCCAGGGCATATAGCCATGACGAGAACACCTTTCTCACGGTACAAGGCGCTGAACTTGGCCACGGCCATATTAAGAGCTGCCTTGCTCATTGAATAAGACGTGGCTTGGAATATATCGGCCTTGAGTGTCATCTCAGGGTCTGATATACCCGTGGAGATGGCAATCACTTTCTTTGCCCGACCTTTTAAAATCAGGGGAATGAATGTATTGAATAGATGGACGGGGCCGATGGAATTGACTCGATAGTGCTCAATCAAGTCTTCTTCAAGGGCCTTTGGATCCTTGCTCCTGTGGAAGAATTAATCTCAAAAACACCTGTACCAGAGATATTTGTCACTCCGCCTAGAACTTACAGAGTACCGAAGCCAACCATAGCAGTCTTAGCTTGGAGCGCGGCATTGGCTATGATATAATCAAGGGTGCCATTCGTTTTCTCGGAAACATACTCAGCTGCTTTCTAGAAAATCCTTGTTTCAGTCTCGACCTTAGTTTTATTGATCACTCACTAGCATACCTTCAGTGCCTCAAGATCCGTGGTGTCGGCTTCAATGATTTCAATGTTTTCCCGGCCGATTTCAGCGGCAACCTTGGACTCGACGGCTGCTTTGTTGCGGACGAGGCCAAAGACGGTATTGGCTGGGTTTGCAGAGAGTTGGCGGACAAACTCGAACTAGACGATAGATATGTTTTATTAGTTACAAGTCTTGTACATGAAGAAGAATGACACATACGCCGATGCCACGAGAGGCTCCAGTGATGACGTAGGAAGACATTGGAATGGAAATTTAAGGCTTGTAGAACTGAGGTTGATCGTAGGATGATTCTAAGATGTGGTTCTGAGAATTGACAACTGTAGAAGAGACACAATAGAGCGTGTACTTATATCGAATTAGAGCCATCCTTGGAGTTTTGCTGACTCGCTTTTCGATTTCAAGTCTCCTCTATTTTGATGTAATGTTCAGAGGTGAGATGTATAGATTGTCTAAACTGAGGGTTTACCATATTGCCAAGACACAGAAAAGTTGCTGTTTTTCTAAAAGCGGAAGATAAGCGAGATCAGAAATGCGGGAAATGGGTCATGACAGGGCTCCCGAGGCCGGTCGGTGATAACGACCTCCCTCCATCTGTGCAGCACATTTGTCAGCTCCATGCCCAAATAGAAAAAGGGCAACTATTTTGTAGATAGATAAGTTCACGTTTCTTAACTTACATTTGTAACTTGCAGTATTTCCTAACTTACACTGTCAAGATAGCGAAGAGGATACCAATTGATCCTAATCCAGAATGCATACGAATGAGTGCTGGGCTTGCAGAGGTGCTGTCAACGTCTAAGTGAAGTACTGAAGTGCATCTAAGGCTAACCACTCAAGCATTACAGACTCCAGGGCAGTTTGCAACCGCATACACCCACGTTGCTCCAGGTGCGCGAAGTCTAATAGACAATGTGAGTATGGGTTACGGCTGTCATGGCCAAAGGCTACCAATAAGAAGCGGAGCTTGACCTATTCCCTTCGGGATGTAGTTGGGACTAGGAACACTTTCTCCCAGACGAGCTTTATAAATGCTACATCATGGGATATCCAGCTCCACGATTACCTGCGGATGAATCAAGGTCTACCCACTCACGAAATTTTCCTATCATCCAACTAATGCTCTAGTGATAGGACTTGGCAGTCATAAGGGATTTGCCTTCCAAAAAATTGATCCGCCTATGGCGCTATCATGGCTCCCAATAAACCTTGGTCAGGAGGAAAGAGAGCTTCTCCATCACTGTAAATACAGTTCCAGACCGTAGAATTTTATGGAGCTAATAGTCGCAGTTATATGTATGGCGTCATCCACTCTGGCCACTTTCGAACCTGACAAGAACGATTTCTTGAGTCTTTTGGTGCGGCTAGCTCTTTCAGAGAGTTCACCGTCATCTATGGCCGTGTTACAATCGGCGTTGGCGTTTTCGTCATTCCACCGGTACGGTCTGCACGCAAACGTTTTTCGGTTCAAAGCTCGCGCTCTCCGCGCACTGATCATATCTTGCAATCGCTGTGTCGAAATTCCCGCGGTAATCCAACATATTGCGGCTAGTATGATACTGTGCCACCTTGAGGTATCTTCAACACATTCTCTCTTCTTTTTAACAAACGCTCACCAGCGCTGAGATGCTCGAAATGCCAAATGCAGTATCCCTATGGTTTTGTAAGTGACGCGTGGTCTATTTGTTTCTGATTACTTAGCCTAGAAGGTCTGAAGAATATATGCAATTCAATGCGCTAGTTCTTCTGTTGCCTTTCATAAAGTGAATGGCATGAATCTTCATAGACATCGGCTCTAGGCTGCGCAAACGGTTAACCGTGGGATGCCCATGGTAGTGCCAAGACAATCCGCGGATTAATCCGTTGCGGAGCGGTTAGTTGAGAATTCAGATGGGTAATCCGTGGGTAGTCCACGGGTGCCCGGCGGATATCCATCAATCTGTGGGTAATCCGTGGATTTGCGGTCACATCGCTAAGCTGGATCTTGGATTCTAGGTCATTTGAACGAAGCTAGACGCTTAATCGACAACGCAAGCCTTGACATCCAAAATTTTCAAGGCGAATATTCCAGACTTCTAGACTGGGTTGAGTACCATATGATCATGAGCCGGTTTAGCCACCGACACTGTTATAAGAATTCAGAGCCTATGAAAGGAGTCAAAAATTTCGCGCTTGTGGAACAAGGAACTTGCCACTCACGAAAGGTTAGACTAGATGATCTGGAGATTCATCTCTGCACAGTCATTTATCTAACATGAGATAGGTCAAAGATGTATCGCACTGCTCACATGAAATCCTTCGACATTTCTATATAATGTTCGAAATGATTCGGAAACCGACAGACTCACTTTACCACAGCGACGAATACGAAAATTCTTTACGCTGCCTCGAAAACAGGATAACAAATATTGTCCTGGTTCCAGAAGGTATATCTGATGGTATGTCTGGCTTGAGCACAGCCTGGGTGGCCAAAATAGAGCTTTTCAAACTAGCTGCTCTAATTTACCTCAAAAGAGCATCGCGGAATTTCTCGGGAACATCCATTCACATAGATGCAATGGTTGAGAGGGCCTATATACTTCTCGACGAGCTGGAGACCCACAATTCGGCCTTTCCACTGCTGATCATTGGATGCGAGGCCAGGGCGGATGAGCAGAGAATGAGAATTCTACAGCATATTGAGAGAGCAGTGAAAAGCTCGAGTTTGAGGAGCTTGCATGAACTGCAGAGCATTCTCCAGCAGATATGGGTCCAGGACGACCTTGCTGTTGATTATGAGCTAGACTACCTGAATCGGTTGGACGTTGTAATATCTTCTTACCAGATTATGCCGAGTTTTGTCTAATGCGAGGACTTATCTGGTTAGAATATGGTAGATAAATAGGAGGTTTGTCTTCCGTATTGCCCGTCAGAAATAGGATCTTGGAGCACAGTCTTAGAACAAACACCGAAGACAGCTTGCGAACAACACGCTCCAGAAGCAAGGCTCTAAATATACCACTAAAAAGTAACAAAATGCCTCTTTACTTTGTCTTCACCCACCCATTTTCTAGGATTCAAGCATCGCCATATATGCCGAAAGTATCCAAAACATAGAGACTGCTCGCAGTTCTGCTTGTGTGAATTATTTAGGGCTGGTGCGGCTCAACAGATGCCTCGATCGGGAACGAATCTCATGCCTTCATTTCTCCTTGGTTGAGGATCAGCAGCCTTCAGCCGTGCAGTGCAGCTCGGACTTATTGGAATATAAGCTCATCCTGGCTATGAATCCGACATTGAGCGACGATTACTGGGCCTTCGAGAGTGTCATTCACCAACTCATTCTGGGTTATCTGCGTTGGCTGACACCATCGGCATATAAGAAACGGGATCGCATGATAGATATGCTTAAGAAATGGAACCTTGCGATGAAAAGCGAGCCACGAGCAGATTATGCTCGGGTTGGCAACAATGATCCCGAATGGGATGAGTTCTGGGGTAGCAAATATCTGAAAGCAAACGAAAGTGGATCTGCATAACATAGCCGGCACTAACGAGGACGGCAGAGCATCCGAATACTTAGGATTCCTATCTGCGTAAGTGCTTGTGGTGCCATAGTTTTAAGACGAATAGCTGACACAAGTCTGCAGGAATGTGTCCAATTCCACAGCGATAGCGACTTGGACATTCTTGACGTCTTCGCGACAAGCGGTTACTGTCACGCATCCGCGATATTGGAAACAGAAGTTACGTCGAAGGAAAGGAGGGCATCAACGTTGCAGAGCTTGGAAGCGATGCCCTTCTTCAATCCATATTCGCCGAGGAAACGCGACTTCGCGTTCTTGGCTGGATTCCAAGGTTGACAGTAGAGGACAATCAATTTCCGCATGGGAGAATGGAAAATCCCAAAAGGTGCAATGACAGCGATACCTTCTCACGCAGGAGCCATGAACTCTGAAGCATGGAATGCTGGCAGAGAGGATGATTCGCATCCGCTAGACCAATTCTGGGCGGATCATTTCGTGCTTGATCCTAATGATCCTGCTAGTGGGCCACTTCGTACCCTTCAGTTGCCCACGAAATGAGAAGGCACTTCAGCTAGTGAAGAGCGAAGCGTCCGGAGTACTCCAAAAAGGGTCTCAAGGGAATCCATCTACCTTTCGGTGGTGGACCTCCCATTTGCCCTGGTAGGTTATTCGCCAAGCAAGAAGTTAGATGTACATTGAACCGGTTCGCACTTGACTACGACACCGAGATGCTCATTACTGAAGTGTGTTCGCCAAGGATGAATAAGAGTTTGTTTCCACCGGGGGCTTTCGCACCTCTAGATAGGGTCGCGTTCTGCATTCGACGTCGGCCTTAGATATTGATGTGGTCCGCGGCCGAGGAGAGTCGGACATGAAGTTGCCAGAGGGAAGGCTTGCTCCGATCGATCATCGTGGCGTCCCCAAGTCAAGCATAGATTGGTTCGTGGCGGATAATTGGTGATGCGTTCTACCATTTCACGCGATTTCGTGATGGCTTACATAATCCGGCCGCGTCGCTCAGATAGTGATATTCCGTGACCCTTATCTGAATAGGAGCAAAGCGGTGAATAGCTTCAAGGTCCAACCACGTCAAGCAAGAGCAACGTTCTGTAGCTGACCGTTTTGAATTGGAAACGCTTGATTTTTCTAGTGCTCTTATGTACCATTCTTGAGCTCGTTGTCAGATTTACTATCAATATCAATTATTCACTTCGCCAGTTAAGAAAGACTTCGCTTTCGCTCTGCCGACAATCTGCTACATAAAATCCTTATCTGCGGACCTCAACTCCATCGCCCCTTATCACAACATAATGCCTATCTCTCCACTGCTACCGGACGAGCTCTGGGTCAAAGTTTTCAACAGCTTCGGACACGACTATGATGATTTCCCAAGATTATGGATGCACAGTCGACACATCTGTAGAGCGTCTCGTTTTTCAATTGAACAATATTTCTGGGAGAAAGTAATTCCCAATATCTCCATTTCCATCGGTATTTACAAGCTTCGATCATGCCCCTTTGCATCTGCGCAGTCTACTGACACACACCTGCAAACAGAGCGCCAGGTACATAACTGGATTCATCCTTCAATGGCCGAGGATCCGAACGGCGAGATCGGCTACAATGCTCTCGGGACTCCAGCCTTCTTTCAGCATAAATGCTTTGCGATTCGTGCGAAGTCGAAGACGTATGTCCCAATGTATGATATAAGGATAACTCGGGCCTGGGGACGCTCACCATTCACGATATCTCCGACATATTCACGCTTTTTAATTGTTCGGTATGCGGAATCCACCGAGCTGGCGATAAAGTGGAATTGGAGGCACCTTCTTACTTTGTTCCTTGGTGAACAAATCGCGACGTACAAAAACCCAGGCATATCTCTCATCGGCAAGGAGACATCTCGGAACCTAGGGCACAGAAATAGGACAGAGGTCGAGGAAGCCAACACCAGGTCAACACAGATGAAGTTAGATTTTCGGGCAAGACTCACGCCGCTTCCCCTTCACGACAGCGAGACATCAGACTTTCATGATTTTGGCTTGTCAATGTCTTACCACAGCGAAGGCTGAAGAGTTTTGACGAGCGACTATGGGCCCAATGTTGGGTGACGGCGCATTTAAGAGAAACAAACCTCTATTCTGAATGAAACATGAGGCACCGTGAAGGGCTAGCGCCGGACTGAGAAGAGCTTCCTAAGTCTCGTATTCGGACGTCGTTCATGAAATTGCTTCATCGGCAAGTTAACTTTCATTAGATGATGGAAAAGAGCTGAGGAAGGATGGTTCCGAAACATAACAAGGCAGCCGAGATGGTGTTCATCTCGCATCATCTCCAGGTTATGAGAATATCATGCTCAAGCCAATATATCGGGCATCGGTCCCATATTATCAATATAGCCAGTACATGCATGTACGAGGTATATATCATATACTTCCTCGTAGACCGAAGAAGTATATGGCGATGTCAACGAAATCTGCCATAAACCAGATAGAATCTTCAAGCTTAGGAGGTTGCATTGAACCACTGTTTCAGAATCTGTAAGGTGAGTCCATGACAGCACATGGATTAGGACAGTTATATTCTTGAACGGCGATATGGCAGGCTGGTAGTTCGGGGACTTGACGGCGGGACATAGGTGTAGGGGGCGGCAGACGCTCAGCTTACAAAAATTAATATTATCTCCGTTACATTTCCTGAAATTACAAATAGGCAACAGACATTGTCGGCGAAATCGTGTTTTGCTATGCTAATAGTTCTTGAAATCGTGCAAAGGAAGACGAGGGCTAGCACACTCTTATGAAGCAAGGAAGAACCTACCAAGTTACGGCTCGGATACCCAACGATACCGGAGAATAGAATTGAAACAAAACGAATGATATGCCGCCGACATGTACCGGACATTGAAAACGGGCTGCTAACAATTTTGGTGCTGACAGTTGTGGCGTTGTCATATCTGCGCAGAACGGACCTCCGACGGGAGAGACTTGCGGAAATTTATTTTCCATCAAACGGTTTGAGCTTTTCTCAACGAGCAGTGATTCCTCGATCAGCTATACCTACTTTTAGGCCGAAACCTCACAAATGGAAGTGGGATTTGAACAGCTAGATATAGATATTTATGTATCTTTTTTCCAGCTCCAGCGATGTCATAGTGAGGTAGGATTCTGCTCACGCGGCCACGCCCCGCCTCGCATGCTGTACGTAGTCGGGGGATGCACGAAAGCCAACGCCCACAGTCCAAGGGGCTGAAAACATACCTGGGGATACCATGTACTGGGCTTAAAATTACCAATAGATGTGCGGCTTCAGTAGGCTGGCTGTCGGTCCTATGACTTGGGTGTGCAGAATTGTTGTTCGGTTTGCTGCATGCACGCAATGCGGGAAGCTCTGGAAAGAGAATTCGTAACGTGCTGAGCGGCTGGGAAAGCTGGGTGCTACGCCTTGATATCTTTCATATCTCTCTTCCTACGCCAAGTGTTTGTTCGCTCGTTTGCTTCCTTCATGAACTCAAAGCTTTTATCTGTCTGTAGTCATGCTATCAAGATAATTTCTGATATGCCATGATATAATTCAAGCAAACAATGTTCATTCCTCTCCATACCGTTTCAGACAAATTCCGCTATCACTGGCAGAAATCTTCAATGTCTTCCACGAAAAGTCTCCATAGTAGCACCAAATCCCGTGAGGGCGGACGAAACCTCAGAGTGCCCATCTCCTCCACCTTTTACATCTCTGTGGAATCGCTCCCTGAGTCTGCTCATTTCAGCGGCAATCAGCGTTACGAGCATGTCCGTCGTAGCCATCCTAGATCCGGAAATTGGTCGCTGGGCATCCGACCAAGTCGTTTTTCATTGATTAGCAGAAGTCGACAGGAAGCTGGTTCCAGTGCGGAGTCACTGGCACCAAATGGTGCAGGAGATGAAGAGGATCAGTTTACTGTTCGTCAGCAGAAGAGTCTGGTGAAGTACGAACTCCCTGGTATCTTGTCAGTGCATCATAACGAGGCGAGAAAGCTATGGATCAAAATGCTGGTGGTTTTCTTTGTACTGCTTGTGGCAACGATTATGGGGACTATGTCAATCTACTGGGGCGGCGATCACTCACTACAGTTTAACATTCGGGTTTTGACGGTTGCTGTGGTTGATTTTGATCACGGGGAGATAGGAAACTATTTGAAGGAGATGGTAGTGGAGGAGCGGAGCAAGGATTATAAAAGTTTGGGTTTGGTCAACGTGGATGGAGCACAGATGGATGAAAGTGTGGAGGAGGTGTACAGGAAGCTGCACAGACAAGATTTTTGGTTTGCAATCATCGTCAACAGCAATGCGTCTGAGACTATGAATGCTGCGTTTGCTGAAGATATGGAGGCGTATGACCCGAAGGGTGCTGTGGAGGCGGTCTACGAAGAAGCGAGAAACGCGTTGGTCATAGGGGAAGTGCTGTATCCGAAGGTGATTGCATTTTTAGACCAGTTCGTGTTGGATTTCACGAAACAGAAACAGAAAGCTTTGATGGAGGCGAATAGCAACGGACACAGTAATGCTACGGATGTAGTGGCTTTGCAGAGACAATTGAAGAATCCGGTGGCTGCAGGCTTCACTATTTCGAATATGGCACCAGCGATTCCATCGACTGCCGAGGCCGCTACTGAGATAGGAACCATCTGTAAGGCTTTTTTTAGAATGCCACTTGCATCCCTTAACTTTCTGAGCATGTGCTGACAATAGGACAGATCTGATTATTGTTTCTTTCCTCTCAGTCCTCATGTTTGACAAACTCAGCGACACCATCATGGGCAACATACCCACCAAATCGTATTACATATACCGCATGATAATTCTCCCCTTCGTCTACTTCTTTCTTTCACTCTTCTACCTTTGTCTTTCCTGCGTCTGGAAAATCTCGTTCTCCAAGTTCTACGGTGGCTCCGGCTACTTACTCTACTGGATGCTCTCCTGGATATCCATGATGGCATTCGGTCTTTGCATCGAAAACATCAACAACATTCTTGGCATGCCTTTCACGCCTGTCTTCTTCGTCTTTTGGGTGATATCCAATGTCACAACGGGCTTCTATCCTACGGAAATGTTGAGCAATTTCTATAAATGGGGGATCGTCTGGCCACTAAGACATGATATGATGGGTGCAAGAGCGATCATTTACGGGACCAAAAATACACTGAGAGAGAATTTCGGTGTGTTGTTGGGTTGGGTCATTATCAGTTTGTTGCTGCTGCCAGGGACGGTATGGTTGCAGTTGAGGAAGAAAAAGGACTTGTTGGAGAAGAAAAGGGGAGAGGTATTGGAAAGGGTATGGGGTGAGCCGGCGAGGGAGAAAGGGGGCGTTCTGAGGATGCCTACCTTGAGATGATGTTAATAAGGGTCAAAGAAGATCTTCGATGAGTTGTTTGCATATTAGATCACTAGCGTGCTTGATTTCAGCCAAGCTTTTATATGTTGCATTGAATGTTCGCAGAGTTAGTTCATTTTTGATGCTGATTCTATGTTGCGCTGATTTATGACGGACAGCAGGCTTGTCTATCGTCGAGCGAGGAGATACTCTAGAGCATGAGAAAGACTCCAACGTATAGGAGGTCATACAGCCGTATTGTTAGTCACTCCACTTAGTATGGAAATCATCAGAATTTTGCAAGTTAGCAGTGCAACTCATTCTTCCATTGTATCTGGAAACATGTATCAAGTTATTTATGTGTTTGATCTATATACTACCGACTCAGCTGGTCCATTGCCCATCTCGAAGACATCATGCAGCAAGAACTAAGTGAATATCCTTCAACCCAACAACTTTCGGCTTCTAAAGATGATAGACGAATGTTGCACATGTTAAGCTTACAAACCGATCAGTGATGCTGCAATCTTACAGCTGTTAAGGTGTTTTTGGAGCACCAAGGTAGCTCGAAGTCGAGACTTCAAAAACTTTGTGATATAGCTGACAACCTGGGCCTCGACCTGAAGCCAAGTAAAAAGAGCCCCAATATTCGTACATAAAAGTGCATGTATCACTGAATACACCGCCTTCGACTGTGAATCCTGAACATCTCCGTTTCCATGTAGGGACAACACATATGTCGTTGCTCGTATGCCGCATAGTATCCCATTACATTGGCCTCGTCATTGCCGAATGCTCAACACGTATACTCAACTTGGCCCTCAACACGGCTATGCAAGCATGAAGCGTGAGAATGCCTCTTGATGGCAGCGGTCCGACCAATTTGGGGACTGGACACAGCAAAAGTCTTCCACCGAGCATGAGAACAAGCCGAACTATCCGGTGGTCGGAATGCGAGTGCCGAATGGGACGAAAACAAATGAGTCAATACAACCAGACGTTACGTCAAGAAGAAAGATTTCTCATTTTGGCGATTCAGGATGCTACCAACTACAGACTGCCACAGAAATTACCGATGTCATAAAATCACGCATGCACGCAATTGGCCATAATACGCAACCTGATCTGAAGATCATTTACAACAACTGCCAACAGCAATAGCACTGGCAAGTTAGCACCTGCCTTCCCAACCAACACCAAACCAGCCGAGACACACACACATGCACGGGTAGTCATGTCTGGCAGGTATCCTCCAACTTCTATCCAATCCTACACGTTACCAATCACTCGGTATCTGTCGATCGTGCCACATGCAACCTCCAATCGAGATGATTTGAAATCTTTCTAACAATTGTAAAATTTTGTGTCATGGCACCTCCTCTTTTGAGCGCCGCATCCGATGCGATGCGATGTGATGTGATGTTATGCCGCCGTTAGAATGGGAGAAGATGAAATGAATGAAAATCTCTTCACATGTATGTATGCACTCCATACACAACAACCCAGCCTCCCACGAACCAGACAATCCCCCTCCTTCACCTACCTACCCCAACATAACAACGTATCTCTGACCCGATTCAGACCGGCCCCGGAACCTTTTTCAATTCCGGCCCAAAATCCCAATTTCCAACTCCCTGAACCAACATTCTCGAGCACCGGTCTCAGTCTGAGGCGGTACTTCCGTACCTCTCCCGTAGCTCTTTGCATGCGCTTGCATGCGCTTGCATGCACTGCAACGTATGCATTTCATTCTCGAACATGAACCATTTGCTTGAATGCAGAGGGTCACCAACCAGAACGGCAGAACCACAGGTTAGCAAATTCCCAGCAGTCTGGAAGCCAATAAATATATGTATGCAAGAGAAAAAACCATGCATATTATCCTCGCAGAAAAGAAGTGGCAGGCTGCGGCATTTTCTTCGTTTTCGTCCCGTATTCATCTCAATATTCTCATACTCTGTACTTCGTATGTATGTATACCCCCTGCTATGATGTTTTTTGCAGTCAATCGGTAGCGCCGAGTCGAATTTGTTGTTAATTTATGAATATTATTTTTCATTTTTTGAGACATGACCATGGGAGTTCCCTCCCGCTAATCCAACAACGATCCGGACCGTCTCACTCTTGTTGGTAAAGCTCCGGTACAGCCCCAGGATGTATCGAACGGATGGCGTAGCCTACGCTTAGTGGGCTAGGCGCGCGAAAAAGAAAAATGGGGGTGGTTAACATGGATGAGGGGCAGCCAATATTTCTATACGATGCAGAACATTGAATGCCTCGAGGATGTCTAACTTCTAAGGAATAAGGAATGTCTACTTTTGTTTGAGAAATGACATGATATTAAAGAAAGGCTACTGATGATGGGAAGGATTGCGTTGCGTTTGATTCATAATCCGTGTAATATTTCAGGTTTTGTCATTGTACCATCGCTCTTACTAAGCGGATCGAACGATGGATTGCTTTCGGTGTAGGATGATCGAAAGAATGTCTGAAGATGCTTCTAAGTTCTGACAGATTTTACAGTAGCCGTACTGCAATTTCACCCCTCTAGTGCACAGTAAGTTGGAGGCCGAAGGATCGCAGGACAAGGTCCAGCTTCACACAATGCGTGCAAAGCACAGAAGCTACTCCACATTGAGCCTGTTGATTACATAGGAATGAACTCATTCATTTACACCAGGGAAGCTGTGCCGTAGTTCCGCACATTAAGGTTAACGCTCTGCGCAACTTTTTTTCTTTCTTCACGGAAGAAGAAAGGCAAAAAGACGGGGAATGAACCGGTTCGTCTCGTACGTCTTGACTTGAATCGAAGGTGGGCAGTTCTTTCACATAGAGCTGGGCTAATATATATGAGCACTGCGATTGGCGAGATATCTGAATACTTTACGGGGCCCCTGTTCACTGGCCGGCCAACGTGTCGAAACCATGGAACTGTATCTTGAGCGGGGGAAACGGTTATCTGTGTGCACCGTGCGAATTATCGTATCGCCATAACCTCGGAAATGGGCGTGGTGTCATTCTGCAACTGTGTGGTGTGCATCGTGTGTTTTTCCTACCAGTCGCCGTTGTCGTACTGTCCCGATACAATGGAAATCACATAGCATTTCTCCACATGGATACAGGTCATTTGGCTATGTCGGTCCAATGACTGAAACCAGAAGTGTTAGGCGGGTTTGTTATTGATGCGCCGGACACAAGGGGCGAATTCTCCCATTCATACGAGATCTTTCGATAAGACCATTTCATGGAGGCTGCTCTGGCTATTCCCCGGTTCTAGACGTCGAAAGATCCGTGAAATAGGATATTCCTTTGTTGATCTCTTCCAGAATACCTGCAAACCGTACTCGTAGGCGAATCGCATTGTTCTACAGATGTGATCATTGAAGATCGAAGATCTTGGTGTGTGTGATTGAGGGGGAGGAGGGGGAGGATTTCCTATGACATGATGTGCATATCGGAAATGTGTTCAGTCAGCAACAATAGATAATAACAATATGCTGCTATCAAATACTAATAATAAGCATAAACGGCTGTAAAATAGTCTAACCCCCCTCAAGAAAAATCAACGTCCACCCGCCCATATCTCACCAGCCCCGGGAGAAGCGAGGGGTGGGTGACATCCAGATCCAGGGTGTGTTAGACAAAGATTCGTAAGTTCATTGTGGAACACACCAAATATGGATTAGGTACTTCCCTGCCCCTGAAAGAGATGGCCTGTCAAATATCTCCCTTCCTACCAGGGTTGTCAGGTTTACGCCGTCGGCGTGCAGTATGCATCCAGCCAAGGCCCAAGGGGCGTGCGGTGGGGTAAAATTGGACGAAATTATTGCTTCCTACGCCGTATCTGAGCAGGCAAATACAGTGCAAAGAAAAAATCATTTATTTACAGCTCTTCGAGGCTTGGTGATCACGCCCCTGCAGTTTTTTGGAATCTATTATTGCCATGGGGTGTATAATCTAAGCATATTACCAGTCTTCCATCCATCCTATCATTTGCACAGCTACCACCAACTTGACACGATCATCCATACGGATTCCGCGAAGAACCTAAGAAGAAGAAAAAGCTTCTGAAGATCGCAACCGCAGCTGCTTCATACGGGCGGACTTACCGGGTGTAAAGTCGGACACAAACAAGACAAAACAACACCGACATACAGACAAGATGCGTTTCCTCTGCTTTCATGGAATGGGTACGAATAGTCAGGTATGTTGGTCATTTATATTCCCACCTAGGGAATTTACCGAAGTTGCCTCTGGTCGCGGGGATTACCCTATTGAATTAGCGCATTATGACCCCTATCTAACACACGTTCTTGTGCAGATATTTGAAATGCAAACAGGTGAGCGGTGTCAGCGCCCTCCAATCATAAGATCGTCTCACTAACCTGAGTGCGAAATTTATAGCTGCACTCCGCTATGAACTGGGCGATCACCATACGTATGAATTTGTTGAAGGCACATTACCTTGTTCATCAGGTACGTTCATCTCCGTCAAACCTGTAACATGCCCATTTCCACACCTGCAGCATGTTGGAAGGTCTCTGCCTGACTTGGCGAAATTTCAGATCAAGCCATTGCCGCCCTCTTCACTTCCACTGAAGACTCGTTCGCCTACTTCGATGTAACGAATATCCCAACATGTAAGAAGGCGCTCCTCGATCTTGACGCATACATCCGCACTGAAGGGCCCTTTGACGGCGGTATCGCCTTCTCTCAAGGAGCAGCTCTCCTTTCGACTTACATCACGTGGAAGTTCATGAGTGATCCTACGGCCCAGCATCTGTCGCCCGTCTTCAAATGCGCGATCTTTATCAGCGCCGGTCTGCCCGTGGACCCTATCGCTCTACTTGAGCGCGATGAAATGAAGAGTTTGCGTTTCGCGGAACATGGCGAAGTCATCCCGATCCCCACAGCACATATCTGGGGCACGGGAGATACCGCGTGGAGGGAGCAGAGTGAGGAGGTCAAGACCCTTTGCAAGAAAGATGCAGCGGTTGCGTTCGTACATCCTGGGGGGCACGAGGTACCAAGTTCAGGGGCGTTGAAGGATTCGGTGCCCGGAATGGTGCAGGCTGTTAGGAAGACTATTCATAAAGCATTGTCTGCGCATGTTTAAGTGTAAGGAGGGGGAAATAGATAGATGATGTAGATGTACAGGTGCCCTGTACTGGACCTGCAGCGAGTATAGATTTCTGTTCGTCACTCGTTTTCCCGTTCTTTTTTTGACATTATGCATTATGTGGCGCACGTAGGTGCAGACTCTATACAATGGCGTTTAGAAATCACATGGGTTGTCCCGTGCTTCTATGCTGAAGAAGTATGAATGCTACCTTAGCTGCAGTATAATGTAATGTGACTTTCCTTTTTTAATGCTGACTGCGCTACCTAGCGTGGCTGCCACCAACCAACCCCATTACTCGGAGACACCGTACCTGTTGACAAATAAGAATTATCCATAACAAATACAAGCTCAAAAACTCAAGACGACATGAAGCGAACGAAGATTTCGTGCAAGCTCTTCATTCATTAATCGGTATAACATAAGTAGTATGTAGGTATCTATAGGGTGTCGACCCCCCGTTATTCATGTGGTTGGAATAAATGTCTTTCCTATGTACAACAAACGAACGCATGTATTATGACAATACGAGATAAACACCCCCGGTATAAAATCGAGGTATATATGTAAAATATAAAAATGACAAAACGAAGACCTCCTCTTCATGATGGATGGATGCATTTCTTTTGTTTATCCGTAGAACACCAGGTCCCTATGATCGTGAAAAGCAATTTGCGAAAAAGAGCATCTTTCCGCTCACTCGGCAATCCTGAAAATCCTCTTCCGCCACATAAGCGCAATGGCGAATACTTCCGCCGCAGCGAATGCCGTGGCGAATATCATTTGTGTGTTGTACCCCTGTGCAAAGATGTGTCGAATTTCACTTTTGACTTCTGGTTTAAGGTCGGCAATGTTCTGGATAGATTGCATGATAAGTTCGACTTTGTTGAGCGGTAGGAAAGCGAGTAGCTTAGGCTTGTTGATGCTGTAAACAACACTGGTGACGATGGAAAGTCCAATAGATCCACCGAGGAAACGGAATTGGTTGATAGCGGCTGTAGCGACAGCCAAATCACGATTGGCTGCGACAAAAGGTGTAATGATAATGAGCGTTCCAGTTTGTAAACCCGTGCCGAGACCGGCGATGACCTCGTAAGCGTAAGAGGCCTTCAGAAGGTCTCCATTCGTGGGAAGTTGTGTCATCAATGCGCAACCAACGATTTGAAGAGCGGTACCGACCATGAGAACGAAAATCGGTGGAACTTTGGCTTTGCTGGAGAGAGCGGCTCCAACGAACGAACCGGACGGAACGAGCGCTCCGTAGGCCAGAAGCTTTACACCAGCCGCCAGAGGAGAAAGTCCATTGACGGCTTGGAGACGTAGAGGAATCTGAATAACACAGATTGTGAATACAATTCCTGTTAGGAAGGTATTACTGCAAAAGAACGATTAGTTAATGTGCATAAGAAAAGGAAAAAGGAGTGACCAACATAATCATCCCCATCCAGACTCGATCTTCAATAAAACGCCATGGAAAGACGGGTTCCATCGACCTCTCACGTTTAGTAACAAATCGTTCCCATAGCAAGAACGCAACGAAGCAGACTGGTGAGAGAGCCAGGAGCACAACGATTGAAGCAGCCCCCCATGGGATACCAGTTTCAACCTGCTGAAGTGCCGTAACAAGGAAGATAGAAGCAGCCAAGAGTAGAGCTGCACCTTCGAAATCTAATCTGTTCAGTGACTTTATCGTGAAGCTGTGGAACATTGAGCGATTCTTCAATACTGGATGATTATGGTACGGGAAGTTCAATGGGAAGGCGATGAGTAGTAACAATGCGGCTATTCCTGCTGCAGGGACACTTTACAAGTCCAATGTCAGTAAGATGTTTCGACGGTAACAGATTGCAGGCAATGACGAACTTCAGTAGAAAGACCCATTTCCATGTGGTGTGTTCGTTGATCAAACCTCCACAAAGTGGACCCAAGCAAATACCCAACGCGAACGTGAAGCTCACTAGTCCCGCCATTTTCGTGTATTGGGTGTCTGGAACCATCTCATAGACGGTGACCATCGAAAGTGCATATACACCAGAGCCTCCAATCCCTTGGAATGCTCGAAGAATAGCCCTGAACGAGAGTTAACGACAGATGCGCAGGAGTACAGAATACCGGTGCTTACAGTGATTCAATCGAAGTCGCACCAGCAGACGCGCCAGAGAATGCCGCAAACATAAGCAGAGAGCTCATAATGGTAATTTTCCGTCCAAAAATATCGCTCAGCTTTGCCCACACGATGAAGAAACCTTACAGCCGGTTAGAGATTTGTGAGTTCTACACCGGGAGAGCTGTAGAACCTTACCTGTGTAGGTGATCAAGTATGAAGTTACAACCCATGAACTTTGCGCAAATCCCTTCAAATCATTGGTGATAGAAACCAAACTGGTACTGACAATCGAAACCTCGAAGTTGGGCAGGAACAGACCGAGACAGACGCTGTATTCTATGTGTTAGTTCTATGTCCTTGAAGTATTCGGGCAGTGATTCGAACGCAAGAGTGGTAATGTGGAGCCTCCATCCTGTCAAGTATGTCTTCTTTGGATTTCCGTTTGGATCATTGTGATCATCGTCGATTGATGATACCGGCGTCGACCAGCTTTTCACACCACGCGGCCCCTCCCCAGGTTCTGAAGATGTCCCAGGTTTTCCCTGACTACTCAAGTCGATACTTTCAGCCATTTTGATGTATGGAGGCATCGACCAAGTTGTGCGGGAAGAACGAGACTTTGTGTTAGTGGTAGAGGAGATCAAGTAGCACAAAATCTAGTGCTATCAAGGCTAATCGGAATTTTATGAAGTATAAGTGGCAAGTTGCGGGCAGGTGTGAGCGAGAGTGGGCCTTGAATGTTGGTACTAAGCTCTTCTTGCTTGCGGACAGACATTCAAACCATCAATTGGCTGTGGAGTACGGAAGCGTACCTTTTACAAGTTGATAAGCTGACTGGAAAGGGTCTGGCGCAAAACGTGCTAAAAGATTTGACGCACTATGTAACCCTGTCTTGAGAGAAGCCCTGGTCTCATGCCCCGGAAAAGACTAGAGTGGAGAACATGGGTAGGTGATTACATCCCACGCATACTTAAATAGCAGGTAGCAAACCATCGTCTATTAGGACAAAACGTCCGGGCTAATTTGCTGCACACTTGCCAGCCTGATGTTACATCTTAGGATCAAACAAGCATATGTCTTCGGAAAGATCTTCTCCAGAAAGCTTAGGAACGAAGCCGCCGTCTTGTAGATCCTCAGAGAAGATTGCACTTCACAATACGGGTTCTTCATGTGAATCAGCTTCCTCCGCTTCCTCTGCAGCGAACGTCTCCACTTCTGGAAACAAAATCTCCCCACAGGTAAAATACAGTGTACGATGTATGGATAGATTGTCTGTACCGGTGTGTACGTAATATCAATGTCCCCTGCAAGTCCATGCGCCTCGTTTCGGCGTCTACGGCCGGCCCGGTCACACATAAGAACTGAGATACGTGGATACAGTATCTTAAATCCTGGTAAATTCTCGCTTCGCACTGCACAATTTCTCCCACATTCAGATAGTCGCAAATCGCAAATGAAGCTGGAATTTCTTGGTACGATCGATAAGGCCGTTTTTGCGTCGCAACCTCATCTATATGTGTATCCTACTATCCGTGATGCATGATTCAAGGCGCTTATCGACGAAACCACGTTGTGAATCCGTGCTGTGATAGCATTGTATTGCCCTGTGCTTCGTTCCGAGCTCCTGCTGTGGGGCAACTGTGAAAACATGGTCTGTCGATGCATATGGCCTGTTGTGCGATCGTAGGGGACGATCAAGCTCTCCACAACACGAGAGGAAACAGAAAGGATGTCCATTCTATGATTGCCGTAGACGCATTCGCAGTTCATGGCGCAAGAAGATTGGGCTGGAAAATGACGACTTTGGTCCATGTGGAATTATACAATAATAGTAGCTGTGCAGCTGACTGTTTGACAGTAGTTGGTCGTTTTCCTCACGGTTGTGTGTCTCGTCGCTCCAACTTACTAAGAGGAATCTGCTACAACTGGCTTCTATTCGTCATGTCGATATGTGAAGGGAAGGTTTTCTGGATTCTAAGAGGACGCGATCGCAATGCATTTTTATACTACATCTATCGTTCTTTCTATAGTAATAATATTCCCTCCAACATTCTCTTCTTCAGAGTGAACATGCCGCAGCTGAGCTGAGCTTTCTCCCTTAATAGTTGTAAGATGTATGTAATTCGGCTGATATTCCCTCAACTCATTATATGTATTCCCCCTGTAGCCTTCTAATGCGATTGACTTTGTGTTGTTGATATTATATTTGGGTGGTTTGATTTCGACTCCATATCGCTCTGATATACACCGGGTGAGGAGTCGACCTAAAGGCCGGTATGTTGGTAGACAGGCGCAAAGCACTGCGGTGCCGCAATGAATGAAAGACCAGAGTTCGACCTCGTACTCATCCACTAAAACTTGTCAGCCGTTTGTGTCACCTAGTAAAGTCAAACGAACAGCTTACCATGTATCGAGTTGGGTATATACGAGTACTTTGATCGCAAGATACCAGTAAAAATAATGCTTTTGGAGTCAGTAAAGGGCGGACGAACGATATAGAAGAAACAACTGACAATATTCCAACCAAAAACACACATATTAAAATGACTTTGTCTCGCCGCACCAACTTCAGACTTAGTATCAACCTTATCGGTAGTACCAAGATGATTGTATCGATGATCGTCTCGACAATTCCCATGAGGAGAGCGAATAAATCATAGTTGAAACAATACCCATTGACTTTTCCTCCCCAAAGTCTTCGATCCGGAGTTTCCGGTAAGCAAACCACAGTTGTAGCTGGAATTATCACCACGAACCATACAATGCTTAGAGCTCCAACCCAGTAACAATGCTTCCTAAGTTGCGCCGTCGAAAACACATGATAGTACAAGCACAAGATCGAGAACCTAATGGCAGTTGTGATAACGGGATACAAGAGAGACCCGATGATCAAAGCCTGATGAAACGATGTCAGTAGGAGAGACTCTGATGTCTCGGAAAGTTACACGGACCTGGCCCAGAAAGAAAGCATCCTCGAATCCGCGCAAAGCTCCTGTAGAACAATTAGTTTGTTTTGATATGGCCTGCTGGGAAACCAACCACATGTAAGAATTCCCAGTGCCGCGCAGATGAAAAAGTATGCGCAGAGAATCCACCAGTCATCGGATCGTATCTTGGATCCTATCGAAGCTTTTGATATAAACCGTAATGCGACAGCGAACGTAGCTATTCCGGTCATGATAGCACCGACATAGATGTTTGTCTTGGACTGCCAAGGCAGTTTGTCGAACGTTGACCAAGCCATCTCCTATGGCGCAGATTCAGCTAACAAGCGGCGGACATCCCCAAGATTTTAATGGGATGTATCGTAGTATTGTATAAGTGAAGCTCGTCAAGCCCACAGGGTCTAAAATCTTATTTCCACGTGGAAGTTAAGTACATATACTAAATATGTGATGTTCTAGCGGGGAAAGAACATGATCGCCCAACTATGATTGGGGATATCACGCTTGTAGACACCGCAGGTGGGAATATGTCATATCACTCGTAAGTTTCAAGGCCAAAAAGGGCAGCTCAAAGCTGGTCTAAGGCAAGTGTAATCCTTCCTTCGCTCGTGCTTACCAACAGGTTCGAGTATTCAAATCACGCCGGCTAGGGACGAAATTGATAGCATTTGAGGGTTTCCATGATAACCCTGGCTGAGGTGCCATTCTGTGTGCTCATTGTCCATTTCGTACCCCACCTACGAATCAAATGGCAGAATGAAATGATGCAAAGGCAGGAGGATTCAAGAGCTGGTCACCAGCGCTTCCAGGTATCTATCTGATTTCCATAAATACATCAGACAAGGATCGATCGTTTAGTGGCGCTTGAATGGTTTCGTAGGTAAATAGCGGAGACGTCGCACCGTGTATCACACGGCTAGTAGATCAACTTAGGCAGACGAGAAAATCTTGTGGCTGTCAGTGAACTGCATTAAATTTGAAAATTCCTGGGGAGTTCACAACTTACCAGGAAGATACTACGGGTGGTTCGTTCAAGTACGCCGCGTGCAGCAATGGGCTGACTGAAGGCAAGACAAACAGGCACCAAATGAATACAAGTAAAAGTGGGAAGAAGCAAGGTCCAAAGAAGGTATGTCTGAAGAATTGGCTGTTCGAAGTGGGGGTTTAACGATCATGCCGAACTTATCAACTCAGCAATCACTGTACGGCTCTATCACCTAAGCACGTTCCCGTGACAATTGACCGAAGGCATACAAGTACTTGGGTCCACACCTCAGACAGAGATTTGGGAAAGTCCAGACGACATTGCACTGGGTAGATTGTTGGAAATTGTGGGAGTTGTGCCTGGGTATAGCTACCTTGTATCCTTACTACTCGCCTAACTAAATTTAGTAAGGGGCGCATAATTATTGTGTCGGTCAATATATACTACTTTGGGTAATAGACGATTTAGGGTAAGACTGGCTTACACGTCAAACTATACCGCATTTATCTTAGATATGAACGCAACGATATCTCCACTATTCTCCGTCAAAGTTTCATCCACTTCTTTGTTTAACCTAAAATCCTACAATATCATACCATAATCATCCTCAATGCCGATGCACCTCCATGCGCAAGCTTCAAGGGTATGCGGATCTAGGAGAACTAATTCAGCCCCGTAAACCGTCGCGGCCATGATTGAGAACCACTTTTTGATCGAATCATCAACAATGGCCTAACCAGAATTATTGATATCAAATCCCCGCCCAAACAACCCAAGAAATGGATATTGGAAGCGGATTCAAAAGGAGGGAGATTGCGAAGGCATTCTTTGGCTCGAACCCCAGTTTCGGATAACTCTCCGTGATTCTAATGAAAATTCAGCTCCTCTTTTCACCTGTGCATGGTTCCATGGGAGTGAAATGCTTATCTCTTACAGTATGGCTACGTTTTCTAAGCCTGTTTCGGAGCCATACCGCAGTACTAACCATTCCAAAGAAGCCCAAATCTGATTGTGCATTCACCAATTGCCACCGGAGGATGATACCCAAGCCGCCCATACCAAAGGTAATGGAAACAGTGGCATGTGGCATCCAGGGATTGCCCCTTGTTTGGGGATCGCTTTACTAACCGGGGACTCACATGGCAACGTATTGGTGGATTTCAATTGAGTGCGTCCTCGTCCTCATATTATGACCTTCAAGCCGATACCTTAAGACATACTTTGTATTCAGTCTTCATCTCATCACGCATGCATTCCTCAGATCTTGTGCTTCTCTTCAATCTCCTTTGACTATGGCGCCAGGAAAGTTAAGCACCCCTACCAGTTTCCCTGCTTCAGAGGCCTCGTCGATTTCCTCAGGACTTGATCAGAGTACGCTGGACAGTAATGTGCTGGAACCTCTGGCAATCGTGGGATTCTCCCACAAATTCCCTGAAGATGCGACCACAGCTGAAGCTTTCTGGAATATGCTAGAGGAAGGGCGTTGTGTGTCATCAGAGTTTCCAAAAGATCGCATGAATATAGACGCATTTTATCACGCGGATGAAAAGCAGGGCACGGTATGTGGTCGAGCCCACCTTGTTACCACCTCCACCTTTTGCACACTTCCCAACCCCGCAATGCTGATCAACATTTTAGTTACCATTACGGGGGGCGCATTTCATCAAGGACGACATTAGAGCTTTTGATGCACCGTTCTTCTCTATCACACCAGCAGAAGCAACAGCTTTAGATCCCCAGCAGCGAGGACTACTGGAAACGGCATACAGAGCGATTGAAAATGGTAGGTATGCCACCATTCGTCAAGACCTGTGCTGACTGTCGTAGCTGGAATACCCATGGACACCCTTCTTGGGTCAAACACATCGGTGCACACTGGATGTTTCACCGCCGAGTAGGTCCACTCCAAATCATTGTATGGTCACCGTCGTCCCATCTTACTAACCGATGTGAAAGTTACTTGATGCTTGCCGCCAAGGATCCCGAAATGATGTCAAAATACACAGCCCCGGGAATAGCTTCCACTATGCTTTCTAACAGAATCAGCTGGTTCTTCGATCTGAAAGGAGCTAGTGTAACTCTCGACACTGCATGCTCGAGTAGTATGGTCGCCCTTGATATGGCATGTCAAGGGTTATGGAACCACACTGCCAATACAGTAAGAATATGCACATCGTCTGGAGGACGGCGAAGTATTAAAGCGAAAGCATTTTCTAACTTGACTTCCAGGCCCTTGTTGCAGGCTGTAACTTAATATACTCTCCTGTTATGACGCTTGCGCTATCTAACATGAGCTTTTTATCGCATGACAGTCGCTGTTACAGTTTCGATCATCGCGCAAATGGTTATAGCCGTGGTGAAGGATTCGGTGTTCTTGTCGTCAAGAGGCTCTCAGACGCAGTTCGCGATAACGACACGATCCGAGCAGTGGTTAGGTCGACAGGTTCGAACCAAGATGGTCACACGCCGGGTATCCACCAGCCGAGCAAGGACTCTCAAGCTGCCTTGATCCGCTCTTGCTACGAGAGAGCTGGTCTAGAACTTGACGAGACAAGATTCTTCGAAGCTCATGGAACGGGTACCGCAGTAGGAGATCCTATTGAGGCTGCTGCCATAGGCGACGTGTTCCAAGACTATAGAAGTCACGAGGATCCATTATACATGTGAGGGCTACTAGTTTGTGCCTACGTAGAGCTTGACTGACTTGCGAATTTAGTGGTGCTGTCAAGGCTAATATCGGTCATTTGGAAGGCGCCAGCGGAATTGCTGGAATAATTAAGACAATAATGGTTTTAGAAAAGGGTGTCATTCCTCCTAATACTAATTTTGAACGACTAAATCCTAATATCGACCAAGACTTTTTCAACATCAAGGTAAGCAGAAAATTCTAAAATGCCCCAAGAAGAAAAGGATTCTGATCAATACTAGTTTCCAGTTACGAGCACTCCTTGGCCCACGGATGGCTTACGTCGAGCCTCAGTAAACTCCTTTGGGTTTGGAGGCGCAAATGCACATGCAGTGTTAGAAGACGCCTATAATTTCCTACGCCTAAGAAGCATCGTCGCGAACCATCGTACGGTCGCTAGGCCGCCTTTAATCGAAGATATCCAGCGTGTGGCCCAAGAGCCAGCAGAGCTGTCGGAGTCTGATCCGAAAACCCTGCCCAAACTGCTAGTATTCTCGGCAGCTGATGAGAAAGCGCTGAAGCGACTATCGGAGGCATACAGCGAGTACTTCACGCCAAGGCAGCTAGCCCGTGAGAAGGACCTCGAATATTTGACCAATCTTGCCTACACCTTAGATTCACGGAGAAGTGCTTTGCCTTGGAAGTCTTATGCAATCGTTGACTCGAAGAAGTCGCTTACAAATTTAAAGAGCACTATCTCGAAGCCAGTGCTGGCAGGTACGGCCCCTGGCTTAGGATTTATCTTCACTGGTCAGGGAGCTCAATGGTTTGGCATGGGACGGGAGTTACTTCTGTACCCTGTGTTCAAGAACAGTCTGTTGAATGCTCAGGAATATCTCAAGGACTTGGGTTGCCAGTGGTCGTTAATTGGTAAGAATAGGAGCACTACAGATCAACATGATGACAGCTGACAAGGTAATAGATGAACTTCTCAAGACGAAGGAGACCACCAGAATTAATGAGCCAGAGTTGAGCCAGTCGATATGTACAGCGGTACAGGTTGCTTTAGTGGATCTTCTAAGGAGCTTTGGAGTAAAACCCAGAGCTGTGGTCGGTCATTCTAGTGGTGAGATTGCAAGCGCGTAGGTTTAAACTTGGATTGCAGCGTTGGGATAGCGACTAACGTGAGAGTAGATACTCCATCGGTGCCATTTCATGCAATTCAGCATGGAAAATTGCATTCTATCGAGGTCTTCTAGCTAGTAAATTGGCCAGGACCTCTACAACAAAAGGCTCCATGATGTCGGTTGGGCTGTCCGAGCGTGAGGTTCAGTCTTACCTGGATAGAGTTGCAATTGCACCCGGCAATCTTCCCTTGGTTGTCAGCTGTATAAACAGTCCAAAGAACGTTACAATCTCGGGCGATGTTTCTGACGTCGAAAAACTGCAAGCTCTTCTGGTGGAGGACAGCATCTTCGCACGAAAGCTCCAGGTAAACATAGCGTATCATTCACCGCAAATGCACGAAATAGCAGATGAGTACTTGGCTCATTTGGATGATCTCGAGGCTGGCGATTTTAGCTTGAAAGACGCTATAATGATCTCATCAGTCACTGGAGCCCGGATCCACAAGAAGGAGCTGCGCAATGGAAGCTACTGGGTGTCAAACATGGTCTCACCAGTCAAATTCTCTAACTCTCTAGGTCTCGTCTGCTCACAATCCGCGAAGGCGTTACGAAAGAAGTTGGATGGAAGTCATCGAAACTTTGTGATGGTTCACGATGTATTGGAGATCGGTCCCCATTCAGCGTTGCAGGGCCCGGTTCGCGATATTCTCCAGTCAATCAACCGTAATGGGAAGGTAAACTACCACTCAGCGCTGGTCAGATATCGTTCCGCCATTGAGACGACTCTTGAAGCTTGCGGAAATATCTTCTCTCGAGGCCATTTCGTAGACATCGGACGCATCAACCGACCAGGCGGAAAATTGGCAAGCCATACTGCACCTGTAGTTCTTACGAATCTGCCAGAGTATACATTCGATCATTCAACTTTCTACTGGCACGAGAGTCGCCTGAGTAAGGGTCTCAGATTACGTCGTCATGGATTTAATCCTCTACTCGGAACCCCAGTAGCGGATTGGAACCCTCTTGAGGGACGGTGGAGACATGTGCTTAAATCTTCGGAACTTCCTTGGATTGAAGATCACAATGTTAGATGCTACTTTACTCTTCTCGCGCTACATTTTCAATTGCTAACTTTGATTAGATTAATGGCTCCATCTTATACCCCGGTGCTGGTACACTAGTAATGGCTATCGAGGCCGCGAAGCAGATGGCGGAGGATCGAACCATCGTCGGCTTCGAGTTGAAAGACGTCACCTTCCACACCGCGCTGAATCTATCATCGAAGTCTGACGGCTTAGAGACCCAATTCTATCTTCGTCCGCTACGAGACTCGTCAGACAAAGACAACCAATGGTCTGAATTCCGTCTATGCATAAATGAGGGTGATGAGTGGACAGAGACTTCCAGGGGTACAATTCAGGTTGTGTATGAGAGTGAGCAGTCAGTCATCGACAGTGGCAGAGAAGCGAGAGAGGAAATTCTTAGCATCCGTACGAGCCATGAGAAGGGTGTCGTATTGTGCGATCAGACAGTACCGGCAGATTTGATGTATCAAGGGCTCCATAACCTTGGATATCAGTACGGTCCCAGCTTCAGGCCCATATCGAAGTTGCACTACAACGACAAGGAAGAGGCGATGGCAGAGATCAACCTCTCCCACTCATCACTCGAAAGCGAATCGAAGACCGCTAAGAATCATGTCATTCATCCGACTACCCTCGATGGTGTGGTACAAATGTCTCTTGTAGCCATGACCCAAGGTGGCACAAAATCTATTGCAACACGAATTCCGACAAGAATTGGACGTCTTTGGATCAGCGATAAAGGCTTGAATGGAACTAGCACGGACGCCGTTGATGCTCACGCGGAGATCAAAGAAAAGGGAGATCTTGGACTTGTATGCTGCATTTCCGTCCTCGGCAAAGACGACAAGAACCTTTTGCTACGCCTGGACGACCTTGAGACGACATCTGTCAACTCTAATTCGGATGCCTTGGATCAGTCAAACTCCAAACAATTGTGCTACAGCCTTCAGTCCCGTCCTGATGTTGATCTCCTATCTCCTCGAATTTTGAAAGAAGATCAGCACATGATCAACGGCTTCGGCAAGGATCCAGCGGATTTGTTCTATGATATCGCTTGTCTCCAGGCTACTTTCATTGCGGAAGCTCTTAGTGACTTGCATCAGACTGGATATCACCCTGCCAGCGAGCACCTTGCAAATTATGTCTCGTGGATGCAGCAACACCAGGGCAAACTCTGGATGAATCCTCGTTATGGCATTGGTGCTGATATTGACCGACTTCTAGGAGATTCCGCTTACCGTAATGCAATTTGTGAGAAGATTGAGAATGATGGACGTGGTGCCATATTCGTGAAGATTGGAAGAAACTTGAGTCACATTCTCCGAGGCGAACTCGATCCCACAACCCTCTTCTCAGACGCAGACCTCCTGAGAAGCTACTACCAGACATCAAAGGCCCGGAGTGCTGGAATTCACCGATTTGAAGAATACTTGGACCTTCTCGCCTTCAAAAATCCCGAGATGAAGTTCCTTGAGATTGGGGCAGGCACCGCTTCAATGAGTGAGGTTATCGTGAAATCGCTTACGCCAAAAGACGAGGGAAAATCTTCACCTATTGTGCCTAGATATTCTGAGTACACAGTCACGGATAGCTCTGCGTCGTCTATTAGTGTAGCCCAGGAGACTCTGAAAGACTACGGGAGGCTAAAGTTCTTGACATTAGACATCGAAGACGATCTCTCAAAGCAGGACATGAAACCAGCATCATACGACATTATTGTCGCGGCACATGCGCTGAGCTTCACCAAGGACTTGGTATCTACAGTTCAGAAACTTCGTACACTGTTAAAAAACGGTGGTAAACTGGTCCTTCTAGAGACGACCCGCCCCGGAACTCTTGGCGAATTTGCCTTCGCCCTTCAGCCTAGCTGGTGGCACAAAACTGAGGATAATCGCCGCAAGAGTCCATACATTTCGGAACAGAAATGGCACGAGCTGTTGGGCGAGAATGGTTTCACTGGAGCAGATATAGTCTTCCGAGATTATGAGGTCCCCGAGTGCCATGAATGGAGCATTATTGTGTCTACTGCTTCGGAAACTGTGCCACAAGACATTCCTTCAGTTATCATTATCGCCGACCCAGAATCTTCGAACCAACAAGAGCTTGCCAGCAGGTTCCAGACCCAACCTGATCTAAAGCCAATCACAAATTTCGCTGTGATGTCCCTCACCGAAGCGGCTGCATCGCCTCTCGTCTCCACGTCTTCGATTTTGTTCTTATCTGAGATTGAACGCCCGCTATTGAGAAAAATGAGTTCTGAAACTTTCACATCACTTCAGACGTTACTTCTAGCAGCACGAAAGGTTCTTTGGGTAAGTAACAGCAGCATGAGTGCCGAAACCTCGCCCGACTTTGGTATGATCACCGGATTGGCCAGGGTGTTGCGAGCGGAGAACAACAAGCTGCAGCTGGTCACTTTGACACTGGAGGCCAAAGATATCTTCACTGATCGCAAAACAGCTGATCAATTGATCAGCAAGATGACTCGGATCTTCTTGAAGGTTTTGCTAGGTTCTGTTGACGAGGGCTACGAGACCGAGTATGTGGAAAAGAACGGTGTCATTCACATCAACAGGGTTATTGCCTCACAGCAGCTCGATGAGCAAATCGCTGCCAAGGTTGCCGAACAATCGCATCAGATCATGGAATTCGGCAACGCGCCCCCCTTGAAATTGCACATCGCAACCCCTGGACTTCTGGACACTCTACAATTCGTTGAAGACGAGATCTACAACACCCCGCTCGGACCACGAGAAGTTGAAGTCAAGGTTAAAGCCGTTGGTGTTAACTTCCGGGACTGTTTACTTGCGCTTGGAAGATTGGACGTTGGTGTCTTTGGTTGCGAGTTCTCTGGTATCGTCACACGTATTGGATCGGAATGTACGACTGTGAAGCCAGGCGATCGCGTCAGTGCTGGATATCTCGACTGCTACCGCACTTTTGCTCGCTCCAAGGAGGAGTGTGTTCTTCCTATCGCGGATGATATGTCTTTCACTGAGGCTGCTGCTATTCCTACGACTTTCTGCACGGTTCATCACGGACTATTCGAACTCGCTCGCTTACAAAAGGGTGAATCGGTTCTCATTCACGGTGGTGCTGGTGGAACTGGTCAGGCTGCTATTCAATTGGCTCAATATGCCGGTGCGACTATCTATGTCACTGTTGGTTCGGAAGAGAAGAAGCAGCTACTGATGGAGCAATATGGCTTGCCGGAAGAGCACATCCTCTACTCTCGTGATGCCTCATTCGCTCAAGGAATCATGAGACTCACAAAAGATGAAGGTGTCGACGTCGTCCTAAACTCTCTGTCAGGAGAGCTCCTCAAAGCGTCATGGGACTGCATCGCTCCATTCGGTCGCTTCATCGAAATTGGTAAGAAGGACATCCAAGCTCACCACTCCCTACCCATGTTCCCCTTCTCGAAGAACGCCACATTCAGTGCCGTCGACCTGGCATCTATGACACCTGCGCGACCTTTGCTCGTCCGCAAAGCCTTCACAGCTATCATGGAGCTTTTCAAAGCCAAGAAAATCCACACCGCTAAGCCGTTGCACGTCTACAAGAACTCGGAGATCGAAAAGGCTTTCCGTTTCATGCAGAGTGGAAAGAACTCGGGAAAGATTGTCATTGATATGGATGATATGGAGAAGATTCCAGTGGTGCTTACGAATAGACCAACTTATAACTTCGATGCTAATGCTACTTACATCATCACTGGCGGTCTTGGTGGTTTGGGTCGTAGCATCTCTCATTGGATGGCTGATAGGGGAGCAAGACATCTTGTTCTCTTGTCGAGATCTGGAGCAAAGAATCAAGAGGCACAGGACTTACTTAAGGAACTGGAAAAGAAGGGTGTCAAAGTGGTAGCTCCTGCATGCGATATCACCAACGCAGAGGTATTGGAGACCACTCTCCAGAACTTGCAGCAAAGTATGCCAGCAGTCAAAGGTTGCATCCACAGCGCCATGGTCCTAAGAGTAAGTTATAACCCACCCCTTCAATAACTCCCAAGAAGAATCTACTAACCCACCACAGGACTCCGTCTTTGAAACCATGACCTACGCCGACTGGCAAGCCAGCGTCGCCCCCAAAGTCGAAGGCGGCTGGAACCTACATACCCTCCTCCCTCGCGACCTCGAATTCTTCGTCACCCTCTCTTCTGTCTCCGGCATCGTCGGCCAAGGCGGCCAAGCCAACTATTCCGCCGGCAATGTGTATCTCGACTCCCTGGCACGCCACCGTATAACCCAAGGCCTCAAAGCATACTCTATCGATCTCGGCCCTATGCTGTCCTCCGGGTTCATCGCCGAGAACCGCGAGATGCGCGAGCGCTTCGATCGTCTGGGCACGCTCCTCGACGTCTCGATGCCGGAGCTGTTCGGCCTGCTCGATTACTGCTGCGATCCGGCCCGTGTGGCGATCAGCACGAATCCGGAAGATGCGCAGATTGTCACGGGCTTGAAGACACCCGCGGATCTGAGGGTTAGAGGTGTGGATGAACCGAGCTGGATGCTGCAGCCTATGTTTAAACATCTGTATCAACTGCAAGGCTCATCCCTCTCGGCGAGCTCGAATGCCGCGTCCTCGTCGAATGCAGTGGATCTCCCGCTCGCGATGTCGACTGCGCCGTCCTTGCAAGCAGCAGCGGAAATAATCAGTGGGGAGTTGGCGAAGCGATTAGGGAAAATCCTGTCAATTCCAGTGGAGACGTTCGATCTCGATCGTCCGATTCATACGTATGGATTAGATAGTTTGGTTGCGGTAGAGTTGCGCAATTGGTTCGCGAAAACACTGAAGGCGGATGTGGCCGTCTTTGAGATTGTGGGTGGTGCGACATTTAGTGAGATTGGAGTGGTGGCGGCTGGGAAGAGTTTGTTTAGGAAGGCGGATTGGTAGGATGACTTGATGAGATGAGGTCAGATGAGATAAGACGAGATGACTATCTATCTTTTGCGCGGTTCTAAGGTGTTTTGTTTTATCTTTTTACGGGAGTGTGTTTGGGTTGGTTGGCTAAAATGACTTGCGCAAGCAAGATGAAAAACATTTCAGTTCGGATGGTGGTTTGGATTTTGATTCCCCGGGAACAGTTTGCCTGTTTACGTACCAGTTTTGTTTTTGCTTTATATTAATTTTTGGTTGTTCATAGTTAGTTTGTTTGCTTTTGCCAGCGTCGTTAGTCTCTTTTCTTGGAATGTTAGACAGATATAATTCTATATGATACTAGAGATACAGAGATAGATGATAAAGACGTTTCTACTATTCATTCTTCATTGTGTCCAACTTGAATGCATATTTGAAAGTGATAGACCATTTCATTTTCACAAAGTAGGAATTTCTTCTCTTGAAGGTAGGTAAAGACAGTCATATTGCTTTCTGTGCTCACAAGTATCCTAATTCCACCGCCACCCCTACATGTATTCAATAAAGGGCCTAATAACTCGATCAATAGCCGTTCAATTTGTACCCTAGTCACTTTCCATTTGATTTCCTATTCGTATTCTCAAATGAAAAGTTGATCAATCGCAACTCCAAAACCCAGGTCAAATCCAATCCCAAGGCCACGAAAGAAGATACACCAACTCGAACAACCCCAATCCCAATCGCAATCAAAGTTGCAAATCCATTTCAATTCCCTACCCATCCAAACCCCAAAGCAAACACAAAATTGCACTTAAACAAGATTTTCATTCCAATGAATCACACGCCTCCTCTCGCCAACGGACTCCCCACTTTAGGAGCCCACTGCAAGCTCTTCCTCCTCGCAGCCATCAACCTCATCAGCACACTCTGATCTCTCTCCTTCGCTGTTTCCATTCCGAATCCCATGCCCTTCTCCGGCTCCTTCTCACCCGCCAATTCATCACCCTCCTCATCAAAATTCACAAACTTCTTATTCCCTCCGGGAGCAGTCATCTGCACCAACTTCTCCTTCTTAAAGAAATACGGCGTCTGAGCCCCGGGGGTCTCTGCAGCCCAACCACCTTGTCCCTCGACAAAGTCCCTGATGTCCTCTGGGGCTGGTGTAGCTGGCACGGGACTAAGCATCCAGGCGTCTTCGCCCAATTCATCTTTATCCTCATCCCGTGCTGGGGATTTCATCCATTGGACTGATTGTCTTCTTTTGGACTTTTGCGTTTGCGGTGTGCTGTTTTCAGAAGAAGAGTTGGACGAAAAGGAGTAGGTTGATTTATGTGGAGCTGTTGATGGGACGAGCGTTCCGTTCAAGTTGGCAAGAGCGCGGGGCTCCATACTTTTGCGACGACGGTGACCTCCACGAGGGATGATGGATGTATCGACTACATAAGGAGCTTCTTCGAGCCATTTGTTTTCACGCTCGCAGCTAGAGGTCATGTTAGCAATGTTTTCGTGTTAGAATTTGAAAAAGAGAGCATGCATACTCAAGAACCCAGCTGACGCCAACACAGCTCACCGCCCCGGCAGACTCTCTGACTCTTTCAAGGGTACGCTTTCCACCGTCTTTGAATACCACATGAGTGATACCAATCTTACTTCCATCTTCATCAGTATTTGGGTTCCAGGTCCAGGTCTTCACACACTTGGCACCCATCTGTGTGAGGAGCTCCGTAAATAAGCCGCTTGCATCGGCGCCTTCGGTAGTATGAACATCGACGAAGACAACGGCGCCCTTCAAAAGAGTAGTGTTGAGATCAGGACGGGGAGTTCGTGCAGGGGTAGCCGCTGACCATGATACAGTAGCATTATCAGATCTGACAGGCGTCGCAAACGCTTGAGTTTGAGGGGTCTTTTTGACAGGGGTGAGAGAAGGTGCGGTGTGGCTACGAGACAAAGAGCTTGAAGGACGCATGGCCGGCATCTTGGCAACAGTGGCACTTCTCTTCATGGGAGAAGGCCTGATTGGAGTTTCGTGAGCTTCCTTGAGTGGCACCTTGGAAACCGTATGGAAAGTTCTCTCCATCAAGACACGCTTGGGGGTGGAATAGACGGGCTCAGTCGGTTTTAGTGTCTCCGCCGACTCCAAAAGTGCAGGATCAATTGGGACTTCATTTTCGTCACCATATTCCTGGCTATCTTGCGAAAGGGTCGGCTCGGCATTCTCGTCATTTTCAATGACCAAATCATTCTCTTCATTCTCATTCTGATTATGGAATGCTTCGGGGTCCAGCATAGACATCTCGTCAGCCTCTAGGGCGAGATCGAGATCCTCGGCAACCACCTCGACGTCGTTAAATTCGGGCTCAGAAATATCGCTCTCATCTGATTCCAGAACCTGATCCTCCGCCATGATCAGCTCATCCCTAATTGTCATCTCGTCTTCAAAGAATGTGCTCTTAGCAGGAGAGGCTACAGCAGATCCGACATCTGCGAAGGCTGCTTGCTTTGATGCTGATCGAGTGGGTGACACAGGGGCGTCATCATCATGCTCATTGTCTTCAGAATCATCATGGGTTCCTGACATCCACTGACTGAGCTGTTTTGCAAGAGGTGTGAAGCCGATTTTGTTACGACTATCCCTACGCATGGCTCGTGTAGATGCTTGTGTAGCTACAGTTTTCGGTGTCTTCATCGTGTTAGAGAAAATTGATGGTGTTGCTGGAGAAGACATCATATCGTCGGTCGAAGTGCGATACTCCTCGAGAGGAGCGGGCGAATATCTTCTTGAGCCAGATGCCAACTCATCTTCAGATTCCGAGTCCTCGTCGGATAGCTTTTTCTCTTCGCGGAGCTCAAACGAAGGACCAGTCCTGTTTCGAGGTGGAGAGCATGTTGGTGTGGTACTTTGAACTTCAACAGTATCGACTAGCGCGTCAACCTCATCAAGAACATTCGCAGCACCCTCATCAGAAACATTTACATTGGCTTCATCAATGACTTCGTCAAGGACCATTGGCTCGTCATGTTGTTCTTGTGGGGTATCAGCCACAGGCTCAGTCTCTAGTGGCGGAAGTACAATTGCCGGCGAGAGGGCGGGATCAGCCGAGCGTGGAAGAATTGATGAGAGACGACCAGAGAATTCCATGACAGGAGTTGGTTGTACGTCGATCAGCTTGGGAGCCGGGGTACCATTTGCGACTTCATTCTTAGCCAAACTTGGTGGGAGCATTGATCCGGGACGAATGGCACTCTTCTCGAGTGTCCGAGGAGTCGCAAATCTTGAGATCTTGAAAGTGCTCACTTTCGGGGTCGCATCAAAGATCGAAGTCGTATGACTACCTCGGGTTGGAGAGCCAGCTTCATTTACTTTGGTTGGTGATGCTGGGCGACGTGCAGGTGATTGGAGAAGAGGAGCTTTGAATGGAGAATGCGAGGCAGATAGCTCTGGTGCAAAAAGATTGGGTTTGAAGGCGGATCGCATACCTTCCCCAAACAACAACTTCTGAGGAGACGATTTGAAGGTCTCTTTGAAAGGTGATGATGGAGGGGGGCGACGTGCCGGACTCGCCATGGCTGATGCACCGAGATCCTGGAAACCTTCCATGGTTGGCTTGGGACCGAGGGACGTACCTAGATCGAGCTTTCTTTCTAAAGGCTGGGGTGGCCGACGCGCGGGGCTCATCATAGTAGATGCAGTATGATCCGGCTGGAAGTCGAGGTTCATGGTTTGCGTAATCGTAGACGTAGAGATATCCAGCTTCTTTGCCGTCCCAAAGATGCTTCCAGGTGGTTTGACCGGACTCTTGCTTAATGGTTTCATGGGCGTCTTCACTGCAGTAGCTAGCTCGTCATCGGATGATTGGCCCTTATTGGAATTAACTTGTGTCGCTTTCTTCGGACTAAGCGGCATTGGTTTGTCTACCTTCTCTTCATTAACAGGCTTAGCTCGAGCGCGAGTTGAGCGGGTTGAAGCTGTTGCAGAAGCTGCAGGTTTTCGAACCGGTTTCGCCCGGAGTCCAGTAGCTACTTCGGCGGCCTTTGGCTTCCCTCGTGTTGATGGGACGACGTTTTCCTTGTCCGGCTCCTCGAATTTCACGGATTTCTTGGGCCCAGCCGCACGGGTGAGAGTCGGCGGATGCGCGCGAGTGGTCTTTTTCGGAGGCTCCTCAACTGCATCCACCTCCGTTGCCTCTGTTTCTTGGTCTTTCTTTGGCCGACCTCTCAAAGATCTCGTCGGCTGTGGGGCTGGTGCTTCAACCGCAACTTTTTTCGGTCTGCCCCTCGTTTTCGGAGGGGCTGTGTTCTCTTTCATCTCGGGTTCTGATTCAATAGCGATTTTCTTGGCTCTTCCTCCGCGAGCCGGTCTCATTTCTCCTTCTTCATCTGATGGCGTCTTTCTCTTCGTTCGTGTGACTTTAGCTGCTTCGGAAGCGGCAGTCGCGATTCGGGTTGTCTTAATTCTTGCATCGGTTGTTGACTTTGCTGCAGCTCGAGCGCGAGTCACACGTTTCGGTGGTGATTGATCCATGGCTGTTGTATATTAGTATATCGAAAGGATTGCTGTTTTTGGTTGTAAACAAAACAGGAATTACATTGACGCGGTGTAAACGTGGGTGTGCGAAAAATAAGGATATGAATTCCTAGTGTTGACTTTCTGCAAGATACGGCAGAAATCGCGCTAAAAATAAACAAATTCTTTAGCTTCATTGCCGTAGAAACGGCACGTGACTGATCGCTATTTCAAGGGTCCGACGTGCTACATCATCATTGCTGCAGAAGGCTGCTCTCGTACGCAAACAGTGAGGAATAAAAGCACTTATTATGGCATTACCATTGGGTACTCCGGCATTACGAGCAAGAGGGGGAAGTCGATGGTCTTAATGAATCATTTTCGAGCTAGCTATTAAATTTATACATATCCGATATGCTCTACCTCTCCTCACCCCAGTTTGAAAATATTTGCCCAAATGCTAAAAGTTGATATCCATGTAATGCAATAGGAAGTCCCCCCCAAATGAAATTTAAGTGTGCATCATAAAACGTCGTTAGAATATACAAGATTTTGCCCACCCTAAGATCTTTCGAATGATATAAAACAGATTATACAAGCATGACAAGTGCAGCAGCGAAAGTAGCCACGCCGAAAGTGAAGATCTTCTGCACATCCAATGCAATACCAGCAGAAGCGGCTGAGACTTCTGCAAGGATATAGTTAGGTTCGTAGGTTACGTCGCGAGTGTCTGTGGTGCCGTTCCAGCAGTATTTCTGGAAACAAGCCGTGCAGGCATCTGGTACTGTGGTTCCGGTCTTGTTGAACGAGCGGGAAAGGATTGCGCATCCAACACAGGTTGGCCACTGAGAATCGACAGTTCCGTTGCCCATTGTGGCGACATCGTAACCGTTCCGGATGATCAGGTTGCGCTGTGTATCGTTGTATGATGGGTCATAAGTAGATACGTTCGACTGAGTGATGTAGGGTGCGTTAGGAATGTAGACGACCAATGGAGCCGGACCAGTGAGATTAGCAGCGTCGCATCCAAAGAATGTAGGGCGGTGGTTGAGGCCGAGATTGACGAACGTATTCACATCCGGGATAGCGGGGAAAGCAGTTCCGTTCTCGATGGTGGCATTTAAGGAACGCTCATAGGTTGCTACAAGCGCTGTTCCGTTGGGCCAGTGGTAAGTCGTATCCGCCGATGAATCGACGGCGAAAATCACGTCAACCTCACGGATAGGCTGGATAAGGGGATATAGAGGAATATTCTGAAGATCTTCACCACCATCAACCAGGTCGAGTTGGATGGCGTTGGCATTGCGGTTGGTGCCATTGTTGAATCCGTAGAAAGGATTGGGTTGGTACTGTGCAATGTCGTTGTTCGTGAATCCCACATCATCAAGGAGACTGGTAAAGGTAGAGACAAGGAAATCCGGAAGACCGCTAGAGTTGGCCTGGATAAGGAACTGATTGAAAAGAGTGGATGAAGTACCCATGACATAACCGACTTGATCGAAGCCACGGACGCATTGTTGGCCATCAGGAATAGCGCCGTTGGTGAAGTTCGAGCCAATGTACCGAAGAGGAGCAAAGGCATAAGTTGTAGGATCCCACGAACCAAGCTCGAAAGGGTTGAATTCGAAGACAGTTGAATTGAGAGAAATGATCTCAGTATTTGGCGCACGGCTGTCAGCAACAAGGAATGGCATGGGAACTTCGCCGTTCAAGAAATTGTCTTGCAGGGCAATGGAAGAGAAAGTATAAGCCGGACCACCATCGGTAGCGTTGACCAGCTGGAATGACAATGCACGTCCCCAGTAATCAGTGATTGAGGTATTGAAATTCAAATGAGCATCTGACTTCCCATTCACTTCGTTCCTGATCGTGCTGTAGTAATCGGCGGTGCTCAGAATTTGAATGCCATCATCATTAGGTCCTTCGAAGATCGAGTTCCCAAAATTCCAGACATGCTTTCCATCCCTTAAACTTTCAACGGTACTGAAGTTATTGGTATAGATTGAGCCTACCAACCATCCACCGCCAGAGAGACCAGCGAGGTATGTTGCGGACTGAAGAAGACCACCTATCTGACCGGTGTTTGTGGAATTTTGAGTGCGATCATCGGCAGCAGCGATGAAACCAGCTCCATTCATTAAAGCGCGATAACCACCTCCCGAGACAGCCAAGCCAATATTAGGTAAAGTGGAAGCATTGCCAGACACTTTTTTGATATATGAAGCCGCATCGAACCCCGAAATATTCATTCTCGTTAGGAACTCGGTCATCGGGGCAATGGTGGCATTTCTCCTGACTTCCAGCCATGCTGTTTCGTTTGCTGATAGCGAACTGGCGACTCTGACTGTTGGTCTCGTGGACGGGCAATCGACTGCTCCCGGGGTGTACCCCCCTGTTGGCGAATCCGGTAATGCTCGCTTTGCAGCCAGCATTGGTACAGCTAGCATTTCAGCGGCAAGAGTTTCTGGTGAGGCATCTCGAGGTACAACCAAGTTGCGTGCTATGGGCGTACATCAGCTCAGCACTACGACTATATAGAAACACACATTGGGTTAAGGGTAGATAATACCATCACATAATGAAGCCACCGCTGCAGAGGCGAGGACAACTCCAAAGCCCTTCATATTGCCCCAACAAGATCGCAAATAGATATTAAAGTTCCTTGAAGGAGATCCGAAAAGAATAGAGAAAGATAAATAAAAGTGAATGAAATGAAGAGGGATAATTATAATTAAGGAAAAAACCAATTCCTTAATTATAATTCTGGTACCCGGGGTGGAGGTCTTGGGATGTAAGGGGAAGAGAGTAAAAATCGATGTGGTGTGACGCGACGCAGGAATGTTCGGGAAAAGGAAGTTTTATGTTGCGGGTGGCTGTTGTGCCGTAACTTATGACGCAGAACGCAGGAACTGCTCCTACAGCCTCTTCGATTTGTTGTGGAGCGGGGAGATCGGCAGGGACACCTCTGTGAGATCCCGGCCAATTGCTTCGAGTGGTAGTTAAAGAGTGACACGAGAGAATCCGTTCGGGAATCTGTAAGCAGTTTCTATTTCCGTCCCTGGTTGTTGAACACATGCGAAGTATGTGTTTCCACGAAGTATTTCTAGATTGCGTTCCGGAAAGCTAGCAACCAAGAGATGGCAAAAGTCTTTCACATTACTTAAAGTAAATCCATCTTCATATCAAGGCCAACAGAGATACAGATAAGTAGATTCCTGCAACTCTCCCATCGATTCACCATCTAGCGCTTTAACTGGGCAAGTTGAAGGTTGCTTTCGCAATCTACTCGAGTAAGGTTTGCCTGAACTACTCCAAACGCAAAGATCTTGGATCCTTAGCAAGGCGCAGCCACATTTCTTGCTTGTTTCTGAACCTTATGGATGATAGCATCAGGTCGGCCGGCCATTCACAAGCCTACGAAGACAGTAGCCGGCTAGAGTAAGTTTCTAGTTTGCCAGGATTAAAGGGGTTACACAAGCCGTTGCAAGGACGAGGACTGTACGGAGTACTGTACGGAATAAACACACAGATCCCTGCCCTTGTTGATGATCTGGAGCTAATGTGCTACAAAATGTCGGTGGACATGTGCAGATAGGTTCTGGTTCCGCGTATTCAATACGTTGCAGATGTTGTATTCGGTCGGTATTCGATACGGTGGATTTTGCCTAGCATCAGCCACATTGTAGATGACGCTTTGCAGTGCTAGCTGACTTGCTGAGATGAGAAATCACTTCATAATTCTACTCCACACCAACTTACGTTATCTTCTATATATGTATATATGGTGGCTTCTGTGTTACTTGTGTCTGAGAAGAATAATCAGTCATTGAAAAGTCCCTTCGTTTCGTCAGTCGCTTCGCGTACGAAAGCCATGCGAGATCAACGCTGCGGCAATGCTAGAGATAAATTGCATGCGCCCCATGTCCGGAATCTTCGGGAAGCACGTGAGCCCTATAGGATTTCTTCAAGGTTAGTGCTAGCCTAATGATCGTCTGTGTTTTGCGCTACCTCACAGCTCCACTTTCTTCTCTAACATCTCGAGAATCCAACATCAAACATCGTCGGCCGAAAATGCGGTGGCTAAAACTAACCATCCATCAAGCATTCTATCCTGCAGTAGTTGTACAAGCACTTGATAACGAGCAGGTCATGGCCGACGAATAGCCATTCCTATGTGTCCACTGGTCTCTCGGCATGCGCGCGGCTGCCCTTGTGCTCTTCCAAGGCCGGCCATGCTGTGGATCAATGTTTGAGGCTGATATTCCAAGACCCCAACGTTTTGTTTTTCGGTCAGCACACGATCATAAACAACCCAGTTGATCAGCATATTACTGCGTTTACGAGGCGTATTTAGGTATCAATCATCAATCACTTGACACGTCAAAACAACATAATGTTGACCGCCAGCTTGCTTGTGTAACTTCCCCGCAGTCAGCAGTCCTGCCACCACACCGCAGTTGAAGATGCTTGCAACCACTAACATTGCCCTTTTTTACGTACAGAGTATTCTGTTTGTGCATCGGTTTGATCAATATCGCCGAGTTCATTCTCGGCAGCGATTAGCGAGATGGCTAATCCTCCTTCATCATTTAAACCACAATTTCTAGAGTCCTGCTCATAGCCGGGTACTCATCGTATATTGTATGAAATTCAGTTAAAATATCCACACATAATAAGAAGGCTTATATGTTCATGAATCAGCGCGTCTCTGGTGTTTGAGCGTCGGCAACCCTTCAGGGGATCTGACCCAGCTGAAGATCAGCAAATCTAGCTCTTACTTGAGGTTCTCCGGAACAGCATCGGGCTCAAGAAGCCAGATCTCATCCTCGCCGCCGATATTACTGCCAGTGCAAGGGACGAGGCCTTCCACCTGGTTGTCCAACTCCGCGATGGTAAACTCAATGTCCTCGTCCTCGGCTTCAGCCCCTGAATCGTCGTCATCGTCGACTAGGGTTGCCTTTTTGACTACTCGCTTGAATGCAACAGCCGGTTGACCACCAAAAAACGGTCTCTTATGGTATATCTTCAGCACTTGAATAGCCAGTACAAAGTCCGCCGGCTTGCCAAACGACGACACCAGCCCCGATTCCCTGGACATCCCGGCCTGGGCCTTTACCTGTATATCCACAGGCCCTCCCTGCGCTTGAACGCCTCCCTCTGCCTTGCCAGAGAATTCGCGGTCGCGTTCTGTGGAAATAGTCGCTCCCCAGGCGATTTTCAGCCCCGTGATTAGATATACCGGTTCGTTGTAGTTCGACATCTGGTTGTAGTCCTTGACGTCCCAGAGCTGAAGGCACTTCTTGATGTAGCCAGGCTGCGGGTGGAAGTACACCGTTTCTAGTCTTTGAATTTTGTAGACGTCTTCGCCCTTCGTTTGCCTTTTTAGGCTCGCATCGCCGCCGGTGCTGCGGTCTAGGATTTTGGCGATGATGCTCGCCTCTCCGCTCAAGGATGTCTTGAGGCTGGCATTGACATCTTCCTTGATATCAGTGTATCTTTGACCTTCTGGGATTATAACACGGTTGGTGGCGCCTTGGTTGATGGGGTAGAACTGCTTGATATCTTCAACAAGTGTACCGAGATCGAAAGGCCCATCTGGAAAGGGGCGAGTTGTAAAATTGGGCGCTACATGGTAGGTTGGCTGTTGTTTTCTGAGGGCATCGGTAGCTTTTGATCTAAAATTCATTTTATAAAATTGATCTTATCCCAAGAAGCTCCTGTCGCAAAACCAGTAAGGCGAGTTCGAAGTGTATGCTATCGCTAGTTGTTCTACTAAACATGTGTAATATCATGTAGCAGATAAATGTTTCCCAGAATAGAGATTCTCTACTGATATTGTGAATTCGCTAGGCCGCTGCGCCCAAGAGATAACGACCGACCAAACAGCACCAGTCATCCGACTGGTGGAAGTGTGTTACATCTTGCCTCCCGGCTATCGCATCGTTTGGGCTGAGCTCACTGCAACAGCGTAGTACTGCAGATTACGCCCCATCGGCTTCCCATTTTGACCAACAGACTGGGGAAGGGTTACGCCCAGCTGAAGCATGCATAAAAGACAATTATCGAAATCGGACTCATTTATGAATTAAGTAGAAGGCTGAATACTTTCGTAAGTATCTGGAATTAGTAAGCTTCCATTTGTTTTCTGGCAAAACAAGAGTATATCCGTCGACAGATGTGAGAGGTTTACTCCACAGTTAGAATTTGTTTTGAATGATATATGTAGTATATTGAGGTCAATACAGCTCCAAAATATATATATGTAGACTTCCTAAATAGATCTCTGATCGTCCGCTGTGATTGATCGCTCTCGCATTAGATTTCTCTCATGATATTCTCAATAGCTTGCGCGGCCTGTTTTTCCTGCCACCCCTTCCACAAGCGATTAGGATGAATAAAATCGTAACCATCCCTCTTCTCTGCCATTCTGCGGAATATTGCCTGCATGCCCTCTTTCCGGTGTAAAAGCCGCAACTTCCTTGGGGTGAGATTGAGACATTTGTACCTCGCGAATTCCAGGACGTCAGCGGCAAACCCTACGGCGATGGGCACTGCGAAAGAGGTCCCGGACTTCCAAACCTCCTTACCTTTCCACCGGGAGGGTACTGCAACCCCGAGCGTGGCGAAGTTGTCTTTTTTGGGCAAAGGTGAAGGATTCATACTGCCCTTGTTGCCCTTACCATCTGTAGCGTGGATGCAAATTACGTCTTCTCGGCACGCAGGCCTGCTACGTCCAGAGAGCCCACCATTGTTTGAGGCTGCGGCAATTATGAGCTTGCCAGCACTAATTGCATTGTCGAGTGCTGCATCAATCAAGTCATTTTCTTCGTCAAGGCCGAAAGAAATAGAAATGATGTCGGCATCGCATTCAGACACGGCCCAATCTATCGCCTGAGTGGCAAGCATGTCAATACGTCTCCCGTCCTTTAGAATGAGGTCGGCACACCCACTTTTGCAATTCCCGGCATGAATTCATCGTTGATGATTTTGCTAGTGCATATTTTGCCCACATAGATTTCTGCTGAGGGAGCCGCTTTCAAGAGGAGACTGGTAACGTGGGTTCCATGTCCGTGGGTATCCTTCTGCCAGTCGTCTGTCGGGCTGACAAAAGTCTTACTTCTCGTGGCATTAATTCGTTCGAATCTGATGGCACGATTAATTGCCGAATCTGTATCGTTCACTCCAGAGTCCAACACGCAAATTCGTATTTTCTTGTATGTAGGATACCGCATTTCGTCGCGAGTTTTACGTATGTTTATGATGTTCTGGAAAAAGGGATCCAAGTAGTCGAGGAAAGCAGAACCTGCACTTCTGAAGATAGTAGAACTTATTTAATATTTTCTCTTTTGTTGAGGACGCACTAGGTTGAGAAGACTTACTGCTTGTCAGATTCTGGTAAGGAATCCTCGTCATCAAACAACATCCGCTTCGCAGTCGCGGAGGGTGAAATGCTCATGGGAGCGGTCACCATACGGGTGCCACCAAACATGTCTTCGAAGAGAGAGGCAAGATTTCCAAAACTATTTATGGCATCGTGGTACAACGGCTCGAGAATACATTTGTAGATAACAGCGAGACCCCTCTCTTTGAAACTAATGTCCGGATGATCAAGGCTCTGGATGTGGCTTTCAAATTCGAGACATGCTTTTGCCACTCCACGGTGATTATCACCCACAAAGTCTTTCCAGTTGGTTAAGATCCGAGCTAGACGCACGTGGTTCGATCTTTCTGTCGACCCATATTCTGCGTCCTCTGCAGTCCAATCGGCCTTGCGGTTGGCCTCTAGCTCCAGGATAGTCACTCCAAAGGCAGCAATGTGATCGCTTTGTGAGCTAGAAAATTTTGGAGACATTAGATTACAAAGAACGAGAGGGCACCAATGCTGGAGCAGCTTCTTTTCTGGAGGAGGCACGAATATATTCTCTGTACTTAGATGGTTTTCAATCCATGGACTGTCGATAAGCTGAAACATGGACGCGGCCAGCAGAACACTGGCCAGCTTCCGATACTTTAACGCGAGGCCGTTTCTATGGGCAATGAGATGATCAAGTGAATGCTCTGCGCTGAAGTTGGCATGAGAGTCAGGCACAGCACTGCTGTCCGAAGTCCACATGCCTTGCGAATTGAAGGAAACATGCAGCACCTTTGATTCATCAGGACATGCCAGCTTGGGTGAGCAAAGATGGACTATGTAAGGAATTTCCTGTGAAGGTTGCCCCAATGAACTGTGTTATTGTTAGACGCTATAGAACCTATACTGTAGGCTGCACGTACGCACCGTGTAAACACAGCAGAGATCTGGTCTTTTCCTTGGCACGTACCAAAAGTCATCTTCAATTCGTCTTTCTTGAAACCGGAAAGGTGTAGTCTTGCTTGATGATGTGTTTCACATTTAATGCTGTGCACCATTTGGACGAACAGTGAGGTGCATGTAGAGGAAAATTCATAGGCCATTTGAATGGTTCCTATCTCCTGAGGTGTGTAATCGAAAAATTGGGCCTCCATCATTCCAGACGCGGCCGAGTCACCCTGAATCTTATTTAAAGCCATTCCAAAGTGAGTGACTCTCCGCCGAAGCAGTTTGATATCTGCGGCATCTTGGGGAAACCGAATGAAGCTGGAGAGCTGCGTCGGCGGTCGCAGATATCTCTGACTCTTCGCCGGATCATCCACCGAGTCTGTTCCATCTAAAATAGTGTCTAGCGAAGAAGCCTCTTCCTTCAGAAGAAGGTGTCGTAGTGCGAGGAGCTTGGGGAAGCAGGCGATAGATTTAGGTTCGTGGCTCCACTAAATGTAAGATTTAGCTTGTGTTTGTAAGATGCCAATTGTGCCGAGTATACGAAGTAGAAGAGCCCGAGTTCCCAGACAGCTTGCTTTCGCTAATGCTCGGTGCTCACCTCAAAACCGTTGGATTTGAGGAGTTCTTCATCAATCAGACACTCCAACTCCTTCAGGAGCCTTTCTAAGCTTGCCTCAAGCCCCTCGAAGTTGGGGTCATCTTCAATGAACTGATCACTATCGATCTGCCGCTGCTTGATGGCGTTCAGCTTAAAATCCGCTCGAAGGGTTGTGATATCGTTCTCTAATTGCTCAATATCATGATCATCACCAGCGGCTGCAGAACCACCGGTATAATGACCTTGCTTGGCCCTCTCTACACTAGGAAGGCTTTCCGCGACGTGAAACAATGGATGGAGGGGCTGAAGAAGGTTCCATCTCGCACAGAGCGATAATAGCTCCGGCATGGCGCATTATGTGATTGAGCAAAACCTACTTAGTAGCATTTATTTGGCAATAAACATGCATACCTCGAGGTCAGAAAAACAATGAGCGAATACTCACAACGACACACCACAGGTCACAGTCGAGAGATGTGGGAAGGGAATTTACGAAGCAAAAGGCAGATAGAGTGATAAAGCGAGAATCCGGGTAAGTCAATAGGTATTTCCTAACACTGTAGTGCAGGTCGCCACCCCAACTCCCTTGCGACCGGAGTCGCAAAATGTACACGCTTCGCCGGCTTCTTCTGAATACTTTGAAAATCGAGATATAACAAAGTTACGAATTATGCAATCAAATTAGATTCCAATATAATTCTGAATATACATGAATGCCACAATTATTGTTCAAAGGTCATTTGGATTAGGGTTCCAATTTGGATTTGTGCGCTTCAGCCTTTGCGTAGATCTTGCGAGCCAAGTCAGGTCTCAAGGTCATCCACATACTGTAAGTGTTCGCAACCACCATCCACACATGTGAATATGGCATACAGGATACCTTCACTTCGTAGTGCTGTGGATTCGCACTTTTACTTCTTTTGTTTGAATAAAGTAGATCGTCAGATCTCACTTATTCAGCTAGAGAATCAAGCCATCTCTCCATCTCACACCAGCGTCTAGAAATACGCACCGCCCATGTCTTCTAGCCAAACCCATTTACGTTTAGACACAGAGAAACCATGAGCCAGGTGCAAGAGGTTGTCGCAACAGCGATATTTGATATCACATATCAATGCCTCGACTCCTTCGACCAGGTTGTGACTCAGCACGATGAGCCAATCCTCACCCGCTCGTTCATTCCAAACGATGGTCTCGTGGCTTCTGATAGTTGTAACCGTTCACCATACGACTTTTTAGGCCTCCGCAATAGCTTTCTGTTTTGGATCGACTATACAGGAGCCTTGTCGTTGAAAGATTCGTCACTAGATGCAAGATTACAAGGATTGGAAGACATATCCAGCATGGTAATTGAGTTGTTGGAGATGGTGCTTCGAAATTTACAGCGAGGTGAGTTCAAAAACCGTTAACCCAAGCACGAACTTGTTCCAAATGCACCGCTTATATCTGCGTGTTTAACATATTAGTTGATCTCAGTCTCGGAGATACATCTAACATCTACACGCATTCAGTGATGTTAGATCCGATAATGCGAGAGAAATTCCTTCTGAAATGGGAGGACGTCTCCCAGGCCATTAACTCCGCACTGGAACGGTTGCATTTTCTAGCCGTGGCAATTAGAAAAGCATCTGCGAAACAAGTTGATGAAACTATCTCGAACTCGGTCACCGAAGAAGACATTATTTTCCGTAGGAGTATTGCGTCATTGGTACGATACAGATTTCCAGCGGCTCGTAAGGAATTGTGTCAACAACTAGGAGACTCCATAGCTGTCCGGCGTCGAAGACTACTGCAGCATGGACGCCACGCAAAAAAAGTTGCCGCCAGACGTTTGCCAGACATTGCATCTACTGCCAGGCAGCACCAGGATCCAACACAGAAGTCTACATCGACGATGTTGCCATTCAGAGATAGGATATCTTATCGTCCTGTTGTTCTAGCAAGCGAAGGAACGAAGGCTTCTCGCCCAGATCCCCACTCCCCGGTCTTGAGGCATCTCCAACTTCCCAAACCACGGGCTCTCACAACAGTAATCAGTACTATCTCTACCACACAGGAGGACTATATTGAGTACCCTCCAGCACCGGCAGCGAGCCCAGGAGAAATACTGGTTCAATGTCCTTTTTGTTTAATGCCCCTGGATCGCTCGCAGATGGTAAATGAATCAAGTGATCACTGGACGCGTCATGTCGATGAGCATCTCAAACCCTATTCCTGCCTATTTCCTAAGTGCGCCGAGACCCAGACCTGCTTTACCCGCCGAAAGGAGTGGAAAGCCCACATGGAAGTCTCCCATTCGAAAGACTGGCTACGTAAGGCCCATACCATCGTTTGGTATTGTGACATTGACCACGAATTCCCCCAAACATTCGAGACAGAATTGAAGTGGAGGAAACACATGGAGGATCTTGCGTCACATCCACAGCGAAAATTGAACTTGCCTACCCAAGCCCAGCTTGACGCTCTATCTCCAAGGAAACAACAAGTAGCCTTGCGTAACATATATGTCTGTCCTTTGTGCGAACAAATCCCAGAGAAGATATTACCGCTTGTGGAAACAAAAAAGGGACGACCGTCAGATATGTACGACTTTGTGGTCGATCATGTCGCTGATCACTTGAAATCACTGTCTTTAATGGCGCTGCCATCATTTGAAGATACGGCTCAAGAAGTCCTTGAGACATCTAGGGAGTCGGTGCTGTGGATGAATGAGTCACATAAACGACTCCTGAATGAGAACTCAGTTCCCATTCCACCGAGTGGAGCAAAGCATATCGGTAGATCTCCTTTACCCTCAGAGATGTGGTCTTCAGTGGATCGTGACAACACTCCCCCTTTTACAGATATCGGTGCGAACTCCTACTGGGACAAGGAATATGTCAGTTTCTCGCCCCAAGAAATTCCGCCAGAACCATTGGAACAGGCGTGGCTTACAGGTTGGAACTTATGGAAAAGTGAAAATGATCCTTTGTTTCACCACACCATCGAAGATGATATATTGCTTTCGCACCTCAGTGAAGCGAAAAGAGATAAATCGATCGAGACACCGCGTATATTGGCCAAGTCCGAGAGTATTGATCTCCCACATGCCATTATGAGCGCCTATGTCGGAAGCGCTGGGAGCGACATGAATTTCGTACCTGCTAGCTCTCTCGACTCCCTGATCACTGAGGCAGTCGTTGATACTATGGTTGATAGCCCTTTATTAAAGCGGTATATTATTCGAAGCTCCAAAAGAGTGTTTGCAATACTGGTTCTTATTAATATGGTCGATATGGATGTTATTAGGGACTTCGAGCATCACGGCTTCAATGATGAGCATCTACCCATTTGGCACAATATGACTGTATTAGGTTACGATGTTGCACTCCTCAACGTTCATGGTAACGATGAGGTTTTAGAGGGTTTTCGGACGAGTTACAAATGGACCTCTAGCAAAGTTGCACGATTCTCTAGTATGCAATGGCGGTTCTTAGCACCAGTATTTGAACTGTCGAAAAACTACGAATTATATGACTGGACGCCTCTACCTTTTATCACAAAAACCGAAACCGCAGTGAATGAAATCTACAGTTTGCATAAGGCTCAGATTCACAACGCACATCAGTCTTTCTTTGATATGGAGGTGAGCTTATTAGGTTATTTGAAATAATCCAATGCTAATGTTATTCAGGGGAAGGACAACCACCCTTTTGTAGTAATCAAATCTGGTCTTTCGATAGATCAATTTGTGATCGATACTGCTTTTCTCGAAGCTATCCGAGATATCAAAGATTATCATCTGGTCAGAATCCTAGCTTCTTATCAACAGAATTCTATCTATAACTTCATTTTGGAGTGGGCAGATGGAGGCGATCTTCGAGATTTCTGGGATTCTGATTACGCCAGAACACCATTAACACTGGGTCTGCTGCAATGGTCTCTGCAGCAGATGAAAGGTCTTGCAGGTGCTGTCAACAAGTTACATAACCTCCAGGGCGGTCGTTTAATTGTTCATGGAAATCTAAACCCCGGCAACATTCTCCATTTCAAAGATGGGGAACCGGAGAATCAGGAAGGAAGCTTAGGGACCCTTCGGATGACCGACATAGGAAGATACGGAATAGGACGCCATGTAACTGAACATATATACGGGCTCTATAATGGAGAGATGGAGAGATACGAATCTCCTGAAGCTTCGACCAGCATCAATATCAACGAAGGAGTCTCAGGTTCGTACGATGTATGGGCGCTCAGCTGTATATTCCTAGAGTTCATCATCTGGATTCTATGTGGCAATAATGAGTTGCTGAGCTTCACTCATTGGCGTCCTGTGGAAGACGGTTACTTTATCTTAGATGGAAGCCCAGAGACTGTGGAGTTGCGGCAGTGGGTAAACGACGAGATCGAATGGATAAAAGGAGTTCTTGATCCTGACGGAGACACAAAATTGTGCGTGAGCAGCGCGCTTAAAGAGCTCCTAGAGTTCCTTTTGGAGCGTATCTTTGTGCCTCTGTCTTCAGAAGAGTCTTCTAATCCATCTTCTTTATTACGCCCTGCTGATGCTAGTGAGCTTCATGAGAAACTGGTCCAGATTTGCATGAGTCCTGAAAATTCATACTTCTACGAGCCTAAAACAAGCCATGATCGAACTATAACGAGGTACAGGTCAAAACCAGCTAGATCAGGCTCCCACGCATACAGGATCATCACGGATAGAACTCGACAATGACGACGATCAAGGGGCAGAGACTAGCCTCAATAACCAGCACAGTACTTGAAGACTAGAAGAGAAACGGTCTTGAGTAGAGTCGGCCGCTTGCTGACCTTGATATCGAGGTGGATTCAAGAGAAATTAACTCTCCCTCCTTGCTCACCCACCGGTCCGCTTATCGCCTTCCCCCTACCCAATTCAGGTCACGCAACACAAATGGTGCGGTAGGACTTTGAGGATATAGATACTGCTGGTTTGTGGTTCGATAAGGTGGGGGGTGTAAGATTTAACTATTGAACAGTACATGGTCATGAAAAGGGATCATAGAGGCTCATCACACCTAGTGGATAATACACTCATTATTCCTACGAAACAAGGAACAAAAGACGAAATTCTGCTAGAATCCACCTGATGTAGCGTAGTTTGAAATCCGTAATCATCAGTTCGACGCAGCGGTTTTCCGACGAGTGAGTGAGTGCTACTACGCTGGCATTATCAATCTCCTGCCAGAACTCCAAGTCCGAAGCTCCAACTCGGATGCGATTACTGAAGCGTTTGAGACGGAAAGAGATCGCTACAGTACTAACTGTGTACTTCGTGATCGCCATATCAAGTTATATATACTACTGCCCTTCCATTAACCTCAGCAAGAGCTATCGAAGCCTCGGCTTTAACTAGGAACGGCGCTGTAATCTTACATACTTCCATATATAGTACGTAGTTGGTGCTCTTGGAAAGCAGGCAAGATTCCGCTAAAGATTCCATTTTTGGGTATCATGTCAACGACTATTTTCCTCCATTTGATCCAACTCCACCCCACTACTCCATGCCCTTGAATCCCAAGATCCCATTACCTACCTGTCTCTTCTTTGCTCTCTTCTTCTTCTTCTGTTTCTTATTCCTTCCACCCCCTTCCTCATCGCTACTATCCTCATCCGCATCACTATCCTTATCCAAAGCTCTCTTACGCGCCTCGTCTTTATCACCAGCATTTTCCTCCTCTCGTTCTTCTTCTTCTTCTTCCGCTTCTTCCGCCTCAGCTTCTTCCGCCTCAGCTTCTTCTTCATCTTCTAATTTCTGCTGCCACACCTTAACCGTCTCCCCACCACCCGAAATCAACCTCCCTTCTACATCCACCCCCACTGCAACCACCGACTCTATCTCATCGTGTCTCAACTCCTCGACCACACCTCTCATTCCCCCCACCTTCACAATCCTTACCGTCCCATCTCCACACCCCACCATCACACATTTACCCCCAAACGCTCCAACCTCATCCGGCAGCACAACCATCGCATCCAAGCTCTCTCCACCCGCCTTCCCACTCCCATCTACAATAATCCTCTCGCTCTGATCATCCCAAACCCCCTTCTCCCACAACGTAATAACCCCACTCCCACTCCCCACCAACACTTTCTCCCTGCCCCTCCCCCCCTTCGACGGCAGCCCACTCACAAAACAACTACTAACCAACTCCTCCTCCTGGTCCTCACTCTTCACCAGCACCCCTCTTCTCAGATCCGTCACCGCCAGCGTCGTCGCCCCCGTCGTAATCCACTGTTTGCTGAACCCACTTGTGCTCATCTCCGTTGGTGGTAGGGGCGTCAACGAACTGATATAGTCGTCGTGGGGATAATGTGTTTGCGCCGGCCGACCAGTCTTGAACGCTGAAGCATCGCGGATGTCGTAGAGATGGAGAGCCGCGGAATCGGTGGCCAGGAGGAGGGTTTGAGGGGAGAGAGCATGCAGCAGAGTTGGCGCATCGGGCGTGGAGGTGGAGGGAATTAGGATTTTGGATATCACTTGCCCGGTGGAGCTGGCTGCGGTTTTGAGGAGGGAGTCGGTGCCGGCGGAGTAGAGAACTGATTATAATGTTAGTTTGGTTTTACATTGTGGTATTTACACGGCAATGATGAAATTGCGCGAGGGTAGAAAGTAGACATACCTTCTCCATCATGGCTATACCCCAGCGTCCTACAGCTCCCCTTGTGTCTCCTAGTGCGCCATTCCGTATCAATTGTACTCGTCCCCGTGCTCACCACACTCATATCCGCATCCGCATCATCGGTCGTTGCCGCAGCAGGCAAACGAAAGGATTGAACATGACCGCTTGAGAGACCGACGGAGAGAATAGGTTCGGTGGGATGGAGAGCTTGAGTGAAGAGCTCGGAGGTTAGGGGGAGGGTGCAGAGATTCTCGAACATGTTGTTGGATAGGTCTCCCATGAATTATTGCATATCCTGGCAATTGAATGGATAAGGTATGGATTGAGATTGAATTGAAGGTTGAAAGCTTTATTTTGGGTTGCGATGAGAGGAAAATAATTTTGACGAGGCTGGGATGGAAGGCTGGCCTTGTTTTCTTTTTCTGGGGAAGCGAGGTTCGCAGGGGCATGGATTCGACGTCGTGCTATCATGACTATACAGCATTCACCATTGAATAGATAGCGTGATTATAAAATGATATTCTTGGACCAGAAAGGTGTGGGATGTAAAGCATGAATTATGGTTTTGGGGGAGTCTTTTAGCTACAGAACAGTCTTGCACATCGAAATCCTATTCAAAATAGTTTCTTTGGTACAGCTACCTTTAACCTACTCCCAAGCGGTCATCATCACTATCTGTTTGATTCTGACACCTGAAAGCTTCTTTCCCGTAGCAGGATTTATTCCTGCAATCAAAGCGCTTGGCCGACCCTCTCGACGCAAACCGTTCGCAGCTTCCTCCAAGGCAAAACAGACCAGTCCTACCCAACAGACAGTCTGTCTCACGGTCTGCATAAGATCCATATGACCCATCAACCTGCAATGTTCTCTGTCAGGCCGAGGGTATCTCGGACAAAATATATCAGCCCAAGGTTACATAGCTTTGCAGATGCTCTTGCGACATAACAAGAAACCCAATATCCTTCGACGGCTGTTCAAGCCAACCAATACCGTGAGTTGGGCTGCATTCTTCGACCCGATCAGTATCGTGAATTGGACTACATTTGATGAAAATATCACGCAAGCTGCGAGTAGCATCACGCCTCGGGAGAGAGGGAGTGGGTTCTTTGATCTGGAATATGAATTGGGAGTTTTTGACAACAACCTCAAGCATGTCAGTCCCTGGGTGAAGCGGATCTTTTCTTCGCATTTCCTTGTCGCCGGATATTGCTTGAGCTCTACATGCACAAGACTCCTAGGCCTCTTCTAGCCATGGCCTTGCCGATTTAGAAAAGTGTATGAGGGCGACTTTTCGAAGCGAAACCCCAGTCCCTTCTATTTCTCTTCGCAGAGATGGTTACCTTCCTCGGTATGGAAACACATATTCTTGCCAAATCCTATCTTGCAATCTTTGAGGAAGGCGTCCACAGCATGTGAATTGTGCGGAATCGCTACAGATAGGTGGAAGCCCCATGCTTAAGGAACCGGGCTTCGGACTCCGAATTAATACTTCTCCGGGCATCATGCACCGTCTTCTTGGATGTATGCATGCTTGACCAGTTCGAGCTGCCGAGGGAAAATATGACTCTCCTGGTAGGTAGAATCAAAGTGATGTTTAGAGGTTGCGGATAGCCTGCATTTCGCAGTTTCACCTTGGCCTTGATTCGCATGGTCAATGGTAAACACGAGCTAGAGTTTATAGAATGGAGTGCTTACAATTGACGTAGTTCCTCTGGCGGGGCCAGGGAGATGACATTTGCTGGATCAGAGAATATGTTCCACGACGGTAACATAGTTATGTCATTGTAGATATGATTATCTAGAAGTGCGGGAAATTGGCAGGTAAGGCCAGAGCCAAAGCAAGCTATTGCTAAACGGCTGAAGATATACATTAGTTTCAGGTTTAACACAGCTACTTCGTCAAGTGATCATTATTATCCGAAACTTGAGCACTCTATACTCTATTTCGAACAGGCTCTTCGTATGAATACATGTTTGCAGTGACTCAAAAGGTATATAAGTTTCACTCGTTGTTGTGTAACCGTATGCATGCAACTTAGAAGTCGACGTAGTCCGGAAGATGACAATAGGAGTTGTACTTCTGATCGAGCCACCTAGTGAATACCCAGATTTTGCTCTTCAAATAGAGACATGCCATAGATTTCGAAAGGCTGCTGAGGTCAGGGCGAAGAGCCATGACGAAGCACTGAGTAATTCAACACAACGCTGATCGGTGCACTAACTCATAAACCGCCACGGTCAGCCAAACTCCCAATTTGCTCAGTACGCCGTCAGAGTATAATTGAACATTGGAAAACGCATAGTTCGACGTCCCAATCATTCTCTCCAAATGCAGAATGTCCAATTTGTGAAGCTGGACCATGAGCCGGTGCACCAACTAGCGCACCCTCCACCATGAGGCGAATGTTTGCCAACAATCCATGTATCGCCTTGGGTATATTGCTGCCCCTATAGGATCCGAGTGCTAGTCAAGTCTCACTAGAAAGGAAGAGCGATATCAGACGTGCTGAGATCCCCCCCCTTGCCATGGAGGCCAATGCAGGAAGGAGAGACATGTCATCTGGATAATCGCCGAACTGCTTGCTCTCCAATGCGACAGCACAGAGCACATCGGCCTATCCCATCGATTGCACTAACTAGGGAAGGTATTCCGAAAGCCCCAAATGATCGAAATGACTTGGGGTTAAGAAGATCAGTGGAAAACGATCTATTGGATCTTATCCCATGATTGTGGTAAGACCCGAGAAACCAGTTACTGGGAGGAAAAAGGGGAGTATGAGCAGTAGGGAGGTCTAGAAGTGGGGAAGCGGCAGAGGAAGGGCTGGCTCTCAGACTATGAAGAATGAAGAAGAGACACAAGCGGGCGCTTTGCAGATTTAAAGTGGACCGAAGGGTTGCTTGGCTTTTTAGAAATGTCTCTTGTTTCCTTTTTTTGTTTGACGGCATCGAGAAGAAATAGACTGATAGGAATACATCTTCCTATCGGGTCGGGCTGGGTTATTAGGTCGGGTAGCAAGACGGACGGGCAGACGGAAGTCGGAAGACGGAAGACGGAAAATTGGCATGACGACTGGGAAGGGGAATTGGGCGTGAAGGGAAAAGCAAAGAGAAAGGAGGGAGAAGGCAGTGGGCATTCTGCAGATTATATAATCAAGCTGTCAGGATCCTGACAACCTGACAACCCGACAACCTGACAACCTGGTAGACGTTCCGTTCCCATGATCTTTCGGGTAGGGTTGCAGGCTGCAGATGTTGCTTTCTCCACGGAGGACTGGAGCGGGAGACTGAACTTCGCCTCAAATCCTACTACAACCTTACTCCCGTGACTCCGTGCAGTAACGGCAACAACTACAGAGTACGCATATTCGTGTACTCAGTCTCTGAAGGGGTCAGTCATTTTCACATCAGTTCACATCGACTTGCGTCATCTCATTTCTTCTCATTTCTTGTGTTTCTCGCGTTGTAACTTAGAGTTTGGGGAGAAGTGCAACAGAGCAACAGAGAAACCAGCCTACTTCGTACTCTCCAGCCTTTTGCTCTCTCTCCTACTCCTGCCTATGCTCACGCACTTACTCGCCTTACTCACCTCACTCTAGTCACGGCCCGGCCTTGCTGATCTCGAACCCCATTCTTCTGCGAAATGAACCTGGTCCCCACTTCCCTTTGATTGATTGGTTCGTCCCCGCTGGGCTCTAGGATTGCTAGGATCAGGTTGATGTCGAAGAGTTATTGATCCTCCTTCATCTTCATCTCATAGGGAAGAGCGAAAAAGTCAAAAGCGAAAAGTTGACATGGTATGGTCTGGTATGCCATAGTAAGGGCATGGCTTCTTCCTTTCGTCTGCTTCCGACATCCATCTCTTCCTGCGTGAAATCTTTAGCTGCTGGATCGCAAGCTCTACCCTCAGCTACCAGCTATCGCTCTTTCCACCATGACGACTTCTCTTACTACAACTTCCCCCTCTAGAGATGACTACGGATACGAGCAACAGAGGGCAACCATTACTGATAGCCTCTCCTCCAGAAACTTCAGAAACTCCAGAAACCGAATGCAGCAGTAATACCCAGTTATTGCCATACAGGAGAGCTTGCGCGATCGATAGAGCCAGACCGGCACAGACTAAGCAGATAAAGTTTCGTGCTCGACTCCCTAAGGTCAAAACGGGATGTCACAATTGCAAGTGAGTGCTCGTGTGCTCATGCGCTTCTGCTCAATCCAGCAGTGCTAATAGTATCCAAAGAACTAGGAGAATCAAATGCGACGAGGCAAAGCCAGGATGCGTGCGCTGCCTAAAGTTCGGAATAGTCTGCAGTGGCTACCCAAAGCCTCAGCAAAAAACAAAACCAAAATCGCGATCAATTATACCAATATTACCTAAGGGGTCTACACTCGAGTTTCTACAGCCGGCAATATTCGAGATATCATCAGGACCGCGATTCTTAGACGAGCATGCAGGGCGGTACTTTCGATATTTTTGCGAAGATGTTGCGGCGAATATAACTGGGCCTCTACCTAGCTCGGTATGGAGCAAAATCATCCCCCAAGTGGGCGAGATGGAGGAGTATATTGCGAATGGCCTGGTAGCGATAGGGGCCCTTAGCAAGGCTCGCAAAGAATTAGCGGAAGGGCGCTCGCCAGAGTCCAAAGAACACTACCAATACGCCCTTAAACAATATGGGAAAAGTCTTCGTGGTATAAATACAGCAATCGAGAAAGGTGCGCGTCGGTGTCCGAGAACGGCTCTAATCGCATGTATTTTGGTGTTCTGCATTGAAAGCATGCAAGGTCATCAGGCATCAGCCTCCCTCCATGCAGCCAATGGAGTCAACATGTTACTTGATTGCTACGAAGCCTTTGGTAAACCTTTGACGCCGGCACAGTGGTCAGATAGCATTTCTCTTGATGCCGACCTTAGTCGAGCTCTTACCGAACTAGACCTTCAGGTCTTATATTTCATCGATGTACGACCCGCATCATATCACATAACTATCAAAGAGGGTCTCAACTGCCAACTCAAGCAATCGATGCCAGTTGTCTTTGAGGACCTTGCCTCATGCTACCAATGCTGGCAGTTGATTATGAGACGAAATCTGCACTTTATTGATATAGCTAGAAAATCTATCCTAATACCGGAACCTCACAACGATGGCAGAGCTTTCTCCCCAACAGAATGGGACAACGGGGCCAACTTCCGGCAAAACAACACCCCATGGGGAACAGCCGATGGAAGCACATGCTTTCCCGCCGAGATCCTCGCAGAGCGCGACATCTACCTCGCCGAAATCGCCCACTTTGAAGAAGCATCCGATGCCATCCTCAAAAAATGCATGACCGCGCCACACCACACCGAAGAATTCCTCGTCGCCGCCTCTCTCCGCGCCCACGTCGCCGCCAACACGATCCGCATGCGCGGCTCCTTCTTCGCCGACGAAATCGAGTACGATTACCTGTACCCACTTTTCCAAACCATCGTCACCTGCTGCACGCTGGTGCGACCGTACTTCACCGCGCTTCCGTCCGGGTACCACACCAACCTGGGGATCCTGATGCCGCTGTTCGAAGTCGGTGTTCATTGCCGGAATAAGATTCTCAGGGACCAGGCCATCGCGATGCTGTTTGTGGATAAGCAGTACAGAGAGGGCATCTGGGATAGCTATACTACGGGCTTTATCTGCAAGTGGGTGAGGGAGCTGGAGGAGCCGTGGAGGGATAAAGAAGGGTTGGTGCCGATGGAGAGGAGGGCGCGGTTGATGGGGTTGAATGTGATGCTTGAGCAGAGACGGGCGCATATCTTTTGCGCGCAGGGGAATGGGCTGGATGGCGGGGTGAAGATGAAGGATACTATTGTTACGTGGTGACGGTGAAGGTGAGGAAGGAGGTTAAGTTACTTTCGAGAGAATGGCGTGTAGTAGGGATAGTCGTTTAGACGGGATAGGATCGGATAGGACTGGATAGGGTAGGGTGGCATAGGATGATTTTATGATACCTGGGTAACTTAAGGGGAGATGGGATCTGGATGGGCTTGCATTTGGCTGAGGGGTTCGGGGCTTCCTGCTTTGGTCTCTAAGCATTCAATTAGCTTGCGTGTGGTTTTACATACAGTATTTGTGCACAACAAAAATTCAGTTAGATTATTATTAGTATTAGTAGTATTATTATCACAGGAAATAAAAAGAAACAAAATTGGAAAATGCTTATATGGAAGATACAGGTTGATTGGATTGCGGGAGGAAAATAAGTACTGGGTAAGTTGTGAGGTGTGATATCAACTACCCTTGTTCTGATTTACATTTTGATGTTAACTCCCATTATCATCTCACATACAAATAAATATATGTACATAAACAGAATTCATATACAGAAAGAGAGAAAGAGGGAGAGGGAAATGATGATTTTTTCATGTTTCTTTTTGGGTTTCTTAATGTGTGTTGCATAACACCGTCCTGTTTCTCTTCCTCTTCCTCTTCTGCTTTCTCTTTCCCTTTCTCTCCCGTCCTGCTCGTTATTTGTTTCTCCTCTCCTGACATCATATCGTGTCCCTATCGTATCCTGTGCTGTCGTATCCTATCATATCCCCATCCTATCCTTTCTTATCATATAGCATCGTACTCATCACCCTCATCTCATACCATCCCGTCTCGTATCATTCCCTCTCCTCCCACCTCCACCCTCACTCATCAAAATAATACACATCCCCCCCTCCTTTAAGCTAAGCACACATACAAACACACACAGAGGCAAAAAAGCAATCCAAGCTTCCACCTCATCCTCCCCTCCCTAAACTCCAATAATTTCCCATCTCCCATTTTGCTTTCCCAGATCCATGAATTTTTCGTTTTTACGATAACAAACCAACCGCCACGATATCTGCAACATACGCAAGGTATCCATTAAAAAGTAAAAGGTAGAAGTAGAAGTAGAAGGAGAAGGAGTTATAAGTGGTACATATGGATCGAAGCTTCATACCACGCGCTTCGCTCAGATCCAGATCCAGATCCCACCTTAAGCTTCAACCGAATCTTAAAAGGGGATCAAGGATTTGGCTGCGGCACAGCCCTTGCCACCACACGCACATTATCGATCAGTCCCTCGACCAACTTGAGATAGTCGTTTGGTTCACCCCTAGAAGCTTTCCCGGCCTGATCTGTCAGTGCAGCTGTTGAGATTTCGATTTCAAGTTCGTGTTCTTTTTCGGTGCGGGTTACGCCCTGTGTGGTTGGGATGGGTTAGTTGGCTGGCTTGTATGATGTGTATTGAGGTAGGGGAAGATGGAGACAGAAAGGAGAAGGGAGAGGAATAGAAGAGGGAAACATACATTAGCCACAATTGACTGCGTAACCTGCGTCAAATCGACCTGGTAATGCGAATGTGTATAACTCAAACGATCTTTGTTGCGATCAGGTCTCGGTGGGCCATCACTCCCAGCAATAAGATCATCCACATCGCCATCATATCTCATTTCCAGATTAATGCTTATGCGACAATCGAGGGGATAGCCGGGGAAATGGATATCCAGATCTCGCACTCTGGCTTTGATAATCTTGGCGAGGATTTGATTGGTCTTCTGATCATGTGTAACGCGAACTTTGACGGAATGGCGAGGGTTCAGGATGGAGCGGAGAGCAGGAGGGAGGGTGGTGTGCGCGGACGATGGGAGTTCATAGAATTTATCCTTTTCGCGTCGATGAAGATAGTCGATCTTTAGACGTTTCTTTGGTGCACTTGGGTTTCCGGGATGAGTATCTGTAAGACGGGCATTAAGGTAGTCGTTTAGGACTTTGTGTTGATACTAGAGCATGTGGTTAGAATGAATCAGTAAGAAGAGGTGACTATAAACGTACTTCAGTCATTGAGCTTCGGAAAGTGAGCAAGGAGTTCTCTGTAAGCACCGTTTCCGTCTTTATGGGTAGCTGAACTCTCATGCCTGTGTCTTTGCTGATAAGCTGACCCAGCTTCGCCTCGATCTCAATCTCTACACCTCGGCTGGCCAACTCGCCCACGTCGGAGCGAGAAGCAACGTGCACATACAACCAGTCCGCCACAATCTTAGGAATCTCATCGAATGGCTTCCTCCCAGTTATACTTGGTTCCCATGGCCCCAGAGGCCCATCCCACGAGACGTCATCTGGCGGAGCAACTCGGGCCACTGCTGGTGACGCTTGTCTGAGCCCATTGATTTCCTGCTTTATTAATGCCGCTGGTGGTGGTGTAGGAGTGTCATTCATTTGTTGTTTTCCGTTAAGCTTGCGACCTAAGTTTTTCATTCCCTTAGCACTTTGGGCCCAGATAGGTGGTTCGGTATAGCGTATTCTCTTTCTAGGCCGCTGTTGAGGCGAAGGAGCCGGGACAGGACTAATTTGATGCTCGCCGTTAACCTCAGTTTTGACCTCATAGTGATTATGTTGCCGTGGTGCCTCAACTGACATTTCCCGGTCTTCCATCTTCCGCTTTGCCGGATTGTTGTATTCTTCAGGCAGTAACTGAACCACCGAGTTCATTCTCGTCTGACTGGGAAGACGCGTCTTGGGACTGACACTAAGACTTCTTTCTCGCTCGCTTATTGATCTTTGCTGAGTAGAGCTTGTCGATGTTCTATGAGAGTCGTAGGCGCTTCGCGGAGTGGTCGGATTTCGAGGTGGGATCGAAGCGGGTGGAGGGGCCGGAGATGTCTGATTATAGAGTGTAAAAGGACTAGCGGAAACTGCGCGGTGCTGATACGGACTGGTAGGCTGTACAAACCCACCAGAAGACTGTCTCTGGGTCTGCAATGGAGGACCGAGAGGAGTGCCAGGTTGAGATTGTAAAGACTGGTGCCGCTGATGCTGAACAGGAATTTGATTTGGTGGATACGGGTGCGTGGCGACCGGACTCTCTTGAGTGAATTGCTGATTATGGTATTGCTGCTGTTGTTGCTGCTGCTGTTGCTGCTGACTGTGCGCCGAATTAGGTGTAGAATTCGAAAGTGAAGATTGAGATCTTTGATGTTGAAGATAAGGATGGGGTGCCCCTGGAATGCCAATTGGGGGCGTCTGTGGAGCCGGCGACGCTTGAACCTGAGAATTATGATGTTGCAGATGCGGAGGAGGGTTAGGATGTGAAAAGCTTTCTCTTTGCTGGAAAGTTGGGGGGTAATGTTGATGTTGAGCAGGGCTTTGAGGATTTTGATGATTTTGCGGAAATGGATATTGTCCGCCGGCAGCACTTATGGATGAGGCAGGGGTATGTCTGTAGGGTGAGGCAGCGGAATAAGAACCAGCTGGAGAACGGAGGTCAGTCGGCGGAGGAGCTTGTATTGGCGTAGGAGGAGGCGGTCGACCTAGATGAGTTCCTTGATACGTAGTAGGTGATGCATAAGGCCCACCATTTTGTGAACCGTACTCCTGTGATTGTGAGCCATGTTTGCCCGGACCTGGCGAGGCTTGCGACGAATGGCTATAATTTCTGAAGGGCTGGCCCGGTGGAGGTACTGTTTGAATTGGGGTTACTGGTGTTGGCGCATTTTGCTTCGATCGAGCAGCTTCGCCAGCTTCTGTATTGATGATTGAACGAAGGTCCATTGTCAGGCGGGTTGCTGGTTGTGGTTGGGGGTTTGCGACTCGGCTCGTTGTTCTCTCTCAGTACCACTCGTGAGGATGTACACTCTTCTTCTGTCCAGGCCTCCGCGCACACTACAATTCTCAATGTCTCTTTGTAATCTTTCGTATGGCGTTCATTTGATGATAATACAGGATTCGGTGGTACAGCTCGATAGATCTGGCCTTCGAAGTAATGGGATATTGGGGTTGGCGCAAACGCGCAAACGCATGCGGACAAAGAAAGTGTTGGAGAGAAAAAAAGGTTTAGGAATTACACAAACAATAACGAAGTCGAGATCAACGAAGGTAATTGAATATCTCGCAGATGTAGATTTTCATAAAGGAAATATCAGTAATTGGCAGTCACTCTAGAGATACATTGAAGATTTCGTGACGAGATTGAGATTGAGATTGTTGATGTGGTAAAGGGGAGGAGGAAATGTATAACAGATATAAGTTATATTTTTTTGATAAGTTGGTTAAAAATATGATAATTGGGAGTTGTTCTGGGAGTCTGGCTCGTCTGGGAAATGTACCAAGTACCATCCCGTGCGGTTTCTAGGGATCTAGGGATAGGTGTGGAAGTAGGAAGGACTCTGGCACGTCTGGGTTTGCACGTTGAGGCTTCCCTTAGCTACTATAGCTACGACCTAGTAGGCAGTAGGTACCCGTTCACCCTTTCCCAAGTCGATGAGCCGCAGCGCAGAGTGTGGTGCTTTTCCCTTTTCTGGTACAGACTGTTGGAATCTGGCATGGAGTGGTGGAGGAGGAAGAGGAGAAGACCGGGGAGAGCAGAAAATGAACGCATAGAGAGAACCGGTGTACGGAGTACAGTGCAAAGTCTGAGGTGCGGCGGACGTGCGAGGAGGATCTTATAAGAAGTATATCCTCATGTGGTATTATATACTATATATACTATATATATAGATAAATCTAGTTCACCTGTTCATATACCTTCACATCATCTTCCCCGTCGGACTTCCCATTTGTGAATTTGGATCACAGAATTAATTGGAGCTTGGATTAAATTTATTGAAGCCTGGACTGTAAGGACACCAGCCTTGCAGCCACTCAGAGCTCGAAGCTTTCCGCCTTCCGCTTTCCGCTTTCCTAAACCATACTAGCGTGCTTCAAGCTGTTGACGTGCCAAAAGTATGCCTGGTGGTGTTGGAGACACTCGTGCTCGTAACTTTGTAGCCATCTAAGCAGTACTCGAGTACAAAGATAATTCATCAATCCTTCCACTTCTTTCGAATCAGGAACTGCCTATCGAAGGTTGACCACCATATTTCATTTCCATTTTCCATCTAACAATTCCGTCCTACCAATGCCTGGTTTGACTTCAGCCTCTGGGGTGCTGGGCTTCCTAGCCGACGAGGAACCAGAGCTCAAGGTCTTTGCGCTTCAAACCTTGAACGACGACATCGACACACTATGGACTGAAGTTGCAGGCTCCGTGTCTCAGATGTGAGTGCTCCACAGCTTCCGCCAACCCCAGATCTTTTTGTGGATAGAGCCTTCGTTCCCCTCCAACAGTATACTGACCCATTTGGCCACTCGCAGTGAGGCACTTTACGAAGATGAATCTTTCCCAGAGCGACAACTAGCATCTTTGGTCTTGGCAAAGGTTTACTATCACCTGCAAGCGTACAATGAGAGCATGACATTTGCTCTCGGAGCTGGTGACCTCTTCCAACTCGACAAAGAAGGCGAATTTGAGGAGACGATCATCTCGAAGTGCGTCGACACCTACATCACCGTATCTGCTCAGCACCATGCTGCCCCGCAGGAGACCAAGAAAGACAGCGCTCTTCCAACACTCGCAACCTCTTTTGCTAGCGGTGCTGGGGATTCTAACGCTGCCGCCGCACTTACTTCACCAACCACACCTTTCTCACAATCTACTCTGCCATCGAAATCGCTCCTGTCGAGGGCCTCCACCGACAACATGTTGGAGCAGCCTGTAGTGGAAGGGAAGGGTTCAAGCTCGACTACACTTCCAGATCGCTCTACCCAGATTGCGCTTCAGAAGGTCATTGAGAGGCTTTTCGAGAGCTGCTTACGTGAAGGCAGGTACAGACAGGTTGTAGGAATTGCAGTTGAAGCCAGAAACTTGGAAGTTTTGCGAAGAGTTATCAAGCGCGCCAGTGAGGACGAGAAGAAATCAAAGTCAAAACAAGCCGAAGGCACCGTCGGACCCACAGAGGAACTGATGGAATATGTCTTGGACATTTGCATGGACATTGTGCAAGAAAGAGGGCTCCGAACAGAGATTCTTCGACTAATCTTGGATTTGCTGAATGACATACCAACACCGGACTACTTTTCGATCGCTAAATGTGTCGTTTATTTGAACCAGGACGAGGAAGCGTCAACTATGCTGAAGAAACTTGTGGTAAGTGCCTGATCATACCAACCAGGCATTCTGGGACAACGGAGCATTGGCACTGACAAGAACTAGGCCAACAATGATCAGACATCTACAGCAACCGCATATCAAATCGCATTCGATTTGTACGACAACGGAACCCAGGAATTCCTTGCAAAGGTCATTAAGTCTTTACCGAGCAAGGCACCAGAAGCACCTGCGGCTGAGTCTGCGGACAGAGAGCGTGAGTGACGTCTATGTTGTTGTCCAAAATATTACTAATTGCTTTTCTCTAGCCACCGAATCGGACCAACTACTAGGAGAACTAAACGACCGAGCTGGCGCATCCGCAGACGAAGTGTCGGATGAACATATCAAAATCTTCGATTCGATACGAAAAATTCTCGATGGCAGTGAAACAATCAGACTAAACCTCGAATTCCTCTACCGCAACAACCACACCGATCTGAGCATTCTCAACAAGGTCCGAGACAGTCTTGAGGGTCGGAACTCAATTTTCCACACTGCCGTTACCTTCTGCAATGCCTTCATGAACCAGGGAACGACGAACGACAAGTTCTTCCGAGACAATCTGGAGTGGTTGGGCAAGGCAGTCAATTGGTCCAAATTCTCTGCTACTGCTGCTCTTGGTGTTATCCACCGCGGTAATCTATCTCAATGTCGCAAGCTACTTGAACCTTACTTGCCAAGACGGGCAGCTCTCGGTGGATCAATCTACAGCCAAGGTGGTGCACTTTACGCTTATGGTCTTATCTATGCCAACCATGGTGCTGAGGCCCTCGATTACCTCAAGGAACAGTTCAATGAGGCACAAGAAGAGGTTATTCAGCATGGTGGTGCTTTAGGCCTTGGTATTGCTGGTATGGCGACTGGTGATCAGACAATCTACGAAAACTTGAGAAATGTCCTCTACGCCGATTCTGCCTTAAACGGTGAGGCTGTTGGTCTCGCCATGGGACTCATCATGCTCGGAACAGGTAACATTAAGGCGCTGGAAGACATGATTACATACGCTCATGACACCCAACACGAGAAGAGTGTTCGTGGTCTTGCCATTGGTATGGCCCTGATCATGTATGGCCGACAAGAAGGAGCCGACGAATTAATCGAAGGACTCCTCAATGACCCTGATCCAACTCTACGTTATGGTGGTATTATGACCGTGGCCTTGGCATACTGTGGCACAGGAAGCAACAAAGCAGTGCGCAAGTTGCTTCATGTAGCTGTCAGCGATGTCAATGATGACGTGCGCCGTATTGCTGTCATGAGTTTGGGATTCATCTTATTCCGCAAACCTGGAAGTGTGCCTCGAATGGTCGAGCTTTTGTCTGAATCTTACAACCCACACGTAAGATACGGTGCTGCGATGGCTCTTGGTATCTCTTGTGCTGGTACTGGTCTCGACGAAGCCATTGATTTGCTCGAGCCAATGATGAAAGATCCTACCGACTTTGTACGACAAGGCGCTTTAATCTCATTGGCAATGATCATGGTGCAACAAAACGAGGTCATGAACCCCAAGGTAGCAGAAATCAGAAAGACTTTGAAGAAGATTGTAGCAGACCGTCATGAAGATGCCATGACTAAATTTGGTTGCGCCCTTGCTTTGGGTATAATCGATGCCGGTGGCCGCAACTGCACAATCGGCCTCCAAACTCAAACTGGTAACCTGAATATGGCAGGTATTGTCGGCATGGCAGTCTTCACACAATACTGGTACTGGTTCCCTTTCACTCATTTCCTGTCTTTGAGCTTCACACCTACCTCAATGATCGGGTTGAATCATGAGCTTGAGATCCCAAGTTTCAAGTTCCACAGTGCTACTCGACCAAGTCTATTTGACTATCCTCCAGAACAAGAGGTAAAGACGGAAGACGCCCCCACTCTGATTGCCACTGCTGTTCTCTCAACTACAGCTCAAGCCAAACGAAGAGCACAAAAGAAGGAGCGCGCCCAACGAAGAGAAAGCATGGATATTGACCAAACCCCTGCAACTCCAAAGGTTTCAGCTCCCGCTGATGATAAGATGGACGTTGACGAGTCCGCCAAGGATAAGGAAGAAAAGGCTGGCGAGAAGAAGGATGAAGCTGAGAAAGATTCCCCTGCTGAAACCCTGAAGAAGAAATTCGAAAAGGAGAAGGTCGGATACGAAATTGAGAACATGTCAAGAGTACTTCCAGCTCAGCTGAAGTATATCAGCTTCCCAGCAGGCCGTTATAAGCCTGTGAAGAAGCCCACTGGAGGTGTTGTCTTGATGATCGACACACAGCCGGAGGAGGAGAAGGTTTTGATTGAGGAGAAGCTCAAGAAGGCTTCTATTGAGAAGGCCGCAGCTCCAACAACTCTCGAAGACATGCGAAATGAATCTTTCAACCTGCGTCGTCAAGCTGATGCCCAGGGCGAGGCTGCAGGTGCTCTCTCCGGTGCTGCCGCAGCGGCAGGTGTTTTGACTGCTGTGGATGAAGATGAAGAGGGAGCGGAGGAAGCTACGCTACCAGGGGAGTTCGAATACTTCACTGACGGAGAGGATGAGTAAATGGTGCTGGCGGGAGCGGAGAGTGTAATATTAGAAATCTGCATTCAGTAAAGCGCGCGTTCTAGATGCAAGTCTTTTTGCTCGTACTGCACTATGCATGGACGCGATAGGGCAGGCATGCGATAGTATAGAGATGTGTATAACAGAGTCATTTGAACCCGAGCATTTGCTTAGGATGTTATAACATGTTATGATACGTTGTTGACAGATTCAGCTGGCGTTTGCCCATTTATCCGTCTTCTCATGGTCTGGCATGGCCAATGGTAGGTAATTCCCAAAGCCATGGTTCGCTGCCCTCCTTCATCCGGAAATCACCTAAACCACCGTCCCTCCATTTACAAACCTTAATGAGGTGTGATTCGGGCTTATCTCTAATCTGGGCCTTCCGGGATTGAGCGCGCAGACTGACGGCCGGGGTACTCTGCATGACCAATCAAACGCTCTGCCAGTATTTGTCGTTCAACCCAATGCGTATTTTTACCGATCACTATCTTCAGTTATCTCGCATCAATGCACTCGAGTTTCTAGAACTATAACCCGGGCTACGAGTAAGTGGTGCAAAATTTTGTAGCTTTCCAAGCTCGACTTGTGCAAGTCAACAGTGCCCCGCTGCGGAGTTCTGCGGAGAGTTCTGCGGAGAGCAACCTCTCGAGATTTCGGCAAGAGACCTGGAGAAAATCTGCAGTGTACATGGGATGAGCTGCTAGCTACAGTCACAATATGCAAGTGCAAGGGTTCCGATAGCTGGCAAAAGAACAACATACAGTAGCAAGGGCAGGATATTATTTGTTGGCCTTATCAGTGTGTGTGCTTATATTGGCCGATGTGTGTTATTATGGGCGGACGTGGTACGAGAAGGCAATTCACTGGTCTTGTATGACATGCGGTTGCACGATAACGGGCCTGTGGAAGAAAGCTTATATAAACGTCTGGGGATCTCCAGGCCCGTTTTTCCCTTTCTCCTCTTTCAGCTCTTCCTTGCGTTTCTTGCTTTCCAAGTTTCGGCTTTTCATTGCACGATTCGAAGGGAACTACCATGCGTCCAATTCCATACCTCCCTTCGGGGAAACAAATTAAGGATCGATGTACATCAGTCAAGGCATGGCAGTTGCCGAAGCAGAAGAGTGCGCTTGCGCCTGAACATGTTTGGACAAATGAGGATATGGATCCAGTGAAGCCTGAGAATCAAACTTGGACGTTGTGGACTTGGTGAGTTTTCTTTGAAATTTATATTTTTTGAATTAACCACTGCAGGGAATGGATGGGGAAGATTGAATGGCCTGGCGCAGGATACCTATAGGCATAGTTGTATGATAGCTAACGTATTATGATCTAGGATGGCGTATTGGGCCACTGATACCATCAATCTGGGAACATGGGAAACCGCCAGTAGTATTTTAGCCGTGGGATTGACATGGAGAGATGCCATTCCAATTGTAAGTCTCCTTACTGAGTACCCATGGCTATGACTTATAAACTCCAACATGAGGCTAACTGGTAAATCTAGATGGTTGTAGGAACATCTTGCGTTGCGATTCCGATGGTTCTTAATGGGGCCATTGGTGCTAAGCTGCACATACCATTCTCTGTCGCAATTCGATCATCTTTCGGGTACTATCTCGCATATTTCTGCATTGTTTCGAGATCTATTTTGGCTATGTTCTGGTTGGGTATCCAAGGTGCGAATGGGGCCGAATGTTTGACGGTTATGATATGCAGTATTTGGCCAAGCTACGCAAATATACCAAATCATATCTCGGCGAGCCAAGGAATCACTACACAAGGGATGATCAGGTATACCATTCAATCTGCATTCTTAAGTAAAAGTCGAGCAGTTGCTTACAAAACTCACAGTTACTTCCTCTTCTGGATTATCCAGCTCCCCCTGCTTCTCATCCCACCAACTAGGCTTCGCTACCTTTTCATCGTAAAACTTGTCGCTGCTCCAGTAGCTGCTCTAGCTACCATGGGATGGTGTGTCCATAAAGCCGGCGGATCAGGCGCAATCTTCGACCTCAAGCCTCAAGTTTCCGGTTCCACAAAAGCATGGCTCTGGCTATCCTGTATGTCGTCCGTAACGGGATCTTGGGCAACACTTGCCTGCAACATCCCCGATTTCTCGCGCTACGCCCGTTCCTCCAAAGGTCAATTCATCCAGCTGCCCTTCCTCCCCCTGATCTTTACTCTATGCGGCACAATCGGCATCATCACCACCTCCGCCAGCGGCGTCATCTACGGCGAACTGTACTGGGACCCCCTCAAAATCATCGCGAAATGGCTCGACAACGGCCACGGCGGTCGAGCCGCCGCCTTCTTCGCCGCCACCGCATGGTACATTGCTCAAGTCGGCACAAACATCACCGCGAACTCGATCAGCGCAGCAAACGACCTCACAGTCCTCTTCCCCCGCTACATCAACATCGAGCGCGGCTGCATCATCGCAGCCATTGTCGGTGGCTGGGTTATCGTTCCCTGGAAAATCATCTCCTCGGCGGAAACCTTCCTCGCCTTCATGGGCGGCTACTCCGTCTTCCTCGCGCCCATCGCTGGTATCCTCGCCAGCGACTACTGGCTGGTCAAAAAACAACATCTCGACGTCCCGGCGCTGTATGATCCGCATGGTCGCTACAGTTACTGGAATGGGATCAACTGGCGCGCGTTGCTGGCGCTGCTGACGGCTGTTGCGCCGAATCTGCCGGGTCTGGGATATAGTATTGCGTTGGATGCGGATGGACAGGATTCGGTGAAGATTTCGGCAGGGGCGAAGAATCTGTATACGTTTGATTGGTTGTTTGGCTTTGTGGTTAGTGTGCTGGTGTATACGGCGCTGAGCTGGAAGTGGCCGGCGAGGGAGTCGTTGGTGGAGAGCACGATTTATGGGGATGTGGTTGAGGGGGTGGGGAGTGATGAGGAGGGGAGGATGGGGCAGGTGGTGCATGGAACGGAGAAGGATTTTGGGAATGTGGATGCGGTGGATTTTGGGACGGGGCATCATGTGAGGAAGGATAGGGAGAGGCATAGGAAAGAAGGGGGGGCGGAGATGAAGGATTGAGCTAGTTATTATAAGGTTTAAGACCGCATAGTATTTATACCATACAGATATGTAAGCTAATTCTGAAAAATGGAATTTATAGAGAATCTTCACGGGAATAGAAATAGAAACCCCAACTCAGCTAGCCGACTATCTACCGACTATCTTTATCATCCTTATAGACCTTCCCCAATATAACGCCCAGGAGTCAGCAAACCAAAAAAAACAGCAAAATAAAAAAACACTCCTGAATCACTGAGAAACCACCCAAGCTGAAGTGCCCATCAATGCTCCATGTAACAAAAGCAGCAGCTTATATTACCCATCCATTATTTTATCCTTCCTACCCATCGACCTCGTCTTCACACCTTTCCACTCCCTCTCCCTCTCCTGCTCTACCTTTCTCTTCTTCTTCTCCTGTACGAGTACCTTTCCTTCTTCTTCCTCGGGGTTTCTTTTTCTTATTGCGGGTTTTGGTTGGGGTTTGGATTGCGATTTTGGTTTGTTCGATGCAGATTGTGATTTTGTTGTCCCCTTCAGCCCCTCGAATTTCGTCGTCTCAGGCGTGAATAGCGGCGCCGTTTCGATGATGTATGTAGGAGAGCGCTGTTTTTCCTCCAGTATGGCTGTGGGGGAAGGGTTTGAATCCAACTGGGGCCGGGGAGCTTTGTGAGTGGGGTAGTCGTGGATGGTAGAGAGGGGAGAATAGAGGGGTGGAGAGTAGGGAGGTGAAGGGTCGCTTGCGTGGTTAGAGTGGATGGATTTGGGTTTTGAGACGTTGGGGGAGGAGTATATCTGGATGTCAGTTTCGTGACTGGGTATGGGATAGGTATATATTGGCTCCTCTGGGTTCCAACCTGAGTCGATGACGGGTTGATCGAGTAGATAGAAACGGTGCTGAAGACCATCCAGACGCTGTTGGTCAGCTGTTAAGTCATTCCATCTTGGTGTCTTAGGCTTCTCTGCTTGATCACGAATATATCTTGTTTTTGGGATTCGGGGTTTCTGTGTAATGAGAGGCAGTGCCGAGGTTTTTGCCGACAGTAGCAAAGAGGGAGACGCATTCGTAACTTGCTGCTGGTACTGATAGCCCCAGATGACATTACCAGGCGGAACTATTAATCTCAGTAATCATTCCATACGAAGGGAGAGTTAACTTACTATATTCTTCTACACTTCTTCGTCTGATATATATCTCTGGCCCAGTAAGCCAATCAAACACGTATAGCCTCCACTCATCTTCTGTCGTCTGCTCTGTAATCGAATAAATCGCATCCGGTCCATTGTACTGATCAATCAGGGTGAAATTCTCATCTGCAGGCTCCCAGTTCTCCTCGAATTTGGAACGCAATGCCTTTCTAAAGCTTTGCAATGATCCTCCATTCTTCACAATATCCCAATGCACCGGAACTCCATCGACCCTTTCGTCAGTATCATGGACGTTAAAGATATCGTACTCAGGCCGAAACCAGATACAGGTATCTTTTTGGATATGAGGACGTAGAAACCCCCGTAAGATGGCTCTTTTTTCCAGCATCGTCCATTCCCTTTTTCTTGTTCCATCAGCGTGTAATCTGAAAAGCTCAATGACGATGGACCCCGTGTTTTGCTCGCGTTCGGTGTGACTAAACCACAATCTAACTTTGGAGGGGACTCCATCGCGCTGTGATACCGAAAATATGGCTATCATCTGATTCCATATATCGATATAGTCGTCTTGCTCTGACGTGGGCCGGTGGCCAATCCAGCAGTTACTGCTTCCAATGAGCCTGATTGCGAAGACATCAATTGCAGTGGAGAGATTCCCGGGAAGATCACCGCTTTCGATTGAAAGTCGAAGAGGCCGTTCATTATTTTTCCTTCCGGCTGTTACCCAGTTTTTGATGCTTGGCCATTGATGAGTACCAATTTGCATTCCACCATATTCAATGGCTAATATTTCCTCTCCACGATCCGTTGGTATTAGGATCTGTACGGAGTCTAGAGGAATTTTTCGGCCGAACAATGCAACAAACGCTCTGTTGAGTGCCGGTTGCAGTTCATTTGTGCCATACCTGGGCTCCATATCCAATGGCACCTTCCAGTAACCTTGCTCGTTGGTTTTCTTGTTCACTAGACGAATTACGCACAACTCATCATCTGGTGGTTCAAATATTGTCGGGACCGGAAATCCGTCTATGTGCCGCACAAATATATCCACGGGTGCATCATGATCAAGATATTTGTTCCTGATATCGGTCACAAATGTATTCCCGTAGTTATTTCTGCTAAGAGCAACCGTCACAATCGGCACCCCTGCAGAAGGACGAATGTCGACGAAGAAACTCCAGTTACTGGTTGGTTCGATGTCCAGTAGCTTGAAGATAGCAGCCTTGAAGCCACTATAGCTGGCCGTGGCGATCGCCTTGCCAAAATATGAATGAATCGAGAACTGTTTCGTTCTCTTCTTGTCATCTGGGAAGGCCTTCTTTATACGGTCCTGGTCCTCTCTAAACGCAGGAGGCAGCACATCAAGTGGTCGTAAATGCGAGAGCACTACGGCGGGTGGGTTATCATCCAACGGACCTAGTGTATCGAGGAGCCAAACCCACTGTGTGTGGAAATGTTCTCGGCTCACTCTGGCCCTAAATTCAAACCGTTGGTCGATGTCATCCGCGGTTTCCGCTCGGTAGATGTCGATCGTAAAGCTCCAATTGAAATTGGCAGGGTCTTCAATCTTAAGCAATTGGCGGGCAACTTTCACCAATTGTTCTTCAGTGAAGGGCTTGACCATGACTTGGGTTTCTCCAGCAAATATCGGTCTCCCCTGCTTATCCCCTGGGCTGCCATGCATGCCTACGGTCGTGCTCCTGGATGGTTTCCCGTCCACCTGTTTTTCGATTTCACCGATTGGGCTTTCGTCTCCTCTTAATCTTTTCCGTGGAACTATCTCTATTAGCAGGAAGAATGGTTGGACGTGTCATGAATAACGAACGTCGGATTGCTTGGTGCTTGTCATTAATCTGTTCCACAGGAACTTGCGCTAGCACAGTGGAATTTGGCAAGAGATAGTCTTTGAGAGCTTGGAAGCTGGTCTTCATTGCCTCTGCCATGTTTACTGACGATACATAATGGTAGTATGAAAAGAGCTCGGCAGCTTGATGATTATTTCGATACTGGAGAAAATCGAAATCTAATGAAAGAAACAGCAATCATAGAAACATTGAAAAGGCCCTCGACGCATCCTTTGTTCCTTGGCCGAAAATGGCACTGGCAACACAACTCGGATAACCACATCCTTGGATCGCATTGTTGAACCTAGAACTAGGTGCTGTCAAAGACTTAACAAAGAATGAGGAGCGAAGAAGAAACACTACCGAGCACAAGTAGCCACATTTCTAGTTCCAAGAACTTTGCCGCAAGAATTTACACAGTCACATGTGGTTTATCAAAACAGACTGAGGATATTGAATGTGGGAAGCGACGCAGAGGCTGCTGTGTCTCAATTGTAGCATGAGTAATTGGTACTCACCGCATAATACAGCTCTGTGGGTATACTTCCTGTATCCAAAATTCGGAGTCGCTAGACGTTCATGGAGTCTGGCTTGAGGAAGATGGTGCGGAGTGGGATGTATCATTGCTTACATAATTACTGTGATCTCCCGCATGACGTCTACAGGGAAGTCACGTCGCGTTCACCTTGACGCGTTCAGTGGCTGCGCATCCATCTCTTTGCACATATAATTATAAATGAAGACAGTCAGTTGTATTAATTGAATTCTGATCCCAATCAAAGCTACCGTATTAATTACAATCATCCCACCATTATCTCCACGTATGTATGCAGTATGTACAACCGCCTTGTAGCCGCACCCAATCCCAGACGTTACCTTCCCCTCAATGTACCAACCCACAAATGAAAACTTTGACCTATCTCCTATCACCGCATTATACCTAATTCCCGCCCTAAAAATTACGCATCATCCCCCACAACAATCAAATGCTGCTCCCCTCCCTCAAAAGTCAAACTCACATACCCATCCTCCGCACTCTCCGCCTCAAACGCCGTCGCCCCATCCTTACTCCAAGCCTGTTTCCCATCCACTAGCACCACCTGACCCTCCCCCTTAACCGGCACCGACACCACCCCACTCGTCCCCGCCGGCGTCTGAATATTCAACGAAAACGAGCCCGTGGAGCTAATACTCCACGCCACTGTAATATCCCCCTTCGGCGTAGGCACCACTCCTCTCGCCCAGCTAACATCACCCGGCATGGGTTTAATCGTCCAAGTCTTGAAGCCCGGTCCCGTAGGCGTGACGCCTAAAACGAAATTCGTCAACGCAGGCACGATACCTGTCGACCAGCCGTGCGCCATGGATGTAAAGCCCTGTTCATACGGACTTCCGTTCGGGCCGATGCCCTCCCACATAGTGACTTTAGGGTCGTTGTTTGCCATCCAGCGGTAAGTTCGTCTGATTTGGTCGAGCGCGGAGGCGACGAGGTGGGTTTGAAAACGAGCTTCGATTTCGAAGTAGGACATGAATGCGTAGACGCGTTGGGAGAAGTCGGTTTGTAGGAGATCGTTGTCGTAGAAGGAGTTTCCGTAGAAACGGGCGTTGTGGGTGGAGAGGTAGGAGAGGATGGATTGAGAGCGGGAGGTGTTGGTTGTGCCGGAGAGGATGGATATGCTGTTGCCGTCTTGGGCGTGGGTGGCGCAATATGTGTCTCCGCAGGTACCGTCGAAGAAGGCACCGGCTGAGGTGTCGAAGTTGTGAGAATTGAGGGCAGCGGATACATTCTTAGCGCGGGAAATCCAACGATCCGCGTCGTTGGAGTGGCCTTGAGATTTGGCGATTACGGCGGCGTTTTTGAGCGCGAGGACGTAGAGAGCATTGTAATAGGTGATAGGACCGGTGCGGGGAAGGAATGCATAGTCCCCGTATCCACCGGAGACTCCCACTCCCTTCGTAATGAGATTGGTTGTATTATCGGTGACAGAAGGGTAGAATTGGTCAAGAACTTTGAGTAGCGTGGGATAGTATTTGCTAATGTAGTCATCGTCGCCTGTGTACACTAGAAGATCGTAGCTGCAGACGACCCACCATAATGGATAATCAAGCAGCGGAAGTGCGTAGTTGGCACTATATAATATCAATGTCTGAGCCGGTGAGGGGAGTGGCAAATAACTTACATAGAAGCCGGTGGGATCCAGCCGTCATCTCTTTGATGATCCGCCAAATCAGCAAGCACATTTCTACTTGCCTGAGCCAAATCATGTGTCAAGTATGAGGTCCTCGACGCAACCGCTAGATCACCAACATAAGGGTCTCTGTCACGCTTGGCGCCATCAAGCAGTACCAACTTTCCATCCAGCGTTGGACTGTAGGCATTTCTTGGTTCAGTACTATTTTTTTCGAAGACATCAGTGGCCAAGTCATTGGTATACACTGCATCATACCACCACTGATTGAGATCATTATCAGAACTCTCGAACCAGCCAGTGAATGTGTCAACAGTGCCGCGAATACCAGAGAACTTGAGGCTGACGTAGTCGATATTAACAGTTCCAGAGGCGTTGGTATAAGGAGCATCAGCAGCTAGTGCGTCCAGATATATTTTCACATATCTGAACCCGTGAAGGCCATCTGCGCACACTTGGGTGCCGTGTTGACAGCCATGAACGTCTGTCCACGTGTATGGCTTCTCAGCAACAGCAATCTACCATTGTATATAGTTAGTAACTTCAGTAATGACTACAGCGGTCAGTTAGACTTACCTGATCTGATCCAGGAGTTATGGTATCACCCTTTCAGGAATGTCAGCTGTGAAGGCAAAGTCAAAGCACGTTGAAGACACTCACGTTATCGGATCGTGAAAAGTCTGAGACATTCGTTAGGTATTGCAAGGTCTCTGAAAAGGCCAATCGAATACCAGGAGCCTGCTTAGAAGCTCCAGCAAACTTGATGCTCAAGTAGCCCGCAACATTGAGACCGAAGTCAACAGTGATTGAGGGGACAGTAGAGGATCCAGCCGCTCTGGTAAGGGTAGCTACACGGCCACCTGGACTTAATAGCGCGTCTGCATTCTTGACACTACCGCCAGTGGTGACGATGCTTTGCGGTTTGATGATGTCGGACGTAGGGGCTCTGACATACTTCTGCCAGTCGGGACTGTGACCGATAACGTCTTTCCGGCTGAGTTGGTTCTGCAGATTATACCGGTCGTAATTTAATGAGAGGGGTTCTGAATGAGAGCGGGGTAGACAGTCTACCAAGCTCGCAAGAGCGACAATGATAAGAAGCAGAGAAGGCATAGAGGATTTTCCAACGAGGGAAGGACGAGAGAATTGCATCTTGCAAAGGTGTGCAGTATTGAAACGTGGAGACCTGGGGAAGCTCCACTCTTAAGAAAAAGCGTGAGGGGAAGTTCGGTGTATCTTGCGCATTCATCCTCGTTCACTTGCTATGATGTTATCGACTGCAGTGTCGCGATGTGATCTCCAGTCCCTGACGTTGATAGATGATATCCCGAAGCGACTCCTGAAACGGCAAGGCGCGTAAATTAAGATTTGGCCTGTGAGCCACTATTAATCCCTGCGGTCTGGGGTAGAGGCTGAAAAGGGCAAAAAAGGGGGTGCACCAAAGGGTCCCAGCTTGGACCCTCGCGAGACCATTTCTTGGGCATGATGCGTTTCCGTACCGCATGATCATTTACTGCGATGCCGACAACGACGGAAATTAACAATAATGACCATGCAGCATACTAATAGGTTTCAGGGGCCACCGGATCGGATCATTCGGCTGTGGCACACAATGATGGAAGGATTAATTAGTGTTATTCTCACGTAACATGGTGGTTTCTGTTCCTGGTGCTCCCTAGGTATTTCGCCGAGGTCTCGGAACATTTGCCTTTTTCTCCGAAAAAGCTCTAATGATGTCGATATTAACTTCCAAATACCGTTGAAAGATACCCGTCGATAGTTTCTCAACAGTACGACCTTGTCGTAAATGAGCGGGAAAACGGAATAAAGTGAATCGTGGTCATTTCACGCAAGCAAATACCGGATAAAGAAGGTGGTATGCCCACGGAACTGGAAAGTATGTCGATCTTGGCATACTGATGCCAGACGCGCCTTCGCTTTGACGACACATGTCAAGGTCGTCGAAATCACGATATGCGGCGTGCAGTTTTCATCCGAGCTCAAATGGTGTTAGTTGACCTTTTCGAGATCTGCTGTCCTAGCGGGGTATCAGTGAATAGATGGTCCATCATCCTCCTGACAACATTCGGGTTATTTACCACCGCATGTTGGGCTGCTCTAGCATCATCAAGTTTTAATCTTGGGTGAAGTTGCTCGTGAAAAATTGGATAGTTCAATCTTTCGAGTGTCTTGGCTAGTCCTGCACGAGAATATTGTTAATCTCGGAGTATGCAAGCAATGCAAAGCTAGCATGCGAGAAGAAATGTCGAAGACCAAGTTCCTTCCGCGGCTGGTATGGCTCCGAAGCACCATCCTCTCTCGAGGTTCTGCTACATAACTCTTTCCTGCTTTACCCCGATCGAAACTCAGCATGCCTCCCCTTTCACGCCAATATCGATCCTCACAATCACCGCCTCCCCAGGTCCTTCATTACCGATGGGATTAATGAGCCCACCATTAGTCGTTACATAGATGCAATTCTGGTCCTCAACTCCTCTCCCAAAAGCAACAGCCGTTGGGCCTGCCGTGTCTTTCTTGTCAAGGCCACCCATGATTCTGACACGACCATCTTCCTGCGTCTTCTCCAGGTCGACTCCAATGCTTGGAAACTTCAAGACTGTATGAGCGACGTTGGTGGCAATATACGCATTGCCCTGCACATCAAGCGCGAGGTCGTCACCTGTCAAATTCTCTGCGACAATTCTTAAACTTCCTTTCTCATACTGACCCTTATCGTCAACTCCCATATGCACAAGCGTAGCGCGATCCGAGATGGTAGCGAATACATGTTTACGAAAGTACTGGACACCATTTATTGCTGGCCACGGAGGACGGTCTGTTGCCTTCCCTAACTCGTTGTCCTGAAGCCAAACTGAGACTTCACCAGTGAGCACATCGCAAGCAATGAGCTTTCCTTGAACTGATTCAGCCACCAGTACGGTGGAGGTCTGAGGGATCATAGTTGCGCCGTTGAGCCACACTACCCCTGGAATATCGACAACCTTAGTCACCGATAGCTCGTGTTCACCACTTGGGGACGAATCAAATTGACGCATATCAATTCGATACATGGCCCATGTTCCAGCGGTTCCATGAAGCCCAGAAAATGTGTAGAAGATATCAGGGGTGTTCAGATCTTCCACGATTGCTTCAGCTTGATACTTCGATCCATAGCCACCATTACGCTCATTCTTGTTATTGAAGGTAAAATCAGATCTGGAATTGAAGTCGTGAATGACTTTCACAGTGCTTTGTGGATTGGAATGTCTAGGATCAACATAGATAATCTCACCCGAGATCATGTTCGAGACTAGAAGTGTACCATTAGATCGAACGGCGAGGTTTTCGAGAAAGGTGCCCACTTCCATACGGGCAATGATGTCGTACGGTAGTAACGCAGCAATGCCATCGATATGTTCTGACATGATTGTTGAAAGTGGAGAGTCATACTCATAATTGCAAAAGGACCTATGTCGCTATATGAACTGTAGCTAAAGGAGGGGTAAGTAGCAATGAAGTCGGTTTATAATCTGTGTCACCGTCGTTTGTATGCAATCAATTGCTTCATTTTCCGGATGCGGAAATTTCAGGGACTTCATGGATGCATTCTATTAACTAATCACTAACGCCGTCAATGATGATTGGAGTAGGCTTTCGGTGGTTGTAACATTAAATGCCGGTCGCAATTCGCTTAGGCTTTGTTCAGCCTGTATGTTCCATATGTTTGGGCAATCACGCTTTTCTTCATCATATTGGTTTCTCTCCTCTACAAAACATCTCTGGTGACTAACCAAGCCGACATCCAAGGGCACCCAAAATCAATACGGAGTATGAGAGAATGCCATTATATCATTTCTTTCATCAATATTAAGTGAGACTGACAATTGCTTTGGAACCACTGACCAATAGGATATGCATGCTTCGCTGCTGCACTTCACCCCCCCCCCTCCCACCTCCCCCCCCCCCCCCCCCCCCCCCCCACCCCAC